>JARQOD010000001.1:147033165-147225373 GCA_033576555.1 Oophaga sylvatica
CATTTTCTTTGCAGGAAGAAGACGCCGGGAGCAGCAAGAGCCATGTGAGGACGGGGGGACACCGGGAGATACGGGGGCAGATCTAGGGACCCTATTTCTCTCCCCTCTGATGTGCGATCACATCAGAGGAGAGAGAAAGAATTCAGAGAATCGCGGCTTTTTTTTTTGCGGTTGCCTTTATATGGTTAATAACGGCGATCGCAAAAGCGGGTCTGTAAAAACCGACCCGAATCATGTTCTCTGGGGTCTCTGCTACACCCAGTGAAAATCCGACTCTGGGGGGTGCTATATACTTTCTCCACAGCGCCGTGAATTAACGGTGCTGTGGCTTAAGTACTCTTAACCACCGCCGTTAAAAGGCGGGTCCTTAAGGGGTTATAATTATTTTTGGCTTTATATACTAATTTCTTACGATCTATGTTGGAAATCGCTTTTTGTGCATTAGTCAGTAACCAATGTGCTGTTCTGTTTGGCTGGTTTACATATTGTATTATTTCCATGCTGTGTATAATCTATTCCCTCATGTGCTCTGCTGCCACTAATGGCCTTTTCTGTATAGCAGCCTGTAATATATTAATTCTTGAACATGCCTTCCACTTACGGTTCAGGGGTCACATCTTCTTCTTCCTCCTGTCAGCCATTTCATTTCTAGTTTACTTTCTATGGGAGAGACAAGGTTGCACCGAGCTGTGAAAGGCATCAGTTTTCAACCACACTATTTGCTGTTCTCTATCACATTTGTTGTTTACATCTGCATTTCTGGAGAAATACTGTATTACCTATCATTCGCTGTACGTCTGGTTTTACAAATAAACAATCCTGGTATGCATCATCTCTCCGGATGCCGAACAGCATTTGTCCTGTCTGCTCTGCATTGAGGAAATGGAAGGTAGGAATCTCTCCCAGCCCAATCAACCACATCTCCATTCGCCTCATGTGGGGACAGAACAACCACATAGGATATCCTCTCTTATGCAATCTCTCTAGATTTTATGGGATTCTATATAGTAACTGTTTTCTTCAAAACAATTGCGCTTCATTCTGATAAGTTCTCCAAAGGGAATATTCTTTTTAATATGGAGAGGATGACAGGAATCTGGTGTCAGAATGGAATTACTGGCGATGGTGGGTTCCCTGTAAAGAGCTAAACTAACTAACATGTAGGTTTTTTTCATCTGCTGTTAGTTGTAGATCCAAAAAATTAATAGTGTTATTATGGAATAAATTGGTAAATTTCAGGTTGAAATAATTATTGTTGATGTATTCCACAAACTCTTTGGCTTCTTCCTCAGTACACCCCCATACCATTAGGAGGTCATCTGTTATGAATGTGCCAGAGATGGTTTCTGAGCAGAGGCTCCCTCTGGTGGTTACAGACAGTACTGAACCTTTCAGCGAGGAATGGCAATCTGGGTTCACTGACTGGTCTATATTAAGGGAGGTTCGCTCCCATGATGGTTGCCGATGATCAATTGTTCTTGTCTCAATTGTGGTTCCTGGTTCATTTGGAAGTTGCTGAGTCTTGCCTGCATCTTCTGCTATCAGATAAGATTATTTTTTGCTTTTAAATTTGTGCTTGTTTTTTGCATTGTTCCATGCACTTCTGTGGAGGTCAGCCAGGTCCCCTCCGGGGGGCTTGAGCTCCTCTCAGTTTATCTGAAGCCACTGTTATTTGTTCATTTTCTTTTTCCTGTTTTTTTCAGTGTCTGCGGTTTGGTTTTGTTCACACTGAGATCTGATTTAGTGGGTGGCGAGATGTGTGATCTCAGTATTTTTGTAATCAGAATTGTTGGATTTTTGTAGGGTTTTCTGGGTTGCAGAAAGTAATCTCTCCTGTCCTATCCTATTTAGTCAGCTTGTGGCCCCAGCGTTTGCTCATTCTATTTTCTGTCTGTGTTCGTTGTTATGATTTGGTAGCTGAGGAGAGCAGGCAAAAAAGGCAATACACCAGAGAGGTTGGAATCTACTGGATTGCAGTACCCTGACTAACCACCACAACTAAAGGCAGCCGTGGAGCGTACCTACGTTGGTCCTAGACGCCTCATCACAGCCTGAGAAGCTAACTACACCTAAAGATAGAAAGAGGAAAACTATCTGCCCCGGAGCAGATCCCCAAAGAACATAGGAAGCCCCCAAACATGTAATGGCGGTTAGACAAGAGAAAATACAGACACAGACAGAAAATAGTATGAGCAAACGTTGGGGCCCAATCTTCCTAGAAAGAAAAGGATAGGAAGGACACTTACTGCAATCCAAAAAACCCTAAAAAAATACCAACACACTAATTGCAAAAACACCTGAGATCACACGACCTCTACCACCTAAATTAGCTCTCTGGTGTAACAAAACTAAGCAGCAGCCACTGAAAAAAAACTGGAAAAGGCAAATGAACAAATAACAGTGGCTCAGATAAACTAAGAGGAGCACGAGCCCCCGGAGGGGACCTGGTGACCTCCACAGAAGTTCAGGACAAAATGCAAAAAGCAAGCACAAAAATAAAAGCAGAAAATATCTTATCTGTTAGCAGAAGATGCTGGCAGGACACAGCAAGCTTCCAAGAGAACCAGGAACCAAAGTTGAGACAAGAACAATTGATCACCGGCAACCCTGATGGAGGGAACCTCCCTTATATAAGACCAGTCTGTAACACCTGATTGCCAATCTTCACAATCTTCATTGAATAGTTCAGTACTGTTTGTAACCACCAGAGGGAGCTTCTGCTCAGAATTCATTTCTAACACATTCACAACAGTACCCCCCCCTTGAGGAGGGGTCACCGAACCCTCATTTGGGCAAACAGGTCGGTCAGGATGAGCTCTGTGATACGCACGGATCAGTCTCCTAGCATGGATGTCCGAAGCAAACACCCAAGAATTGTCCTCCTGACCATAACTCTCCACTTAACCAAATACTGGAGTTTCTGTCTAGAAAAACGAGAATCCAATATTTTCTCAACCACATACTCCAGATTGCCCTCAACCAAAACAGGGTCAGGAGGCGCAGCCATAGGAACCACTGGCTCGACAAACCTCTTCAATAAGGACTTGTGGAACACGTTATGGATCTTAAATGTCGCTGGAAGAAGTAAACGAAAGGAAACGGATTAAGAATCTCCATGATCTTATAAGGTCCAATGAACCTAGGCTTAAACTTTGGAGATGCAACCCTCATAGGGATATTTCTTGAGGACAACCAGACCAAGTCCCCACTTCAAACCGAGGACCATCAGTCCTATGCCGGTTGGCAAACCGCTGGGGCCTCTCCTGAGAGAGGGACAACCTCTCCACTACCTGGTCCCAAATCTGCTGCATACGTCCACAACAGAGTCAACACCTGGACAGACAAAAGCCTCCGTCTGTCCCGAAGAAAATCGAGGGTGAAACCCAAAATTGCAGAAAAATGGAGACATCAAAGTGGCAGAGCTAGCCCTATTATTAAGAGCAAACTCAGCCAAAGGCAAAAAATAGACCCAGTCATCCTGATCAGCAGACACAAAGCATCTCAGATAAGTCTCCAATGTCTGGTTTGTTCTCTCAGTTTGTCCATTGGTCTGAGGATGAAAAGCCGAGGAGAAAGACAATTGAACACCAAGTTTAGAACAAAAAGTCCTCCAAAATCTGGAAACAAACTGGAACCTCTGTCAGACACAATGTTCTCAGGAATGCCGTGTAACCGAACCACGTGCTGAAGGAACAAAGGCACCAATTCGGAGGAGGAAGGCAACATAGGTAATGGCACAAGATGTATCATTTTGGAAAACCTATCACAAATCACCCAGATAACGGTCATTCTCTGAGAAACAGGGAGGTCGGAAATGAAATCCATAGAGATATGGGTCCATGTCCTCTTGGGCACAGGTAATGGCATTAACAAACCACTAGAGCGAGAGCAAGGCTGGAGCGAGAGCAAGTCCCGCAGGACTGCACAAATTCCCTGACGTCACGAGACAAAGTAGGCCACCAAAAGGACCAACTCACCAAGTCTCTGGTACCAAAAATTCCGGGATGACCGGCCAACGCGGAACAATGAATCTCAGACATCACACTCTTTTTCCACCGGTCTGGGACAAACAATTTCCCAATAGGGCAGCGCTCGGGTTTATCCTCCTGACACCCTTCCAGAGCCCGTCTCAAATTGGGCGAGTGGCGGAAAGAACTACACCCTCTTTCAAAATAACAGTAGGATCAGATAACTCAGGAGAGTCCGCAAAGAAATCCTCGAGAGGGCATCCGCTTTAACATTCTTAGTGCCAGGAAGAAAGAAACCACAAAATTAAAACGTGTGAAAAACAAGGCCCACCCGGCCTGTCTAGGATTAAGTCGCTTGGCTGATTCCAGATAAAACCAGATTCTTATGGTCCGTGAGGACCACCACTGATGTTTGGCTCCCTCCAGCCAATGTCTCCCTCTTCAAAGTCCACTTCATGGCCAATAACTCCCGATTACCCACGTCATAATTACGTTCAGGTGGAGAAAATTTTCGAGAGAAAAAGGCACAAGGGTTACTTTTAGAGGTCTTGGATCTCTTTGGGACCAAAACGGCACCTGCCCAATTTCAGAGGCATCAACCTCCACCTGAAATGGCAGAGAAACATCAGGCTGCCGTAGAACAGGAGCAGAGTGAATCTCTGTTTAAGTTCCTGAAATGCAGAGACTGCTCAGGAGGCCAATTCACCACATCAGAACCCTTCTTGGTCAAATCAGTCAATGGTTTAACATAACAGAGAAATTACCAATAAATTTACGATAAAAATTGGCAAAATCCAAGAATCTCTGAAGAGCCTTTAATGAAGTAGGTTGGACCCAATCACAGATGGCCTGAACCTTGACCGGGTCCATTTCAATAACAGATGGGGACAAAATGAATCCCAGAAATGAGATCCTCTGTACGCCAAAAAGACACTTTGATCCCTTCACATACAGAGCATTCTCTCTCAAAATCTGGAACACAGTCCGAACATGTTTCACATGAGAGTCCCAGTCATTGGAAAAAATCAAGATATCATCCAAATAAACAATCAGAAATGTATCCACAAAATCCCTGAAAATGTCATTCATGAAGGACTGGAAGACGGAAGGAGCATTAGTGAGCCCAAAGGGCATTACTAGGTACTCAAAATGCCCCTCTGGGGTATTAAATGCCGTCTTCCATTCATCCCCGTGCTTAATGCGAATAAGGTTATACGCCCCCCCTGAGGTCAAGCTTGGTAAACCAAGTAGCACTTTTCACCCTGGAAAACAGGTCAGAAATCAAGGGTAACGGATATTGATACTTCACAGTGATATTGTTCGAGACGATAATCAATACACGGCCTTAACGAACCATCCTTTTTGGCCACAAAGAAAAAACCGGCACCCAAGGTTGAAGAGGATGGTCTGATATGACCCTTCTCCAATGACTCCTTGATATAAGACCGCATAGCGTCATGTTCAGGTACAGACAAGTTAAAAAGGCGACCTTTAGGGAATTTACTACCAGGCACTAATTCAATAGCGCAGTCATAGCTCCTATGGGGGGGCAAGGATGCAGATTTACTTTCGCTAAACACATCAGAAAAATCAGTCAAAAAGTCAGGAACATCCTGAGCCTGGAGAGAGGCAGAAAAAAACAGGAGTGTTGGCATTAACACATTGGCAGCCCCAACTGGTTACAGACATAGATTTCCAATCCAAAACAGGATTATGAGACTGTAACCAAGGGAAACCCAGTACAACAATGTCATGCAGATTATACAGCATCAAAAATTTGCAACTCTCCTGATGATCAGGTTCAACCCTCATTATCACATGAGTAGAGAACTGGGGTTTATTCTCAGCCAAAGGGGTAGAATCAATCCCCAGTAGGGGAATAGACTTCCGTAGGGGTATTAAGGGAAACCCACAACGTTTAGCAAAATCAAAATCCATCAGGTTAATAGCTGCTCCCGAATCAACAAAAGCCTGAGCAGAAAATGTGGACAGGGAGCAAATCAGGGTAACAGTCAACAGAAATTTAGTCTGAACACTACCCAAGACAACTGAGCGTGCAAAACGTCTTCCCCGCTTAGGGCAGACTGAAATAGCATGAGAGGCGTCACCACAGTAGAAACATAACCCATTGCGTTTTCGAAACTCATGACGCTGTGCCCCAGAAGCCACTCTATCACACTGCATGGGTTCAGAATCTGGTTCACAAGGCAACACTATTCCACGCATACCTCTACGCTCACGCAAACATCTGTCAATTTGAATCACTAATGACATAGAATCATTGAGACCAGAGGGAGCAGGGAAACCCACCATAACATCTTTTACATTCTCTGACAGACCCTTCCGAAAAAGGGCTGCCAAAGCATCATCATTCCATTTGGTCAGGACTGCCCACCTTCGGAATCTCTGACAGTATAACTCAGTGTCCTCAAGCCCCTGATTTAATGCCAACAAGGCTTTTTCAGCTTGATCAGTGACATTAGGTTCATCGTACAATAACCCCAGAGCCAGAAAAAATGCATCAACATTACTCAAAACAGGATCCCCAGGTGTCAGGGAAAAAGCCCAATCCTGAGGATCGCCGCGCAGGAGAGATATGACAATTTGAACCTGCTGTGCTGCGTTCCCTGAGGACTTAGGCTTTAAGGCAAAAAACAACTTACAGTTATTTTTGAAATTCAGAAATTTAGCTCGATCCCCTAAAAACAAATCTGGCATGGGGATCCTAGGTTCCACAACCGGCAACCCTGCAAGGTAGGTAGCAATACTCCGAACTTCAGTGGCAAGCTGATCCACACGGCCAGACAACTGTGCAAACTCCATTGAGAGAAAAAAAAATCCTCAGCACCCAGAGAAAAAGAGGGAAAGAAAAAAAAATATATCTGACAACTCTGACAACTTTTTTTTTTTTTTACACTATCTTTCCCTTCTGTGAGTACCATATAATTTTCAGTTTGGCCGGTGATACTGTTATGATTTGGTAGCTGAGGAGAGCAGGCAAAAAATGCAATACACCAGAGAGGTTGGAATCTACTGGATTGCAGTACCCTGACTAACCACCACAACTAAAGGCAGCCGTGGAACGTACCTACGTTGGTCCTAGACGCCTCGTCACAGCCTGAGAAGCTAACTACACCTAAAGATAGAAAGAGGAAAACTATCTGCCCCGGAGCAGATCCCCAAAGAACATAGGAAGCCCCCAAACATGTAATGGCGGTTAGACAAGAGAAAATACAGACACAGACAGAAAATAGTATGAGCAAACGTTGGGGCCCAATCTTCCTAGAAAGAAAAGGATAGGAAGGACACTTAATGCAATCCAAAAAACCCTAAAAAAATACCAACTCACTAATTGCAAAAACACCTGAGATCACACAACCTCTACCACCTAAATTAGTTCTCTGGTGTAACAAAACTAAGCAGCAGCCACTGAAAAAACTGGAAAAGGCAAATGAACAAATAACAGTGGCTCAAATAAACTGAGAGGAGCACAAGCCCCCGGAGAGGACCTGGCTGACTTCCACAGAAGTGCAGGACAAAATGCAAAAAGCAAGCACAAAAATAAAAGCAGAAAATATCTTATCTGTTAGCAGAAGATGCAGGCAAGACACAGCAAGCTTCCAAGAGAACCAGGAACCAAAGTTGAGACAAGAACAATTGATCACCGGCAACCCTGATGGGAGGGAACCTCCCTTATATAAGACCAGTCTGTAACACCTGATTGCCAATCTTCACAATCTTCATTGAATAGTTCAGTACTGTTTGAAACCACCAGAGGGAGCTTCTGCTCAGAATTCATTTCTAACACATTTTTATTATTATTATTATTAATATTTATTTCTATAGCACCATTGATTCCATGGTGCTGTACATGAGAAGGGGTTACATACAAATTACAGGTATCACTTACAGTAAACAAACTAACAATGACAGACTGATACAGAGGGGAGAGGACCCTGCCCTTTCGGGCTTACATTCTACAGGATTGTGAGGCAGGAGACAGTAGGTCGGGGGGTTGCAGCAGTTCCGGTGTTGGTTGAGGCAATAACTCCGGTAGTGGTGAGGAGGCAGCAGGGTCATTGCAGGCTGTAGGCTTTCCTGAAGAGATGGGTTTTCAGGTTCCGTCTGAAGGATCTGAATGAGTTTGATAGTCGGATGTGTTGGGGCAAAGAATTCCAGAGGATGGGGGATATTCGGGAGAAGTCTTGGAGGCGGTTGGGTGAGGAGCGAATAAGTGTGGAGGAGAGAAGGATGTCTTGGGAGGATCGGAGATTACGTGAGGGAAGATATCGGGAGATTAGTTCAGAGATATATGGAGGAGACAGATTATAGATGGCCTTGTAGGTCAGTATTAGTAATTTGAACTGGATACGCTGAGGGAATGGGAGCCAGTGAAGAGATTTGCAGAGGGGAGAAGCGGAGGAGTAGCGAGGAGAGAGGTGAATTAGTCGTGCAGCAGAGTTAAGGATGGACTGGAGAGGTGCGAGGGTGTTAGCAGGGAGGCCAGAGAAAAGGGTGTTGCAGTAGTCGAGGCGGGAGATGATGAGGGCGTGCACAATCATTTTAGTAGATTGAGGGTTGAGGAAAGTACGGATTCTTGAAATATTTTTGAGCTGAAGGCGACAGGAGGTAGAAAGAGCTTGGATGTGCGGTTTGAAGGACAGGGCAGAGTCAAGGGTTACTCCGAGGCAGCGGACTTCTGGTACGGGGGAAAGCGTGATGTCGTTAATTGTGGTAGATAGGTCAGGTAAGGAAGATCTGTGGGATGGGGGAAAGATTATGAGTTCAGATTTGTCCACATTGAGTTTGAGGAAGCGGGAGGAGAAGAAGGAGGATATGGCTGATAGACACTCCGGGATTCTGGATAGCAGAGAAGTGATGTCTGGGCCAGAGAGGTAGATCTGAGTGTCATCAGCGTAAAGGTGGTACTGGAATCCGTAGGACTTTATGAGTTGCCCCAGGCCAAGTGTATAGATTGAGAAGAGTAGGGGTCCTAGAACAGAGCCTTGGGGAACTCCAACAGAGAGAGGGTGGGACGAGGAGGTAGTGTGGGAGTGGGAGACGCTGAATGTGCGGTTGGAAAGGTATGAGGAGATCCAAGATAGGGTGAGGTCTTTGACGCCAAAGGAGGAAAGAATCTGTAGTAGAAGGCAGTGGTCAACTGTGTCAAAAGCAGAGGACAGGTCAAGAAGCAGGAGTATAGAGTATTGTCCGTTTGCTTTGGCTGTAAGTAGGTCATTAGTAATTTTGGTCAGGGCTGTCTCAGTGGAGTGATGGGGGCGGAAACCAGATTGTAGAGTGTCAAAGAGCAAGTTAGAAGAGAAGTGGTAGGAAAGCTCAGCGTGGACATGCAGCTCCAGGAGTTTGGAAGCGAATGGGAGCAGCGATATTGGGCGATAGCTGGACATAGCGGTTGGGTCGAGGGTTGGATTTTTAAGGATAGGCGTGATTGTGGCATGCTTGAAAGCAGAAGGGAAGGTACCGGAAGTTAGTGATAGGTTGAAGAGGTGGGTTAGGGATGGAATAATAGTGGTGGTGAGGTTGGGGAGGTGGTGGGTTGAGAGGTGCACAGGTTGTGAGGTGCGATTTGGAGAGAAGACAATTAAGCTCCCCTTCAGTTATATTGGAGAGGGAGGTTATGGGGTTAGGGCATTGGTCTGGTATACAAAGTGGTTGAGGTGGTTGAACAATGAAGACTTGCCTTGTTTGGTCGATCTTATTTTTGAAGTGTGTGGCAAAGTCCTCAGCAGAGATGAGGGAGGTAGGAGGGGGCAGTGGTGGGCGGAGGAGGGAGTTAAAAGTTTTGAATAACTGTTTGGGGTTGTAGGATAGGGAAGATACGAGGGTTGTGAAGTAGGCCTGTTTAGCAGAGGTGAGGGCAGATTTGAAAGAGAGTGTTGCTTGTTTGAATGCAGTGAAGTCGTCTTGCGAATTTGTTTTTTTCCAGCGCCGCTCTGTAATCCTGGACACTTGCCGGAGCTTTTTAGTGGTGTTATTGTGCCAGGGTTGTCTGTTGGTACGTCGCACTCTGCCATGAACGAGAGGGGCGACCGTGTCAATAGCCAATGTGAGAGTGGCATTGTAGAAAGCAGTGGCACTGTCTGTATCGTGGAGTGAGGATATTGATGCCAGTGAAAGAATAGAGTCAGAGAGTGTGTGGATGTCTAGGTGTGCAAGGTGTCTGCGGGGGTGCACGTGTTGCTAGACATGGGTGACCGGAGAGGAGGACAGGGATGAGAAAGTGAGTAGATGGTGGTCGGATAGAGGGAGAGGGGAGGTGGTGAAGTTAGATAGAGAGCAGAGGCGGGTGAAGACCAAGTCTAATGTATGACCATCCGTGTGGGTGGCTGAGGAGGACCACTGAGTAAGTCCAAAGCATGAAGTAAGGGACAGAAGTTTGGAGGCTGCTGACTGAAGGGTATCAGTGGGGATGTTGAAGTCACCCATGATGATGGTGGGGATGTCAGTGGAGAGAAAGTGAAGAAGCCAGGTAGTGAATTGGTCGATGAAGGCAGTGGTCGGGCCTGGAGGTCGGTATATGACGGCCACTTGGAGGTTGGAGGGAGAGTAGATGCGGACAGAGTGGACTTCAAAGGAAGGGAGGATTAGGGAGGGAAGAGGTGGGATTGTGTTAAAGTTGCAGTTAGAGGAAAGGAGAACACCCACTCCTCCACCATGTCTGTTTCCAGGGCGAGGAGTGTGGGTGAATTGGAGGCCACCGTAACACAGCGCAGCAGGGGAGGCGGTGTCAGAGGGTGTCAGCCATGTTTCTGTGAGGGCGAGGAAAGCAAGATTGCGAGAGAGAAAGAGGTCATGAATCACATGAAGCTTATTGCAGATGGAGCGGGCATTCCAGAGTGCTCCAGAGAGAGGGAGCAGGGGGGTGGGTGTCAATGGCACAGGTTTTACGTTGGAAAGATTGCGGTAGTTCCTATTAGATAGGGAGCGGTAGGAAGGAGTACTAATGGTGGGTATGAACTGTGGAGGTCCAGGATTGGGAGATATGTCACCAGCAGTGAGGAGGAGCAGAGAAAGGGAGAGCAGGTGGGAGAAGGAGAGAGGGAAGCTTGTTTTGTGTTTTATTAGGACAGATTTGAGGTTGAGGAGCAGGTCAGCAGAGGAGGATAGGTGGGGAGGAAGGAGGTAAGGGGAGATGATTATTTGATTAGAGGGTGCTGGGGTTTGGGGATAGCGAAGGAGAGAGAGGATTAAAGGAGCAAACACTGTGAAGGCATATGTAAACATGGTGAAAGAGTAAGATGGGTAATTAGAAAAGCCAGGTACAAGTAATTAGAAGTGCTTACTCAGCAGACATACCCAAAAGAGACATAGTGTGGGGTCCTGACTCCTGCCGTGACTAACTGCCGTTGAAATAACTGCAGCTTCTCTGTACTTTTGCTGCAGTGGTACTTCTGCTGCATGTGCGTGCCTGACCCCACACGCGTGCCCCCTTAGACTGCTACTGAATATATAGGACTGAGTAGAGGATCAGGTGGGAGGAGTTATGGTAGCTGCTTTGGGATAAATTAGCAGCTGCCCAGCACACCAGGGGAGGATAGACAATCAAAGCACAGGGCCTGGCTGCATCCATATGCTGGTAACACCTTGCACCTGATAGCATCTCTACTGGCCCCAGCATGGCTATACAGCAGTAAGTATTGAATACAATGCAACAAATTAATTTAGCAAACATTCAGCAGCCACTGTTATATACCATTTAAAGGAAAAAGTTGAACAGTAGTAAGTCAGATCCCAGCAAGCAGAGGTTGTAGAGATTGTACCATTTAAAGGAAAAGTTGAATAGTAGTCAGATCCCAGCAAGCAGAGGTTGTAGAGATTGTACCATTTAAAGGAAAAGTTGAATAGTAGTCAGATCCCAGCAAGCAGAGGTTGTAGAGATTGTACCATTTAAAGGAAAAGTTGAATAGTAGTCAGATCCCAGCAAGCAGAGGTTGTAGAGATTGTACCATTTAAAGGAAAAGTTGAATAGTAGTCAGATCCCAGCAAGCAGAGGTTGTAGAGATTGTACCATTTAAAGGAAAAGTTGAATAGTAGTCAGATCCCAGCAAGCAGAGGTTGTAGAGATTGTACCATTTAAAGGAAAAAGTTGAACAGTAGTAAGTCAGATCCCAGCAAGCAGAGGTTGTAGAGATTGTACCATTTAAAGGAAAAGTTGAATAGTAGTCAGATCCCAGCAAGCAGTTCACATTCACAACAGTTCGTGCTTTCTTCTTGTCTAACCGTCATTACATGTTTGGGGGCTTCCTATTTTCTTTGGGGATCTGCTCCGGGGCAGATAGCTTTCCTCTTTCTATCTTTAGGTGTAGTTATCTCTCAGGCTGTGACGAGGCGTCTAGGATCAACGTGGGAACGCTCCACGGCTACCTCTAGTTGTGTGGTTAGTTTAGGAATCTGCAACCCATTAGTTACCAACATCTCAGGTGTCCGGCTGCCCGGCTGTTGTTCCTGTCCTCCTCAGCTACCTAACATAACAGTATCACCGGCCAAACTGAAAATTATATGGTACTCACAGAAGGGAAAAATAGTGTGGAAAGAAAAAAGTTGTCAGAGTTGTCAGAGATTTTTTTTTTTCTGTTTGTTGCATTTTTTCGCTCTTTTTCTCTGGGTGCTGAGGAGGATTTTTTTTCTCTCTCAATGGAGTTTGCACAGTTGTCTGGCCGTGTGGATCAGCTTGCCACTGAGGTTCGGAGTATTGCTACCTATCTTGCTAGGTTGCCGGTTGTGGAACCTAGGATTCCCTTGCCAGATTTGTTTTTGGGGGATCGGGCTAAATTTCTGAATTTCAAAAATAACTGTAAGTTGTTTTTTGCCTTAAAGCCTAATTCCTCAGGGAACGCAGCACAGCAGGTTCAAATTGTCATCTCTCTCCTGCGCGGCGATCCTTAGGATTGGGCTTTTTCCCTGACACCTGGGGATCCTGTTTTGAATGCTATTGATGCATTTTTTCTGGCTCTGGGGTTATTGTATGATGAACCTAATGTCACTGATCAAGCTGAAAAAGCCTTGTTGGCATTAAATCAGGGTCTTGAAGACGCTGAGTTGTACTGTCAGAAATTCCGAGAGTGGGCAGTCCTGACCAAATGGAATGATGATGCTTTGGCAGCCCTTTTTCGGAAGGGGCTGTCAGAGAATGTAAAGGATGTTATGGTGGGATTCCCTGCTCCCTCTGGTCTCAATGATTCTATGTCATTGGCTATTCAAATTGACTGACGTTTGCGTGAGCGCAGAGGTATGCGTGAGATAGTGTTGCCTTGTGAGCCAGCTTCTGAGCCCATGCAGTGTGATAGAGTGACTTCTGGGGCACAGCTTCATGAGTTTCGAAAGCGCAATGGGTTATGTTTCTACTGTGGTGACGCCTCTCATGCTATTTCAGTCTGCCCTAAGCGGGGAAGACGTTTTGCAAGCTCAGTTGTCTTGGGTAGTGTTCAGACTAAATTTCTGTTGACTGTTACCCTGATTTGCTCCCTGTCCACATTTTCTGCTCAGGATTTTGTTGATTCGGGAGCAGCTATTAACCTGATGGATTTTGACTTTGCCAAACGTTGTGGGTTTCCCATGATACCCCTGCGGAAGTCTATTCCCCTACTGGGCATTGATTCTACCCCTTTGGCAGAGAATAAACCCAGTTTTCTACTCAGGTGATAATGAGGGTTGAAACAGATCATCAGGAGAGTTGCAAATTTCTGGTGCTGTATAATCTGCATGACATTATTGTACTAGGCTTCCCTTGGTTACAGTCTCATAATCCTGTTTTGGATTGGAAATCTGTGTCTGTGACCAGTTGGGGCTGCCAATGTGTTAATGCCGACACTCCTGTTTTTTCTGCCTCTCCCCAGTCTCAGGATGTTCCTGACTTTTTGACTGATTTTTCGGATGTATTTAGTGAAAGGAAATCTGCATCCTTGCCCCCTCACAGGAGCTATGATTGCGCTATTGAATTAGTTCCTTGTGGTAAATTTCCTAAAGGTCGCCTTTTTAACTTGTCTGTACCTGAACATGATGCTATGCGATCTTATATCAAGGAGTCATTGGAGAAGGGTCATATCAGACCATCCTCTTCACCCTTGGGTGCCGTTTTTTTCTTTGTGGCCAAAAAGGATGGTTCATTAAGGCCGTGTATTGATTATCGTCTCTTGAATAAGATCACTGTGAAGTATCAATATCCGTTACCCTTGATTTCTGACCTGTTTTCCAGGGTGAAAAGTGCTAGTTGGTTTACCAAGCTTGACCTCAGGGGGGCGTATAACCTTATTCGCATTAAGCACGGGGTTGAATGGAAGACGGCGTTTAATACCCCAGAGGGGCATTTTGAGTACCTAGTGATGCCCTTTGGGCTCACTAATGCTCCTTCCGTCTTCCAATCCTTCATGAATGATATTTTCAGGGATTTTGTGGATAAATTTATGATTGTTTACTTGGATGATATCTTGATTTTTTCCAATGACTGGGACTCTCATGTGAAACATGTTCGGACTGTGTTTCAGATTTTGAAAGAGAATGCACTGTATGTGAAGTGATCAAAGTGTCTTTTTGGCGTACAGAAGGTCTCATTTCTGGGATTCATTTTGTCTCCGTCTGTTATTGAAATGGACCCGGTCAAGGTTCAGGCCATCTGTGATTGGGTCCAACCTACTTCATTAAAGGCTCTTCAGAGATTTTTGGGTTTTGCCAATTTTTATCGTAAATTTATTGGTAATTTCTCCGGTATTGTTAAACCATTGACTGATTTGACCAAAAAGGGTTCTGATGTGGTGAATTGGCCTCCTGAGGCAGTCTCTGCGTTTCAGGAACTTAAGCAGAGATTCACTTCTGCTCCTGTTCTACGGCAGCCTGATGTTTCTCTACCGTTTCAGGTGGAGGTTGATGCCTCTGAAATTGGGGCAGGTGCCGTTTTGTCCCAAAGAGATCCAGAGACCTCTAAGAGTAACCCTTGTGCCTTTTTCTCTCGAAAATTTTCTCCAACTGAACGTAATTATGATGTGGGTAATCGGGAGTTATTGGCCATGAAGTGGGCCTTTGAAGAGTGGAGACATTGGCTGGAAGGAGCCAAACATCAGGTGGTGGTCCTCACGGACCATAAGAATCTGGTTTATCTCGAATCAGCCAAGCGACTTAATCCTAGACAGGCCAGGTGGGCCTTGTTTTTCACACGTTTTAATTTTGTGGTTTCTTTTCTTCCTGGCACTAAGAATGTTAAGGCGGATGCCCTCTCGAGAAGTTTCTTTGCGGACTCTCCTGAGTTATCTGATCCTACTGTTATTTTGAAAGAGGGTGTAGTTCTTTCCGCCATCTCGCCCAATTTGAGACTGGCTCTGGAAGGGTATCAGGAGGATAAACCTGAGCGCTGCCCTGTTGGGAAATTGTTTGTCCCAGACCAGTGGAAGAAGAGTGTGATGTCTGAGATTCATTGTTCCGCGTTGGCTGGTCATCCCGGGATTTTTGGTACCAGAGACTTGGTGAGTTGGTCCTTTTGGTGGCCTACTTTGTCTCGTGACGTCAGGGAATTTGTGCAGTCCTGTGGGACTTGCTCTCGCTCCAAGCCTTGCTCTCGCTCTAGTGGTTTGTTAATGCCATTACCTGTGCCCAAGAGGCCATGGACCCATATCTCTATGGATTTTATTTCCGACCTCCCTGTTTCTCAGCGAATGACCGTTATCTGGGTAATCTGTGATAGGTTTTCCAAGATGATACATCTTGTGCCATTACCTAAGTTGCCTTCCTCCTCTGAAATGGTGCCTTTGTTCCTTCAGCACGTGGTTCGGTTACATGGCATGCCGGAGAACATTGTGTCTGACAGAGGAGTCCAGTTTGTTTCCAGATTTTGGAGGACATTTTGTTCTAAACTTGGTGTTCAACTATCTTTCTCCTCTGCTTTTCATCCTCAGACCAATGGACAAACCGAGAGAACAAACCAGACCTTGGAGACTTATTTGAGATGTTTTGTGTCTGCTGATCAAGATGACTGGGTCTCTTTTTTGCCTTTGGCTGAGTTTGCTCTTAATAATAGGGCTAGCTCTGCCACCTTGATGTCTCCATTTTTCTGCAATTTTGGGATTCACCCTCAATTTTCTTCGGGACAGGCGGAGGCTTCTGTCTGTCCAGGTGTTGACTCTGTTGTGGAGCGAATGCGGCAGATTTGGGACCAGGTAGTGGAGAGGTTGTCTCTCTCTCAGGAGAAGGCCCAACGGTTTGCCAACCGGCATAGGACTGATGATCCTCGGTTTAAAGTGGGGGACTTGGTTTGGTTGTCCTCAAGAAATATCCCTATGAGGGTTGCATCTCCAAAGTTTAAGCCTAGGTTCATTGGACCTTATAAGATCATGGAGATTCTTAATCCTGTTTCCTTCCGTTTGCTTCTTCCAGGGACATTTAAGATCCATAACGTGTTCCACAAGTCCTTATTGAAGAGGTTTGTCGAGCCAGTGGTTCCTATGGCTGCGCATCCTGACCCTGTTTTGGTTGAGGGCAATCTGGAGTATGTGGTTGAGAAAATATTGGATTCTCGTTTTTCTAGACGGAAACTCCAGTATTTGGTTAAGTGGAGAGGTTATGGTCAGGAGGACAATGCTTGGGTGTTTGCTTCGGACATCCATGCTAGGAGACTGATCCGTGCCTATCACCGAGCTCATCCTGATCGGCCTGGTTGCACAAGTGAGGGTTCGGTGACCCCTCCTCAAGGGGGGGTACTGTTATGAATGTGCTAGAGATGGTTTCTGAGCAGAGGCTCCCTCTGGTGGTTACAGACAGTACTGAACCTTTCAGCGAGGAATGGCAATCTGGGTTCACTGACTGGTCTGATATAAGGGAGGTTCCCTTCCATGATGGTTGCCGGTGATCAATTGTTCTTGTCTCAATTGTGGTTCCTGGTTCATTTGGAAGTTTGCTGAGTCTTGCCTGCATCTTCTGCTATCAGATAAGATATTTTCTGCTTTTATTTTTGTGCTTGCTTTTTGCATTGTTCCTGCACTTCTGTGGAGGTCAGCCAGGTCCCCTCCAGGGGGCTTGTGCTCCTCTTAGTTTATCTGAAGCCACTGTTATTTGTTCATTTTCTTTTTCCTGTTTTTTCAGTGGCTGCGGCTTGGTTTTGTTCACACTGAGATCTGATTTAGTGGGTGGCGAGATCGTGTGATCTCAGTATTTTTGTAATCAGAATTGTTGGATTTTTGTAGGGTTTTCTGGGTTGCAGAAAGTAATCTCTCCTGTCCTATCCTATTTAGTCAGCTTGTGGCCCCAGCGTTTGCTCATTCTATTTTCTGTCCGTGTTCGTGCTTTCTTCTTGTCTAACCGCCATTACATGTTTGGGGGCTTCCTATTTTCTTTGGGGATCTGCTCCGGGGCAGATAGCTTTCATCTTTCTGCCTTTAGGTGTAGTTAGCTTCTCAGGCTGTGACGAGGCGTCTAGGATCAACGTGGGAACGCTCCACGGCTACCTCTAGTTGTGTGGTTAGTTTAGGAATCTGCAACCCATTAGTTACCAACTTCTCAGGTGTCCGGCTGCCCGGCTGTTGTTCCTGTCCTCCTCAGCTACCTAACATAACAGTCATCTATAAATCGTCCACACCATATGATTTTATCACTGTACATATTATTCTCATTGTATAAGAAAAGTTTCTCCCATCTGTCCATGACAATATTTGCCAAGGACGGGGAGAATTTGGCACCCATGCTTACTTCTCTCTTCTGCAAAAAAGAAGAGACCATCAAAACTGAAATAGTTAAGTTATGGGTTAGGAGAAAATTTAGAGAGGATAACAAGAATTCTTTAATTTCTATATTATATGTAGCTGATAGATGCTGCATCGGCTGCGCCATCTTGAAGGAGACAATTTTTTTTCTCTAGCAAGATGGCACAAGTGTCACCTGCGCAGTAGCAGCTGTCAGCAATCCGATTGATGCTACTTTGCAGGCTCCGGCGGCGCCATCTTGGAAGAGGCAACTTTTTTCTTTAGCAAGATGGCGGCGCCTGCGCAGTAGCAGCTATTGGATTACCAATAGCTGCTACTGCGCAGGCACAGCTGGCGCCATTTTCAGACAGATTTTTTTTATGAATGACATAAAAAAAATTAAATAGACATTATAGATGCAATCATGCTGCAGAATGCTCAGAAGAAGTTGAGTTTTTAAAATATATATAATATTTATTTTGTAAAATAGGGTGCAGGTCACTGAGGGATCAGTGACCTGTCAGAAGCCATACAGGTGAATACCTAATTAGAGCACCACATGAAGACCCCACACAGGCCGTCCCAGGGCACGAGCATATTATTAATTACAAACTGAAAATAAAGATCAAACAACAACCACAAGATGGATTTCATCAACCAAGGTATCATTTTAATCAGTATAACGACGCCGACCTGACACTGTAGGTTACTGTGCACAACCCTGCTGAAAGGTTCCTTTAATCTGGCAGTAAAATCCTCAGTTTCAATAAAGCTATTAATGTGTGACTCCATAATGTCCCAGAGGAATAATGCCCAAATAATTAATAAACAGTCAGCAAGACAGAAAAAAAATAACTGTGATAAATGAAAAAAAAGAAAGGAGTCAGCTCACCTTTAGGGTGGAGTCTTTGCAGGAGCATCTAGAGCCCCCATGAATCAAATCAGAGCAACTGATATATATTTTTTTCCTCACTTACAATTACTCCCACACAAGATGAGGGCCACCACAGGAGCCCCCACACTGTATGATGGCCCCGAAATTGTATGAGGGCCCCCACAGATGCTCCCACACTGTATGAGGGCCCTCATAATAGCCCTACACTGTATGAGGGTCACCCAGACTTAGCTTCACACTGTATGAGGGTCCCCCATAGTAGCCCCCACACTGTATCAGGGCCAACCACAGTAACTCCCAAACTGTATGAAGGCCCCCCATATTTATTTTCATATTTTATGACTTTATTATGCCCTCACAGTCACACCATAGATATGAATTAAAATAAAAATAAAGCATATATACTCACCTAATTCAGGATCCTAACATGTCCACCGGCAAAGTGTAGGCAGACCAACGAGTTGATGTCATCGCACATGACGTCAGAGTCCTAGCACAGTGACATCCTTGCACCACACTGTCTCTGCCTTGTCCAGTGCATCACATTGCTTTTCTGTAGACCACAGGCTTAAAGCAACCTGTGGTCTACAGATTGGAGAGCGGTAGTGCAAGGAGATCATGTCTTCTTGCTCTACTGCAGAGCTTAACTATATATACAAATATATATATACACTCATTCAGGAGACACAATTTTGAGGATATAAAGCAGAACCCAGTAATGAAACAGAGCTGGTTTGTCAATTTGCACACAAACATACAGGATCATTGTTGACAATGTGGATGTTGCACAGATCTAGAAAGGCTTAGGGGAATTATATTAGAAGTGTTTGCCAAGTTACCATGGTAACACATTGCTCATGAGAGCAGAGAGAGTCAGCAGACAGGTGCGCAACAATTATGTGTAGCCCTGGTATGTAAGGCACACATTATCCGGGAGGATGAGTGGAGAGGTAACGGTTAAGGCTCGACATAATTCATATACACTTCAGACACACCCAGCAGGGGTGTATAGGGGAGTGTCCTGTAGCAGAGTAGAGTCTGAAAGTTTCTCCTGAGTGTGGAGGGAGTCAGGACTGGTGCCTGTTGGAGAGCCGAGATTCCTGTCAATACAGAGAGACGGTACAAAAGTGGAGGCTAGTACGGATAACCGAATATTATCCTAGTCTAGTCAGTGCTGATGTGTAGCCCTGGTGTGAAGGCACACGCAGTACCCTGGAGAATGTGTGGAGAGATAGCAGTTTAATGCTCAATGAACATTCATTTCAGCACACACTTAGACACGCCCACAGGTATATATAGATAGTCTAGTCACATGCAGCAAGAGTCAGACAGTCATTCAGTCAGTTTCTGTCTTCGGACAGATCAGACAGTGTGAAGTTTGTGCAGGAGGAGAGAGGAGTGAGTTGCAGATATACTTCAGTCTCCTGTCCCAAGGACAGTGAAGGTTCAGAGACGTGCTCCTGTCTAGAAGATTACTGAGTTTCTGGCAACAAGCTCAAGAAAGGAAGTTAAGAAAGGGACTGACTTTATTAACCTGTGAAGTGAGAAATGCTTATGCTACAAGCGCGGACAAGGCGAAAGGCACAGTGGTAGAAATTCTGAGTGCTATAGGATTGGAGAAGTCCTGCACGTTGTCACCGGTCACTGGAGACCGAAGCACCACTATAGCTTCACGCATGGTGGTAGAAAACCCAGAGGCTTACTGAACCTTAGGTAACGGCAAGCAGCCCCTGGAGTGTCAGTACGTAACTGGGGTCAGGTGGAATAGGAACTTTGAGCTAGGCCAAGCAGAGAAGAACCTAGTTTCATCACAGGAAGGCTCCGACCACAAAACTGACCGGGCAGTACAGCTTAGAGAAGCTGGAGTTTATGAGGGAACTACGCTTCATGCTGGTTGGACTCATCTTTGTGAAAGTAAAGGAGGCCCCTAACTTGTCCAGCTGCTATCTTGAAACACATCCTCCATTGGATCAGCCTCCCTGGGACCTGCATAACCATCTTGCAAGTAAAAAGGTATGGAAAGACGCTGATGTGTGAGACTGTGTTATTTGATTGCATCCCTGCACAACCCCACCATAACTATCGACCTGAGGGAAGAGTCCCACCTGTAGGGGACCCGACATCTAGCTGCCTCACCATCCCCTCAGAGATCTACAGCAGCGCTGGTACAAATTACCAGAGACTACAGGTGGCGTCACGAACTGTAAATATATCTATCCCCTGTAAATATACCCCCCAACATACGCCTGACCGCCAGGGCCACAGACCGAGCCACCGCTACCTGTGACAAACCCCATAGACTTCTACGGGCTCGGCTCTGAGTACCCCATTGCCCTGGTAACCCACAATTGTGGTGCGTGGTCGAGACAAATTGGCGTCACGAACAGGATGCGAAACTCGCAAAATTGCGAGCCCTGTGTGCCTATGGAATTGTTTTTGTGAAAAAGAACTGTTTGCACTTTTGGCGCCAAAAATCGCCATCTTTGTCGCCATATTCGCGCCCTCAGGCGCTGGAGAAGAAGGTGGGCGTACCTTCGTGGGCGTGTACCCCCTGTGGCGCGAAGAAAATGCCTGCCCTCTCAAAGTGCTATTACAATATGCGATCCTGCCCTACAGCAAAGGAGGTCCGCCTCCTCTTCACCTTTCCTGCAAAGAGGAGGAGACGCAAACCCTGCCTCCACGGAAGAGACCGGACATCTCTGGTAGAGGAAGAAAGAACGCTCTGGAACATCATGGAAGCAGGACGTGTGCAGCCGAGCAGGGAAGCGGAGGAAGGCAGGCCCCGTGCCCCAGCCAAGCTGCCACCAGCACCGGAACCATCCGTGGTCCTGCACCTGCAGCAAGCATTGCTGGAAGTCAAAGAAGAAAATGCACGACTAAAAAAAATGATTTTGCCACAACCTGGATTTGAGGAGATCGAGAGACGCCGGCGTACCCTGGAGCAGCGGCGGCTGTGGGACGCGGTGATCTCTCCCTTCGATGACCCCCTACGTCTGGAGTTACCAAAACTTCTGCTGCCCAAGGCAAAGGAGCAACCGGAGGCTGCCCCCGAAAGTACCGATCCTGATCTCACCGGTGAAGCGGTGGAGGCGAAGGAGGTTGAGGAGGTACCGCCAGTTCCGGAACGCCCGCCCGGCCAGGAGGCCGCAGCAGATGATCGATCCCCGGCAGGGACACCGGAGGGGTCCTGTCCGTCACTACCAGACGTGGACTGGGACGAGATGGCGCGCCTGGATGACGTCGCCTATACCGCCCAGTGGGAATGTGAGTGGCAGCGTCGTGAGGAGAAACAACAACGCCAGCAGGAGGAAGAGCGGGAAGCTCAGCGGAATCGACAGCGGCAACATGCAGAGCTGATCGCGGACAAGGAGAGTGTCCGTCGAGAAAAAGGTACTCTGAGGGAACCGCGGCGGCAGGGGTGTGTGACAGAGTTCCAGCTCCGGAAGGGCTGGGGCTTCATCAGAGAACCGGGCCTCTACCCAGGGGTCTTTGTCAGCAGACGTGATGTAGAATCCCACCTGCCGCAAGGTCATCCCGGGAGGGACCTAGTTAATGGAGACATTGTCACATATACACGACACTGGGGTATGAAGGGATGGTATGCCCTTAATGTCACAATCGTCCGTGACCCCGTCCCCGACGCAGGTAACGTCACCACTACCGCAGCGTCCCCGTCTCCAGTTCAAACAGCACCAGGCCGTGCCCCAGCATCGCCCCTGCAAGCTCCTCGCAAATGGAAGCAACGTCTACATACTCTTCATTATCTAGTCATCCTTCTACATCGCAACTTGCGGCCCAGTTTCCATCGCAATCTATGACACGATCGATATCGCTAACTGTAACGCAAATTGAAACGCAATCGGTGTCTCGCAAGGAGAAAGTACCCGTTGCGCCCTAGAGGTTCGCACGAGAACTGTGGCGACCCAGACCCTAATAGCAGCACACGACTTGCTAGTCATGGGATCTAGGGACCATCGCATTGTTCCAGCCCCCGGGGTGGAAGATGTCATTGAAGTCAAGAGAATGTGAAGAACGGTAGGACCCAGACAGGGTTTACCGCAACTAAGAAGATGTACATAAGTTTTTTATATAAGTGAAAATGGTTTACACAGTTAATATGAGTATATAATGTTTATATATATTGAATAGAATGCCCGGCTGGGTACCAAAGTTGAAAATTTAATGCATATTAGAAATGTATTTATATCTGTGTCTTTTTCATAATGGACTTCGAGGCTGAGGACTGAGCCAGCCCAAGAACTGATCTTGTATATAGTTGCACCTTGTGCATTATCTTGGTTTTACATAAAACCATTACAACTACCTCTGAATAACAAAACCCGTGTGGTGTGGCACTGAGTGGGGTCTGCATTCCTAAGTCCTGCAGCCCACCAGGACCCACGTTGAAGGTTTGGTGCGGGTCCTTCACAAGAATTTTGCTGTGTATTATATGAGAATGTATATTTAATATTTTGTACTTTTCTATATTTGATGTTTTGTTTGCAACGTTCAAGAAATCCTTACCTCCCGGATGGGACGAGTTAATGTTAATGTTTAATGCATAAACAAAAATTTCTGTCTCTTTTGTATTTCACAGCCCGGGAGTGCTGTCATTTACCATGGGGGAATGTGTAGCCCTGGTGTGAAGGCACACGCAGTACCCTGGAGGATGTGTGGAGAGATAGCAGTTTAATGCTCAATGAACATTCATTTCAGCACACACTTAGACACGCCCACAGGTATATATAGATAGTCTAGTCACATGCAGCAAGAGTCAGACAGTCATTCAGTCAGTTTCCTGTCTTCGGACAGATCAGACAGTGTGAAGTTTGTGCAGGAGGAGAGAGGAGTGAGTTGCAGATATACTTCAGTCTCCTGTCCCAAGGACAGTGAAGGTTCAGAGACGTGCTCCTGCCTAGAAGATTACTGAGTTTCTGGCAACAAGCTCAAGAAAGGAAGTTAAGAAAGGGACTGACTTTATTAACCTGTGAAGTGAGAAATGCTTATGCTACAAGCGCGGACAAGGCGAAAGGCACAGTGGTAGAAATTCTGAGTGCTATAGGATTGGAGAAGTCCTGCACGTTGTCACCGGTCACTGGAGACCGAAGCACCACTATAGCTTCACGCATGGTGGTAGAAAACCCAGAGGCTTACTGAACCTTAGGTAACGGCAAGCAGCCCCTGGAGTGTCAGTACGTAACTGGGGTCAGGTGGAATAGGAACTTTGAGCTAGGCCAAGCAGAGAAGAACCTAGTTTCATCACAGGAAGGCTCCGACCACAAAACTGACCGGGCAGTACAGCTTAGAGAAGCTGGAGTTTATGAGGGAACTACGCTTCATGCTGGTTGGACTCATCTTTGTGAAAGTAAAGGAGGCCCCTAACTTGTCCAGCTGCTATCTTGAAACACATCCTCCATTGGATCAGCCTCCCTGGGACCTGCATAACCATCTTGCAAGTAAAAAGGTTTGGAAAGATGCTGATGTGTGAGACTGTGTTATTTGATTGCATCCCTGCACAACCCCACCATAACTATCGACCTGAGGGAAGAGTCCCACCTGTAGGGGACCCGACATCTAGCTGCCTCACCATCCCCTCAGAGATCTACAGCAGCGCTGGTACAAATTACCAGAGACTACAGGTGGCGTCACGAACTGTAAATATATCTATCCCCTGTAAATATACCCCCCAACATACGCCTGACCGCCAGGGCCACAGACCGAGCCACCGCTACCTGTGACAAACCCCATAGACTTCTACGGGCTCGGCTCTGAGTACCCCATTGCCCTGGTAACCCACAATTGTGGTGCGTGGTCGAGACACTGACATTGAAAGCGCGAGCAGGGCGAAAGGCGCAGTGGAAGAAACAGAGAAGTGCCTTAGGTATAGGATACCTGCACAAATTAACCGGTCACTGGGGACCGAAGTGTCGCTACAGCTTCAGGCGTGGTGACAGGAAAACCAGAGTCTTACTGGACCTTAGGTCGCAGAAAGCAACCCTTGGAGTGTCGGTACATAACTGGAGTCTGGGAGAGTGGGAACCTTGAGTCGATGCAGGACAACAGTAGGAACTCAGCTCTCTCACATTATTTGGAAGGCTCCGACCACAATGCTGACCGGGCAGTACAGCTATGGAGTTAGCTGGAGTATTCGGAGTTAACTTAGCTCTATGCTAGTTGGACTCATCATATTGGAAAGTAAAGGAGGCCTCCAACCTGCTCAGCCGTTACCTCGAAACGCATCCTCCATCCACCCCAACAGCCTCCCCGGGACTTGCATAAACATCTGACAAGTAAAAGGTATGGAAAGACGCTGGATGGTGTGAGACTGATTCATTTATCTGCACCCTACATCATTAATACCATAGACTTTGAGGGACCAGTCCCACCTGTGGGGGACCCGTCATCTAGCTGCCACAACATCCCCTCAGAGATCTACTGCAGCGCTGGTCTTAGTGATCAGACAACTACAGGTGGCGTCACGAACTGTTATCTACCAAACCCCCTGTAAATAAATTCCCTTTAACGCCTGACCGCCAGGGACACGGACCGAGCCACGCTACCAGTGACATCCCCTATAGAAATCTACAGGCTCGGCTCCGAGTACCCCATATCCCTGGAAACCCACAATTGTGGTGCGTGGTCGAGACAATTACAACAACGTCAAAATGTTGACTTGGTCTCAAAGTTCCCCAAATCATAATCCAAATGAAAATCTATGGGATGTGCTGGAAAAACAAGTGTGACCAATTAAGGCCACACCTCACAACTTACAGGACTTAAAGGGGTTCTACTGACTATGTGTCACGATCCATTTGTGGATCTGTGGCAGATCTGGCTTTTCTTATTGAAACTTTTTTTCTTTCAGGACATCGGAGGTTAATGTCTGTTTTTCCCCCCGGTGGCCTGCTGGTGTAATTGCATTAGTGCAGTGTTGCTGGGTCAGCTGGTGTAGATGGTGACCACTCCCACCATCCTTTATAGAGTCACCTGATGCATCAGCTGACTGTTGGTGATACAGTTCTTCTTTGGAGACCAACTGAGCTGGAGTCAGGAGCTTTCTGGTGCTGCAGCTGAATGCTGTGATCTGGTGCCTTACTCTGCTGTGCGGTTAATTGCAGCAGAGAAAGCTAAGTTTTGTATTTTTGTTGCCTTTACCCTTTGTTGTCTGTTTCCTTACCCTTGTGTTTTATTAGTGCAGTGGTGTGACTAGTGCTCTCACCAGCCTAATCCCTACCTAGGTATTAGCGCAGGGCCAGTGGGGGTTTTAGGTATCCAGCTCCGTGAAGGGGTGAAAGAACCCGTATAGGGACGATAGGGAGATCAGCGCACATCCTTACGTGAGTGCAGGAGGTGCCCATTCCCCCGTTCCCTATCGCAGGGCTTACCTGTCACGACGTATAACAGATATATTCTATGATAGTAACATATATCTAATGAGACAACACTCTATATTTCATATTATAGAAAATATCAACATGTATACGTAGAATCTGCCAGCAATGTCTTACCTGACATAATATCCAATGTATTGTGGGTCTATACTGTGCACGTGAAACGCTGTCTCAGGATAGAGGTGGACCGGGGTCTATGCTGACCCTGAACTGGGGTCCTGACTAGTCCCTCTACCTGGAGGTACTGTTAATGGTACAGAGGTCCAGGCCGCCAGCGTAACCCTGTCTCCTGTAGATCCCTGACCACTGTAATCTAGTCCTGAGAAGGACCCTGATTACCACCACAGGGAATGGGCAGGCAACAGCTTACACACAGTCAAATACAAACGAGACAGACAGGGGGTAAAGAAAACACTGCCTTGCATACAAAACTTCCACTACAGAGGAACACAAAAGGTTAAGAAGATAAACAATAAGCGAGGAGAGGAAAAACCACAACAGGCACTCTTAGCTTAAGTCTTCTCAGAAACGATCCGCTCTGCTGGTCTGAATGAATGCTTTCACCGGCCACTTCCCCAGCAGACCAGCAGGTATATGAAGGAAGCTAATTAACAAAACATCAATCGCAGCTGGGCGAGGCTGGTCTGTCCAGCATCGAGAGAGAGAGAATTAACTCCCTCAGTGCTGAAAAACACCCAGCACCAGAAACTCAGCTGTGCGAAGTCAGGGTGTGCAATCGCGACGATCTCCGCCGCGACACACCCGTGACAGTACCCCCCCTTCTACGAGGGGCCTCTGGACCCTCAGGGCCTGGTCTATCTGGGTGAGTAGTGTGGAAGGCCCGAACCAATCGGTCTGCGTTAATATCCGACGCAGAAACCCACATCCTCTCCTCAGGACCATACCCCCTCCAATGAACAAGGTACTGAAGGGACCGGCGATTCAGACGTGAGTCAATGATCTTCGATACCTGAAACTCCAAATTACCATTGACCACCACTGGAGGAGGAGGTAGAGGTGACGGTATAACTGGTGCCACGTACCTCTTAAGCAACGATTTGTGGAACACATTGTGGATTTTAAACGTAGGAGGGAGGTCAAGACGGAAAGCCACCGGATTAATTATTGAACTGATCCTGTATGGCCCGATGAACCTGGGACCCAGTTTCCAGGAGGGAACCTTAAGTTTTATATTCTTGGTAGACAACCATACCAGATCGTTCACACTTAGGTCCGGACCAGACACTCTCCTCCTATCAGCCATACGTTTGTATCGGTTCCCCATAGTGCTCAGATTATTAAGCACTCCTCTCCACACTGAAGCAAGTGACGACGAAAATCGTTCCTCCTCAGGAACCCCAGAAGAGCCCCCCCATTGAAAGTACAAAACTGGGGGTGAAAACCATATGCCCCAAAAAACGGGGACTTACCAGTGGACTCGCTCCGCCTATTGTTAAGAGCGAACTCTGCCAGAGGCAAGAAAGAAGACCAGTCCTCTTGGTTCTCTGAGACAAAACACCGGAGATATGTCTCTAAGCTCTGATTCAGACGCTCTGTCTGACCATTAGTCTGCGGATGAAAAGCCGAAGAAAATGACAACTGCATCCCCCGACGAGAACAAAATGCCCTCCAGAATTTGGACACAAACTGAGACCCCCGATCCGACACCACATCGGAAGGCAACCCATGAAGTCTCACAATCTCCCCAATGAACACCTGCGCCAGAGTTTTAGCATTAGGAAGAGCAGGAAGAGCAATAAAATGTGCCATTTTGCTGAACCTGTCAACTACAACTAGTATGACAGTTTTACCTGAAGACGGCGGGAGGTCCGTAATGAAGTCCATAGACAGATGGGTCCATGGACGCTCTGGGATTTTCAACGGTAAAAGGGCCCCAGACGGACGGGTATGTGGGGTCTTAGAGCGCGCACATACCCCACAGGACGCGACAAAAGTTACCACCTCTTTATTTAAGTTAGGCCACCAAAACCGGCGAGAAACGAGATCCACAGTTGCTTTACTCCTGGGTGTCCTGCCAAAGCAGAATTATGATGTGCCTCGATAACCTTTTGTCTTAACTGATCTGGAACAAACAGTCTCCCTGGAGGTCCTACAGGGGCGTCCCCCTGAGCCTCCAATATCTCCTCCTCAAGCTCAGAGCATACAGCCGACACCACAACTCCCTCCTGAAGAATAGGAACCGGGTCATCCGTCTTCCCGGCCCCCGGGAAACTACGAGACAAGGCATCAGCCTTTACATTTTTTGACCCAGGACGATATGTGACGACAAAATTAAACCTGGTAAAGAACAACGACCATCTAGCTTGTCTGGAATTCAGACGTTTTGCAGACTCTAAATACAGCAGGTTCTTGTGATCAGTAATGACGGTGACCGGGTGGACTGCCCCCTCCAAAAAATGATGCCACTCTTCAAAAGCCAACTTAATGGCCAAGAGTTCCCTATTGCCGACATCATAATTCCTCTCGGCGGACGACAATTTTTTAGAGAAGAAAGCGCACGGATGCCATTTACCAGGGGACGGACCTTGAGATAATACCGCACCCACTCCTACGTCAGATGCGTCTACCTCCACAATGAACGGTTGTGATGCATCAGGTTGGATGAGTATGGGTGCTGAAGCAAAACATTTTTTCAAGGAGGAAAATGCTTGACAAGCTTTGTCAGACCACCTAGAAAAATCCGTCCCTTTTTTTGTCATGTCAGTGAGAGGTTTGACAACGGATGAGAAATTACGAATAAATTTCCGGTAGTAGTTAGCAAACCCCAGGAAACGCTGCAGTGCCTTAAGATCCTCTGGCCGATCCCATTCAAGCACTGCCTTCACTTTCCCAGGGTCCATACGGAAACCAGAAGCTGACACCAGGAATCCTAAAAACTGAAGTTCCTGTACGGCGAATACACACTTCTCCCATTTGGCGTACAGTTTATTGTCTCGCAAGATCTGCAACACCTGTCTCACATGCTCCTGATGAGACACAAGATCCGGCGAGTAAATTAAGATGTCATCTAGATAAATGACAACAAACTGTCCCACTAGGTGGCGAAAGATGTCATTAACAAAATGTTGAAACACCGCCGGGGCAGTAGTCAGACCGAAAGGCATGACAAGGTTCTCATAATGTCCCTCCGGAGTGTTAAACGCCGTCTTCCACTCATCCCCCTCCTTTATCCTAATCAGATTATACGCCCCCTGAGATCCAACTTAGAGAACCATTTGGCGCCCACAATCTGATTGAAGAGATCAGGAATAAGTGGGAGCGGATACGGATCTCGGACCGTAATCCGATTCAGCTCACGGAAATCCAAGCAAGGGCGTAGGCCTCCATCTTTTTTCTTCACAAAGAAGAACCCGCGGCCACTGGGGAAGATGAAGGTCTAATATTCCCCTTGGCTAGACTTTCCGAAATATAATCCTTCATAGCTTGCCTCTCAGGACCAGAAAGGTTATATAACCTAGATTTAGGTAACTTAGCATCAGGAAGCAATTTTATAGCACAGTCATACGCGCGATGAGGAGGTAATTCTTGACACCCCTCTTCTGAAAACACATCCTCAAAGTCCTCCAGAAAAGGAGGTAAGGTTCTAGGCACGACCGCACCAATGACCGTGTTCATGCAGTTACTATGGCAAAATTCACCCCACTGGCTTATCTCTCTGGATTGCCAATTAATAACTGGGTTATGTTTAGTTAACCAAGGAAGTCCCAACACAATAGGAGTGGGAAGGCCCTCCAACACATAACAAGACAATAGTTCTTTATGTATTGCCCCCACTCGAAGGTCTATGTTATGCACGGCTTGCACAAAGCTACCTTGACCGAGAGGCCTGGCGTCAATAGAGAATATAGGGATAGGTTTGGCCAATACACTCAGTTGCATACCTTGCACCTGGGCAAACCGAGCGTCCACCAGATTAGCCGCGGCCCCACTATCCAGAAGAACAGAAATCCTCTCAGTTCCTGTACCTACCACCACCTCCGCTGGTACGAGAAACTGAGACGGACTTGGGGACTAAATACATACTCCCAGATTGTCGTCCACCACACAACCTGGGATCAACAGTTTTCCGGCGACTCTTTGCTCAGCAAAGTACGGGATGGACACCCCCCAACAAAATGTCCCTTTCTCCCGCAGAAGTAACACTTTCCTGTCTTGCGGCGCACCGCCGATCCCCTCCCTCGAAACGATGTCCCTCCTAACTGCATAGGCTCCTCAGAACAAACCAGGGGAACCTCAATATGAGGGACTATAGTAGAAGGTGGAGTCATCACAGGGGGCGGAGTTACCTCGCACCTCTCTCGAAGCCGTCTATCAATGCGAATCGCAAGGGCCATAGCAGCCTCCAGTGACGGGGAAGAATTATACTGAGCCAACACATCTTTTAATTTGTCAGATAATCCTTGACAAAACTGTCTCCTAAGAGCTGGGTCATTCCACTGAGTATCTGTGGCCCATCTACGGAACTCAGAAGAAAATTCCTCCGCCGGACGATCTCCCTGCTGTATCTTACGTAACTTCATTTCAGCAAGGGAGACCCGATCCGGGTCATCATATACCAGACCCAGGGCTGTAAAAAAATCGATCTACTGACTGGAGAGCCGGGGAGTCTGGAGGAAGAGAGAACGCCCAGGATTGAGGGTCCCCTTGTAAGAGCGAGATGACAATTCCCACCCTCTGGTCTTCACTCCCGAAGACCGAGGCCGAAGCCGAAAATATAATTTACAAGCCTCCCGGAAGGTAAAAAATTTGTCCCGCCCACCAGTGAACCTGTCCGGGAGAGCCACTTTAGGTTCAGATCTGGTTTGCTCCCGGGGGTACAAAACCTTGGACTTAACGTCCGTCAGCTCCATGGACAAACTCTGCAACTGCTGAGCTAACCGGGGCTACTGGATCCATGGTAGCTGGGGAGAATCTTTTAGAAGTGGCCGGTGAAAATGTCACGACGTATAACAGATATATTCTATGATAGTAACATATATCTAATGAGACAACACTCTATATTTCATATTATAGAAAATATCAACATGTATACGTAGAATCTGCCAGCAATGTCTTACCTGACATAATATCCAATGTATTGTGGGTCTATACTGTGCACGTGAAACGCTGTCTCAGGATAGAGGTGGACCGGGGTCTATGCTGACCCTGAACTGGGGTCCTGACTAGTCCCTCTACCTGGAGGTACTGTTAATGGTACAGAGGTCCAGGCCACCAGCGTAACCCTGTCTCCTGTAGATCCCTGACCACTGTAATCTAGTCCTGAGAAGGACCCTGATTACCACCACAGGGAATGGGCAGGCAACAGCTTACACACAGTCAAATACAAACGAGACAGACAGGGGGTAAAGAAAACACTGCCTTGCATACAAAACTTCCACTACAGAGGAACACAAAAGGTTAAGAAGATAAACAATAAGCGAGGAGAGGAAAAACCACAACAGGCACTCTTAGCTTAAGTCTTCTCAGAAACGATCCGCTCTGCTGGTCTGAATGAATGCTTTCACCGGCAACTTCCCCAGCAGACCAGCAGGTATATGAAGGAAGCTAATTAACAAAACATCAATCGCAGCTGGGCGAGGCTGGTCTGTCCAGCATCGAGAGAGAGAGAATTAACTCCCTCAGTGCTGAAAAACACCCAGCACCAGAAACTCAGCTGTGCGAAGTCAGGGTGTGCAATCGCGACGATCTCCGCCGCGACACACCCGTGACACTACCATTGTAATTGTGTCCCTGGTGTTCCCTTGTGTGTTGTGCCGTTTGGTGACCAACCAACCATTGGGTCGTGTGACACTAGGACAGTCACTTTGTGACACTAGGACAAATTTTCTGCAGGCACTGTAGCATTTCAAGTCCTAACATCGCATGGAATGCACACTGTTAGGATTCCTTTCTGTTTGCCAGTTCAAGAGATCATCACATGACTGCTCATATGTGGTTTGTAGACATATGCCAACTACTTCTTGTGAAGAATATTGGAGATAACATTTCATGTCAATCATCTGTATCCTATTTGACATGGGATTATAAAACCCCCTTCCATTGTGCAGCTGTAACAGGACACCTAGCTCAGTAGGTGGTCAAGCCTCAAAAGGCTGTGAGTGACAGATCTCACACCTTGAGCCAGCTAAGCTCAGCACAAAAGTGTTGCTTGCAATATGGAGTCCATATAGTATAAGTGCTTTGTTGAAACAGCTAGGATTTCATAAGGAGAATATGGATTTATTGTATATCCTATCCACACACTGGTTACTTTTTCAAGATCTCTGTAATGGGCCGAATGCCTTCCAGGGTCTCGATGCGTTCTAGCCAGGGTGGGGTGTTACGTAGAATGGCTGGTAGGAGCCAGGTAGCAAAGCTGTGTTTGGTCTCAACGCGTAGCAGGGGCCTGGACATATCCGATGGCGCCAAAACTGTGTCCCTATGACATCCATTAAGTTGTTATGACCCATCTTAGGGTTTGGAGCTTTTAGCCTGGTAGATGCGAGGGGAAGGGATTTAGGTCCAGCCCAGGGTGCAGGAGCAGAGTGACCACAAGGGGTCAAATGCTCATGTAAAGCATGGCCTATTGCTTTTTCTCTGGGAAGGTCATGTGACGACACATTGTGTGGGGAGAAGTCAAGGAACAGAGGGGACCACCAACAGCCTCTCATGTGGCAGCCCCTCCCTTGCAAGCCAGGCCTTTCACCTGACTGGTAACTGACTCTTATATTCTGCATTCTTTGTCCTACCACTATTGTATTTGCATACTTGACTATTATACTGTATATGTATAACCATTGTATATATAGTCTTTTGTCTAGTGTGCACTTAAGGCGATTAAATATATAATTTAACCTTGGTTGCTCTTTTATCTTGAGCCACGAATCCACGTGTCCGTGATCTCAGCTTAACTTTCCATACTACCAGGGCTGGTTTCTGGCCAAATATAATCCTGGTTAACGGACCAGACTTATATCTAACGAGGAACTGGTGGCAGTCCTACCAGGCTGACCAGGCGCTGTTTCACTGGTGCCAATGAAAGGGGCCTCTCAGTCTGTCAGGGTTGTGAGCGAGTGTGGTGCCACATCAGTGACTGCGTAAGCCACATTCTCTCACTCCTGGTGCCTTCCTGGGCCTGTGTGGACAGAGGGTGTATGCGTAAAACTGTTCCAAGCTGACGTTACATGTCCTTAGAGGCTGCGGAACGTCATGGTGCAAGTGAGGACGTAAGGCCCGGATCACACTTGCGAGAAACTCTGGGTGTTGATACGCAGAGTGTTGATGCGAGAGACTCGCACGAGAATCGTGCGAGTTTCTCGACAGTGTGATCCTGGCCTTATAGAGACATCAGTCAGGGTGGCGAGGTGTGGGTTCATCACACTTCTTTTCCTGCTTCTGTCAATGAACAAATAAAAGAATGAATGACGTGCACTCTGTTGAAAAATCAGGTGCTGGCTGAACCTGGACTAAGTCCAGAAATCATGTCAATGAACGAAGCAGGAAGAGAAACTAGTCGACACATGACTGCAAATATACAAGTCACAAATCAGCCAAGATAATACACTGCAGAAAAGATATGGATTCCAGTCCGCACTGCCCAAATAATAGATTTCCAAGACGTAGTATGTTATGTTTCGGTAGCTGAGGAGTGCAGGTAAAAAAGGCAATACACCAGAGCAGTTGGAATCTATGAGATTGAAGTACCCTGACTAACCACCACAACTAGAGGCAGCCGTGGAGCGTTCCTACGTTGGTCCTAGACGCCTCGTCACAGCCTGAGAAACTAACTACACCTAAAGATAGAAAGAGGAAAGCTATCTGCCCCGGAGCAGATCCCCAAAGAACATAGAAAGCCCCAAACATGTAATGGCGGTTAGACAAGAAGAAATACTGACACAGACAGAAAATGGTATGAGCAAACGTTGGGGCCCAAACTTCCTAAATAGAAAAGGATAGGAAGGGAACTTACTGCAATCCCAAAAAACCCTGAAAAGCACCAACTCTACTAATTTCAAAAACACCTGAGATCACACGACCTCTACAACCTAAATTAGTTCTCTGGTGTAACAAAATCAAAACAGCAGCCACTGAAAAAACTGGAAAAAGCAAATGTACAAACATCAGTGGCTGAACTAAACTGAGAGGGCAAAAGCCCCCAGAGGGAACCCTGAAGGCCCCCACAGAAGTGCAAGACAAAATGCAAAAATCAAGCACAAAAACAAATAGAAGAAAAAGTCTTATCTGTTAGCAGGAGATGCAGACACGACACAGCAGGCTACAAAGGAAACAGGAATCAAGGATTGAGACCAGAACAATTGATCACCGGCAACCCTGATGGGAAGGCGACTCCCTTATATAAGACCAGTCAGTAACACCTGATTCCCAATCCTCACAATCTTCACTGGACAGTCCAGTACCGCTTGTAACCACCAGAGGGAGCCTCTGCTCAGAACTCATTTCTAGCCCATTCACAACAGTACCCCCCCCCTTGAGGAGGGGTCACCGAACCCTCATTTGAGCAACCAGGTCGGTCAGGATGAGTTCTATGATACGCACGGATGAGTCTCCTAGCATGGATGTCCGAAGCAAACACCCAAGAATTGTCTTCCTGACCATAACCTCTCCACTTAACCAAATACTGGAGTTTCCGTCTAGAAAAACGAGAATTCAATATTTTCTCAACCACAAACTCCAGATTGCCCTCAACCAAAACAGGGTCAGGAGGCACAGCAGTAGGAACCACTGGCTCAACAAACCTCTTCAACAAAGACTTGTGGAACACGTTATGGATCTTAAATGTCCCTGGAAGAAGCAAACGAAAAGAAACAGGATTAAGAATCTCCATGATCTTATAAGGTCCAATGAACCTAGGCTTAAATTTAGGAGATGCCACTCTCATAGGAATATTTCTTGAGGACAACCAGACCAAGTCCCCCACTTTAAACCGAGGACCATCAGTCCTATGCCGGTTAGCAAACCGCTGGGCCCTCTCCTGAGAGAGGGACAACCTCTCCACTACCTGGTCCCAAATCTGTTGCATACGCTCCACAACAGAGTCAACACCTGGACAGACAGAAGCCTCCGTCTGTCCTGAAGAAAATCGAGGGTGAAACTCAGAATTACAGAAAAATGGAGACATCAAAGTGGCAGAGCTAGCCCTATTATTAAGAGCAAACTCAGCCAAAGGCAAAAAAGAGACCCAGTCATCCTGATCAGCAGACACAAAGCATCTTAGATAAGTCTCCAATGTCTGGTTTGTTCTCTCAGTTTGACCATTGGTCTGAGGATGAAACGCCAAGGAGAAAGACAATTGAACACCAAGTTTAGAACAAAAGGTCCTCCAAAATCTGGAAACAAACTGGACTCCTCTGTCAGACACAATGTTCTCAGGAATGCCGTGTAAACGAACCACGTGCTGAAGGAACAAAGGCACCATTTCAGAGGAGGAAGGCAACTTAGGTAATGGCACAAGATGTATCATCTTGGAAAACCTATCACAAATCACCCAGATGACAGTCATTCTCTGAGAAACAGGGAGGTCGGAAATGAAATCCATAGAGATATGAGTCCATGGTCTCTTGGGCACAGGCAATGGCATCAACAAACCACTAGAGCGAGAGCAAGGCTTGGAGCGAGAGCAAGTCCCGCAGGACTGCACAAATTCCCTGACATCACGAGACAAGGAAGGCCACCAAAAGGACCGACTAACCAAGTCTCTGGTACCAAAAATTCCGGGATGACCGGCCAACGCGGAACAATGAATCTCAGACATCACACTCTTTTTCCACTGGTCCGGGACAAACAATTTCCCAACAGGGCAGCGCTCGGGCCTATCCTCCTGACACCCCCCCAGAGCCAGTCTCAAATTGGGCGAGATGGCGGAAAGAACTATACCCTCATTCAAAATAACAGAAGGATCAGATAACTCAGGAGAGTCCGCAAGGAAACTCCTCGAGAGGGCATCCGCCTTAACATTCTTAGTGCCAGGAAGAAAGGAAACCACAAAATTAAAACGTGTGAAAAACAAGGCCCACCTGGCCTGTCTAGGATTAAGTCGCTTGGCAGATTCCAGATAAACCAGATTCTTATGGTCTGTAAGGACCACCACCTGATGTTTGGCTCCCTCCAGCCAATGTCTCCACTCTTCAAAAGCCCACTTCATGGCCAATAACTTCCGATTACCCACGTCATAATTACGTTCAGTAGGAGAAAATTTTCGAGAGAAAAAGGCACAAGGGTTACTTTTAGAGGTCTCTGGATCTCTTTGGGACAAAACGGCACCTGCCCCAATTTCAGAGGCATCAACCTCCACCTGAAATGGCAGAGAAACATCAGGCTGCCGTAGAACAGGAGCAGAAGTGAATCTCTGCTTAAGTTCCTGAAATGCAGAGACTGCCTCAGGAGGCCAATTCACCACGTCAGAACCCTTTTTGGTCAAATCAGTTAATGGTTTAACAATAACCGAGAAATTACCAATAAATTTACGATAAAAATTGGCAAAATCCAAGAATCTTTGAAGAGCCTTTAATGAAGTAGGTTGGACCCAATCACAGATGGCCTGAACCTTGACCGGGTCCATTTCAATAACAGATGGGGACAAAATTAATCCCAGAAATGAGATCCTCTGTACGCCAAAAAGACATTTTGATCCCTTCACATACAGAGCATTCTCTCTCAAAATCTGGAACACAGTTCGAATATGTTTCACATGAGAGTCCCAGTCATTGGAAAAAATCAAGATATCATCCAAATAAACAATCAGAAATTTATCCGCAAAATCCCTGAAAATGTCATTCATGAAGGACTGGAAGACAGAAGGAGCATTAGTGAGCCCAAAGGGCATCACAAGGTACTCAAAATGCCCCTCAGGGGTATTAAATGCCGTCTTCCATTCATCCCCGTGCTTAATGCGAATAAGGTTATATGCCCCCCTGAGGTCAAGCTTGGTAAACCAAGTAGCGTTTTTCACCCTGGAAAACAGGTCAGAAATCAAGGGTAACGGATATTGATATTTCACAGTAATATTGTTCAAAAGACGATAATCAATACACGGCCTTAATGAACCATCCTTTTTGGCCACAAAGAAAAAACCGGCACCTAAGGGTGAAGAGGATGGTCTGATATGACCCTTCTCCAATGACTCCTTGATATAAGACCGCATAGCGTCATGTTCAGGTACAGACAAGTTAAAAAGGCGACCTTTAGGGAATTTACTACCAGGCACTAATTCAATAGCGCAGTCATAGCTCCTATGGGGAGGCAAGGATGCAGATTTACTTTCGCTAAACACATCAGAAAAATCAATCAAAAAGTCAGGAACATCCTGAGCCTGGGGGAGGCAGAAAAAACAGGAGTGTTGGTATTAACACATTGGCAGCCCCAACTGGTTACAGACACAGATTTCCAATCCAAAACAGGATTATGAGACTGTAACCAAGGGAAACCCAGTACGATAATGTCATGCAGATTATACAGAACCAAAAATTTGCAGCTCTCCTGATAATCAGGTTCAACCCTCATTATCACCTGAGTAGAGAACTGAGGTTTATTCTCAGCCAAAGGGGTAGAATCGATCCCCAGTAGGGGAATAGACTTCCGTAGGGGTATCAAGGGAAACCCACAACGTTTAGCAAAATCAAAATCCATCAGGTTAATAGCTGTTCCCGAATCAACAAAGCCTGAGCAGAAAATGAGGACAGAGAGCATATCAGGGTAACAGTTAATAAAAACTTAGTCTGAACACTACCCAAGACAACTGAGCGTGCAAAACGTCTTCCCCGCTTAGGGCAGACTGAAATAGCATGAGAGGCATCACCACAGTAGAAACATAACCCATTGCGCTTTCGAAACTCATGACGCTGTGCCCCAGAAACCACTCTATCACACTGCATGGATTCAGAAGCAGGTTCACAAGGCAACACTATTCCACGCATACCTCTCCGCTCACGCAAACGTCTGTCAATTTGAATCGCTAATGACATAGAATCATTGAGACCAGATGGGACAGGGAATCCCACCATAACATCCTTTACATTATCTGACAGACCCTTCCGAAAAAGGGCTGCCAAAGCGTCGTCATTCCATTTGGTCAGGACTGCCCACCTACGGAATCTCTGACAGTATAACTCAGCGTCATCAAGCCCCTGATTTAATGCCAACAAGGCTTTTTCAGCTTGATCAGTGACGTTAGGCTCATCGTACAATAACCCCAAAGCCTGAAAAAATGCATCAACATCACTCAAAACAGGATCCCCAGATGTCAGGGAAAAAGCCCAATCCTGAGGATTGCCGCGCAGGAGAGAGATGACAATTTGAACCTGCTGCGCTGCGTTCCCTGAGGACTTAGATTTTAAGGCAAAAAACAATTTACAGTTATTTTTGAAATTCAGAAACTTAGCTCGATCCCCTAAAAACAAATCTGGCATGGGAATCCTAGGTTCCACAACAGGCAACCCAGCAAGATAGGCAGCAATACTCCGAACCTCAGTGGCAAGCTGATCCACACGGCCAGACAACTGTGCAAACTCCATTGAGAGAAAAAATCCTCCCCAGCACCCAGAGATACAGAGGGAAAAAAAAAAAAAAAAATGCAACAAACAGAAAAATATCTATGACAACTCTGACAACCTTCTCTCTTTCACAATATTTTTCCCTTCTGTGAGTACAATACAATTTTCAATTTTTAGGCCGGTGATTCTGTTATGTTTCGGTAGCTGAGGAGTGCAGGTAAAAAAGGCAATACACCAGAGCAGTTGGAATCTATGAGATTGCAGTACCCTGACTAACCACCACAACTAGAGGCAGCCGTGGAACGTTCCTACGTTGGTCCTAGACGCCTCGTCACAGCCTGAGAAACTAACTACACCTAAAGATAGAAAGATGAAAGCTATCTGCCCCGGAGCAGATCCCCAAAGAACATAGAAAGCCCCCAAACATGTAATGGCGGTTAGACAAGAAGAAATACTGACACAGACAGAAAATAGTATGAGCAAACGTTGGGGCCCAAACTTCCTAAATAGAAAAGGATAGGAAGGGAACTTACTGCAATCCCAAAAAACCCTGAAAAGCACCAACTCTACTAATTTCAAAAACACCTGAGATCACACGACCTCTACCACCTATATTAGTTCTCTGGTGTAACAAAATCAAAACAGCAGCCACTGAAAAAACTGGAAAAAGCAAATGTACAAACATCAGTGGCTGAACTAAACTGAGAGGGCAAAAGCCCCCGGAGGGGACCCTGAAGGCCCCCACAGAAGTGCAAGACAAAATGCAAAAATCAAGCACAAAAACAAATAGAAGAAAAAGTCTTATCTGTTAGCAGGAGATGCAGACACAACACAGCAGGCTACAAAGGAAACAGGAATCAAGGATTGAGACCAGAACAATTGATCACCGGCAACCCTGATGGGAAGGCGACTCCCTTATATAAGACCAGTCAGTAACACCTGATTCCCAATCCTCACAATCTTCACTGGACAGTCCAGTACCGCTTGTAACCACCAGAGGGAGCCTCTGTTCAGAACTCATTTCTAGCCCATTCACAACAGTAGTAGCAGTTAAGAAGTGGTTTAATCTACGCGTTTCAGGGTGAATACCACCCCTTCTTCAGGAAAATACCACATATAACTTACCACATATACCTTTGGTAAGTTATATTGTGGTATTTTCCTAAAGAAGGGGTGGTATTTACCCTGAAACGCGTAGATTAAACCACTTCTTAACTGCTACTACGTCTTGGAAATCTATTATTTGGGCAGCACGGACTGGAATCCACATCTTTTCTGCAGTGTGTTGTATTGTCGGGTCGTCGACCGACCTGTGGATCTGCGGCAGCCTCTCCTACATGTGCTTTAACCACCTAATACCAGGTGAGCAGCTTCCTATTTAAAAAGTGCTAACTTATTATCGGATAAGACCCTATTGCGCTTTGTGTCTCCCTTGCTTTATCTATTAAATCAGCCAAGATGTGACAATCTCTCAACTTGGCAAACAGAGACAAATCCTAACAGTGTGTAATATATGGATGAAAACCTCTTCCAGAGTGCTCTGGACCTCAGACTTGTCCAAAGGTTCACCTTCCAACAAGACAATGACCCTAAGCACACAGCTAAAATAGCAAAGGAGTGGCTTCAGAACAACTCTGTGACCATTCTTGACTGGCCCAGCCACAGACCTGACCTAAACCCAATTGAGCATCTCTGGAGAGACCTGAAAATGGCTGTCTACCAACGTGGAGAGAATCTGCAAGGAAGAATGGCAGAGGATCCCCAGATCTAGGTGTGAAAAACCTGTTGCATCGTTCCCAAGAAGACTCATGGCTGTACTAGCTCAAAAGGGTGCTTCTTCTCAATACTGAGTATACAGCAAAGGTGAACCTAAAACATAACCTTTAATAGAATTGTATAAAATCACTATGAAAAAATAAGAAAGATGTGTATCTTCGTACCGTGTTAGCCAGTAGATAGAAAAATATTTAGACTTGAGAGTCCTCAGTGGTTGATACCTTTTAATGGCTAACTGAAAAGATGGTAACAAATTGCAAGCTTTCGAGACTACTCAGGTCTCTTCATCAGGCTAAGCTAATACAACATCTGAAGAATCACATATTTATACACAAGAGGACACAGGAATAATGCAATAGGTAAGACAAGTGACGTGAAGCAGAACTGTCATTATGGCAGAGGGATGAACATAAATATTGGAACAGTTCATAGATAAGGAGTGAAAGTTTTATTACCCTCTGATTGGAGTCTGCTATTGTGTTTTGATGCCCCTAGAAGGTCAGAGAAGCAGATTCCTTAATTGATGTACTGTAAGGTTCTATGTATATATTCCTGAAACTCAGTTTGTTCGTCAGCCATTTTACTTTCTGTCTTGCTGCAGCTATCTTGCCCTCAGTCAAAATGGAGTTTCCAGCTTGCATGTTCCCGCCCTGATTCTCTCCTTTGCTTCTTAAGCAGCCACAGCTGAGCAATCAGTGCTTCAGAATCTAGCCTGCAGTGAACCTGTGACTTGACTCCTGTAAGCCTTGGACCTTGTACTCCAGCTATTCCTACTGAGGAACTCTGAAGCACTTGTGGACTCTGAACCCTGCTCTTTGAAAGACCCACGTTTGCATGGACTTACGGTAACAGAGAAGAAGATCCTGAATCTGTATTGGAGAGTGATTGCTGAGCTTGGATTACTCTGGCCTGCTGTGTCTCCTGTTTCTGTGTCTGCAAACTGTGTGACTATTTCTGCCAACTTGTATGAAGTAATACAGGACTTTTCTATATCAAACCTGTGACTCCTGTGTTTTCATCGCACCCAAGCACAAGACGCTATATGAACTGTACTACATACATTACAAGATTCTGAAGCCAAAACGTTAGTGTCTGCTGGGTCTGGAAGGCTGTGTCTGCTGTACTGTGGATATCAGACGTCCGGTTGTACTTTCTGTGATGACAGTGGTTGTGACTTCTCACAACCATTCCAGGTGAGCAATTCCCTTAAGTTTTTTCTTTTTGCAGTGTTACCACAGGTAAACACTATTGTTTTTTTTTTTTTCCTTTCTTTTCTCTTTTTTGTCTGCTGTAACTCTGGATATCAGATGTCTGGTTGAAACTTTCTGTGATGATAGTGGTTGTGACTTCTCACAACCATTCCAGGTGAGCAGTTCCCTTAATTTTTTTTTCTCTCTGCAGTGTTGCCACAGGTGAACACTATTGTTTTTTTTTTCTTTCCTCTTCTTCCAGTAATCCTGTCTTAAAAGATCTGGAAAATGGAGGCCCGCATAAAGGAACTTTGCGGAGTGACTGATAATATCCTTGCAGATTTGCAGAATATAAAGACCCATTTTACAAATCTACAGGACCTCAATAATCACAATTTGCAAGTGGTTGGACAGACTACCCAGGATTTGCGAGCCAGGATTGAGGTTCTAGAGGGGCGAGTCCAGGCTCCTGCCGTAGCCCCGAGTGCTGGGATTCCCAAGTTGCCCCCTTTTCGTTTTGGCGGTGAACGTGAGAAATTCAGGGGATTTATTAATAAATGCAATCTTTTTTTTTTCTGCACATGCTTCACAATTTCCCACTGAACGATCTAAGGTGCTTACTATAATTATGTTGCTTACCAACAAGGCTTTAATGTGGGCAAACCCTCTGATTGAGACTGAGGATGATTGTTTGAATCACCTTGATGATTTTATTTCAGCCATGGGGCAGGTGTTTGATGACCCCAATCGAGGTGCAACAGCTGAAGCAGCCATGTTAGCTTTGCGCCAAGGTAAGCACTCGGTAGCTGAATATGCCTTGGATTTCAGGTAATGGGCCCTTGATACCACCTGGGACAGTTCCGCCAAAAAATCTATTTTTCGAAAGGGGTTATCTCCACTGATTAAGGATGAACTTGCTCGTGCCGACCCTCCCACTGCGTTAGGTGACTTTATTAACTACTGCATCCGTATTGATACTCGTCTGACTGAACGCAGGCAAGAGAGATGGTTCGAAAGCAATCGTACTAACCTTTTCCTACCTTCCTCTCCAGCTAAGGAACCTTTGAGTAGGATTACACGGGAACCTGAACCTGAACCCATGCAGGTAGACTCTTTACAACGACGGGTTAGTGATGCACGCAAGGAACATCGTTTTAAGGAGAATCTATGTTTCTATTGTGGTAAGTCAGGGCACTTCATTATAAACTGCCCCAGCCGTTCTCGTAAGACTACTGCAGCACTCATTCATTGTGAGTGTTGCGAGAGGGGATCTGTCAGGTCCGAGCCTCAGGCTCCAGAGAGATCTGCAGCAACAGATCTTGATTTCTCGGACTTAAACTCCGTTACCTCTGAGGACGTTGACTGTGTAAACGCTGCCATTTTTCAAGTTTCCTCAGCGGTGTCCCAGCTGAGTTGTAAGAAAAACAATTCTCATTGCTTTCTTTCCATCAAACTCTGGGTTGACTCAGCTTGGGTGTCTAGCTCTGCTATGATCGACTCAGGGGCAAGTGGAAATTTTATGGATGTCTCCTTTGCTCTGAAACAGGGAATACGTTCAGTGAAGAAGGCTACTCCAGTACAGATGGAAACTGTGGATGGCTCCCTGCTGACCTCTGGACCAGTGGATCAGGAAACAGAGCCTTTGAGGGTTCTTATGGGTAAAGATCATCAAGAGAAACTGTCCTTTATGCTTATCTCTTCTCCCCACTTTCCCATTATTCTAGGGCTACCATGGCTGCAGGCTCAGAATCCTACCATTAACTGGGAGACCAAGGAATTACACTTTCCAGAGAAACAGATGAGTCCAAAAGTTTCAGCTTGCTCTGTTCCTAAAGGAATCATGTCAGTCCCTGAACTACCAGCTGTATACCAGGACTATGTGGATTTATGTGACAAGAAGAACGCTGACCAGCTTCCTCCTCACCGTCCATATGATTGTCCAATTGAATTATTGCCTGGAGCAGAGATACCTTTTGGTAAGATCTACCCCCTGGCGGGGCCCGAGCTAAAGGCTTTAAAGGATTACATAGATGAAAATCTAGCCAAGGGCTTCATACGCCCCTCTTCATCTCCTGCAGGTGCACCCATCTTCTTTGTAAAGAAGAAAGATGGATCTCTGAGACCATGCGTAGACTATAGGGAACTCAATAAGGTTACTATTAGAAACCGTTATCCATTGCCTTTAATTCCTGAGTTATTGGAGAGAGTGCGACATGCCAAAATTTTTTCTAAACTAGATCTTCGTGGGGCCTATAACTTAGTCCGTATTAGACCTGGGGATGAATGGAAGACTGCATTCAGGTCACGCTATGGACACTTTGAATATCTAGTTATGCCTTTTGGTCTGAGTACCGCCCCAGCCACTTTCCAACACTTGGTGAATGACATCTTCAGGGATCTCCTAGATACATTCGTGGTAATTTATTTGGATGATATTCTAATTTTTTCTAACTCCACAGAGGAACATCATGGACATGTGAGAATGGTCTTGGAACGTCTAAGACAAAATCATCTTTACATCAAACTTGAAAAGTGTGAATTCCATAGGACCGAAATTCAATTTCTGGGGTATGTACTGTCTACACAAGGAATTAGTATGGATGGAAGCAAAACCCAAGCCATCAAGGATTGGCCAAGTCCTAGAAATGTGAAGGAGGTACAGCGCTTCATCGGTTTGCCAACTTCTATAGACGTTTCATTAGAAATTTCTCTGAGGTAGTGTCACCTATCACTCAACTTACCCGGAAAGAGTCTAGGTTTTCCTGGACTCCCCAAGCCCAGGAAGCATTTTCCCGTCTAAAAGATAAATTTACCACTGCACCTATCCTAGTACATCCCAACCCCGAGCTTGCCTTCATAATAGAGGTGGATGCTTCAGACTGTGCCGTTGGAGCTATACTCTCTCAGAGAACAGGTGAGAAGAATGTCTTGCATCCCTGTGCCTTCTTTTCCCAGCAGTTGTCTTCGGCTGAGAGGAACTACGATGTGGGCAATAGAGAGTTGTTGGCCATTATTGCCGCCTTCAAAGAATGGAGACACCTTCTTCAGGGAGCTGCACAGCAAATAGTCGTCCTGACAGACCATCGTAACCTTGAGTTTATCAGGTCGGCTAAGTGCCTGACTCCTCGCCAGGCTCGCTGGAATCTTTTCTTAAACCAATTTAATTTTATCATCTCTTATAGACCAGGATCGCGCAATGGAAAGGCTGATGCACTCTCTAGGATTTACTCAGCAGAGACACGTCCAATTACTCCTCCTAAGACTATTCTTCCTGACTCTAGATTCCTAGGAGTAATTCATAATCAAGACCTACTTAAGGACATCAAGGAAGCATACCATGCGGATTCCTTTTTGGCACAACCCCCAAGGGACGTAAGTCTTGTCTTTAAGAATGGTGTGTGGATTCAGGGACAACGTCTGTATATTCCTGAAACAGTCAGATTAAGAGTATTGCAACTCATTCACGATTCCAAGATAGCTGGGCATAGAGGAATTCTAAAGACACAGGAATTTCTTTCTCGTTTCTTTTGGTGGCCCACTTGCAGGAAGGATGTTTTGAATTATGTCACTTCATGTGAGGTCTGTGCAAGATGCAAAACACCTCGCTCCTCACCAACTGGTCTGTTACAGCCTCTTCCCACCCCGTCCCGCCCGTGGGGATCCATTTCTATGGACTTCATTGTGGAGTTACCAACCTCTCAGGGGAAGAACACCATTCTAGTGGTGGTTGACCGTCTAACAAAGGCAGCTCATTTTATCCCTTGTGTCGGCTTACCCACTGCAAAACAGACATCAGATTTGATGATTAAAGATGTGTTTCGCTTACATGGAGTACCGGATGAGGTTATTTCGGATCGAGGGGTGCAATTCACTTCTAGGTTTTGGCAAAATTTCTGTGCAGCATTGGACATTAAAGTAAACCTTTCTTCTGCTTTTCATCCCCAGACTAATGGACAGACCGAACGAACCAATCAAACCCTGGAGCAGTATCTCCGCTGCTTTATCTGCCACCTACAGGATGATTGGGTGGATCTACTTCCATTAGCTGAGTTCTCGTATAACAACTCTCAGAGTGCCTCCACTAAACAGTCTCCTTTTTACTCTAATCTAGGTTATCATCCTAACATTCTACCACGATTTCCCATAGAAACGCCTTTACCAGCAGTGGCTGAAAGAATCACGTCTTTACAGAAGAATATGGATCTTCTAAAGGAAAATCTGGAATCGGCTCAAGAAAGGTACAAGAAAGCAGCAGATAAATTTCGTAAACCTGCACCAGCTTTCAAGGTAGGAGACTTGGTCTGGCTGTCAACCAGAAATCTTAAGTTAAGGATTCCATCGTCTAAGTTGGGACATAAGTACATTGGACCCTATAAAATCAGTAAAATTATAAGTGCTGTTGCTTGTCATCTTCAACTGCCCAGAACTATGAGAATCCACCCTGTCTTTCATGTATCCCTACTAAAGGCTGCGACACCCAATATGTTTCCTGGACGTTCCTCTCCTTGCCCTGACCCAGTGCTAGTCGATGGTCAGGAAGAATTTGTGGTGGAAAGGATTTTAGATTCCAGGTTGTATAGAAATCAGTTACAATATCTGATTAAATGGCAGGGCTACCCAGTGGAGGACAACTCATGGGAACCGGTCAATAACGTTAATGCTCCTCGCTTGCTCCGTCAGTTTCATCAGAGGTACCCACACAAGCCTGGTCTGAGGTCATCCGGAGGTTGTCCTTAAGGGGGGAGTAATGTAAGGTTCTATGTATATATTCCTGAAACTCAGTTTGTTCGTCAGCCATTTTACTTTCTGTCTTGCTGCAGCTATCTTGCCCTCAGTCAAAATGGAGTTTCCAGCTTGCATGTTCCCGCCCTGATTCTCTCCTTTGCTTCTTAAGCAGCCACAGCTGAGCAATCAGTGCTTCAGAATCTAGCCTGCAGTGAACCTGTGACTTGACTCCTGTAAGCCTTGGACCTTGTACTCCAGCTATTCCTACTGAGGAACTCTGAAGCACTTGTGGACTCTGAACCCTGCTCTTTGAAAGACCCACGTTTGCATGGACTTACGGTAACAGAGATGAAGATCCTGAATCTGTATTGGAGAGTGATTGCTGAGCTTGGATTACTCTGGCCTGCTGTGTCTCCTGTTTCTGTGTCTGCAAACTGTGTGACTATTTCTGCCAACTTGTATGAAGTAATACAGGACTTTTCTATATCAAACCTGTGACTCCTGTGTTTTCATCGCACCCAAGCACAAGACGCTATATGAACTGTACTACATACATTACATGTACACAGACATGAATCCGTGTGATATATTCATTCCAGCACTAAGCTGTGAGGACGTGACTAACAGATCTGCAAATGAACTATGACGTGTGGCTCCTCCCCCAGCCTGTCTTGCCTGTACCTATATAACTGCCATGTAAGTGATCTTCACCTTTAATCCTGTTTTATTTTTAACTGTATTGTACATAACTGTATTGCCTCAGCTTGTTACCTTTTTTTTAAAAACTATAAGCACTGCCTGCCTTTTAAGGAATAAACCTATAAAATTATTAGCTTGTTTCTCCTGCTCTATAAACAAATTTGCACGTGCCTGAAGTACTACGCTACTGTTTTGGGGTTGCTACGAACCCTCTTGATAAATTGTTCATTAAGTAAATCGTAGCTGGTGGCAGCTAAAAGAAGGGGTGTAAAGTGTTAACCTATTGGGTGGCGTTGACAGTGACGCAGCGGGTTTTATAAGTGTATTGCCTGGCTGCGGCCCGGAGTAGTTATAATTCCCTCACTGCAGCGTGCCCAATAGCCAGCACACATCCAAGTGGCCCGTCTGGCGACTAATTATCCTAGGTGCAGTTCCCTGACTGACCTGAGGGTAAGGGGGGGTGCCAGAGAGCTGCAAGTTCCGAAGTGGAAGTGGGATAATTATAAATCCCTGCAGAGTATTGGGTCGGACGGCAGCAGCCGTCGTGTGTGTGCGCGTTTTCGTCACATTTGCGGCACGGAGGGATCACACGCTGTGATACCCCGGGCTACCGTGTGGCAGACCGTGTGCTCGTTCATCACATTACAAGAGCCACCAGAATATCAAGGAATCACCTGCTACATTACAAAGCTAAAGAAGAAAATAACCGGGTGCCTCTAGTGGTCACCTACTGTACAATCCAAATCTGGAGATGCTAAGGGGAGCTGCACGGAAACTACAACCTTTACTACAAAAAGATGCCCGATTACAATCCATATTTCCAGACCCCCCACTACTATGTTTTAGGCAGCCCCCAAATCTAAGAAGCATCAGTGTCAGAAGCTCCCTGTCCTCCCCAACAGCTGCAGGAACCTTTCCTTGCAACAAGAAGAAATGCAAAACCTGTGCATCTATAATGACCATGGACAAGATAAAGATCCCGAACTCCCATCAGGACTACAAGATACCAGGTACTTTCAGCTGCATCACATCTAATGTGGTGTACCTAATTATTTGTACGAAATGTCCAACTGGGGGTCTGTATGTGGGGGAGACCGGGCAAAAACTGAGAACAAGGATGAATTCTCATCGCCACACAATAAGAGAAAAAAGAATGGATTTACCTGTGGCAAAACACTTTTATATGCCCGGTCATAGCATGATGGATATGGAATTACTTGTATTAAAATCTAACTTCAAATCTGAGAAAGATAGAAAGGTTTGGGAATATAAACTTATGATGACCTTTGACACTCTTAGTGCTGGAATGAATATATCACACGGATTCGTGTCTGTGTACATCAATTAAGGAATCTGCTTCTCTGACCTTCTAGGGGCATCAAAACACAATAGCTGACTCCAATCAGAGGGTAATAAAACTTTCACTCCTTATCTATGAACTGTTCCAATATTTATGTTCATCCCTCTGCCATAATGACAGTTCTGCTTCACGTCACTTGTCTTACCTATTGCATTATTCCTGTGTCCTCTTGTGTATAACTATGTGATTCTTCAGATGTTGTATTAGCTTAGCCTGATGAAGAGACCTGAGTAGTCTCGAAAGCTTGCAATTTGTTACCATCTTTTCAGTTAGCCATTAAAAGGTATCAACCACTGAGGACTCTCAAGTCTAAATATTTTTCTATGAAAAAATAAGTCACCCAATAAAATCAATAGGAGATGCTGACAATTGTGTCAGAAATATAAGCACTCCTGAGATTGTGAAAGCTGAGACCAGCAACTTCATACAGGATAAATTAGACCACTTGCAATCATTAGGTGGTAATTACAATACCGAGGTGCAACCAATTGGAGAGGTATGCAATCAATCACCCTCCAAATTCTAAAGGAAGTCACCACGGAAACACATATATAACACACGATAGATATTATATTGTAAATGTGAAATTGATGGGAGATAAGAAATTAGAACGATCTCACCATTAGTATAAGGAGGGAACAGGAGCCCTTTTCAGAAACCAAATATAAGGCACTGGATCTCTAATGCATCCAACAGGAGGACAATTCTCTGTCACTCCCTAAGGGGCTATCAATAGACTAACCCCCAAGCTCCCGCCCTCACAAGGGCAGTCCACAACTAGCCCTATAATAATATACGCCCTGCACTTTCCCTAAATGGGTGTCCCGACGAGTTTCCTTCAAGCAGATTCATCAGGGGACTGGCTTGTATTAAAGTGCTATAGTGCTAAACTGGAAATCTCTTATGTGTGACATCGCCGACATGGTCACCAACTCTCCTTTTAAATTCACGAATTGTTTTCCCCACAATTGGGGAATGTGGGGAAAACAATTCGTGAATTTATTTAAACTCCCCTTTGGCCACTTCGCTCTCTGCAGACAGCATTGAGAGCAGAAGGGCCTTATGTCTCTCCAGTTTAGCACTATAGCACTTTAATACAAGCCAGTCCCCTGATGAATCTGCTTGAAGGAAACTCGTCGGGACACCCATTTAGGGAAAGTGCAGGGCGTATATTATTATAGGGCTAGTTGTGGACTGCCCTTGTGAGGGCGGGAGCTTGGGGGTTAGTCTATTGATAGCCCCTTAGGGAGTGACAGGGAATTGTCCTCCTGTTGGATGCATTAGAGATCCAGTGCCTTATATTTGGTTCCTGAAAAGGGCTCCTGCTCCCTCCTCATACTAATGGTGAGATTGTTCTAATTTCTTATCTCCCATCAATTTCACATTTACAATATAATATCTATCGTGTGTTATATATGTGTTTCCGTGGTGACTTCCTTTAGAATTTGGAGGGTGATTGATTGCATACCCCCCAATTGGTTGCACCTCGGTATTGTAATTACCACCTGATGATTGCAAGTGTCTAATTTATCCTGTATGAAGTTGCTGGTCTCAGCTTTCACAATCTCAGGAGTGCTTATATTTCTGACACAATTGTCAGCATCTCCTATTGATTTTATTGGGTGACTTATTTTTTCATAGTAATTTTATACAATTCTATTAAAGGTTATGTTTTAGGTTCACCTTTGCTGTATACTACGATTGATTTGGTGAATTTGGTCTACAATTTCTCCGGCCGACACTGGAGTTTTGCTTTTTCTATACTCAATACTGAGCAAGGGGTCTGAATACTTATGACCATTTGATATTTAAGTTTTTCTTTTTTAATAAATTTGCAAAAATTTCTACATTTCAGTTTTTTTTCAGTCAAGATGGGGTGCAGAGTGTACATTAATGAGAACAAAAATGAACTTTTTGAATTTACCAAATGGCTGCAATGAAACAAAGAGTGAAAAATTTAAAGGGGTCTGCACACTTTCCGTACCCACTGTATTTTGGAAACAAGTCCTGTGGAACAATGAGGTTAAAATAGAAATCTTTGGCCGCAATGATCAAACGTATGTGTGGATAAAAAAGGTCACAGAATTTCAGGAAAAGAACATCTTGCCAACAATTAAGCGGGGGGGTGGATCAAACATGGTTTGGGGTTGTGTTACAGCCAATGGCACAGGGAACATTTCACAGGTAGAGGGAAGAATGGATTCAATGAAATTTCAACAAATTCTTGATGCAAACATAACACCTTCTGAAAAAAAGCTGATGTTGAAAAGAGGATGGCTTCTACAAATGCATAATGATACTAAACACATGTCAAAATCCACAATAGACTAGCTCAAAAGGCACAAGCTGAAGGTTTTACAAGGGCCCTCACAGTCCTCTGATTTGAACATCATTGAAAATCTGTGTCTAGACCTCAAAATAGCAGAACATGCAAGATGACCCAGGAATCTCACAGGACTGGAAACATTTTCCAAGGAATAATGGATGAAAATTCCACAAAAAAAACTAAAATTTAAAGGAAATGTGCCATATTTAACTTTAGGCTGTACAGAGATCATTTCATCTTCAACTTGCTTAACTGTTCACAATAACAGTAATTTTGATCAAGGGTGCCCAAACTTTTACATGCCACTGTATGCAATATATAGACCCATTTTGTGAAGACATTTGCTCTGTAGAAAAATGGACCAAAACAAGAAGCAAGTATTTACAACTTAGTGTCAGGGCAATTAAGGAGACCATTGCACCAGTTGTGTCCTTCCAGGAACAGAGTTGCATTCCGGGAGTGTAAGTAAATTTGCTTTAAGTAGACAGACCAGAAATTTCCCTTCCTACACACTTGCACCAATAACCACAGCAGCCAAATCAACGGCAACAGAGCTATCTAATCTTTCAACACAAGCCTTATGGGAAAACAAATCACATAAGACTCCTCAGTTCCTGCATTAATATGCTGAAGACGTCTTGACTTTGAGGAGTGACATTTAAAGAATCCATATTATAGCAAAGCAAAAAAAACAACCTCTTCTTAGGCAGCTTTAAATGTATCTTAGACATTGTGTAACCCTTTATGTTGTCCCTATCCTGTTGTTTTTTTTTGCGGACAATCATATACAATTTTACATATACTAGTGATTTACTTGCATAGTTTCAGTTCCGCAATCTTCATTACTTCATTCATTTTTATATCCCCTGATATGAAGCTTGATCTAAGTTTCAGATTTTTCTCTTGTGGGAGTTTCCCTCCATGTAATACATGCTGGATATGAGATCTGTGTATATCCACGGTGCTGTCATTTTCACTTGGTTTTATGCATCAGTACAGCTGCAATACTCTACTTTCATCAACTTTCATCTACTTTAATTTCCATGTGGTTTTCTACTTGTTTATAGTCTGTTCTCTGTGCCCTCAGTCAGGGCCAGCTACAGGTTATCATGGACCCTGGGCAAAAGAGTCTCAGTAGACCCCTTTAACACATACCACAATTCATGATGTACAGATACGGCAGAGAAATATTGGTATTTATAGCAGAAGTGGAATCAACACGGTGTGTATATTAATAACTATTGCAAATATCTCAATAAAACAATGATACAGTGACACACCTGTAACCACTCCCAAAGATGGATGGCTGACCATCCGGATAAACTAACAACCACCTAAGTGCATGAGAACAATTGGAAAAATGGGAGAATCAACCACCAAAGGCAGAGATAAAAGATGACACTGGCAATAGAATTAATAATCCAAAACTTTATTAATGAAATTACAATGCACAAACATACTAAAAATTAAAAACCTTAAATGTATATATATCAAGGTGAATGTTAAAATGAGGAGAAGCACACCTTGATATATATACATTTAAGGTTTTTAATTTTTAGTATGTTTGTGCATTGTAATTTCATTAATAAAGTTTTGGATTATTAATTCTATTGCCGGTGTCATCTTTCTATCTCTGCCTTTGGTGCTTGATTCTCCCATTTTTCCAATTGTTCTCATGCACTTAGGTGGTTGTTAGATAAATATTGGTGGGGAAATCACAATATATGCCCATAAAATGTAAATCTTATACCACAAAATCTATATATCTCACATTAGTGGTGATCAAAAAATTATTATAGGACCCCACACAATGGTATAAAAATATACAAATATTTTATTAAATGATGATACAACAAGAATTACATAAATAAATGAAAGGTACAAAAGCACACAACCAAAGAGGGACATAAAACCATGGTGGGATAAACCAACCACAGCAGATACCAGTTGATTTCTGAATTGTAAGTTTCCCTTATTGGTAAAGGCCCTACTAATATATAATGAGTCACTAACCGTTAATATACTTGACAAAATAATACTGTCATTACTACGGTCATGACGATGGCATGGTGTTGCTATAAACAATCTGCACTACCATATCCCAAAAATTAACAAGATATATAGTGGGCAACCAATATACTGGGAGAAGAAAACTGAAAGGTGGTCAAAACAAACCTACCGCTGGTTCTGCTGGGATCCACCTGGACGTCCCTCTGCCCCGACGCGCGTTTCGCACTGCTTCTTCCTGGAGGCGTCTCCATATAATCCTCCATACAGAATGGGCCCCATGTATTGCTCCATACATAATAATGGTCCCCATATAATCCTCCATACAGAATGGGCCCCATAAAATGCTCCATACGTAATAATGGGCCCCATATAATGCTCCATACAAAATGGGCCCCATATAATGCTCCATACAGAATAATGAACCCCATATAAAGCTCCATAAAGAACAATGGGACCCATATAATGCTCCTTACAGAATAATATGCCCCATATAATGTTCCATACAGAATGGGCCCTTATATAATGCTCCATACAGAATGGGTCCCATATAGTGCTCCATACAGAATTGGCCCCTTATAATGATCTATACAGAATAATGGGCCTCATATATTGCTCCATACAGAATGGGCCCCATACTATGCTCTGTACAGAATAATGGGCCCCATATATTGCTCCAGACAGAATAATTGACCTCATATATTCTTCCATAAAGAAAAATTAACCCCATATAATGCTCCATACATAATAATGGACCCCATTCCATAATAACTGGGTCTGTACCACAGGACTGGCGTATAGCAAATGTGGTGCCAATATTCAAAAAGGGGGCAAAAACTGAACCTGGAAATTATAGGCCAGTGAGCTTAACATCTACTGTGGGTAAAATCCTGGAGGGTTTTTTTAAGGGATACTATATTGGAGTATCTGAAGCTGAATAACCTCATGACACAGTATCAGAATGGGTTTACGAGGGACCGTTCTTGTCAGACTAATCTGATAAGCTTTTATGAAGGGGTAAGTTAAGGACTGGACCAAGGGAATGCAGTGGACGTGGTGTTCATGGACTTCTCAAAAGCTTTTGATACAGTGCCACACAAAAGGTTGATACATAAAATGAGAACAATGGGGATAGGGGAAAATATGTGTAAGTGGGTTAAGAACTGGCTCATGGATAGGAAACAAAGGGTGGTTATTAATGGAGCACACTCAGACTGGGTCACGGTTAGCAGTGGGGTACCACAGGGGTCAGTATTGGGGCCGCTTCTCTTTAACATATTTATTAATGACCTTGTAGGGGGCATACAGAGTAGTATTTCAATATTTGCAGATGACACTAAACTCTGCAGGGTAATAAATACAGAGGAGGATAATTTTATATTACAGGAGGATTTATGCAAACTAGAAGCTTGGGCTGATAAATGGCAAATGAGCTTTAATGGGGATAAATGTAAGGTCATGCACTTGGGTAGAACAAATAAGATGTATAATTATGTGCTTAATTGTAAAACACTGGGCAAAACTGTCACTGAAAAAGACCTGGGTGTATGGGTGGACGACAAACTCACATTTAGTGGCCAATGTCAGGCAGCTGCTGCCAAGGCAAATAAAATAATGGGATGCATTAAAAGAGGCATAGATGCTCATGAGGAGAACATAATTTTACCTCTATACAAGTCACTGGTGCGACCACACTTAGAATACTGTGTGCAGTTCTGTTCTCCGGTGTATAAGAAAGACATAGCTGAACTGGAGCGGGTGCAGAGAAGAGCGACCAAGGTTATTAGAGAACTGGGGGTCTGCAATACCAAGACAGGTTATGTAAGGTTCTTTGTCTCTGTTGACATGTTCCTTGAAACTCAGTTTTCCGTCGGCCATTTTGCTTTCTGTCTTTCTGCAGCTCTTGCCCTCAGTTAATATGGAGTTTCCAGTTTTCATGTTCCCGCCCTGATTCTTCCCTCTTGCTTCTTAAGCAGCCTCAGCTGAACAATCAGTGCTCCTGAATCAAGCCTCAGTCAGTCTGTGACCTGACTCCTGGAAGCCTTGGACTTGTACTCCAGCTATTCCCTACTGAGGAACCTTGGAACACTTTTGGACTCTGGAAACCTGCTGTTTGGTGAATCCATGTTTGCAGAGGAATGACGGTACAGAGAAGAGATCCTGAACCTGCTTTGGAGATTTATTGTAGTGCTTGAAGTTACTCTGGCCTGCTGTGTCTCCTGTCGCTGTTCCTGCAAACTGTGTGAACTTTTCAGCATGCTTGTATGAAGTAATACAAGTCATTTCATTTCAACCTATGTCTCCTGTGTTTCCTCGCACCCAAGCACAAGACGCTATAGGAACTGTACACTATACATGACAAGATTCAGGAGCCAATGTTTAGTGTCTGCTGGGTCTGGGAAATCCGTGTCTGCTGTGACTGTGGATATCAGATGTCCGTTTAATACCTTATGTGATGACAGTGGTTGTGACTTCTCACAACCATTCCAGGTGAGCGCATTCCCTTAAAATTTTACTCTGGAGTGTTACCACAGGTAAACACTATTGTTTTTTTTTTTTTCCTTTCCTCTTCTCCTTCCAGCACTTCTGCCTTAAAAGATCTGGAAGATGGAGGCTCGCATAAAGGAACTTTGCGGAGTGACTGATACAATCCTTTCAGATGTACAGACTTTAAAAACCCGTTTTGCAAGCCTACAGGACCTCACTAATCATAATTTGCAAGTGTTTGGACAGACTACCCAGGAATTGCGAGCCAGGATTGAGGCTCTAGAGGAACGAGCCCAGGCTCCTGCCATAACCCCGAGTTCTGGGATCCCCAAATTACCTCCTTTTCGTTTTGGCGGTGAACGTGAGAAATTCAGGGGATTTATTAATCAATGCAATTTATTTTTCTCTGCACATGCTTCACAATTTCCCACTGAACGATCCAAAGTGCTTACTATAATCATGTTGCTTACCAATAAGGCTTTGATGTGGGCAAACCCTCTGATTGAGACTGAGGATGATTGTTTGAATCACCTTAATGCTTTTATTTCAGCCATGGGGCAGGTGTTTGATGACCCCAATCGAGGTGCAACAGCTGAAGCAGCCATGTTAACTTTGCGCCAAGGTAAGCGTTCAGTAGCCGAATATGCCCTGGATTTCAGGAGATGGGCTCTTGATACCACTTGGGACACTTCCGCTAAAAAATCTATTTTTCGGAAAGGGTTGTCTCCACTGATTAAGGATGAACTTGCTCGTGCCGACCCTCCCACTGCGTTAGGTGACTTTATTAACTATTGTATCCGTATTGATGCTCGTCTGACTGAACGCAGACAAGAGAGATGGTTCGAAAATAATCGCACTAACCTTTTACTACCTCCCTCCTCAGCTAAGGAACCTTTGAGTAGGATCACAAGGGAACCAGAACCTGAACCCATGCAGGTGGACTCTTTACAAAGACGGGTTAGTGATGCATGCAAAGAACATCGTATAAAGGAAAATCTATGTTTCTACTGTGGTAAGTCAGGGCACTTCATTATAAACTGCCCCAGCCGTTCTCGTAAGACTACTGCAGCAGTCATTCACTGTGAGTGTTGCGAGAGGAGCTCTGTCATGTCCGAGCCTCAGGCTCCAGAGAGATCTGCTGCAAGAGATCTTGATTTCTCAGACTTAAACTCTGTTAGTTCTGGGGACGATGACGGTATAAATGCTGCAATTTTTCAAGTTTCCTCAGCGGTGTCCCAGCTGAGTTGTAAAAGAAACAATTCTCATTGCTTCCTTTCCATCAAACTCTGGGTTGACTCAGTCTGGGTGTCTACCTCTGCTATGATCGACTCAGGAGCAAGTGGAAATTTTATGGATATCTCCCTTGCTCTGAAACAGGAGATACGTTCAGTGAAGAAGGCTACTCCAGTACAGATGGAGACTGTGGATGGCTCTCTACTGACTTCTGGACCAGTGGATCAAGAAACAGAGCCTTTGAGGATCTTTATGGGTAAAGATCATCAGGAGAAAATGTCTTTTTTGCTTATCTCTTCTCCCCACTTTCCCATTATTCTAGGGCTACCATGGCTGCAGGCGCAGAATCCTACGATTAACTGGGAGACCAAGGAATTACACTTTCCGGAGAAACAGATGAGTCAAGGAGTTTCAGCTTGCTCTGTTCCTAAAGGAACCATGTCAGTCCCTGAACTACCAGCTGTATACCAGGACTATGTGGATTTATGTGACAAGAAGAACGCTGATCAGCTTCCTCCTCACCGTCCATATGATTGTCCAATTGAATTATTGCCTGGAGCCGAGATACCTTTTGGTAAGATCTACCCCCTAGCGGGGCCCGAGCTAAAAGCTTTGAAGGGTTATATAGACGAAAATTTAGCCAAGGGCTTCATACGCCCCTCTTCATCTCCCGCAGGTGCACCCATCTTCTTTGTGAAGAAGAAAGATGGATCTCTGAGACCCTGCATAGACTATAGGGAACTCAATAAGGTTACTATTAGAAACCGTTATCCATTGCCTTTAATCCCTGAGTTGTTGGAGAGAGTGCGGCATGCCAAAATTTTCTCTAAACTGGATCTCCGTGGGGCCTATAACTTGGTCCGTATTAGACCTGGGGATGAATGGAAGACTGCTTTCAGGTCACGTTATGGACACTTTGAATATCTAGTTATGCCTTTTGGTCTGAGTACCGCCCCAGCCACTTTCCAACACTTCGTGAATGATATCTTCAGGGATCTCCTAGATACATTTGTGGTGATTTATCTGGATGATATTCTAATTTTTTCTAACTCCACAGAGGAACATCATGGACATGTGAGAATGGTCTTAGAACGCCTAAGACAAAACCATCTCTACATCAAACTTGAAAAATGTGAATTCCATAGGACCGAAATTCAATTTCTGGGGTATGTACTATCTACGCAAGGGATTAGTATGGATGGAAGCAAGACCCAAGCCATCAAGGATTGGCCAATTCCTAGAAATGTGAAGGAGGTGCAGCGTTTCATCGGGTTTGCCAACTTCTATAGACGTTTCATTAAGAATTTTTCTGAGGTAGTGTCACCTATCACCCAACTTACCCGGAAACAGTCTAGGTTCTCCTGGACCCCGCAAGCTCAGGAAGCATTTTCCTGTTTAATGGATAAATTTACCACCGCACCTATCTTAGTACATCCCAACCCCGAGCTTGCCTTCATAGTAGAGGTGGATGCTTCAGACTGTGCCGTTGGAGCTATACTCTCTCAGAGAACAGGTGAGAAGAATGTCTTGCATCCCTGTGCCTTCTTTTCCCAGCAGTTGTCTTCGGCTGAGAGGAACTACGATGTGGGCAATAGAGAATTGTTGGCCATTATTGCCGCCTTCAAGGAATGGAGACACCTTCTTCAGGGAGCTGCACAGCAAATAGTCGTCCTGACAGACCATCGTAACCTTGAATTTATCAGGTCGGCTAAGTGCCTGACTCCTCGCCAGGCTCGCTGGAATCTTTTCCTAAACCAATTTAATTTTGTCATTTCTTATAGACCAGGATCGCGCAATGGAAAGGCTGATGCACTCTCTAGGATTCATTCAGCAGAGACACGTCCACTTACTCCTCCTAAGACTATTCTTCCTGACTCTAGATTCCTGGGAGTGATTCATAATCAAGACCTACTTAAGGACATCAAGGAAGCATACCATGCGGATTCTTTGTTGGCTCAACCCCCAAGGGACGTAAGTCTTGTCTTTAAGAATGGTGTGTGGATTCAGGGACAACGTCTGTATATACCTGAAACAGTCAGATTGAGAGTATTGCAACTCATCCATGATTCCAAGATAGCCGGGCATAGGGGAATTCTAAAGACACAAGAATTTCTTTCTCGTTTCTTTTGGTGGCCCACTTACAGGAAAGATGTCTTAAACTATGTCACTTCATGTGAAGTCTGTGCAAGATGCAAAACACCTCGCTCCTCACCAACTGGTCTGTTGCAACCTCTTCCCACCCCGTCCCGCCCGTGGGGATCCATTTCTATGGACTTCATTGTGGAGTTACCAACCTCTCAAGGGAAGAACACCATTCTAGTGGTGGTTGACCGTCTAACAAAGGCAGCTCATTTTATCCCTTGTGTCGGCTTACCCACTGCAAAACAGACATCAGACTTGATAATTAAGAATGTGTTTCGCTTACATGGAGTACCGGATGAGGTCATTTCGGATCGAGGGGTGCAATTCACTTCAAGGTTTTGGCAAAATTTCTGTGCAGCATTGGACATTAAAGTAAACCTTTCTTCTGCTTTTCATCCCCAGACTAATGGACAGACAGAACGAACCAATCAGACCCTGGAGCAGTATCTCCGCTGTTTTATCTGCCACCTACAGGATGATTGGGTGGATCTACTTCCACTGGCTGAGTTCTCTTATAACAACTCTCAGAGCGCCTCCACTAAGCAGTCTCCTTTTTACTCCAATCTAGGTTATCATCCTAACATTCTTCCTCGATTTCCCATAGATACGCCCTTGCCGGCAGTGGCTGAAAGAATCACTTCTTTACAAAAGAATATGGATCTTCTAAAGGAAAATCTAGAATTGGCTCAGGAAAGGTACAAGAAAGCAGCAGATAAATTTCGTAAACCTGCACCAGCTTTCCAGGTAGGAGATTTGGTCTGGCTGTCAACCAGAAATCTTAAATTAAAGATTACATCGTCTAAATTGGGACATAAGTACATTGGACCTTATAAGATCAATAAGATTATAAGTGCTGTTGCTTGTCGTCTTCAACTGCCCAGAACTATGAGAATCCACCCTGTCTTTCATGTATCCCTACTAAAGGCTGCAACACCCAATACGTTTCCTGGACGTTCTTCTCCTTGCCCTGACCCAGTGCTGGTCGATGGTCAGGAAGAATTTATGGTGGAAAGGATTCTAGATTCCAGGTTGTACAGAAATCAGTTGCAATATTTGATTAAATTGCAGGGCTACCCAGTGGAGGACAACTCATGGGAACCAGTCAATAATGTAAATGCTCCTTGCCTGCTCCGCCAGTTTCATCAGAGGTACCCTGACAAGCCTGGTCTGAGGTCATCCGGAGGTTGTCCCTAAGGGGGGAGTAATGTAAGGTTCTTTGTCTCTGTTGACATGTTCCTTGAAACTCAGTTTTCCGTCGGCCATTTTGCTTTCTGTCTTTCTGCAGCTCTTGCCCTCAGTTAATATGGAGTTTCCAGTTTTCATGTTCCCGCCCTGATTCTTCCCTCTTGCTTCTTAAGCAGCCTCAGCTGAACAATCAGTGCTCCTGAATCAAGCCTCAGTCAGTCTGTGACCTGACTCCTGGAAGCCTTGGACTTGTACTCCAGCTATTCCCTACTGAGGAACCTTGGAACACTTTTGGACTCTGGAAACCTGCTGTTTGGTGAATCCATGTTTGCAGAGGAATGACGGTACAGAGAAGAGATCCTGAACCTGCTTTGGAGATTTATTGTAGTGCTTGAAGTTACTCTGGCCTGCTGTGTCTCCTGTCGCTCTTCCTGCAAACTGTGTGAACTTTTCAGCATGCTTGTATGAAGTAATACAAGTCATTTCATTTCAACCTATGTCTCCTGTGTTTCCTCGCACCAAGCACAAGACGCTATAGGAACTGTACACTATACATGACAGGTTATTACACTTGGGGTTATTTAGTTTGGAAAAACGAAGGCTTAGGGGTGATCTTATTACAATGTATAAATATATGAGGGGACAGTACAAAGACCTTTCTAATGATCTTTTTACTCTTAGACCTCTGACGGGGACAAGGGGGCATCCTCTACGTCTGGAGGAAAGAAGGTTTAGCCATAATCACAGACGCAGATTCTTTACTGTAAGAGCAGTGAGACTATGGAACTCTCTGCCGTCTTATGTTGTAATGAGTGATTCCTTACTAAAATTTAAGAAGGGACTGGATGCCTTTCTTGAAAAGTATAATATTACAGGTTATATTCACTAGTTTCCTAGATACAGCGTTGATCCAGGGAGCTAGTCTGATTGCCGTATGTGGAGTCGGGAAGGAATTTTTTTCCCCAATGTGAAGCTTACTGTTTGCCACTTGGGTTTTTTTTGTCTTCCTCTGGATCAACATGTTAGGGCAGGTTAGGATAGGATATGGGTTGAACTAGATAGACTTAAAGTCTTCCTTCAACCTTAATAACTATGTTACTATGTTACTATGTCATGCTCCATACAGAAATGTGTCCCCCATATTATGCTCCATACAGAATAATGGGCCCCACATATTGCTCCATACAGAATAATGGGCCCCATATAATGCTCCATACAGAATAATGGACCCCATATAATGCTCCATACAGAATAATGGGCCCCATATAATGCTCCATACAGAATGGGTCCCATATAATGCTTCTGCTCCATACAGAATTGGCCCAATATAATGTTCCATAGAGAATAATGGGCCGCATATATTGATCCATACAGAATGGGCCCCATATAATGCTCCATACATAAAAAATAAATAATCAAATACTGACTTCTCCTCGTTCCATGCTGGCTGCAGCTCCGGTCTCCTCAGCTCTGGTGTCTTCAGCCTATCCTGGCTCTCTGCACTGCTCAGCACGTAGGGTGCGCTCTAGTGACATAATCAAGCCCTCTGCCCTGAGATGTCAGTGAGTCAGAAGATGCGGAAGAGATTGCAGCTGTAGCCAGAACGAGGAGAGGTAAGTATTTCAAACAGTTTACAGGACGTGTGTGGGGGGGGCCCGATGGCAGCGCCCGTGCTGGCACTGGGCCCCCCAACTCAAGGGCCCCATAGCATGCCAGTGTCCCCGATGGCTAGTGGGTCCCCCCGCTTGCTCAGGGCCCCGGCACTTGCCTGGGTGGTGACGCCAGCCCTGCCCTCAGATATACTTTCTGCCCTTTCCACCATAAATCTGTAAACACCCTCCTTTCTCCTTTTTGGTGCCACAAACATTGAGAGAAGGTAAGAGGGTAGAACCAAGAAAAGGAGTCCTGATGGATTTGTAATATTTTTGAAAAGCACTCAGCTAGATAAACTTCATGAAGAGACTTTGTAGCATCAAAATTATAGAATATTTTATTAAAAATAATTTGGAAAGTTGCTTAATGTTTCATTTAGGAAGCAAATCAACAATAAGAAAAATCTGCGCTAAGATGGGCATAACCTTTAGGGGTTGTCCTCGTTTAGAAAATGTTATGCTATATTTTGTGGTAGTTGTAAAAAACAAAAAAAACAAACTGAGTATAGCTTACCCTATACTTGGTCCAGCGCTGCCATTCTGCCATTGCCCCACTCGCTCTTGTTTGGCTGTAGCAGTCACATCATGTTGACAACACTGCAGATAATCACTGAGCTCAGCGGCTCAACCTGTGTGGACTGTAAGAGCAATTAAGCTCAGTGATTTGCCGCATTGATGTGACTACTGCAGCCAAACAACAGAGACTGAAGCAGTGGTGGAGAGTCAGCACTGGACCTGGAAGGGTAAGCAGTCCTGACATATAGTTTTCTAAAAGAGGACAACCCATTCAGTATAACTTAAAATTGCATTACTTGTAGTAGTGAATTGCATGTTTTGTTTGGGTCGTAGCTGATGGCTACAGACAAAACCACATTTACCCCACTGCGATCAATCCAAACATCAATAAAACAATCTTCTGCAAGTTACCGCTTCATTCGTTAAAGGGTTGATTGTGACTTGTAGGATCGCTACTTCCAATAGGTGGCGCTATAGAGTACAAGTCCTCTTTGTTTGAAGAGGCAATTTGCACGCTTCATTTATAGGAATTTTAGTTTGAAATAAATAAGACAGCTTGTACAAAGAAAGAACATTTTAAAGTATTCTTGGAAACCTGTTCAAAGACCAGTAATGTGGTAAATCTACTACAAATTTGCTTGCACTGTACGTTCCCACAATTTAGCAATTATGTTTGCACACATCATGTCAGATTGGGATTGAAAGTATAATGTTCATCATTTAAGTATTTATAAGGAGGTTGAGGTGAAGCATTTATTATAGGCCCAAAGCAGTTTCACAACAGGTTTTAAGTATGGGTTTCATTGTCTTTTTGTCACTCACTGTAGTCATTTGTGTAATTACATTTTCTAATTGTTCTCAATCGTTGAAACTTACATCATGCCTATATGTAAAGGGAAATTATCCTTGGGATGCACAAATCACCAGGGTAGTAGCCATTTCAGTATCTTGTTGCGTATGAGCCACACCTCACAGATAATGCTGCCTAGATGCCATAGGGTTGGTGATGAAGCACAGCAGAGAACTCCATTGTTGAAGGTACATTGTATGATTCTGCTCCTTATCTGAGCATAAAATGGAATGAAACATTGGACAATCTTAAATGCTCCCTACATTCATACTTTGTAGTCAGATTATGGTAACATTTTGCAGGAATGGAACATCCCTCCATGTTTATCATAAATGGCCCAACACAGACTCACCAGGAAACCTCTAGGATTGGATTAATCCCAATGGACCATGAAAAATCAGTAGGCTCCTGCTGGTCCACCGGGGACTAGCAGGAGACTCGAAAACAAGAATCAGAATAGATCCTGAGTCTCAAAGGACTACCAAGAGGGATTTCATGGGTTACTGACAAGCTGGGAATTCCAAGATAGCCAAAGATTCTCTTGGTATTTCTTTATCAATCACTAATGTTTCAGAGTACCCTGAGAGAGGGAGTTTTGCTTAAGTTCCCACCAGCGACTTAGGAACACAATTGGATCAAAACATGACATAAGGGTATATGTGATTCCTGCGAGCTTTTAAAGTTAATCCCCCTTTTTTGATCCTTGATAACTGAGTCGCACAACACCAGGGTTATGGGGTACTCGGCACCGAGCCCGTTAACTTCAATGGGGGAATAGGTCACGGGTAGCGCAGCTCGGTCCGTTGCCCTGGGCGCTCCTTCAAAGGGGGGAATATTTACAGGGGATTGTAGTAATTGTTCGTGACGCAACCTGTGGTTTCTGATCAGGGTGACCAGCGCTGCAAGGTGAATCCTCTGAGGGGTTGTTGTTGGGCAGCAAGGTGTTAAGTCTCCCACAGGCGAGACTGGTTCCCTCAGGGTAAATGGCGGTGCAGGGTGCAGGCAATAAGGCAGACACACACAAGTCAGTCTCTTTCCATACCTTTAATGGTGGTATTTGCAGGTATGTCCCGGGAAGCTGCTCAGGGTGGAGGATGCACATCCAGGTAATCACTGAGTAGGTTTAAGGCCTCCTTACTTCTTTATGTGTGAGTTTCCAACCTGCATAAAGCTAAGTTCAACTCTGTGTGTAACAGCTACGCCCGGCCGACCTTGTGGTGGAGCCTTCTTTTGGCAAGAACTAAGTCTATAGCTGATCAGGCCCGACTCCTGTTCTCCCTGACCCCGGTTACGTTTCAGCACAATAGGGCCCCTCTGCGACCTGAAGTCCAGCAGGGATTCCGGTTTTCTCCCACTAGCCGTGAAGGTTCTAGCAAGCTTCGGACCCGGTGTCCGGTTGTGCAGAGTGGAGGCAGCTATCGTTGCTGTATCGCCTCGGTCACTCTTTCCCTTTTGTCACCACTCGCCCGTCGCCCTACTCTCACCCTTAAAATAAGCACGGGTAACAGTAGGTGTAGTCAAGTCATCAGCTTCCTTCCTTCCACAGCTCACTGACCGTTTCTCAGTCGACTCGATGTTATGATAACTGTAGTCCCCTTCCTTCTTTTCCTTCATAGACTCTGTCCAGAGCAGCTCTCAGGACCTTCCGTCAGACTGAATTCACGCTCGCTCCGAGAGTCACTTTCCACATTCCTTGGAACTAACAGTCAGACCGTTCTGAGATAACAGTTTGCCTTCTTTCCTCTGTCTCATCTGACAGGAATCACCACACGTCTGAACTCGCACAGCTCAGACCAAGCTCTGACTAGAAAAGCCCTCACTCCGATGCTCTGAGGAGAACTCAACTGTCTGAGGTATAACCAACAACTAGAATCACTGTCTGGCTAGAATGCCTACTGCTGCGTTTCTCCACACCCCTATATACCTGAATCTATAGGGCTCCCTCTGGTGGCTCCTGGGGAAATGTGGATGTGAATGAATATCAGGTTTTCGTAATTACCTTTCTGTGCATACTCCAGGGAACATGTGTACCAAGCGCAGCTGGGCCACACATCCCCCCTAGTTATCGTCAGCACTCCTGGGCTGAAAAAGAAAAACAATTTTTATAATAACAACAAACATAACTCATCCCTCGCGGGAGGTAAGGACACTTTAACGTTACATTGTGTACAAATGGCAATAGAAAAATATCAAAATATACTTTTCACAATAAATACTAAATTCTTGTGGAGGACCCGTACCAAACCTCCCACGGTGGTCCTGGGTGGGCTGCAGGACTTCCTTACTGCAAACCTCACTCAAGGCCACACCTTACGGGTTTTTCTTCAGAGGTAGAATGGCTTTGCGTAAAACCAAGATGGGGCACCGAAGTGCTAACTATTTACAACTAAAGTTCTGTGCTGCAAGAGTCCTCAGCACGCAGTCCTTCATAAGAACATTCCTAGAAAAATCACATTTCTATCATAACACAATCACATTACCCAACTGGGGTATACTACTTCAGACATTTATCACATTCACAATAAAGTGCAATTCTTCGTAACTTTTTACAGTTGCAGTAAACTCTGTCTGGGTCCTACTGGTCTTCTTTGTATATAGTGGTTACACCTTCCATACCTGGGGCTGGAAGTATGCGGTGCGCTTGGGAATGCATCACCAAAAGATCGTGTCCTGCTACCTGTGTCTGGGTAGCTACGTCCTTTTTCAATTTTGCGATTTGCTTTGCGACTTCCTGGAGGCCTGACAGGTGCCTCTTCTAAATACAGATTTGGCTCAAAAGAAGTCGCTGTGCTCTGCAGCGTTGCAGAATAAGATGCAGGTGCACGCAGTGGCTCAGTTGGGGTCGCACTTGCCTGCTGCGTTGCAGAATAGGATGCTGGGCAGGAAGCTGGTGCGCGCAGTGGCTCAGTTGGATACGCACAATGCTGTCGCAACGCAGTGTAGGATGCAGGTGCGCGGCCTGGCGCTGATGGGGTGGTGACTTGGGACACTGAGACACGGGGTACGTTTCCGGCTTCAGGGACGGGGTTGCTGACACGGGAGACATTCAGAGCATACCACCCCTTAAGACCCCAGTGCCGCGTGTAGGTGACAACATCCCCAATAAGCAGATCCCTTCCCGGGTGCCCCTCTGGCAGGTGAGACTCCATATCCCTGCGGTTGACAAATACCTCCTGGTACAGGCCTGGTTCATGGATGAACCCCCAGCCCCCCTGGAGTCTGAAGTCTCTAATGGCCCCCTGGCGCCGCGGTTCCCGGAGCGTACCTTTGTCTCGCCTGACGTTATCCTTGTCAGCGAGATCCTTTTCCCGGTACCTCTGGCGAAGCTGCTGCGACTCTCTCTGCTCCTGCTGCCACTGCTCCTGCTCACGGCGTCGCCACTCTTTCTCCAGCTGGGCGGCGTATTCCACGTCGTCCAGATACTCCATCTCCTCCCAATCGACCTCCATCACGGACGGCTGGGTCTCCTCCTTCGTCCCTACCGGGGGACTGCATTCCGCTGCGGCCTCCAGGCCTGGCTGGCGCTCCGGTCCGGGCAGGGCCTCCTCAGCCTCCTTCCCTCCTGCCTCGTCCCCGGCGGAGTCAGGATCAGCACTTTTGGGGCCGGCCACCGGTCTTTCATCAGCCGCTGGCAGTGGTGGCGCAGGTAACGGTGGTGCATCCAGGGGGGAGAGCGTCGCGTCCCACAGCAGCCGCTGTTTCAGGGCACGCCAGCTCTGCTCCATCGCTTCCATTTCAGTGCGGTGTTGGGCCATGTCCCTCAGCACCGCTTCCACCTCCTCCACTTTCTGGATTCTCTGGTCGGTCTCCCGTCCTGGGGACGGTTCAGGCACAGGCAGTAGCTCTTTAGGGGAACTGGGTCTGCGCGCCGCCGCTCCTCCACACAGCGTCTCCTGTCCTTCCGCCATCTCACTCCAGGCCAGACTGTGTTTCCCATCTGGAACAATCTGGTCTCTTCCGTGGAGACGGGACTTTCACTTTCTCTTCTTAGCATAGAGGATGAAGAGGAGGCGGATCTCCCTTGCAGTAGGGCAAGCTCTTATATTGTAATAGCATTTGGATAAGGCGGCCATAACTTTCGCGCCACAGGGGGGGCACGCCCACGAAGGCACGCCCACCTTCTTCACCAGTGCCTCAGGGCGCGAATATGGCGGCAAAATGGCAGAAAATGGCGCCAACAATCACAAAAACTGCACAGTCTTTTTGCGCAAAACAGTCCACTCTAGGCACACAGGACTCACATATAGTTAGCTTTGTATCCTGTTCGTGACGCCAAAGATGAGCCACACAACACCAGGGTTATGGGGTACTCGGCACCGAGCCCGTTAACTTCAATGGGGGAATAAGTCACGGGTAGCGCAGCTCGGTCCGTTGCCCTGGGCGCTCCTTCAAAGGGGGGAATATTTACAGGGGATTGTAGTAATTGTTCGTGACGCCACCTGTGGTTTCTGATCAGGGTGACCAGCGCTGCAAGGTGAATCCTCTGAGGAGTTGTTGTTGGGCAGCAAGGTGTTAAGTCTCCCACAGGCGAGACTGGTTCCCTCAGGGTAAATGGCGGTGCAGGGTGCAGGCAATAAGGCAGACACACACAAGTCAGTCTCTTTCCATACCTTTACTGGTGGTATTTGCAGGTATGTCCCGGGAAGCTGCTCAGGGTGGAGGATGCACATCCAGGTAATCACTGAGTAGGTTTAAGGCCTCCTTACTTCTTTATGTGTGAGTTTCCAACCTGCATAAAGCTAAGTTCAACTCTGTGTGTAACAGCTACGCCCGACCGACCTTGTGGTGGAGCCTTCTTTTGGCAAGAACTAAGTCTATAGCTGATCAGGCCTGACTCCTGTTCTCCCTGACCCCGGTTACGTATCAGCACAATAGGGCCCCTCTGCGACCTGAAGTCCAGCAGGGATTCCGGTTTTCTCCCACTAGCCGTGAAGGTTCTAGCAAGCTTCGGACCCGGTGTCCGGTTGTGCAGAGTGGAGGCAGCTATCGTTGCTGTATCGCCTCGGTCACTCTTTCCCTTTTGTCACCACTCGCCCGTCGCCCTACTCTCACCCTTAACATAAGCACTGGTAACAGTAGGTGTAGTCAAGTCATCAGCTTCCTTCCTTCCACAGCTCACTGACCGTTTCTCAGTCGACTCGATGTTATGATAACTGTAGTCCCCTTCCTTCTTTTCCTTCATAGACTCTGTCCAGAGCAGCTCTCAGGACCTTCCGTCAGACTGAATTCACGCTCGCTCCGAGAGTCACTTTCCACATTCCTTGGAACTAACAGTCAGACCGTTCTGAGATAACAGTTTGCCTTCTTTCCTCTGTCTCATCTGACAGGAATCACCACACGTCTGAACTCGCACAGCTCAGACCAAGCTCTGACTAGAAAAGCCCTCACTTCGATGTTCTGAGGAGAACTCAACTGTCTGAGGTACAACCAACAACTAGAATCACTGTCTGGCTAGAATGCCTACTGCTGCGTTTCTCCACCCCCCTATATACCTGAATCTATAGGGCTCCCTCTGGTGGCTCCTGGGGAAATGTGGATGTGAATGAATATCAGGTTTTCGTAATTACCTTTCTGTGCATACTCCAGGGAACATGTGTACCAAGCGCAGCTGGGCCACACAATAACAAAAACCCCAACCAATCCATCTTACAGTAAAACAAAAAACTCCAATAAACACTCAAGACGTTATTTGGATTTAAATGGCCACAGCACCCTTTATTAACATTTAGTACAAAACTATTTAAACAATAAACTCCCAAAAAAGGGGGTGGTCCTCGAAGCTTCAACAATATAAACCTCAAGTATCCAAATACCACCTTGGCCCGCAGGTTAAGTCTTACCCCCAGCCGCTATGCATCAGCTCAGAGGTAGCTAATAACCAACCTGGCCAAACTAAAAACCCATCCAAGGGTCCCTTGATTATCACTTCAGTGGGATATTCAAACCCCTTCTATTTCAGTTCACGCAGGGGGAGTCCAGGACCTCTCGAGATCCCCCACCACTAGGGTTGAGCATTCCGATACTGCAAATATCGGGTATCGGCCGATATTGGCTGTATCGGAATTCCGATTCCGAGTTCCGATATTTTCGTCATATCGGATACCGGAATCGGGATTGTCACTGTCACTGTCAGTGTCCGTCGGTCGGGTCTGTCAGGAGTCAGCGGCACTTACCTGGCAGAAGATCTCCGGCGGTCACGTCCTGGACTGCTTCATGGCCGCCATCATCTTTCCCCGGCGTAACATGCAGTTTCTCGCGATAACTGCAGTGACTGCTGGGTAATCCCGGCCGTAAAGCAGTCAGTCCGATGACGTCACCGCCGGGAAGCAGGTAATCAGCTGTGCTGCGTCGGGATGACAGGCTCTGCCTGTCATTGCGATGTAGCAGAGCTGGATCGTCGTGGGACTGTCGTTACTATGGACTGCGTCGGACAGGTGGTATACTGTTGGTTTGTTTTTTTTCTTTTTTTACAGGAGATCGATGGCGTCGCAGGAATGAGTGTATAATAAAATTAATGAAAACTGTGTTGTCTCTTTTATTTCATTAAAAGACTTTTTTCTTGCTTTGTCTTTTTTTTATACATTTAATAACTTTGGGATTAATAATGGATCGGTGTCTTATTGACACCTCTCCATTATTAACCGGGCTTATTGTCACCGTGCAATCAACGGTGACATTAACCCCTTATTACCCCACTTGCCACGGCTACAGGGCAGTGGGAAGAGCCGGGTAAAGTGCCACAATTGGCACATCTTTTGATGCGCCAAATGTGGGGCTGCTGTAGCCTGGTATTATCAGGCTGTTGAGGGCCAAAATCCATGGGCCTTGACAGTCTTTTAATACCAGGCCGCAGCAGTCTGCATTTTACTTGGCTGGTTAACAAAAATAGGGGGACCCCTACGCCGTTTTTTTTTCGAGGGGATCCCCTATTTTTGTTAACCAGCCAAGCTAAGTAGACTGCTGTGGCCTGGTATTATCAGGCTTGCAAGGTTCATGGATATTGGATCCTTACCAGCCTGAAAAACCAGGCCTCAGCTGTCTGCTTCATCTGGCTGGTTAACAAAAATAGGGGGGACCCCACGCCAATTTTTTTCGAGGGGATCCCCTATTTTTGTTAATCAGCCAAGATATGCAGACTGCTGTGGCCTGGTATTATCAGGCTGGCAAGGTCCATGGATCTTGGCTCCTTACCAGCCTGAAAAACCAGGCCTCAGCGGTCTGCTTCATCTGGCTGGTTAACAAAAATAGGGGGGACCCCACGCCACTTTTTTTTCGAAGGGAACCCCTATTTTTGTTAATCAGTTCCCTCTGACGTCACTGATGGTGTCCCTGGCTGACCTGAAGTGAAAGTGGAAAGCAATCAATTAAGCTTTCCACTTCCTCTCCTGTCAGCCAGGAGAGGAGCTCATTCATTTGGGGGTTTACTGTGAGGCTGCAGCATTAGCTGCGGTCCCTGCAGTAAACATTAACCCTTTCTGAAGGATTACACCGTGGGACCTGACTGTGCATGGGATAGGTAAGAATAATTTTGCTTTATTATTTTATTTTTATTACAGGAAATGGTTTTAGCAGGTAAATAAAATATGGTCAAAAACTGTGTGATTATTTCATTAAACTTCTTTTTTATTAAAGTGTGTGTGTTTGATTTTTCTTTCATACAATAGGATTAATAATTGATAGTTGTCTAATTGACAGCTCTCAATTATTAACCTGGCTTAAAGTGACCTTTTAATTGCAAGGTCATTTTAACCCCTTATTAACCCATTCGCCACCGCTACAGGGCAATGGGAATAGACGGGCAAAGTGCCAGAAAGGGCAAATCTAATTAGAGATTTGCCCTTTCTGGAGTGTCTGGGGGCAGATTTTAGTAGCCGGGGGGGCCAAAAATAATGGTCCCTCTCTGGGCTATTATTATCTGCCCCCACTCACTGGCTTTGTCTGTCTGGTTGCGAAAATAGGGCGGGAGCCCACGCATTTTTTTTCAGCAATTTTACACCTCATATATATATATACATGTCATTGAGTTTGTGACACATATATATATATTTATAGTTCATACACTTCTACATAGTATAATAGCCGCTAATTCAATTGCCGGCTTTTGTGAAAATGCAGAACCCGACATGAAATGACACTTGGTTTACATAGAGTTAACCATGTCTTTTCATGTAGTTTGATATCTGATTTGCACAAACAATTACATGAGTGTAAGTGTGCAAAATTTCACACCTGTAGGGGTTAATTAAAGGTGTAAATTCGTAGCAAAAAAGTCCGTTTTTTTTACAACGAATTTACACCTTTAATTAACCCCTACAGGTGTGAAATTTTGCACACTTACACTCATGTAATTGTTTGTGCAAATCAGATATCAAACTACATGAAAAGACATGGTTAACTCTATGTAAACCAAGTGTCATTTCATGTCGGGTGCTTCTGTCTTTTCACAAAAGCCGACTTTACCCGGCAATTGAATCAGAGGCTATTTTACTATGTAGAAGTGTATAAACTATAAATATATGTATATATATGTCACAATGACATGTATATATATATATATATATATATATATATATATATATATATGTATTCTATGTGTGTATATTTAGTGTTTACAAGGAAAGAAAGAGGTTTTTTTAGTTACGATATTTTGTTCCCATAGACTTACATTGGATTTCCGGTATCGGTATCGGGTATCGCCGATATTTTAATGGTATCGGCGATACCATTCCGATTCCGATACTTTTGGATATCGGAAAGTATCGCTCAACTCTACCCACCACCAATCTGCCATTTTCCAATTCAACCGACTTCGAGGACCTCCCCCCGCCGCGCTGCCATGACAAATTGTTATGATAAAAATTGAACATTACCACACATCAATTAAATTTAACCCCTTTACCTCCGAGGGTTGTTTGCACGTTAATGACCGGGCCAATTTTTACAATTCTGATCACTGTCCCTTTATGAGGCTATAACTCTGGAATGCTTCAACGGATCTTGGCAATTCTGAGATTGTTTTCTCGTGACATATTGTACTTCATGATAGTGGTAAAATTTCTTCGATATAACTTGCGTTTATTTATGAAAAAAACGGAAATATGGCGAAAATTTTGAAAATTTAGCAATTTTCAAACTGAATTTTTATGCCCTTAAAACAGAGAAATATGTCACACAAAATAGTTAATAATAACATTTCCCACATGTCTACTTTACATCAGCACAATTTTGGAAACAAAATTTTTTTTTGTTAGGAAGTTATAAAGGTTAAAAGTTGACCAGCGATTTCTGAGTTTTACAAAAAAATTTACAAAACCATTTTTTTTAGGGAGCAGCTCACATTTGAAGTCACTTTGAGGTGTCTATATGACAGAAAATACCCCAAAGTGTCACCATTCTAAAAACTGCACCCTTCAAGGTACTCAAAACCACATTCAAGAAGTTTATTAACCCTTCAGGTGCTTCACATGAATTTTTGGAATGTGGAAGGAAAAAATGAACATTAAACTTTTTAGTCACAAAAATGATCTTTTGCAAACAATTTTTTATTTTCACAAGGGTACAAGGAGAAAATTGACAGATAAAGTTGTGCAATTTCTCCTGAGTATGCTGATACCTCATATGTGGGGGAAAACCACTGTTTGGGCGCACGGCAGGGCTCGGAGGGGAATGAGCGCCGTTTGACTCTTTCAAACCAAAATTGGCTGGAATTGAGATCGGGCGCCATGTCTCGTTTGGAGAGCCCCTGATGTGCCTAAACAGTGGAAATCCCCAAATTTTAACTCCAACCCTAACCTCAACACACCCCTAATCCCAACCCTAACCACAAACCTAACCCTAACACACCCCTATCCCTAACCCTAATCCCAAACCTAACCCTAATGGGAAAATGGAAATAAATACATTCTTTTAATTTTATTATTTTCCCTAACTAAGGGGGTGATAAAGGGGGGTTTGATTTACTATTTATTGCAGGTTTTTATGTTTGGCAGCTGTCACACACTAAAAGACACTTTTTATTGCAAAAAATAGTTTTTGCATCATCACATTTTGAGAGCTATAATTTTTCCATATTTTGGTCCGCAGAGTCATGTGAGGTTTTGTGTTTTGAGGGGCAAGTTGAAGGCTTTATTGATACCATTTTCGGGCATATGACTTTTTTTATCGCTTTTTATTCTGATTTTTGGGAGGCAGAATAAACAAAAACCAGCAATTTTGGGGGGGTCGTTTATACCGTTCCGCATGTGGTAAAATTGATAAGGCAGTTTTATTCGTCGGGTCAGTACGATTACAGCAATATCTCATTTATATCATTTTTTGATGTTTTGGCACTTTTATACAATAAAAACTATTTTATATAAAAAATAATTATTTTTGCATCGCTTTATTCTGAGAGCTATTTTTTTATTTTTTTGCTGATGACGCTATATGGTGGCTTATCTTTTGCGAGACAAGATGATGTTTTCAGCGGTACCATGTTTATTTATATCCGTCTTTTTGTTTGTGTGTTATTCCATTTTTTGTTTGGCGGTATGATGATAAAGCATTGTTTTTTTGCCTTTTTTTTTAAGGGGTTCAACTTAAGGGGTTAACTAGTGGGACAGTTTTATAGCGTGGGTCGTTACGGATGCAGCGATACTAAATATGTGTACTTTTATTGTTTTTTTATTTACATAATATTAATGTGTTTATTGGGGAAATATTTTTTATTTTTTTATTTATTTAGGAATTTTTTTAAAAATATATTTTTTACACAGTATATTTTTTTTTTTACATTTTTACATTGTCCCAGGGTGGGACATCACTATATAGTGTCAGATCGCTGATTATTATTATTATTTATTTATATAGCGCCATTAATTCCATGGTGCTGTACATGAGAAGGGGTTACATACAAAGTTATAGATATCGTTTACAGTAAACAAATTTACAATGACAGACTGGTACAGAGGGGAGAAGACCCTGTCCTTGCGAGCTTACATTCTACGGGATAATGGGGAAGAAAGAGAAGGTCGGGGGTGGGGCAGCTCTGATGGTGGTGGCGGCGAGGCGGCAGCAGCTAGGGTGGTGGCGGCGTGGCGGAAGCTCGGGTGATGGCGGCGAGGCAGCAGCTCAGGTGGTGGCGGCGAGGCGGAATGGTTATTGCAGGCTGTAGGCTTTCCTGAAGAGATGGGTATTCAGGTTCCGTCTGAAGGATCCAAGGGTGGTAGATAATCGTACATGTTGAGGCGTGGAATTCCAGAGGATGGGGGATATTCGGGAGAAATCTTGGAGGCGGTTGTGTGAGGAACGAATAAGTGTGGAGGATAGTAGGAGGTCTTGGGAGGATCGAAGATTACGTGAAGGAAGATATTGGGAGATTAGTTCAGAGATATAGGGAGGGGACAGGTTGTGGACGGCTTTGTAGGTCAGTGTTAGTAGTTTGAACTGGATTCGTTGGGGAATTGGGAGCCAGTGGAGGGATTTGCAGAGGGGAGAAGCAGGGGAGTAGCGAGGGGAGAGGTGGATTAGTCGGGCAGCAGACTTGAGGACAGATTGGAGTGGTGCAAGAGAGTTGACGGGGAGGCCACAGAGGAGGGTGTTGCAGTAATCAAGGCGGGAGATGATGAGGGCATGCACAAGAGTTTTAGTAGATTGAGGGCTGAGGAAGGGAGGGATTCTGGAAATGTTTTCAAGTTGGAGGCGACAGGAGGTGGCAAGAGTTTGGATGTGTGGTTTGAAGGACAGGGCAGAGTCGAGAGTTACTCCGAGGCAGCGGATTTCAGGTGCGGGAGAGATCGTGATGCCATTTACCATAAAAGATAGATCGGGTAGGGAAGATACGTGAGGAAAGGAGAGGTGAAGAAGGAGGCTATGCCTGATAGACACTCCGGGATTCTGGACAGCAGAGAGGTGATATCTGGGCCAGAGAGGTAGATCTGAGTATCGTCCGCATAGAAGTGGTACTGGAAGCCATGGGACTTTATGAGTTGTCCAAGGCCAAGGGTATAGATGGAAAAAAAGTAGGGGCCCCAGGACAGAGCCTTGAGGGACTCCAACAGACAGAGGGCGGGATGAGGAGGTAGAGTGGGAGTGGGAGACGCTAAATGTGCGGTCGGAAAGGTAAGTGGTGATCCAGGACAGGGCAAGGTCTTTGATGCCATGGGAAGAAAGAATCTGTAGCAGTAGGCAGTGGTCGACTGTGTCAAAGGCAGAGGACAGATCAAGGAGGAGGAGGATGAAGAACTGTCTGTTAACTTTGGCTGTGAGTAAGTCATTAGTAATTTTGGTCAGGGCAGTTTCAGTGGAGTGGTGGGGGCAGAAGCCAGATTGGAGGTTGTCGAGGAGAGAGTTAGATGAGAGGTGGGAGGAAAGTTGAGCACGGACATGCTACTCAAGGAGTTTGGAAGCAAACGGGAGCAATGATATTGGGCGATAGCTGGGCATAGAAGTTGGGTCAAGGTTTGTTTTTTTGAGGATGGGTGTGATGGTGGCATGTTTGAAGGCAGAGGGAAAGTACCAGAAGATAGCGATAGGTTGAAGAGATGGATTAGGACTGGGATGAGCGTGTGAGGTTGGGGAGCAGGTGGGAAGGGATGGGGTCAAGTGCACAGGTGGTGAGGTGTGATTTGAAAAGTAAATGAGTAAGCTCTCCTTCAGTGATGTTGGAGAGGGAGGTTAGTAGGGAAGGACAGAGGTCTGGTATATGGAGTGGTTGGGGTGGTGGAACAGTAAAGGTTTGCCTTGTTTGGTCGATCTTTTTTTTGAAGTAGGTGGCAAAGTCCTCGGCAGAGTTGAGGGGAGTTGGAGGTGGCAGTGGTGGGCGGAGGAGAGAGTTGAATGTGCTGAACAGTTGTTTTGGGTTGTAGGATATTGAAGATACAAGGTTTGCGAAATAGGTCTGTTTAGCAGAGGTGAGGGCTATTTTGAAGGCAAGTGTAGCTTGTTTGAAAGCAGTGAAGTCGTCTGGCAGGCGTGTTTTCTTCCAATGCCGCTCTGCGACCCTGGATGATTGTCGAAGTTTTTTGGTGAGATTGTTGTGCCAGGGTTGCCTATTGATTGGTCGCACTTTGCCGTGCGTGAGAGGGGCGACTGAGTCTATGGCAGATGTGAGGGTGGTGTTATAGAAAGCGGTGGCGCTGTCTGTGTCGTGGAGTGAAGATATGGAGGACAGAGGTAGAAGAGAGTCTGAGAGTCTGTGAATGTTTAGGTGTGCTAAGTTTCTGCAAGGATGTGCCAGTGGCTGAACATAGGGGGCAGGTGAAGAGGACAGGGATGAGAAGGTGAATAGGTGGTGGTCAGATAGGGGGAGGGGAGAGGTTGTGAAATTAGATAGGGAGCAGAGGCGGGTGAAGATGAGGTCTAATGTATGTCCGTCTGTGTGGGTGGCTGTGGAGGACCACTGAGTAAGTCCAAAGGATGAAGCAAGTAACAGGAGTTTGGAGGCTGCTGGCTGGCAGGTGTCAGTAGGGATATTAAAGTCACCCATGATGATGGTGGGGATGTCAGAGCAGAGAAAGTGAAGAAGCCAGCTGGAGAATTTGTCAATGAAGGCAGTCGATGAGCCCGGTGGTCGGTATATGACAGCCATTTGGAGATTAGAGGGAGAGTAGATACGGACCGAGTGGACCTCAAAGGAAGGGAGGATGAGGGAGGGTGGGGGTTGGATAGGGTTGAAGGAGCAGTTATTAGAAAGAAGGAAACACACCCTCCACCATGTCTGTTGCCAGAGCAAGGAGTATGGATGAAGTGGAGACCACCGTAACTCAGTGCAGCAGGGGAGGCAGTGTCAGGGGGCATCAGCCAGGTCTCAGTGAGGGCCAGGTGACATTTTGCACAGCACTGTGCCTCAGCAGGCACTGACAAGCCACCTCCCTGCAGGACCCGGAAGGACCCTGCGGCCATTTTGGATCTGGGGGCCTGCAGGGAGCAGGCCCTCGAAACAACACAATCACATTTCCTGACCTAAACACTACCCCTCCCCTCATGTACCATTAATCCCAAACATTCCGCCCCAAAACCCTGGTCAGCTCTCTATCTCCCAAGTTACCCAGTCATGTCGGCCTCCCCTCAGGGCCAGGGGCCCTGTTCGTCCTTTCTGGACTGGGGTCCTATTCTTGTTCAAGCTGCATGGGCAGAATCTATAATATAGGTATGGCAATCAGGGGACATATTTAAGAGGCGATTTTTCTACTTATGATGTAATAATAATGCATTGCAGTTACAAAACCAATATCATTTAATTATATTACTCAAGTCAGAAGGAATTATAAAATGTATCTGCTGTTACTTAAAGCCAAACCCTGTAGCAAGAAGGAATATATTTCTGCATAGTAATCTCTATTTATATGTCATTCAGGGTCAGCTGAAATTAACAGTTTTGGTAGGCACTTTAGTAGTAGCCAATAATGGTTGTCATTCTGCATCTAAGAGACCTAGATAATTCAGAAATTACTAAAATATTACACACAAAAGAGGAGGGCAATTCAGAACTCATTAATCTAGGACTTTTCCATGCAGAATCTGCTAGAAGGATGCACATGCTAATTCTGCAGATTACTTTTTCTGCAGCATGTGACAAAAATGTGCCTGGATTTTATCCCAAGCATGTAGGCTGGGTTACAAAATCTCCATTCACATGCATTGGAGGTGAAATGTTACATGATTTGATGAAGGTTTTGGAGTAGAATTTGCACCAAAATCCTCATCAATTCCAGAACTTGTGAACAAGCCCTATGAGTACAATATCAAAAAGGATGAGATATGGAAGTTTAATGCAGTAACATTTGAAGTTTTCATTTTTCAGTAAAATAAGGCATAACTGAATTATCATGTATAAAGTGGTGCTGGGCTTTAAAAAACTTTTTTATGTATTCAAAATTAGATTTGGTTAATATTGAGAAAAAGGAGAAGAGTGACTTGAATGGCCATATTGGGATGTGCCCTTAAGTGAGCAGAACTCTAATCTACATGAAAAAAAATCAAGTCTATATGGGGCAGAGCAGGAATGCAGTAAGAGGATATGATCCATATGTTACCGTTGGGACGTCTCTTTTTCGGCTGTACTATATTCTAATTTCCTGCAACAAGGGCAAAGATCGGTTAGAGCAGCTTCAAAGTCAGAAAACATTTTTTAAATTAATTCTTGGCTGGGACTGCAAGATATCAGCTGTGTACCTTTTATAGGAGTACTTTTAATGTAAATATTCTGAGCTATTACTTTTAATGTTCTTTCAGGGTTCAGTAAATGGCGGTCATAAATAGGAAACCATCTGATAAGCCATTTTTGATTAGCATTAAATTCTCCATATTCAGAACAGCTTCTAATTTCTATAATTGTAAACAGAAACAAAATTGCATTGAGCTAAAGGAGTTTTTTCCGAGGTGCATTGTACACAGCGACCATTAGACAATGCCAGAGGAACATTTTATCGGACATGTTATCTATTATCATGACATTTTTACCTCCAAATGTAATACTGGGTTGCACAATCCTTGGAATACATATGGTAACTAAAGATTTATTGGAATCAGATTCACGATCTGCTTCTCACAGGATTCTTATTTTACTGTAATTACAAATGTGTTACTCCAGATTGTCAGAATGCGGATGATGGATGGCCTAGCTGCCATATGTTTAATGTCACAAAGCATTGTAACATATTCCTTACAATCTTGTTTGGTCAGTGATGACAACAATTGCAAATGACTGCCAAGTTGCGAAGAAGTATGATATCCCCTAGGTTCCAGATGATGATCTTTTACCTAAGATACAGCTCTATTGGTGGCAATGCCAGAAAGTCAATATTCAAGTAGGACCAAAACCTGAACTCTCTAAAATCCTGGTGAAACTATATCATTTCTTTAGGAAAGATCTGAAATGATTAGTGTTGAGCGATACGATAATGCAAATATCGGCTATCGGCCGATATTAGCTCTATCGGCCTTTCGATAATTCGTTTCGATATTTTCGTCTTATCGAATACCGGAATCGGATTTGTCACTGTCACTGTCAGTGTCCGTCGGTCGGGTCTGTCAGGAGTCAGCGGCACTTACCTGGCAGAAGATCTCCGGCGGTCACGTCCTGGACTGCTTGATGGCCGCCATTATCTTCTCCCTGGCGGTCACATGCAGTTTTTCGCGATAACTGCAGTGACTGCAGGGTAATCCCGGCCGTAAACCAGTCCGATGACGTCACCGCCGGGGAAGCAGGTAATCAGCTGTGCTGCGCCTGGATGACAGGCTCTGATGTAGCAGAGCTGGATCGTCGTGGGACACTCGTTACTATGGACTGCGTCGGTCAGGTGGTATACTTTTTTTTTTCATTTTTTTACAGGAGATCGATGGCGTCGCAGCAGGATGAGACAGTAATAAAAGAAATGAAAACTGTGTTTTTTTTTTTTAATTAAATTAAAAAATTTTTTTTGGAACATTCACCCGTCCGGGTACATAAACAATTTAACTATTTATTTACATACAGGGACCCTGTCCGGGTTATTTAGACTTCTTTGGCTGGCCTCTTCCAGGTACCACCTGGTACTCTTCTGGTGCTTGCCAAACATCCGAGGCACCAAGGACCACCAGGACCTGATGACGTCGTGTGGCCTGTACAGTCAAGTCGTGACCCGCTATCTGGGTCTGTGTGGCCACCTCTTTCATCTCCCTCTGGGTCTGGAGCCCTATGTCACGGACTGAACGAACCCCAGGGGGCCTAACAGGCGCCGAGTACGGGCCAACTATACTTATCATGTCCATAGCTGGGGCTGCTGAGGAGACCACTGAGGGAGGCTGGGGAGATTTACGGCATGGGGTGGGCACTTTTGCAGAGGCCTGGATGTGGGAGGCTGAAGGCTTCGAGGGTCTCACAGGTTCCTCACACACTGGGGAGTAGGGGTCGCACCTGGTAACATTTAGGGCGTACCACCCATTGTAACCCCAGTGTCGGGTGTAAGTCACCAAGTCTCCTGGCAACAGGTCCCTCCCCGGGTGTCCTTCTGGGAGGTGAGCCTCCACGTCCCGCCGGGTCACAAAGACTTCTAAATAAAGTCCAGGCTCCTTGATGAAGCCCCACCCAACTTTCAATTTAAAGTTCCGTACTGCACCCTTACGCCGCGGCTCACTCAGTGTTCCTTTGTCCTTTCTCATCCGGTCCTTATCTGCCCGGTCCTTCTCCAGGTGACGTTGGCGAAGTTTTAGGGTTTCTCGCTGCTCCCTTTGTCGCTCTGCTTCCTTCTCCCAACGTCTCCACTCTTCCTCCTGACGCCGGTTATAATTCTCCTCCACCAGTTGCTCCATGTCTCCACCACTCCACTGCAGCTTACAGTGTCCGGTTTGCGGCAGCTCTCCTGTCGCCCCCCAGTCCTGGCGGTGTGTCGACCCGCCACCACAATTGTGGGTTACCAGGGCAATGGGGTACTCAGAGCCGAGCCCGTAGAAGTCTATGGGGATTGTCACAGGTAGCTGTGGCTCGGTCTGTGGCCCTGGCGGTCTGGCGTATGTTGGGGGAATATTTACAGGGGATATTTATATACAGTTTGTGACGCCACCTGTAGTCTTCTGGTAATTAGTACCAGCGCTGCTGTAGATCTCTGAGGGGATGGTGAGGCAGCTAGATGTCGGGTCCCCTACAGGTGGGACTCTTCCCTCAGGTCGGTAGTTAGGTAGGGATTGTGCAGGCATGCAATAATAACTCAGTCTCACACGGTCAGCGTCTTTCCATACCTTTACTTGTAAGATGTTCAAGCAGGTCCCAGGGAGGCTGATGGGGTTGGTGGAGGATGAGCTTTGAGGCAACAGCTAAGCAACTTAGGGGCCTCCTTTACTGTCCAATGAAGATGAGTACGACCAGCCTGAAGCGTAGTCCCCTCTATGATTCCAGCTTATCCAAAGCTGTGCTTCCCAGTCAATTTAGTGTTAGGAGCCTTTCTATGAGGGAGCTGAATCCTTATTTTGTCCTGCAGAGACTCAAAGTCTTCACTTCCCCTGACCCCAGTTACGTACTGACTATAAGGGGGTGTTTGCCGCGACCTAGGGTCCGGTAAATCTCTGGTTTTCTCTTCACTATGCTTGTAGCTAATAGTGATCCTTCGGTCTCCAGTAACCGGTAGCAATGTGCAGGACTTTTCCAAGCCAAACGCACTTTTCCAATAATCTTCCTTCCACTTTGCCCTTCGATTTGCTCGACTCTTAATAGATAGTTCAGTCTTTCTTCCAGTGGGGCACAGCTCTGACTAGACTAAGGTGAATTAGACCACCTGTACCAGCCTCCACGTTCTGAACTGATGACAGGCTCAAACTGGACACGTCTACTCTGTCCAAGGACAGGAAACTGACTGACTAGAAATCACTCCCTTCCACACCCCTGCTGGGTGTGTCAGAAGTGTACATGATGTCATGAAGAGACCTTAACTGTTACCTCTCCACTCATCCTCCTGGTATTGTGTACCAGGGCTACACATTCCCCCATGGTAAACGACAGCACTCCCGGGCTGTAAAATACAAAAGAGACATTTTGTTTATGCATGAAAACATTAACAATAACATTAATTCGTCCCATCCGGGAGGTGAGGATATCTTGAACGTTGCAAACAATAACATTATAAAGAAATACAAATATTAAATAGCATTCAATAAATATACGGTATACTTGTGAAGGACCCGCACCAAACCTTCAACGTAGGTCCTGGGTGGGCTGCAGGACATCCAATTGCAGACCTCACTCAGTGCCACACCACACGGGTTTTTGGTTCAGAGGTAAGTCAAGGTTTCATGTGAAACCATTAAAAAGAAAGGCACAAAGTGCAACTATTTACAGGATACAGTTTTTGGGCTGGCTCAGTCCTCAGCCTCTGAGTCCATTGTTAAACGAAGACATACTAGAGAAAAACACATTTATATATATAGACTTTTACAATGTTCACATGAATTCGTTATAATCACTGCTGATATCTAATGGGTAATTTCCCTTTTGTGATTCTCTCTGATCTACGTGGTGTAGTTTCAGGTATATCAAGTTGCGATCTGTCTGCACTGCGTAACGGCAAACTATAGAACTGCCTTAATCTTTCTATGGATCTGGCAAGCGTACTGATGGCTGGGCGGTGTGAGTCAGCTTCACCAGGAGATCCCATAGTATGGGGCGCTGCTTCTGATGATCCATCTTGAGGTTCCACAGGTTGAGGTGTTGCTGGGATGGGTAACTCCTGAGCGGGCTCAACTGGCACCACAGGCACAACTGGAGGTAGAACTTCCTCTTGTGGCTGATAAAACTGCAACACTGGAATTATCACAGCATCTCCCAGTCGGGGCCAATCCGCAGGAAAATCTCCCAGATCTGTGTGTAGGACCTCTTCCTTTCTTTCTCCTTGATTGAGGACAGGGTTCTTTTCACAACGCTTTAAGTGTTCTGGACACAATTTCAAATGATCTCTGGACACAGTGGTTGTTGTTCTTCCTCCGTCTTTACTGACGACACAAACTTTTCTGTTGTCATATTTAGAATCTTGTATGACGTAGGGTTCTTGCTCCCACTGATTATCCAATTTGTGCATCTTCCTTTTTCTTTTTAATACTACCTCTCCAGGCATCAAAGGCTTGGCAGGAGCATTTCGGTTGTAAACATCTTCCTGTTTCTCCCGTGCCTTATTGAGACTTTCCTCCACACAGATTTGTACTCTTCTGTATTGCTCTTGCCGATTGACGTCCCAGTTTTCACGGCATCGTCTGCCTCCGGTTCTACCACTCCAAGTTCTAGATCCATTGGTAGTTTTCCGGGCCTTGCTCTCATAAGATAGGCTGGAGTGCAGTTAGTTGAGCTTACAGGTATATGGTTGTACAAATCAACCAAATCAGGTAGTAAATCCGGCCATCGATTCCTGTCTTCCAACGGTATGGATCTCAACAAGTCAAGGACAATATGGTTCATCTTTTCGCAAAGACCGTTGGTTTGAGGGTGGTATGGTGTCGTTCTAATTTTCTTGCACCCGTACATATGACAGAATTCCTTGAATAAATCGGCTTCAAAAGCAGGTCCCTGATCGGTTAAGACTTGCTCCGGATACCCATGCGGTCTGCAGAAACTTGCTTGAAAGGTCTTCGCTGCCGTCACTGCGGTCTGGTCTTTCACTGGAACAACCACCAGAAATCTGGAGTAATGGTCCACCATGGTCAAGGCGTATGAGTATCCAGTTCTACTTGGCGACAGTTTGACGTGGTCCAGGGCCACAATCTCCAGAGGACGAGTCGTCCGGATAGGTTGCAGGGGTGCCTTCTGACTACCGTAGTCCTTTCTTCTGAGACCACAGGGTCCACAGTTCCGACACCACCTCTCGATGGAGCTGCGCATCCCTACCCAATAGAACCGGCATCTCAACAGGGTCTCCAGCTTTCTCCAGCCAAAGTGTCCTGCTTGATCGTGGTACGCTTCCAACACCATTGGGACGTCTGCCTTGGGGACCACTATTTGCCAGACCATTTCATGGGTTCTGGGGTTGACGTATCTCCTGCACAACTTCTCACGGTATAGGAACAACCTGCTTTTCTCGTTCCACAGGAGCTTGGCTGACATAGGTGCATCCTTTTCCAAGGAGGAACCTTCCTGTTTTAACAACTCCTTGATGCGGCTGACCACTGGATCACTGTCCTGAGTCTCTTTCCAGCTGTGATGGGGTAAAGGATTTAATGTTGCACCATACTGCTTTCTGTGGACTCGATGCTCGTGGACTACCCCATTTCGATGGAACGCAGGTAGCTCAATTTCTTCCAGGTCGTCCGATTCTTCTTCCGTATCAGAGTCATGCGGCATTCGGGACAACGCATCAGCATTAGCATTCTTTCGACCTGCCCGGTACTTGATAGTAAACTGGTAATTGGACAACCGGCCATCCATCGCTGCTCCATGGCACCCAGCTTGGCGGTTTCCAGGTGCGTTAACGGGTTGTTGTCTGTGTACGCCGTGAACTTATTGGAGGCCAGATAGTGCTTAAATCTTTCAGTAATGGCCCAGACCAGCGCCAGAAACTCCAGCTTGAAGCTGCTATAATTTTCCGGATTCCTTTCAGTTGGCCTGAGTTTTCTGCTAGCATAAGCGATGACTTTTTCTTGGCCATTCTGCTTCTGACTGAGAACTGCTCCCAGCCCTTCATTACTGGCGTCGGTGTACAACAGGAACGGTTGGCTGTAATCAGGATAGGTTAAGATCTCATCACCTGTCAGGATCTCTTTTCATCTTTTGGAATGCTTCAGCCTGTTCTTTACCCCAATTAAAGGGAGGGTTTCTGCTCTTTAAGGATTGTCCTACCAGGAGGTCCTGTAAAGGAGCTGCCTTCTTCGTGTAATCTTTCACGAATCTCCTGTAGTAACCCGTTAGTCCCAGGAACTGTCGCACTTCCTTAAGGTTCTTCGGCTCCGGCCACTTCTGGATGGCAGTGACTTTCTCTGGGTCCGGCGCTACTCCTTCCGAACTGACGATGTGCCCCAAGTATTGTACCTTCTGTTTGAGTAGATGGCATTTTGAGGGTTTTAATTTCATCCCGTACCTGGACAGGGACTCGAATACTTCTGCCAGGTGCTTCAGATGGTCCTCATAAGTCTTGGAATACACGATGACGTCGTCTAGGTATAGCAGCACGGTTTCAAAATTGAGATGTCCCAGACAGTTTTCCATCACTCTCTGAAATGTTCCTGGGGCACTACTGAGCCCAAACGGCATTCTGTCGAACTCACAGAGCCCCATTGGGGTGGTGAAAGCCGTTTTCTCACGATCCTCCTCAGCCACAGCCACTTGCCAGTAACCACTAGTCAGATCAAGGGTAGAAAAGTAGTTAGCCGTTTTCAGAGCAGCTAATGATTCCTCTATACGTGGTAGCGGGTATGCATCCTTGTGTGTTATGCGGTTCACCTGCCTGTAATCCACACACATTCTCATACTACCATCTTTCTTTTTAACCAGAACTAGAGGGGCTGCCCAGGGGCTACAACTATCCCTTATCACCCCAGCTTTCTTCATATCTTCAACATTTCTTTAGCCTTCTGATAATGAGCTGGAGGTATGGGCCTATACCGCTCTTTGATGGGAGGATGACTGCCTGTAGGGATGTGATGTTGTACTCCCTTAATTGTCCAAAATCAAGTGGATTTTTGCTAAACACTTGGGCGTACTCTTGCACCACCCGTAATACCCCTTGCTTCTGGTGAGCGGGAGTGGTGTCCGTCCCAACATGGAGTTGCTGACACCATTCCGCCACCTGGGTTGCTGGGTCATTGTCCTCCTCTATTTGACAGGAGTCTAAGGACTCAGCCGGGAGAATAGAATTATTATCAACAGCATGAAGTTTAGCAATGGTTGCATAACGGGGTAAATTTACCTCATCATCTCCCCAATTGAGAAGCCGTACCGGTACTCTTCCATTCACCACCTCTACTACTCCTCTAGCAGTCATAAGTGTAGGTCTATGTTCTGAATGGTGGGGTTCTACTACAGCTTGGTAATTCTGTCCTCTCAGACCTATGGCTGCCCTGCACCAAATGATCATTTCACTCATTGGGGGTATCACAATAGGATCTGAATCAGTGACCCGTACATTACCAATTTCGCCGTCGGTAAGCTTCGCTTGCTGCTGACACACCAGGGCCCGGATCTCTCTTTGGATTACTCCTCTCTGCCTTGGTCGGGCAATCTCAGCGAGCTGTTGGAGTAAGAACACAACTTCTCCCAAACAATTACCGATAATGTTAGTACCCAAAATGATATTTAAACCGTTCTCCTCATTTACAGTCTTTACTACCAGAAGCCCTTGGTCTTTCAACTCCTCTCTGCCCACCTTTACATCTACACATTTTGTTCCGAGTACTTCTACAGGAAGACCATTAGAAGCATACACAGTAAAGTCAAGGCTCGGAGGTTTAAGACTGTCCATTGACCAGTACTTGGTATATAGAGCATCAGGTATTAGGGTCACCTGGGACCCAGTGTCTAACAATGCTGGAACAGCAATACCATCTAGAATAATAGACAGGTAGGGTCGCCCGCCCACATACCTGCGGTTCCAGTCTAGGGGGCCTGACGGGTATTCTCCTGGGTGTTGGCCCTTGGACCCAGGTTCTGCCCGTTTAAAGGACACTGTGTAGACAGATGACCTTTCCGGTTGCAGCGATAACAGATGATCTCTCGACGAGAAGGGTGTTGATCAGAGGTTGCTCCTGGGGTGGCGTTGTCCTCCTCCGGGGGGGCGACGTCTTCTTTCTTCTCCGGTGCATCCACGGGACGTCTTCTGGGCAGTCAGCTAACAAGATCTTTCCTTCCTCCTCTTTCCGCAGCTGTAGGGCACTCATCACAGCGGCCAGATTTTTAGTCAGCTGGCGCACCTCTGAGCGCAGACAGTCCAATTCACTAGGAGGTGTCACCTGCGTTTTGGTTTCTGCCACTAGCGGGGAACAGGGGGTTACTGCCGGTTCCAGAGTGACTTCACCCTGATGATGTTGGGTGGCCACCTCAGGTTTGCCCAGGGGCCGCAGCCCTTTTATTGCCATGTCCTTTAGGGCATCAAAGGTAGCATCAGGATGATCTAAGGACCACCAATTCACAGTTCTGCGTTCCTCTGGGGATCTCAATCCCTGTATAAATTGTTCTTTCAGCATTCTATTCTCGTCGATAGCATTTAAATTGTTAATTTGCTTGAGGGCTCTCAGGGCTCCCTGTAGTCGGCAAGCATAATCCCGGATGCTGTCACCTGGCTGTTGTGAACAGTGATAGAAGGCCATCCGGAGATCCGTTTCTGTGCGGTCTTCAAATATGGCATGCTGTCATGGGTGCATCGCCACGAAGATCGTCGCGATTGCACATTCTGACTTCTCACAGCTGAGCTGCTGTTTCTTTGTGTTTGGTAATGAGAGAGTTAATTTTACCTAGCTCTTTGCTAAGACTAGGTCCAGCCTCGCCCGGCTGCTTTGGATTATGTTCTAATTAGTTTCCTTTATATTCCTGCCAGTCTGGGTGTTTGATGCCGGTGAAAGCATTCATATAGTTTAGCAGACTGGATCGGTTCTGAGAATACTTAAGCTAAGAGCTCCTTAGTTGTTTTTACTCTTACAGCTTATAGTTTATCTCTGAGACCTAAGGTGTTCCTACTGTGTGTGAGTGTTGTATGTAAGACTTTATTTACTTTATTTCTTATCTTTCTTGTTTGTCTTTCTGTTCATTAACCGTTACCTGGTCATTCCCTTTGGTGGTATTCAGGGTCCTTCTTAGGACTAGAATACAGTTGGCAGGGATTGATAGGAGACAGGGTTTACGCTGGTGGCCTGGACCTCTGTACCTTTAACAGTACCTCCAGGTTGAGGGATTAGTTAGGACCCCAGTTAGGGTCAGCTTAGACCCCGGTCACCCTCTAGCCGGAGACAGCGTATAACGGATTCCGTTCTGACCCACTGGACTTTCTGTCAGGTAAATCTATGTTATCATATAGCTATGCGCATGTTATATAGTATGTTGCCCTTTTGATATAGATTATTGTCATCACATATATATATCTGCTATACAGCGTGACATTTTCACCGGCCCATACTAAAGATTCTCCCCAGCTATCATGGATCCAGTAGCCCAGCTGGCCCGGCAGTTGCAGGGATTGTCCATGGAGTTGGCAGACATTAAGTCCAAGGTTTTGTCCCCCCCGGAGCAAACCAGATCTGAACCTAAGGTTGCTCTCCCGGACAGGTTCACTGGTGGGCGGGACAAATTTTTTACTTTCCGGGAGGCATGTAAATTGTACTTTCGGCTGCGGCCTCGGTCATCTGGGAGTGAAGAGCAGAGGGTGGGAATTGTTATCTCGCTCTTACAAGGGGATCCTCAATCTTGGGCGTTCTCTATTCCTCCAGGCTCCCCAGATCTCCATCAGTGGATCGATTTTTTACTGCCCTGGGTCTGGTATATGATGATCCGGATCGAGTCTCCCTTGCTGAAACAAGGTTACGTAAAATACGGCAAGGAAATCGTCCAGCGGAGGAATATTCTTCTGAGTTCCGTAGATGGGCAACAGATACTCAGTGGAATGACCCAGCTCTTAGGAGCCAGTTTTGTCAAGGGTTGTCTGACAAATTAAAAGATGTGTTGGCTCAGTATGATTCTCCTCCATCACTGGAGGCTGCTATGGCCCTCGCTATTCGCATTGATAGACGTCTTCGGGGAAGACGCGAGGTAACTCCGCCCCCGTGATGACTCCACCTACTACTAAAGTCCCTTATACTGAGGTTCCCCTGGTCTGTTCTGAGGAACCCATGCAGTTGGGAGGGACATCATTTTGTAGGAGGGAATCAGCGGTGCGCCGCAAGACTAGAAGGTGTTTCTTTTGCGGGAGAGAGGGACATTATGTTGGGGGGTGTCCATCCCGGACCTCTTTGAACCAAGGAGTTAACCTGGGAGTGTGTATTTCGTCCCCAAATCCCTCTCAGTTTCTCGTGCCTGCGGAGGTGGTGATTGGTACTAGAACTGAGAGGATTTCTGTTTTTCTTGATAGTGGGTCCGGGGCTAATTTGGTGGACACTCGGTTTGCCCAGGTGCATGGTATGCAACTGAGTGTATTGGCCAAACCGGTCCCTATACTCTCTATTGATTCTAGACCTCTTGGTCAAGGTAGCTTGGTACAAGCTGTTCATAACATAGATCTTCGAGTAGGGGCAATACATAAAGAGCAATTGTCTTGTTATGTGTTGGAGGGTCTGCCTGCTCCTATTGTGTTGGGACTTCCTTGGTTGGCTAAACATAACCCAGTGATTGATTGGCAATCCAGAAAGATAAGCCAGTGGGGTGAATTTTGCAAGAATAACTGCATGAGCACGGTCATCGGTGCGGTTGTGCCTAGGACTTTGCCTCCTTTTCTGGAGGACTTTGGGAGAAGTTCTCAGAGGAGGGGTGTAAAGAGTTACCTCCTCATCGCACATATGACTGCTCAATAAAGTTGCTTCCTGATGCCTTATCTCGTACTTTCCCAGGGTCGGGAAGACGGATGATCCGGTTCCTATTCCTCAGGAGGGAGTTGTAGTGTCAGCTGTATGCTCTGAGCTTGAGGGGGAGGTATTGGGGGCTCAGGGGGACGCCCCTGTGGGACTTCCAGGGAGACTGATAGTTCCAGATCGCTTAAGACTGAAGGTTACGGAGAACCCTTACAAACGGATGGCTGATAGGAGGAGAGTTTCTGGTCTAGATCTGAGGGTGAACGATCTGGTGTGGTTGTCTACCAGGAATATAAAACTTAAAGTTCCCTCCTGGAGGTTGGGTCCCAGATTCATCGGGCCATACAGGATCAGTTCCATAATTAATCCTGTGGCATTTCGTCTGGACCTCCCTCCTACGTTTAAAATTCATAATGTGTTTCACAAGTCATTACTTAAAAAGTATGTGGCACCAGTCATACCGTCACCTCTACCTCCTCCTTCAGTGGTAGTCAATGATAACGTGGAAGTTCATTGGAGGGGTATGGTCCTGAGGAGAGGACGTGGGTCCCTGCGTCTGATGATAACGCAGATCGATTGGTTCGGACCTTTCACACAATTTACCCGGACAGACCTGGTCATGAGGGTCCGGAGGCCCCTCGTAGAAGGGGGGGTACTGTCATGGGTGCATCGCCACGAAGATCGTCGCGATTGCACATTCTGACTTCTCACAGCTGAGCTGCTGTTTCTTTGTTTTGGTAATGAGAGAGTTAATTTTACCTAGCTCTTTGCTAAGACTAGGTCCAGCCTCGCCCGGCTGCTTTGGATTATGTTCTAATTAGTTTCCTTTATATTCCTGCCAGTCTGGGTGTTTGATGCCGGTGAAAGCATTCATATAGTTTAGCAGACTGGATCGGTTCTGAGAATACTTAAGCTAAGAGCTCCTTAGTTGTTTTTACTCTTACAGCTTATAGTTTATCTCTGAGACCTAGGTGTTCCTACTGTGTGTGAGTGTTGTATGTAAGACTTTATTTACTTTATTTCTTTCTTTCTTGTATGTCTTTCTGTTCATTAACCGTTACCTGTTCATTCCCTTTGGTGGTATTCAGGGTCCTTCTTAGGACTAGAATACAGTTGGCAGGGATTGATAGGAGACAGGGTTTACGCTGGTGGCCTGGACCTCTGTACCTTTAACAGTACCTCCAGGTTGAGGGATTAGTTAGGACCCCAGTTAGGGTCAGCTTAGACCCCGGTCACCCTCTAGCCGGAGACAGCGTATAACGGATCCGTTTGACCCATGGACTTTCTGTCAGTAAATCATGTTATCATATCTATCGCATGTTATATAGTATGTTGCCCTTTTTGATATTGTCATCCATATATATATCTGCTATACAGCGTGACTATGTCGATGACTTCACTGATGATTTGCCTCAGGTTCCAGCGAGCCTTTATTGCATGTCCTTAGCATCAAAGGTAGCATCCATGTCTAAGGACCACCTTACAGTTCTGCGTTCCTCTGGATCTCATCCTGTATAAATTGTCTTTCAGCATCTATTCTCTCGATAGCATTAATGTTAATTTGCTTAGGGCTCTCAGGCTCCTGTATCGAAGCTAGTCCGGATGCTGTACCTGCTGTGGAACAGTGATAGAGGCCATCGAGATCCGTTTCTGTGAGGCTTCAATATGCATGAGCTTAGAAGATCGCAGGTACCGACTCCTGATCAACGGTATCCCAAGTCTCCACTTCCCTCTCCGCAGCGCCAGTTAGCTGCCCTATTAGCACAGCAGCTTTTTGTCTCTCAGGCATGGAGTACATTTCTAGGATGCTGCATAACTTCCGCTTGAAGCCTGCTAATGTGCCTGGCTCACCGCTGTATTGGGGAAGCCATTTCGCCCCAGGCATATATGGGAGCGTTAGTGGCATGATCGGGACTACCGGACTGGGTGCAGGGCCTGCGCCCCCATCTGGCGCTACAATACCAGACGGTGCGGGATTGGGGCCTCCGGCTGGGGCCGCACTGTCAGCCGGTTGTTGTGACATCTTAGCGCCCCCTTGGTTAAACGGAGCCTACCGGTTTCAGACGCTGCTATTTCACAGGCACCGCAGTGGGAACAGGACCTTCGTCGCAGGCGCTCTGATGTCAGAGCGTTCACTTCCTGTTGCAGGACCTGCCGATGAGTCAGAGCCGGGGGCGTGTCCAAGACTTTGCGCGCTCTTTCAGGTACGCCCACCTTCTTCTCCAACGCCTTAGGGCGCGAATCTGGCGGCAAATATGGCGGTATTTGGCGCCAAACAACAGCAACAGTCTTTTTCGCCAAAACACTCCACAGGCACACAGGGCTCGCAATGCTGCAAGTTTCGGATCCTGTTCGTGACGCCAAGTTTTTGTGTCGACCCGCCACCACAATTGTGGGTTACCAGGGCAATGGGGTACTCAGAGCCGAGCCCGTAGAAGTCTATGGGGATTGTCACAGGTAGCTGTGGCTCGGTCTGTGGCCCTGGCGGTCTGGCGTATGTTGGGGGAATATTTACAGGGGATATTTATATACAGTTCGTGACGCCACCTGTAGTCTTCTGGTAATTAGTACCAGCGCTGCTGTAGATCTCTGAGGGGATGGTGAGGCAGCTAGATGTCGGGTCCCCTACAGGTGGGACTCTTCCCTCAGGTCGGTAGTTAGGTAGGGATTGTGCAGGCATGCAATAATAACTCAGTCTCACACGGTCAGCGTCTTTCCATACCTTTACTTGTAAGATGTTCAAGCAGGTCCCAGGGAGGCTGATGGGGTTGGTGGAGGATGAGCTTTGAGGCAACAGCTAAGCAACTTAGGGGCCTCCTTTACTGTCCAATGAAGATGAGTACGACCAGCCTGAAGCGTAGTCCCCTCTATGATTCCAGCTTATCCAAAGCTGTGCTTCCCAGTCAATTTAGTGTTAGGAGCCTTTCTATGAGGGAGCTGAATCCTTATTTTGTCCTGCAGAGACTCAAAGTCTTCACTTCCCCTGACCCCAGTTACGTACTGACTATAAGGGGGTGTTTGCCGCGACCTAGGGTCCGGTAAATCTCTGGTTTTCTCTTCACTATGCTTGTAGCTAATAGTGATCCTTCGGTCTCCAGTAACCGGTAGCAATGTGCAGGACTTTTCCAAGCCAAACGCACTTTTCCAATAATCTTCCTTCCACTTTGCCCTTCGATTTGCTCGACTCTTAATAGATAGTTCAGTCTTTCTTCCAGTGGGGCACAGCTCTGACTAGACTAAGGTGAATTAGACCACCTGTACCAGCCTCCACGTTCTGAACTGATGACAGGCTCAAACTGGACACGTCTACTCTGTCCAAGGACAGGAAACTGACTGACTAGAAATCACTCCCTTCCACACCCCTGCTGGGTGTGTCAGAAGTGTACATGATGTCATGAAGAGACCTTAACTGTTACCTCTCCACTCATCCTCCTGGTATTGTGTACCAGGGCTACACAGCGGCGCTCCCCTGCGGAGGAAGCAGACGGCTCTAAATCAGATGACAGTCGGGGCTCCGGTACAGGCAGGTAGTGCTCTGGTGCCTGCGCGGCCTCCTCCATGAGGACGGGTGTCGCTTCTTCTGTCTCAGCGACCGGGGCAGACAGCGGGATTTGGGGTGCTGCTGATGGTGCTGCGGTTTTTGCAGGAACGGGTGCCTCCACTGCGACAACGTCAACCGGATCACATTGCAAGGGCTCCTCTACTATAACGGGTGCCTCACCTTCCGGTACAGACACTTCAGGTAAGAGGGATTGGCGCCGCTCCAAGTTTATTTTTAGGGCACGCCAGCTGGCTTCCATCCTGGCGACCTCCTCCCGGTGCCGGGCCAGGCCTCTCAGGGTATCCTCCGCTTCTTGCAGCGTAGGAGGGTTTACAGGCCGGGTGCCCAACGGTGATTCCGTGGCGATCGGGTCGCTTCCGTGGGGGGAGAGCTCTGACTGTTGCATCCCTTCCCACTTCTGCTCGTCGTGTCCATTAGCCATCTCTGCCAAGTCACATGTGTCATATCTGGAGAGGGCCCCTCTTTTGTAGGGAGGCGGGACCTTCTCACACTGAGGAGGATGAGGAGGCGGAACTCCAGAGCTGTGGGGCACGATGTTACATTGCAGTACCATTTACAGTGGGCGGCCATCGTTTTCACGCCACTGAGTGAGTGACACCCACGAAGGGCACGCCCTTCTTCTTCACCAGTGCCTCGTCGTGACGCAGATATGGCGGAAAAATGGCAAATACATTCTCTGATGATTTTAGCAATTCTCAAGCACAAAACCAGTGCAATTCAGGCACACAGGACTCGCTTATAGCGAGCTACAGAATCCTGTTTGTGACGCCCAAGTTGAGTCGCACAGAGCCAGAGGTTTTCGGGGTACTCGGCACCGACTTCTATGGGGTATGTCACGTCTTTACTTGGCAATTGAATTAGAGTCGATTTTACTATGTAGAAGTGTATAAACTATAAATATATGTATATATATATATGTCACAATGACATGTATATATATATATATATATATATATATATATGTATTCTATGTGTGTATATTTTGTGCTTACAACGAAAGAAAGGGTTTTTTTTGTTGCGATATTTTGTTCCCATAGACTTACATGGGACTTCCGGTATCGAAATCGGATATCGACGATATTTAGTGCTATCGGCGATACAATTTCGATACGATATTTTTAGATATCGAGCAATATCGCTCAACACTAGAAATGATGAAAGCACCAGAGTACTAGTTTGAAGAGGAACAGTTCTTTGGCATCCAATATAATTTCCATGTTCACAATGCTAGATGATTTTGATGAGTTTTTCTCAGCATTGCTCAGCCATTGAACTCCAACTAATGAAAGTATCAAAAGAGGATAATATATGATACCTCCTGAAAAAAGGACAGTATGAACACGACTATAAACGCAGCATATACCCATTGTGGTACACATAATTCAAGATAAGAACGTAGGGTTTAGAAATTGGTCTGAATCAAACTTTGGTCAAGTGTGAGAACACATTCTCAGTAAGCCTATGTTCACATGTCCAGTAGTCATCTATTTGAACAGATCCAGCAGCAATCCATTGCTGAAAAAGTGCAGACAAAAGATTTTTGTGCGGCTAAAAAAATTATTTAAACTGGATCCGTTTTTTTATCACTGAAGTGTATGGAAAACAGAACTGTTAATTAGCCATCCGTTTTTCTTACATTTGTAAAGGGTCCGTTTTTTGCTTACTGGATCCATTACAAATGGAAGAAAACGGATGGCTAATTAATGGATCCCTCTTCCATAGACTTCAATGTTAAAAAACGGATCCAGCAGCGGTCAGTCTTTTAAAAATCGACTAAGAAGTTATGTTTGCACAACTTTTTTTGCTAATAGATTGCTGCTGGATCCATACTAACGGAACATTACTGGACATGTGAACACAACTAGTTAATCTAGGCCAGTGATGGCGAACCTTGGCACTCCAGCTGTTGGAGAACTACAACTCCCAGCATGACTCAACTGATGCAGGTTGCAAGGGCATGCTGGGAGTTGTAGTTTTACAACAGCTGGAGTGCCAAGGTTAGCCATCACTGATCTAGGCTAAAGGGTATGCCACACTAAACGAGATCGCTAACGAGATCGCTAACGAGATCACTAAAACGTCACTATTTAGCGATCTCGTTAGCGACCTCGTTGTGTGTGGCATGTAGCAACGATGTGGCCCCTGCTGTGATGTCGCTGATCGTTCACTAGTGTTCTGGACCGTTTTTTGATCGTTGGCGTCCCGCTGGTGAGCCTATATCGCTGTGTTTGGCACCTTTTGCGAACGACGAGCGACCTAGTTTGTGACGCATATGACTGTTTTTAGCGTCACGGAGTGGATCGCAATATATGTAGGTTCTCTTTAGCATCACGGAGTGGATCGCAATATCTGTAAGTTCTCTTTTGCGTCACAGAGAGGATCGCAGAAGTTGCAAAGCAGGCTAGCAGGACGCAGAGAGCAGGAGCGATGCTGGAAATTCCTATGAATCAGAAGCGCTCAGTACATGCTAGTGACAGATCCTAACGACCGCCAAAGTCGTTAAAGAGATCGCTGACCGCTGATGAGTCGTTTATGAGATCTCCTGTTTGGCAGCTACTAGCGACCTAAAAGCGATCACACCAACGATCTCGTTAGCTTGCATCGTTATCGAGATCGCTAACGAGATCGCTAAGTGTGGCAGTACCTTAAGGCTGTGTGTAACATAGTTATTAAGGTTGAAGGAAGACTTTAAGTTCATCTAGTTCAACCCATATCCTATCCTAACCTGCCCTAACATGTTGATCCAGAGGAAGACAAAAAAAAACCCAAGTGGCAAACAGTAAGCTTCACATTGGGGAAAAAAATTCCTTCCCGACTCCACATACGGCAATCAGACTAGCTCCCTGGATCAACGCAGTATCTAGGAAACTAGTGAATATAGCCTGTAATATTATACTTTTCAAGAAAGGCATCCAGTCCCTTCTTAAATTTTAGTAAGGAATCACTCATTACAACATTAGACGGCAGAGAGTTCCATAGTCTCACTGCTCTTACAGTAAGGCTAAGTTCACACGTTGCGGAATTGCCGCGGAAATTTCCGCGGCAATCCCGCACTTCTCCCGCAGGAAATACGCACGTTTTTTTATGCTGATTCCCGCCAGAATAATAGCGTTTTGCAAGCGTAATTAGCTTGCAGAATGCTAGCGTTTTCCTAGCGATCTGTAGCATCGCTTGGAAAACTGATTGACAGGTTGGTCACACGAGTCAAACATAGTGTTTGACAAGTGTGACCAACTTTTTACTATTGATGCCGCCTATGTCGCATCAATAGTAAAAAGATCTAATGTAAAAATAATAAAAAAAATAATAAATAATGATATTCTCACCTTCCGGCGGCCCCCGCAGCCTTCCCGCCTCTCAGCGACGCTCCCGGCAACTCGCGGTCCCAGGAGTGCTTTGCAACAAATCACACCGATGACGTAGCATCTCACGAGACCGCTACGCCATCTGGGTGATTCTCGCAAAGGACTCTTGGGACCGGAAGTTGCCGGGAGCGTCGCTGAAGGCGGGAAGGCTGCGGGGGCCGCGGGAAGGCTGCGGGGGCCGCCGGAAGGTGAGAATATCATTATTTTTTATTTTAATTATTGTTTTACCAGGGATATGGTACCCAGGGCCTGGAGGAGAGTCTCCTCTGCTCCAGACCCTGGGTACCATCCGCACATGAACCGCTTACATTGCGCATAGTGGGCATAGCCACATGCGGAAAGTAAGCGGTTCAATGCATTCCTATGGCGGCGGAATCACCGCGATTACGCTAAATTAATGAACATGTTGCTATTTTTTCCGCAAAGCGTTTTTTTCGCGGAAAAAAACGCAACATGTGGCCAAAACATGCGGAATCAATTAACATGTATAGGATGCTTAATGCTTGCGTTTTTATCGCGTTTTTACCGCGGAAAACCGCGGAAAAACCGCGAAAAAAACGCAATTATTCCTGATCGTGTGCACTTAGCCTAAAGAATCTGCGTCTGTGATTATGGCTAAACCTTCTTTCCTCCAGACGTAGAGGATGCCCCTTGTCCCCGTCACAGGTCTAAGAGTAAAAAGATCATTAGAAAGGTCTTTGTACTGTCCCCTCATATATTTATACATTGTAATAAGATCACCCCTAAGCCTTCGTTTTTCCAAACTAAATAACCCTAAGTGTAATAACCTGTCTTGGTATTGCAGACCCCCCAGTTCTCTAATAACCTTGGTCGCTCTTCTCTGCACACGCTCCAGTTCAGCTATGTCTTTCTTATACACCGGAGACCAGAACTGCACACAGTATTCTAAGTGTGGTCGCACCAGTGACTTGTATAGAGGTAAAATTATGTTCTCCTCATGAGCATCTATGCCTCGTCTAATGCATCCCATTATTTTATTTGCCTTGGCAGCAGCTGCCTGACATTGGCCACTAAATGTGAGTTTGTCGTCCACCCATACACCCAAGTCTTTTTCAGTGACAGTTTTGCCCAGTGTTTTACAATTAAGCACATAATTATACATCTTATTTGTTCTACCCAAGTGCATGACCTTACATTTATCCCCATTAAAGCTCATTTGCCATTTATCAGCCCAAACTTCTAGTTTACATAAATCCTCCTGTAATATAAAATTATCCTCCTCTGTATTTATTACCCTGCAGAGTTTAGTGTCATCTGCAAATATTGAAATACTACTCTGTATGCCCCCTACAAGGTCATTAATAAATATGTTAAAGAGAAGCGGCCCCAATACTGACCCCTGTGGTACCCCACTGCTAACCGTGACCCAGTCCGAGTGTGCTCCATTAATAACCACCCTTTGTTTTCTATCCATGAGCCAGTTCTTAACCCACTTACACAAATTTTCCCCTATCCCCATTGTTCTCATTTTATGTATCAACCTTTTGTGTGGCACTGTATCAAAAGCTTTTGAGAAGTCCATAAACACCACGTCCACTGCATTCCCTTGGTCCAGTCCTGAACTTACCCCTTCATAAAAGCTTATCAGATTAGTCTGACAAGAACGGTCCCTCGTAAACCCATGCTGATACTGTGTCATGAGGTTATTCAGCCTCAGATACTCCAATATAGTATCCCTTAGAAAACCCTCCAGGATTTTACCCACAGTAGATGTTAAGCTCACTGGCCTATAATTTCCAGGTTCAGTTTTTGCCCCCCTTTTTGAATATTGGCACCACATTTGCTATACGCCAGTCCTGTGGTACAGACCCCGTTATTATGGAATCTTTAAAGATTAAAAATAATGGTCTATCTATAACTGTACTTAATTCCTGCAGTACTCGGGGGTGTATCCCATCCGGGCCCGGGGATTTGTCAATTTTAGTGATTTTTAGACGCCGCCGTACTTCCTGCTGGGTTAAGCAGGTGACATTTAATGGAGAAATTTTTTTATCACTGATCATGTTATCTGTCATGGGATTTTCTTGTGTAAATACAGTTGAAAAAAAGTCATTTAGCATATTGGCTTTTTCCTCATCCTCATCCACCATTTCACCCAGACTATTTTTAAGGGGACCAACACTATCATTTTTTAGTTTCTTGCTATTTATGTAGTTAAAGAATATTTTGGGATTATTTTTACTTTCTCTGGCAATGAGTCTCTCTGCCTCAATCTTTGCTGTCTTGATTTGCTTTTTACAGAATTAATTCAGTCTTCTGTATTTATTTAATGCCTCATCACTACCTACTTGCTTTAATTCCCTAAACGCTTTCTTTTTGTCCCTTATTGCGCCCTTACAGCTCTATTTAGCCATAGTGGTTTCCTCCTAATTCTAGCATGTTTATTCCCATAGGGTATATACTATGCACAGGTCCTATTCAGGATACTAATAAACGTCTCCCATTTTCTTTGTGTATTTTTATGTCTCAGGATATCGTCCCAGTTTATTGCACCAAGATCATCTCTCATCCGTTGGAAATTTGCCTTCCTGAAGTTTAGTGTCCTTGTAACCCCTCGACTACACGTCTTATTAAAGGATACATGAAAGCTTATTATTTTGTGATCACTATTACCCAAGTGACCCCCAACCCTTATATTTGATATGCGGTCTGGCCTGTTGGATAATATTAGGTCTAGCAGTGCCCCCCCTCTTGTTGGGTCCTGAACTAGTTGTGAAAGGTAATTGTCTCTCATAGTTGCCAAAAATCTATTACCTTTACTGGAACTACAGGTTTCTGTTCCCCAATGTATTTCAGGGTAGTTGAAGTCCCCCATAATAATGACTTCTCCTTGAGTTGCTGCTTCATCTATTTGCTTTATGAGGATATTCTCTGTTGCTTCCATTATTTTAGGAGACTTATAACAAACCCCTATCAGTAATTTATTATTTTTCCCCCCTCCCCTAATCTCCACCCACAGAGACTCTACATCTTCATTAGATTCACAGATATCACGCAGGATGGGTTTTAAGGATGATTTTACATATAAACACACACCCCCACCTCGCTTATTTTTACGCTTATTTTTACGGTCATTCCTAAACAGACCATAGCCCTGTAAATTAACCGCCCAGTCGTGGCTTTCATCCAGCCAAGTCTCAGATATCCCCACCATGTCATAATTATGTTCCAACAAAATTAATTCTAATTCCGCCATTTTGTTGGTGAGGCTTCTGGCATTAGTATACATGCACTTTATGTATCTCTCTGAACCTCTATTCTTTCTTAAATTATTAACTGTTCTAACCCCACCCCCCATGCCACCCCCACCCCCAATTTCATTATTTGTGAACAGGTCTCTATCTGCACTGCCTTCCCCTCTATAAAATGAATACCCTCCCCCTAGTCCCTAGTTTAAAGACTCCTCCAACCTTCTAGCCATTTTCTCCCCCAGCACAGCTGCACCCTCCCCATTGAGGTGCAGCCCATCTCTAGCATAGAACCTGTAGCCAACTGAGAAGTCAGCCCAGTTCTCCAGTAACCCAAACCCCTCCTTCCTACACCAATTCTTGAGCCACTTATTAACCTCCCTAATCTCCCGTTGCCTCTCTGGTGTGGCACGTGGTACCGGCAGTATTTCAGAAAATACCACGTTGGAGGTCCTTGCTTTAAGCTTGCAGCCTAATTCCCTGAAATCGTCTTTAAGGACCTTCCACCTACCTCTAACTTTGTCATTTGTGCCAATGTGCACCATGACTGCTGGGTCCTCACCAGCCCCTCCCAGTCAGCCCGATCAGCGATGTGTCGGACTCGAGCGCCAGGTAGGCAGCACACTGTTCGACGATCCCTGTCTTTGTGACAGATTGCCCTATCTGTTCCCCTAATAATTGAGTCCCCCACTACCAGCACCTGTCTGGCCTGCCCTGCTCTCCTAATTCCCCCCTTACTGGAGCAGACACTCCCCCGGCTTTCAGAGGACATGCCTGGCTGCAGCAGTGCTACCCCTGTACTGACAACCCCCTCATCTGCCAACTTTGCAAACTTATTGGGGTGTGCCAGATCAGGACTAGCCTCCCTGGCGCTCTTCCCTCTACCCCGCTTTCTAACTGTCACCCAGCTTCCTACTTCAGTGTCCTGCAGCTCCACCCTAGCATCCCCCCCCTCATCTATCCCATTGAGAGTCTGCTCAGTGAGCAGAAGACTCCTTTCCATATTGTCTATGGATCTCAGTGTTGCCAGCTGCACATTTAGATCCAGGATTTGGGCTTCCAAATGCACAACGTGCTCACATCTCACACAGCAGTATGCACCCTCGACCGGCTGTTCAAGGACTGCATACATGTGGCAAGATGTACACTGGATGGCATTGGCAATAGTGGAGCACATATCCAATGGGGATTTCACCAGACAGCAAAGATAAGTAAAAATAAATAAAAAGTATTAATAAAATATAACAGCAATTCAGTAAATTCTCCCTTGGAAACTCCCTGAATCCAAAGTCACTGAATCTCAAGTCACACTTACCACCGGTCACACTTGCGCACCAGTCACACTCAGCTCGCTCACACTCGCTGAAGCAGAAGATTTAAAGAGAGATTTTTTTATTTTTTTTTCTCTTTCAGCAGCAAATCACCCTGCTGCTCAAATGCACTTCCAAAAAGACTTGAGTCCCAACCAGCTGGCCCATATAAACCCTTAATTATGAACCCCCACCCTTAATTAACCCCTTGTGAATATAGCTACACCAAGATTTAAATGCAATATAGTTAACCTTTAAACCTTTAAACACACAGATAGTAAAATAAGAGATTAAACCTTTAGAGAGAAAAAATAGGTTAAAAAAGCCCCAAAAGATAGAACAGGTAGAAAGGCACTCAGCAATCCACAATTCAGCCACTCACACCAATTCACACAGGTATTTGATTAAAGGTTTTTCAAATACTTCTTCAGTGAATCTCAAGTCACACTTACCACCGTTCACACTTGCGCACCGGTCACACTCAGCTCACTCACTCGCTGAAGCAGAAGATTTAAAGAGAGATTTTTTTTTTTTTCTCTTTCAGCAGCAAATCACCCTGCTGCTCAAATGCACTTCCAAAAAAGTGTGAACTGGAGCAGAGATCTTGCTTTTGATAACCCCAAAATGTGATAAACTTTACATACGCTGTAATTTGATGAAAAGAGAATTGATTAACATTTCTCAAGCTCTGTTTCTCTGATGATGCGGTTATACTCCTGTCGAATTGGACAAGGTTGCTCAATGACCTGATTGCTTTACCTTCTGCGTCTGCAGATTCAGACTTGTTAAGGATCTGACATTTGATGCTAAATCACTATGAACTTACTACCTGGGCTTTGTATTTTTTTAAAGCTGTGGTTAATAGATTTTTATGAAAAGAAGACATTTGTGTTTCTATAGTGAAAGATCTTCAAGAATCTGGGGTGCACAACGTCACTGATACTTTTTCAGAACTATTGCCTGGAGTTTCTCCCACAAGACTTGGGGCTGGTGAAGGTGTTCATCTGTTTGTCACTCACAAACACAATGACTGATAAGCTATTGATGTAAACCAGTAAATTGCCTTCCCATCCTGGTATCATTATTTTGTTCTGCTCTAATGTTATTTGCTAGTAATACTATGGCATGTTGGTTACAACAAAAATGGCTTCCATTCCTGATTAACGTGTGGTTGAATGTTCACTGCAGGTCAGACCCAGAGCTGTAGCTACGCTTTCATTCACCTAAGTCAAACGTTTTAGTTTGCCGTGACTTCATGCTTTCATAGCCTGGATAGAACTGAATTTTTCACCACCCCACCATGCACTCAGCACTCCACGGCGCATGCCCTAGTAGACAATTACCCAATCCACAAACCTGGTCAGATCACAACATGGAGAGAGACACTTAAACTCAAAATATCTAAAAGTGAAAAGCCATTAATAATGCACAGAATGTTTCTCTATCACTGAAAACATGAAGAATATCTTGAAACCTAAACATCTGTTGCATACATCAAATAACTTTTACAAAAGCATCAAAGAAAAGTTATTATATCTTGAAATCTTCTCTGGGCAAACTACAATAATGGACACTGAAAGGAAGTGCTCCATGTGTAACAGAAAAAAATTCTGGAAAGCTGTAAATTAAATCAGAAAACAACACATTGATGCCAACCGAATATAAATTACGGTACTTAAAACAAGTAGTAGTCCAAAACATTAGTCAGTTATCTGTAGTTTTACCGTTGGAGAATCAGTACCAATTCCTTAAAGTGTTTATGCATTTGTTAAAATAAATATATGGGCTCAGATTGAGTAAAAATAACTGACCTCAATACTCAGCCTCTCAGATTCTCTATAGCTCCCGATCTGGCGCTTAACGGATCCCATATGTTAAATACAACCTGGTTCAGTTCGACACACTGAAAATGAGTATAGGAAAGATGTGTATCTTCGTACCGTGTTAGCCAGTAGATAGAAAAATATTTAGACTTGAGAGTCCTCAGTGGTTGATACCTTTTAATGGCTAACTGAAAAGATGGTAACAAATTGCAAGCTTTCGAGACTACTCAGGTCTCTTCATCAGGCGAAGACTAATACAAAATCTGAAGAATCACATATTTATACACAAAAGGACACAGGAATAATGCAATAGGTAAGACAAGTGACGTGAAGCTTCACATCACTTGTCTTACCTATGAAAATGAGTAGAAATGCTCACTCAGATATTCACTGGCTAAGGCAGGTCAAAGCTGTGGACAGCGATAGGCTGACCCGACATTTTGAGACACGCCATTCTGAACCCTTTGTGAAGTGGTTATTTTAAAGGGAATCTGTCACCCCATTTTTGAAGTATGAGATGCGGCCACCGCCATCAGGGGCTTATCTACAGCATTAATAATAATAATATTAATAATAATAATAATAATAATTTTATTTCTATGGCGCCAACTTATTCCGCAGCACTTTACATTATATAGGGGAAAATGCATTCTATAATGCTGTAGATAAGCCCCCGATGTTAGCTGAAAGATAAGAAAAACGAGTTATATTATACTCATCCAGGGGCGGTCCGCTGTCCGCTCCGATGGGCGTTGAGTTCCTGTTCGGCGCCTCCCATCTTCTAGCGAAGCCATCCTCTTCTCTGCGTCCCGTTGCGGCTCCTGCGCAGGTGCACTGATCTACCCTGTTGAGGGCTGAGCAGAGTACTGCAGTGCGCAGGAGCCGGACCTCTCTGACCTTTCCCGGCGCCTGAGCACTGCAGTACTCTGCTCTGCCCTCACCAGGGCAGAGCAGTGTGCCTGCGCAGGAGCCGCGAAAGGACGCAGAGAAGAGGATGGCTTCGCTAGAAGATGGGAGGAATTATAGTTGGGATTAGGGTTAGGTTTGGGATTAGGGTTAGGGGTGTGTTGGGGTTAGGGTTGAAGCTAGAAATGAGGGGTTTCCACTATTTAGGCACATCAGGGGGTCTCCAAACACGATATGGTGCCACCATTGATTCCAGCCAATTTTGAGTTCCAAAAGTCAAATGGCGCTCCCTCCCTTCCGAGCCCTGCCATGCGCACAAACAGTGGTTTACCCCAACATATGGGTATCAGCGTACTCAGGACAAATTTCACACCAATTTTGGGGTTCTAATTTCTCCTGTTACACTTGGTAAAATAAAAAATAGTGGGCTAAAAAAATAATTTTTGAGGAAAAAAATAATTTTTTATCTTCACGGCTCTGCGTTTATAAACTTCTGTGAAGCACTTGCTTGTTCAAAATGCTCACCACACATTTAGATAACCTCCTTGGGGGGGTCTAGTTTCCAAATGGGGTCACTTCTGTTTTTTTTTACTGTTTAGGCACATCAAGGGCTCTGCAAACACAACATGACTCCCGCATAACATGCCTTCAAAGTCTGCATTCCAAAATGGCGTTCCTTCCCTTCCAAGGTCTCCCATGCCCCCAAACAGTGGTTCCCCCCACATATGGGGTATCAGCGTACTCAGGAAAAATTGCACAACTTTTGTGGTCCAATTTCTCTTGTTACCCTTGGGAAAATAAAAAATAGCAGGCTAAAAATTCATTTTTGAGGAAAAAAATTATTTTTTATTTTCACGGCTCCACATTATTAACTTCTGTGAAGCACTTGGAGGTTCAAAGTGCTCACCACACATCTAGATAAGTTCCTTAAGGGGTCTAGTTTCCAAAATGGGGTCACTTGTTGGGGGTTTTCACTGTTTAGGCACATCAGGTGCTCTCCAAATGCGACATGGAGTCCAGCCAATTCTGCATTGAAAAAGTCAAACGGTGCTCCTTCCCTTGCGAGCTCTGTCGTGAGCCCAAAAAGTGATTTACCCCCACATATGGGGTATCGGCGTATTCAGGAGAAAATGCACAACAAATATATAAAAATAACGATTACTTGGTTTTGACTTTTCTTATATACGTTGTAGGGATCAGCTCTGGTAGGCAGGGGCCGGGCCGCAGTAATGAGGCAAACACACAGGCTTTCAGTTCACAGTTCAGTGGTTTTAATGACGGGTTCAACAAAAGTCCAGATACCAAAATCAAAACAGAACATAAACCACTCCAGTTTGGAGAACCACTGGTCCCAGACTCACCCTTGTTTTGGACGGGCTTAACTAAGCAGTTGCAGGCCAGCAGGGACTGCCAGGTGCCATTCCGGGTGGTCTGGTACTTGCTTCCTGGTGCGCACTGAAACACTGTAACAGAAAACACTCTTCCAGGCTGTCTCCAGCCAAACTCCTTCCTTCCACACCCACATACTACAACAGCTCCTTGTTAAATAGGCCTAGTCCACACCCTCAGGTGAGGTACACATCAGCTGACCTGATCACGTGACTATGACCTCATCACAGGTCCTTGTGATCAGGGAAAATCCTGACCAAACTTCAGTCTGCTAGGAGAAATATATCTCCCATCCAGCAAGACCCCTTTGGTGTACCACATACCTCCCCCCTTTGTTCAACCTTAGGAAGGTGGACACATGACATACAGTAAACTCTGGACAGTGCATCTGCGTTCCCCTGTAATTTGCCTGCCCGATGTTCTACTGAAAATTTGAAATTTTGCAGGGACTGAAACCACCTGGTGACTCGTGCATTTCTCTCTTTGGCTTGACTCATTCAAGTCAGAGGGGAATGATCAGTTACCAACCGAAACGTTCTCCCCAACAGATAGTAGCGCAATGACTCCAATGCCCATTTGATGGCCAGGCACTCTCTCTCTACAATGCTGTATCTGGTTTCAGCTGGAGTAAGCTTTCGACTCAGGAAACTAATGGGATGCTCCTCCCCATTAACCTCCTGAGACAGCACGGCACCCAGACCTACCTCTGACGCATCAGTCTGGACAATGAATTCTCTTTTGAAGTCAGGTGTGATCAGAACTGGTGACCCACACAGTGCCCCTTTTAGTTTCACAAACGCTTCTTCAATCTGATCATTCCAGCGCACCATTACTGACTTCCTCCCTTTCAGGCAGTCAGTTAACGGCACCGACAGGGTTGCAAAATTGGGAATAAACCGCCGGTAATATCCCATTAACCCAAAAACCCTTTCACTTGTTTTGTGGTGAGGGGACGGGGCCAGTTTTGGATTGCCTCCACTTTGTTTATTTGGGGTTTGATAACTCCTCTCCTAATCACATACCCCAGGTACCGAGCTTCCTCCAACCCTATGGAACACTTCTTTGGGTTGGCAGTTAGCCCTGCTTGTCTCAGAGAATCTATCACCGCCTGTACCTTGGCTAAGTGACTTTCCCAGTCTGTACTGTACACCACAATATCGTCCAGATAGGCCGCGGCATATCGGCGATGAGGACGAAGAACAACGTCCATTACCGTGCTCTCCATCTCCGGACAGTTCTCCACCGGGTTTTGCGTCACTTTCTTCACCCAGGACATTTACTGTCATGCAGAGAAAAAACAGCCTGACCTCACTGCGTTGCCCGCATTCAAGCCACCAATTGTAGGGATTCGCTCTGGTAGGCAGGGCCGGGCCGCAGTAATGAGGCAAACACACAGACTTTCAGTTCACAGTTCAGTGGTTTTAATGACGCGTTCAACAAAAGTCCAGATAACAAAATCAAAACAGAACATAAACCACTCCAGTTTGGAGAACCACTGGTCCCAGACTCACCCTTGTTTGGGACGGCTTAACTAAGCGGTTGAAGGCCAGCAGGGACCGCCAGGTGCCATTCTGGGTGGTCTGATACTCGCTTCCTGGTGCACACTGAAACACTGTAACAGAAAACACTCTTCCAGGCAGACTCCAGCCCAAACTCCTTCCTTCCACACCCACATACTACAACAGCTCCTTGTTAAATAGGCCTAGTCCACACCCTCAGGTGAGGTACACATCAGCTGACCTGATCACGTGACTATGACCTCATCACAGGTCCTTGTGATCAGGGAAAATCCTGACCAAACTTCAGTCTGCTAGGAGAAATATATCTCCCATCCAGCAAGACCCCCTTTGGTGTACTACAACGTATAGATACGTCATAGGTCGTATCCCTCCCTTTGATGTGGGCTCCGGCACTGAGTCTGCATCTTTTCCAGCACATGACAGCTGATTTGATCAGCTGTCATGTACCCCTAACAGCTGTGGGTGGATTCGCAATCCACCTGTGGCTGTTAACATGTTAAATTCCGCTGTCAATCTCTGACAGCGGCATTTAACTTGCACATACCAGATGCTCGTCACAAACCCCATCCATCGGCGCTCCTGCCACATGATCATGGGGTGCCGATTGGTTGTCAAGGCACCCGGGGGTTTGCTGAAGCCCTGCTATGTGTAGCACATTCGATCGTATGATCGCAACTTCAAGTCTCCTAAAGGGACTATAGAAGCAAGCAAAAAGTAGAAAAAAAGTTTTAAAAAATGTAAAAAAATATAGAAAAGTTCCAATCACCCCCCTTTTTGCCCCATTAAAAATAAAAAAATTAAAAATATACGTATTTGGTAAACACCGGATCTATTCAAATATAAAAACAGTTAATCTGATCGGTAAACTGCAAAACAAGAAAAATATCAAAATGCCTGAATTGCTTTATTTTGGTCACTGCAACGTTTTTTAATGAATGTATCTTAAAAAATACCCATATTCACACAATAAACAATAGACATGATTTCCCCAATCTGGGGATACAATAAGAGTGACGGTAAGGATGACAGTTTGTTAAATCTATAGGTAGGATTTTAGCCTAGTATCAATCCTTACCTGAGCGGCGGTGATTGGCACCCTATGGTATAAAGCTGGGAAGTTTGCATCACCTGGCCTTTCCTAATGATAGTGAACAAGCCTAACAGGCTAATTAAGGTCTGAAACCTTGGTCAAAGTTATCTGAGCACACATATCTCCAAGGGTGTCCAAACTTTTTCATAGACCCATTTTCCTTTTTGTAATTTTTAACATGAAAATAATGACAAAGTATTTTTCTTGCCTAAAATACAAAGGAAATGGGTCATCTTTAACTTTAGGCCTTTTAGAGATCATTTCATCTTACGCTAGCTTAACTGTTCACAATAACAGTAATTTTGACCAGGGGTGCCCAAACTTGTATCCTCCATTTTCATAAATTTTCCACTTTAAATGTTTAATATCTAATTTTCAGTTCTCTATGACTTAGTCTTCCATAGACTGTGCACACAGAGAGATTTTTTTCTATTCTTTCTATGTAGCATACAGGTGGAAGCAGCAGCATGCTAGACATTATACAACAGTACTGAACAGTGCAGCTGTGAATCCAGCACTGAAGTGAAATCCATTTTACGAAAGCTTCAGCTCAATCTGCTTATAACTGTCTGTTCTCTTATTGAGCGGTCCAATGCTCCTCATTTCTCCTCCCATCTCCGTTACCTCTCCATAGTGTTTTATGGGGACTGCAACTTGACACCTCACTGTGCTTCCAGTCTAGGATTGATATTAAATTCAGGAATCAGATGCACATGGAGGAAGAGTTTTATAAATGGACAAAAGAAGCAAGTAACTGTTATGAGATATATTACAGGTTTCTTATATTCACTTATAATATTAATTTATGCAAAAATTTGTTCATCATTGTTGATATTTTTCAACAGTCTAACTTTTTTAAATGGAATATCCACTTTGAGCAGATTTTTTCTACTCTTTTGTAATCAGATTTCAAGACACTCAATTAAACTTTTTATCAGCAGCTCAAGAATTAAAAACACTTTTTACATTTTCAAGTGACTGAAGAACTTTGGCCCCTTTATGGTTCAGTCCCTTCCCTTAACTTGCCAAGAGCCATTAAATACATGTTCAGTGGGGCTCAACAAAATCACACTTATCCAGTTGTTGGGGGAAGAGGCGCAATAAATCATTTAAGGTGAGTAATTACGATATTGGATCCCTGGAACAACCAACAATTTGCAAAGGCATTATGTGCTGCACATTATAAAAACATTATTCAACCAACCAACAGATATGTCCTCATAAATTACTCCAAACCAAAATTTGCCTTTTTGTCATTTTAGAAGATACTCTACAAACAACAGCAAGAGAATTGAGCCGATTATGCTAAATACACTCATTGTCATTTTACTGTCATGTGTCATTTTACTGTGATCCAATTCTCTCGCATGACAGAATGGTATCACAGGTGTGGAGAAGATTGAGAACTTCATTTCTCCAGCTTCTCCATTGTCTCTGTCCGCGGATGCTGAACTGCACTTGGATGACAGCCGAGTGAAGTCCAGTGTTTTACACGCACCCATAGACTTGAATGGGTGCACGTATTGCATGCTGCGGTTGTTTTCTCATGCTGAATCGGTCTGAAGAAACAAAATCACAGATATGCGCTGCCCCATAGTATAACATCGGGACGAGTGCTGCGCGATAAAACATCGGCCATGTTATACACTCATGTGAGCGAGCCCTTATAGACACCCTCATGGAAGTATGGAGATGTAATAAAGCCAAGTGCATAAAGCCATACTCTGTTCTAATTTTATTCCACAGTGTATGTGAAAGACTGACGTTTAATTACAGGAAGTGTCTGGCTGCTATTAATGCCACTGGTGCTATCACTTGTCAAAGAAAGCCTCTTAGCTACATTTAAAGGGAATCTGTCTGCTATGTAAACTGACAGCAGCATAAGGTAGGGACAGAGACCCTTGTTCCAGTGATGTATCAATAAGTTTACTGGGTGCAGCAGTTGGGATAGAGTTAGTTTTATTTGCTGCAGATCGAGCAGAGCTCAGAATGTTGAGCTGTGTATAACCCCAGCCATAGAACTGATTGGCAGCTTTCTGTGTATATTACAGAAAGCAGCTAATCAGTGCTGGTAGGGGGTGGACTAGGAGGCATGAGGCAGCTTGTCCTGTTGTGATAATCTCCTGCTGATAAAACACTGATTGCATTAATACAGCAAAACACAGCCCAGCAAGTGACACATCTCTGTAATCTGGGTCTCTGACCCTGCAATATGGTGCTCTCAGAAACCTTCAGATTCCAGATTCCCTTTACCCGTCCCCCCAAACTGCAGTCATCTTTCATTAACTCTGCCTAAATACACGATCTTTAAGTAAGCATTTTCTGTCTTGTTAATTAGATGTTCTCATGTGCAGTTTTCTCTACTTGGTAGTTCCTCTCCTTCCCTCAGGATTGAAATTTGCATCAGCATAAATGTTTTATATAAGTTATCCAGCCACCATTTATACCTTTGTTTGGGATAGGTCATCAGTATCAGATCATTTAAGGTCCAACACTCGGCTTGATTTAAACACACATTGTTTATAAATTACTAAAGTTTAGAGGTTAATTTGTTTAACTATTTGCAGCTCATCCATAGATTTTAAACATCTGGGAGGTATGTGTTTTATTCTACAGTTACATTCTAAAATTGCACTGCACTGTAGAGCAGCTGCACGCAATCGTCAAACACAGCGGAGCTTTCCAAAGAGAAGGCAGAGGCAGTATATTACCATCTCTGCCTTTCTTATCACTATGCAGTATCCACAGCACTGTGTATACAGAACAGGAACAGCAGTTTTATCGATCAATTCACATGGGGCTGTGTGGCAGTCATTGCCTGTGAGGTGGTGTGGCCTGGAGCATTGTAACACCGAGTCAATCCCCCTACTGATGCGCTGTTGCTTTGGCAGAGGTCAGCACATGTATTTCCTTTATTGTCATAATGATATGACGAAAAAAAAAAAAGGGAGTATGAAAATAGAAATAAAAATTAGTCCCTATGCATCTAAAATGAAAGATTAAAAAATTTATATCTGAACGAGAAAAAATGAATAGCTCTTTAACCCCTTTACCTCCCAAGTCTGTTTTCACCTCCACGACCAGGCAAAATTTTACAATTCTGACCAGTGTCACTTTATGAGGTAATAACTCTGGAACGCTTCAATCAATCTAACTGATTCTGAGATTGTTTTTTCGTGATGCATTATACTCTATGATAGTGGTAAAATTTATTCGATATGACTTGTGTTAATTTGTGAAGAAAAAATGAAATTTGGCCAAAATTTTTATGCCAGAGTTATGTCACACAAAATAGTTAATAAATAACATTTAACACACATGTATACGTTACATCAGCACCATTTTTGAAACATAATTTTTTTTTGTTAGGAAGTTATAAAGGTTAAAAGTTGACCAGCGATTTTTCATTTTTCCAACAAAATGTGCAAAACCATTTTTTTTAAGGACCACCTCACGTATGAAGTAACTTTGAGGGACCTATATGACAGAAAATACGCCAAAATTACACTATTTTAAAAACTGCACCCCTCAAGTGTCACGCTGTCACTGTATACAGGAGGTCCGGGGTCTATGCTGACCCTAAGCTGGGGCACTGACTAATCCTCTACCTGGAGGTTCTGTTGATGGTACAGAGGTCCAGGCCGCCAGCGTAACCCTATCTCCTGTGAATCCCTGACCCTCTGTAATCTAGTTCTGAGAAGGACCCTGATCACCACCACAGGGAACGGGAAGGTAAATGCCTACACACAGTATAAGACGAACGAGACAGTACAAGGGGGTAAAATAAAAGACCACCTTGCATACAAAACTCACTATACAACTACAGAGGGAACACCAACGGGTAAGGAGATAAATAATAAAGCGAGGAGGGGAGAAAACCACACCAGGTACTCTTCACTTCAGACTTCACAATACCACAATCCGCTCTGCTGGTCTGCATGAATGCTTTCACCGACACTTCCCTAGCAGACTGGCAGGTATTTGAAGGAATCTCATTAGTGCAGCATTAACTGCAGCTGGGCGAGGCTGGGCCTCATCTAGCACAGAGAGAGGGAGAATTAACTCCCTCACTGCCGACAAACACCAAGCACCAAAAACTCAGCTGTGAGAAGTCAGGTTGTGTAATTGCGACGATCTTCGTGGCGACACACCCGTGACAGTACCCCCCCTTCTACGAGGGGCCTCCGGACCCTCAGGGCCAGGTTTATCTGGGTGGGTTGTGTGGAAGGCCCGAATTAATCGGTATGCGTTAATATCCGACGCAGGAACCCACGTCCTCTCCTCAGGACCATACCCCTTCCAATGAACCAGGTACTGAAGGGACCGGCAATTCAGACGTGAATCGATGATTTTCGACACCTGACACTCCAAGTTACCATTGACCACCACAGGAGGAGGAGGTAAAGGTGATGGTATCACCGGTGCCACATACCTCTTAAGCAATGATCTGTGAAACACATTGTGAATTCTAAACGTAGGGGGGAGGTCAAGACGGAATGCCACCGGATTAATTATAGAACTGATCCTGTGTGGCCCGATGAACCTGGGACCCAGTTTCCAGGAGGGAACCTTAAGTTTTATATTCTTGGTAGACAACCATACCCGATCGTTCACACATAGGTCCGGACCAGACACTCTCCTCCTGTCAGCCATACGTTTGTATCGGTTCCCCATAGTACTCAGATTATTCAGCACTCCTCTCCACACTGAAGCATGTGATGATGAAAATCGTTCCTCCTCAGGAACCCAGAAGAGACCCCCTATTGAAAGTACAAAACTGGGGGTGAAAACCATATGCCCCAAAAAACGGGGACTTACCAGTGGACTCGCTCCGCCTATTGTTAAGAGCGAATTCCGCCAGAGGCAAGAAAGAAGCCCAGTCCTCCTAGTTCTCTGACACAAAACACCAGAGATATGTCTCCAACCTCTGGTTCAGACGCTCTGTCTGACCATTGGTCTGCGGATGAAAAGCCGATGAAAATGACAACTGCATCCCCCGCCGTGTACAAAATGCCTTCCAAAATTTGGACACAAACTGAGACCCCCGATCCGACACCACATCGGAGTGTACCCCGTGAAGTCTCACAATCTCCCCAATGAACACCTGCGCAAGAGTTTTAGCATTAGGAAGAGCAGGAAGAGCGATAAAATGTGCCATCTTGCTGAACCTGTCCACAACAACGAGTATGACTGTTTTACCTGAAGACGGCGGGAGGTCCGTAATAAAGTCCATAGACAGATGAGTCCAAGGACGCTCCGGGATCTTCAAAGGCAAGAGGGCCCCAGACGGACGGGTATGTGGGGTTTTAGAGCGCGCACAAACCTCACAGGACGCAACAAAAGTTACCACCTCCCTATGTAAGTTAGGCCACCAAAACCGCCGCGAGAGGAGATCCACAGTTGCTTTACTCCCTGGGTGTCCTGCCAAGGCTGAGTTATGGTGTGCCTCGATCACCTTTTGTCGCAAGTGTTCTGGAACAAACAGTCTCCCTGGAGGTCCAACAGGGGCGTCCCCCTGAGCCTCCAATACCTCCTCCTCAAGCTCAGAGCATACTGCCGACACCACCACCCCCTCCTGAAGGATAGGAATCCGTCTTCCCGGCCCCAGGGAAACTGCGAGATAAGGCATCCGCCTTTACATTTTTTGACCCAGGACGATATGTGGCGACAAAATTAAACCTGGTAAAAAACAACGACCACCTAGCTTGTCTGGGATTCAGACGTTTTGCGGACTCTAAATATAGCAGGTTCTTGTGATCGGTAATGACGGTGACCGGGTGTACTGCCCCCTCCAAAAAATGACGCCACTCCTCAAAAGCTAACTTAATGGCCAAGAGCTCCCTATTGCCGACATCATAATTCCTCTCAGCGGACAACAATTTTTTAGAGAAGAAGGCGCACGGATGCCATTTACCAGGGGACGGACCTTGAGATAATACCGCTCCCACCCCTACCTCAGAAGCATCTACCTCCACAATGAACGGCTGTGACGCATCAGGTTGAATGAGTATGGGTGCCGAAGCAAAACATTTTTTCAAGGAGGAAAACGCTTGACAAGCCTTGTCAGGCCACCTTGAAAAATCCGTCCCTTTTTTAGTCATGTCTGTGAGAGGTTTAACTATGGACGAGAAATTACGAATAAATTTCCGGTAGTAGTTAGCAAACCCCAGGAAACGTTGTAATGCCTTAAGATCCTCTGGCAGATCCCACTCAAGAACTGCCCGCACTTTCCCAGGCTCCATACGAAAACAGGATGCTGACACCAGGAATCCTAAAAACAGAAGTTCCTGTACGGCGAACACACACTTCTCCCATTTGGCGTACAGTTTATTATCCCGCAAGATCTGCAACACCTGCCTAACATGCTCCTGATGAGACACAAGACCTGGCGAGTAAATTAAGATGTCATCCAGATATATGACAACAAACTGTCCCACTAGGTGGCGAAAGATGTCATTAACAAAATGTTGAAACACCGCCGGGGCATTAGTCAGACCAAATGGCATGACAAGGTTCTCATAATGCCCCTCCGGAGTGTTAAACGCCGTCTTCCACTCATCCCCCTCCTTCATCCTAATCAGATTATAAGCCCCCTGAGATCCAACTTAGAGAACCATTTGGCGTCCACGATCTGATTGAAGAGATCGGGAATAAGTGGGAGCGGATACGGATCTCGGACCGTAATCCAATTAAGCTCACGGAAATCCAGGCAAGGGCGTAGGCCTCCATCTTTCTTCTTCACAAAGAAGAACCCCGCGGCCACCGGGGAAGATGAAGGTCTAATATGCCCCTTGGCCAGACTCTCCGAAATATAATCCTTCATGGCCTTCCTCTCAGGACCAGAAAGGTTATACAACCTAGATTTCGGTAACTTGGCTTCAGGGAGCAATTTTACAGAACAGTCATACGCGCGATGAGGAGGTAGTTCTTGACACCCTTTCTCCGAAAATACATCCTCAAAGTCCACCAGAAATGGAGGTAAGGCCCTAGACACGACCGCACCGATGACTGTGTTCATGCAGTTTTTATTACAGAATTCACTCCACTGGCTTATCTCTCTGGATTGCCAATTAATAACCGGGTTATGCTTAGTTAACCAAGGAAGGCCCAACACTATAGGAGTGGGAAGACCCTCCAAAACGTAACAAGACAGCAGTTCTTTATGTATTGCCCCACTCGAAGATCTATGTTATGCACGGCTTGCAAAAAACTACCTTGACCGAGAGGCCTGGCGTCGATCGAGAATATGGGAATGGGTTTAGCCAATACACTCAGTCGCATACCTTGAACCCGGGCAAACCGAGCGTCCACCAGATTAGCCCCGGCCCCACTATCCAGAAGAACAGATATCCTCTCAGTTCTCGTACCCACCACCACCTCCGCCGGTACGAGAAATTGAGACGGACCTGGGGACGAAATACATACTCCCAGATTGTCGTCCACCACACAACCTGGGATCAATAGTTTTCCGGCGACTTCTCACTCTGCAAAGGACGGGATGGACACCCCCCAATAAAGTGTCCCTTTTTCCCGCAGAAGAAACACCTTCCTGTCTTGTGGCGCACTGCCGATCCCCTCCCCCGGAATGATGTCCCTCCTAACTGCATCGGCTCTTCTGGACTGACCAGGGGAACCTCCATATAAGGGGCCCTAGTAGAAGGTGGAGTCATCACAGGGGGCGGAGTTACCCCGCACCTCTCCCGAAGCCGTCTGTCAATGCGAATAGCAAGGGCCATAGCGGCTTCCAGTGACGTGGGAGGGTCATACTGTGCCAACACATCCTTTAATTTGTCAGATAAACCTTGACAAAACTGGCTCCTAAGAGCCGGGTCATTCCACTGGGTGTCCGTGGCCCACATACGGAACTCCGAACAGAATTCCTCCGCCGGACGATCTCCCTGCTGTATCTTACGTAACTTAGATTCAGCAAGGGAGACTCGATTCGGGTCATCATATACAAGACCCAGAGCTGCGAAAAACCTATCCACTGACTGGAGAGCCAGGGAGCCCGGAAGAAGCGAGAACGCCCATGATTGGGGGTCTCCTTGTAGGAGCGAGATGACAATTCCCACCCTTTGATCTTCACTCCCCGATGACCGAGGTCACAGCCGAAAGTACAATTTACATGCCTCCCTGAAAGCAAAAAATTTGTCCCGCCCACCAGTGAACCTGTCAGGGAGAGCTACTTTAGGTTCAGGTCCGGCTTGCTCCAGGGGGTACAAAACCTTGGACTTAACGTCCGCCAGCTCCATGGACAAACTCTGCAACTGCCGAGCTAGACTGGCTACTGGATCCATGGTGGCTGGAGAGAATCTTTAGTATGGTGGGTGAAAATGTCACGCTGTCACTGTATACAGGAGGTCCGGGTCTATGCTGACCCTAAGCTGGGGCACTGACTAATCCCTCTACCTGGAGGTACTGTTGATGGTACAGAGGTCCAGGCCGCCAGCGTAACCTATCTCCTGTGAATCCCTGACCCTCTGTAATCTAGTCCTGAGAAGGACCCTGATCACCACCACAGGGAACGGGAAGGTAAATGCCTACACACAGTATAAGACGAACGAGACAGTACAAGGGGGTAAAATAAAAGACCATCTTGCATACAAAACTCACTATACAACTACAGAGGGAACACCAACGGGTAAGGAGATAAATAATAAAGCGAGGAGGGGAGAAAACCACACCAGGTACTCTTCACTTCAGACTTCACAATACCACAATCCGCTCTGCTGGTCTGCATGAATGCTTTCACCGACACTTCCCTAGCAGACTGGCAGGTATTTGAAGGAATCTCATTAGTGCAGCATTAACTGCAGCTGGGCGAGGCTGGGCCTCATCTAGCACAGAGAGAGGGAGAATTAACACCAAGCACCAAAAACTCAGCTGTGAGAAGTCAGGTTGTGTAATCGCGACGATCTTCGTGGCGACACACCCGTGACATCAAGGTTCTCAAAGCCACATTCAAGAAGTTTATTAACTCTTTAGGTGTTTCACAGGAAATAATGGAATGTGGAAGGAAAAACTGAACATTTAACTTTTTTCACAAAAATTGTGCTATTTTTACTAGGCTAACAGGAAAAAATGGGCCTCACAATTTGTTGTGCAATTTCTCCTGAGCACGCCAATACCCAATATGTGGGGGGAAAAGTGCTCTATAGGCAAGCGGCAGGGCTGGAAAGAATGTGCCTCAACAGTGGAAACCACCACAAGTGACACCATCCTGGAAACTAGACCCCACCGGGGAACTTCTCTGGATGTGTGGTGTGCACCTTGAATCCCCAGGTGCTTTACAGAAGGTTGTAACATTGAGCCGTGAAAATATCAAAATCACATTTTCCCACAAAAATGTTTTTGTGCCCCAAATTTTGCATTTTTGTAAGAGTAACAGGAGAAATTGCACTATACAGTTTGTTGTGAAATTTCTCTTGAGTACGCCGATATCAAATATGTGGAGGAAAACTACTGTGATTATATTGACACCACAGGTTTGTCACAGAATTTTATACCATTGGGCAGTGAAGAAAAAAATAATTAAATTTGTACCACCAAAATGTTGTTTTAGCCCCAGATTTCACATTTTCACCCTAGGTGGGTTTTCACCCTAAATGGGTAAAAATAGCACCAAAATTTGCTCCACAATGTCTGCTGAATTTAGAAATACCCCATATGTAGCATGTACAGTACTGCTTAGCCACACGGCGAGACCGGGGACGGACGGAGAGCTATTTGCCTGCTGGAGCGCATGTTTTCCTAGGATAATTTGTGGACTCCATACACAGAGCCCCTAAGAGCTAGAAGAGCAGAATCCCCCCTTAAGTGACCCCATTTTGGAAATTATACCCCTTTGGGAATTTATCTGCAGGTGTAGTGACGATTTTGACCATGGGTGTTTTCCAGAAACAGGCAGCAGCGGATGTTGCTGAGTGAAAATTGCAAAGTGCCGGTGTAGTACCCAGTACGTTGTAGTGCCCATAAATTGTAGTGCCTAGTTCGTTGTAGTGCCCAGTGAGTTGTATTGACGAGTATGTTGTAGTGCCAGTATATTGTGGCAAGCTCATGCTTCTGGAGACACGCACCCGTAAATTAAGCGGGCTCTCATCGCTATGGAAATGTCAAACATATGGATGCTTAATGTGGTTTAGGCACACTGGGGCTCAGAAGGGAGAAGGGCATTTGATTTGACAGCGCAGAATTTGCTGAATTTCTTTTGGGGGATAAGGGCCATATTGCTTTTCCAGGACCTTTGTACTATCAGTAACGTGGGGGATTGATTTGAAGTTTTTGTTAGGAGCATTTTATATATGGTTTGGGATCACATTTATACTGCTCTCCATGCTGAGCACTTACTTTGGGGTTTCCATCTAAATCTCCGAATGACAAGATTCAGATGAAACTCCCAACGGATCCATTCAACATAATGATTCATTTTTATTACATGCAAGGCAAAAAAAATAAACCATGTTTTTTTAAAGCTAGCACACTCAATTTTTCAATTGGGTAATACAAGATATACAGAAAAATTGATGGCAGAAACCAAATTCATAATTCAATCAGGACTAAACCCCTGCACTAAAAATGTGTAATGAGTACATATAACTACGACAACTCAATGGAGTGAAAGCATGCTTACATGTAATGACAGTATGCTTGCTGGCAGAGGTGCAGGGAAGTGAATCTGAAGAGGAGGAGGGAAGTCCCAGCTTCGTGCAAATGTTCCCCGGTCTGCACACACAGATGTCATATCTGTGTGTGCAGACCGGGGAACATTTGCACGAAGCTGGGACTTCCCTCCTCCTCTTCAGATTCACTTTCCTGCACCTCTGCCAGCAAGCATACTGTCATTACATGTAAGCATGCTTTCACTCCATTGAGTTGTCGTAGTTATATGTACTCATTACACATTTTTAGTGCAGGGGTTTAGTCCTGATTGGATTACTCTGGGGGCGCAGGTTGTCATTTTTATTTTATTTATTTTATATATACTTGCACCAATTTTTGGGCATTTTAGGATCAGTGATTGCACAGCAACTGACCCAGACTCCAGCAGCCTCCATATTCATCTATTTAAACACACGTTTTGTGTTCATTGGTCTGGGATTTTTCAGAATCCCTAGGTAGCGCCAGTGTATTTTACCTTTTCCCAAATTCATAATTGTTGAATAGCCAAAAAAAATCCTTGTGTAAGAACTAGCTTTAATTTCCATTACTAATTTCTTCATATATTGATGGAGCTCTTAGCTTCCCACCAGCTTCTGTTATGAAATGGTTACAACTGACACAGAGATGCTAATAACGGCAATTTCAATAACAGGTCAGTTCAAAAATGGAATTGCGTTGTATTTTACATGGATCACTAGCTAGTGAAAAATGAGTTTTACTAATGCTTCTCCATCCAGGTTTTGGAGACTTTTTAAATAGAAAAGTGCAACTGATATTTATCCATATTTTGCAGAAACTACTGAAAAAACAGAACTAAACCAATGTATGAGCAGTTCTACTGTATAATAAATTTGTCACAACATAATGATATTTTGAAAATGTGACCCTTTTGAGCTTGTTAGAACGATTGTGGTCTATGTGGTAATATTAGTTATATTATACAATCATTTTCATGGCTTTACTATATTTAATTTAGATTAATATAAGGTTTTATTGTGAATAATATTTGGTCCAGAATGCAAAGGTCAAGGTTGTTATGTAGGACTTTTGGTTAGTTCCTTAGGTTTGTATTGCTGGTAAAGAGCTGGAATCCTTCATTGGTTCACCTTTAATTTCGGTATTAACTCAAACCTCTCATGATACAAATTCAAGACACTTTCATGGTATGATAGCAAAACCCATTGCATGTTGCATCCTGCATAAGGACCACTGAAGGAGGGGGACATATAGCATAAACATCTCATGACAGAGTCTCATAAAATCATAATTTTTTTTTAAAGCTGATCATCTCACCTACTGATTTCAGGATATGTTGGGCCAAGAGGAAAGGTAATATAATGAACACATCTGTACTGCCCTTACTGTCTGATATAGTACATACAATATACAGAATGCACATATGGTCATTCCAACAATAAACTAAAACATGTCATATTCTTCGTATGGTTTCTAACTTTATACTCTCAATGTGTGAAAGCGCTGGTTCTAATTTTGCTGCAATACCTTAAACAGAAAAACATAAACTATTAAACACACGGGGAAGAAATGTTCTTGGAACACTGGTCACATAGTTTTCCTATTTTAAATGAAATTTAGAGAAAAATTCCAGTCATCACTTACTTTTATATTGATGTACCCCCAGTCAGAAACCAATAGGATGCCAGTGATGAAAGGACTTACAAAACTATGGGGTCAAGATGTACAAATTCCTTATTTTTTTTCTTTTTAGGCTCTTTATATTACACATTAATTTTTGTCCACTTGGAAAGACCTAATTGTCACAGGACTTTTTGCCATTGCCAAGTTAGCTCTTTTGTAGAAATACGTAATCCGCACACTTTGTGTCCCTGAAATTTAACCCAAAATTTGTAGCAGGATGCCATTTATCGTTGATAATACTGTTTTTTCCTGTAATCTAGGGCTGAGTACGACTATTAGTTCTGCGTTAGCTGTGCTTAGTAGTGTGTAGAACACAAGGTGGCATATAGCTGACACATTGGTGCTAATTTACTAAACATCTCTAATTTTTGGACAGTCTTTAAATGCACAGTAAGCATATAGCCATAAATACAACTCTTTATTAGAAAAACCTTCACACAAATAACAACAAACAAATAAAATATATAAAAACGGGATGTATGTCCAGTATGCTCCCATAGGTACATATGAAAACTATGGCAAATCTATATAATAAGGTTTGATATCTTGAATGTACGCTAACACAGTGTACCACAAATGCTAAATGAAATGATTTTAAGGAATTAATAATATACTAATGCCAAGTAATGTACGATGTATACCACAAGTACTTGGATAATTGAATGTGAAAATTCAATAGTATACGAGAAGAGCCTTGACGTGGCTATCAGGTACACATAAATTGGCCTTTTTATGCGCTAAGACTTCTCAATTTTTCATATTTCTAAGGCAGTGATGCAATTCATTTTTCATATTTTTGTGTCCGCAAGCTATAGCGCTACAGTGTGCTACCTTTTTTTCTTGAATGTGTATGAGTTGGTGACTCTAGGTTTTAGCACCTGTTCACACTGGATCTATGTTTGGATGTGCTGGTCAGTTTTTGATATGTATTCATTTACCTTCTGCCTGAGCACTCCACCTGGTGGTCACAGGCTTTTAATTACAACAGGTTCATCACCCCTCCACAGAGATGTAGATTTTAGTCTGGAGAGAGGATTCATATGTTCCCATGCAGACAGACTTTTCTAAGTGAGGATTGGCATAGTTAGAACCTGGGATACAAGAAGAGCCTTAACGTGGCTATCAGGTACACATAAATTGGCCTTTTTATGCGCTAAGACTTCTCAATTTTTCATATTTCTAAGGCAGTGATGCAATTCATTTTTCATATTTTTGTGTCCGCAAGCTATAGCGCTACAGTGATTCAATTGACATTATCCCCTGTAAATACAACCCCCCTTTTTGGTGAGTCCCAGGGCCACGGACCGAGCTGCAGCTATCGTGACATCCCCCATAGCAAACGATGGACTCGGTGCCGGGTACCCCACGGCCCTGGCGGGCGACTCAGGTACTTACCGAGAGACCTATCAACTGCAGCAGCACTGGAAAATACTGGCGGGGGGGGCAGCGCCAGATGGGCTGGCTTCTCCCAGTGCTAATGGAGTTGATTGACAGATCCCTCCCTAAGTACACACAGAGGAGAGAACAATCAATCACCATTGGTGGTGTGGGGAGAAGCTGGGGCTGTGCTGGACTAGTCTCGTCTCCAGCTATGAACCCAGGCTATATTTTCTCTGATATGCCGATTATACTGTAGTATGCTGCGAGACTCTGACTTATGCTTTCCAACAGATCACTTTAAACTGAACATTCTGACAAATACCCAAGGGATGGGGAATAATTAAAAACAGCCAATCCTATAGGCACAGCAGTGTACCTCTGTTACAGTTTGACTGCTTTCTGTAGGAGAAACAAAAAAAATTATCTTGTAGTTATAATACCTTTTAATGACTAACAAACATAAAATAAGTGATGTTACAAAGCAAGCTTTGGAGACTACTTAGGTCTCTTCATCATGGATGTACCTGACGAAACACAAATCAAAAAGAGCATATATATATACAGTAAGTGTGTGTTTCTTCAGATACTTTGTTATACCATACGTGTGAAGAGACCTAAGTAGGCCCCAAAACCTTTCTCTTCTGTTACAGTTATAACCAGGGACCAGGGACCATACTTAATTTAATTTATTGCTGATTTTCTTAATGAATTCCAGAAATAATATACATTTCAGTGACAGGTAGTAGGATCTTTCTCAAGAATTCAAATGCCACTTTGGTGATCTATGCTTAATGATAAAAGTATTGCATGTCAATAATACAATAAATTAGTAAAATATACATATGCTTGTGAAACAACACTAAATACAGTATATATATATATATTATATATATATATATATATATACTGTACAAATAGACGACTAGAGCAGCAACAGAATACTGACATTGACCAAACCATCCAAATATAAAAGACAACTGGAGGCAGCACATCAAAAATAGTGAAAAATAGTGATTTTAATTATTCTTAATCAATGACTTTCTCACTGACTACTAAATAGTCTGTTTTTGCTTCTTTCTTCTGTGGGTAGGATCAACCCTCCTAAACCAGATACAGTCAGGGCCATAAATATTTGGACAGTGACACAATTTTCGCGAGTTGGGCTCTGCATGCCACCACATTGGATTTGAAATGAAACCTCTACAACAGAATTCAAGTGCAGATTGTAACGTTTAATTTGAAGGGTTGAACAAAAATATGTGTTAGAAAATGTAGGAATTGTACACATTTCTCTACAAACACTCCACATTTTAGGAGGTCAAAAGTAATTGGACAAATAAACATAACCCAAACAAAATATTTTTATTTTCAAAATTTTGTGGCGAATCCTTTGGAGGTAATCACTGCCTTAAGTCTGGAACCCATGGACATCACCAAACGCTGGGTTTCCTCCTTCTTAATGCTTTGCCAGGCCTTTACAGCCGCAGCCTTCAGGTCTTGCTTGTTTGTGGGTCTTTCCCTCTTAAGACTGGATTTGAGCAAGTGAAATGCATGCTCAATTGGGTTAAGATCTGGTGATTGACTTGGCCATTGAAGAATGTTCCACTTTTTTGCACTCATGAACTCCTGTGTAGCTTTGGCTGTATGCTTGGGGTCATTATCCATCTGTACTATGAAGCGCCGTCCAATCAAGTTTGCAGCATTTGGCTGAATCTGGGCTGAAAGTATATCCCAGTACACTTCAGAATTCATCCGGCTACTCTTGTCTGCTGTTATGTCATCAATAAACACAAGTGACCCAGTGCCATTGAAAGCCATGCATGGCCATGCCATCACGTTGCCTCCACCATGTTTTACAGAGGATGTGGTGTGCCTTGGATCATGTGCCGTTCCCTTTCTTCTCCAAACTTTTGGCTTCCCATCATTCTGGTACAGGTTGATCTTTGTCTCATCTGTCCATAGAATACTTTCCAGAACTGAGCTGGCTTCTGGAGGTGTTTTTCAGAAAATTTAACTCTGGCCTGTCTATTTTTGGAATTGATGAATGGTTTGCATCTAGATGTGAACCCTTTGTATTTACTTTCATGGAGTCTTCTCTTTACTGTTGACTTAGAGACAGATACACCTACTTCACTGAGAGTGTTCTGGACTTCAGTTGATGTTGTGAACGGGTTCTTCTTCACCAAAGAAAGTATGCGGCGATCATCCACCACTGTTGTCTTCCGTGGGCTCCCAGGTCTTTTTGGATTGATGAGTTCACCAGTGCTTTCTTTCTTTCTCAGGATGTACCAAATTGTAGATTTTGCCACTTCTAATGTTGTAGCAATTTCTTGGATGGGTTTTTTTCTGTTCTTGCAGCTTAAGGATGGCTTGTTTCACCTGCATGGAGAGCTCCTGTGACCACATGTTTCCTTCACAGCAAAACCTTCCAAATGCAAACACCACACCTCAAATCAACTCCGGCCCTTTCATCTGCTTAATTGAGAATGACATAACAAAGGGATTGCCCACACCTGTCCATGAAATAGCCTTGGAGTCATTTGTCCAATTACTTTTGGTCCCTTTAAAAACAGGGTGGCACATGTTAAGGAGCTGAAACTCCTAAACCCTTCATCCAATTTTAATGTGGATACCCTCAAATGAAAGCTGAAAGTCTGAAATTCAACTGCATCTGATTTGTTTTTGTTTCAAATTCATTGTGGTAATGTCTAGAACCAAAATTAGATAAATGTTGTCTCTGTCCAAATATTTATGGACCTAACTGTATATATGCGCATGCAGGTCGTAGGAAGCTGAATAAAACAATACCTACGATGTCTTATTACAGAGAAATCCATGTTTTTCTTATATGTAAATGAGTTATTCCGGACTATGGGCCGGACACTGATCTGCATGAGAATCTGCCTCCACAGATTATTGTAAATGAAAGGGGGCATTATTAATGTGATATGTAGCTAACATAGCACACAAGAACTGAACATTAGCAGCTGCATCTCTTAAAGCTCTGCTGTATTGCAACAATATTTTCCCCCTGTCTGCCTGTGAGATGGAAGCTGAAGCTGAGAGGAACCTGCAGATGTGTCAGGTATAATAACGCACAGCTCTGCAGTGAGATAAGGAGAGCAGACTGTGAGTCATTACACATCACACAGGTAATGCCCCCTTTTATTTACAATTTACAGTACGCAAATTCTCATAAAGATCAGTGTCCGGCCCACAGTCCTGAACAGCTCATTTAAGGATCATAGAATGGTAGAATGTTAGAGTTGGAAGGGACCTCCAGTCCAGCGTCATCGTTTCCAACGCCCTGCTCAATGCAGGATTCACTAAACCATCTCACAGATGTCTGTCCAACCTCTCTTTGAAAACTTCCATTGAAGGAGAACTCACCACCTCTTGCAGCAGCCTGTTCCACTCATTGATCACCCTCACTGCCAAAAAGTTTTTTCTAATATCTAATCTGTATCTTCTCCCTTTCAGTTTCATTCCATTGCTTCTTGTGTTTCCATGTGCAAATGGGAATAATGATGATCCCTCTAGACTGTGACAACCCTTCAGATATTTGTAGACAGCTATTAAATCTCCTCTCAGCCTTCTGTTTTGCAAGCGAAACATTCCCAGACCCTTTAACCTTTCCTTGTAGGACATACTTTGCAGTCTGCTCACTTTTTCACATAATTCCATTGGGCTATTGGGACTGTACATATTCATACATTATTATGCTATTGAGGCCAATGTAAGGCATATATAGGATTGGGTCTTAGCCCCTTTGAGTTAAGTGTGTTGTACTGTGTGATATATAATCCATTGTGCTACTGACTATATAATATATGATCACTTGCTGCAAGATAAAACCTCTAAAATAAGCATTACTTTTCTATTAAAGATTTTTCGCGTTTGAGCAGTAGGTCTACATAATCTATGTGCTTTGTTCCTGATCCATGACATTTTGTTAACCCTCTCTATATCACTACAAGATATTAGACATAAGGAGCATACATGCATGCTAGTATCTATTCTTCTCTGTAACGGTGAGCCATTTCATTGCCCTACTCAGTACAGATTAAGCACAATGGATCAGTTTTACTGTTTGCCCAATCAGCACTTTATTTGCATATAGCTGTTTGGTGGTGGCTTTTGTTAAGGAGTCCTGCTGAGGGTCTATAAGGGTCAGTTGACGTGGAGCTGGGCGCCAAATCTCTACCTAGGGTGCCAACCTCTGCTGTTAGGAAGGGATATCTATATAGGGTCAGGCACCATCTATCTTCGCTAGAAATTCCTCTCTATTTTGTACCTATTAGGCGTTAAATCAATACGTCATTTTTGCATTTTTGTGATTCAAGCTGGCCGACATCATTATCATCATACCCCCCATTACTCCATTTTTTGGAAAAGATTTTTGGTCATTTTTGGTATATTTTGATACTTTTAAATTTATTAATAAAAGTTAATTTTTAGGTTTTTTTTTTTCTTGTTCTTTTTGGTTCTTTGCAGTCCGCTCACCATCCTGGTAGCTCTTCTCCGAACTTGCTCCGGTTTTTCAAAGTCTTTTTTAAAATGTGGTGCCCAGAACTGGACACAGTATTCCAGATGAGGCCTGACCAAGGAGGCATAGAGGGGGATAATTACTTAATCTGATGTAGACTCTATGCTTCTCTTAATACATCCTAGAACTGTGTTTGCCCTTTTTTGCTGCTTATTTACATATAAGAAAATGTGGATTTCTCTGGAATTCGACATCAGATAGCAGATATCAATGTATCATTTTATTCAGCTTCCTATGACCCACACGTCCATAATGACAGCTTAGGAGGGTTGATCCTAGTCATAGATTTCCTTTAATATAGTGAGTAAATTGATCTGCTCCAGAAGGAAGACAATGGTCTGTGTAGTTCCAAAACTCCTAAACATTGCGGCCTGCAGATGAGTGTCTTTAGCTTGGCTAATTAACCTATATAATTTTTGGCAGCTCTATAAACGGACAGATATGTACTGGTTTCCTATCTATTTGTGTGGCACTAGAGCAGGGGTGTCAAACTAATTTTCACCGAGGGCCACATCAGTATTATGGTTACCTTCAAAGGGCACTTATAAATGTAGGGCTCATGCAGACGTTCGTGCAACATGATATAAGAACGAACTGCAATGCATGGACTGATGAAGGGCTATAAGACAGCTGTAGCAGGGCTAGGAAAACTGTTCCTGGGTAGTAGGGCAAAGAGGGCTCTTCCTGGGTTGTAGGGCTAGGAGAGCTATTAACAGGTAGTCGGGTAAGAGTGGTGTCCCTGGTTATCAGGGCTAAGAGAGCTGTTCCTGGGTAGTAATGCTAAGAGTGCGCTCCCTGGGTAGTAGAGTTAAGAGCGTTCTCCCTGGGTAGTAGTACTAAGAGCATTGTCCTTTGGTAGTAGAGTTAAGAGCGTTGCCCTTGGATTGCAGGACTAAGAGAGCTGTTCCTAGATAGTAGAACTAAGAGAGCTATTCCTGGGTAATAGGGCTAAGGGAGCTGTTCCTTGGTAGTAGAGCTAAAGGTACTGTCACACTAAGCGAGATCGCTAGCGAGATCGCTAAAGCGTCAGCGATTTTATGACGCAGCAGCGACATCGTTAGCGACGTCGCTGTGTGTGACATGTAGCGGCGATGTGGCCCCCGCTGCGATGTCGCTGATCGTTCATGAACGTTCTGAGCCGTTTTTTGTCGTTGGTGTCCCGCTGGTGAGCCTGAATCGCTGAGTGTGACACCCTTTATGAACGACTTTACCAGCGGCGCAGGCGGGACTAGGTTTTCCCAACGACCGCAGAGGTCGCTATACAGATCGCTGATCTCTGATGAGATCTTTGTGTTTGGAAGCTAACTAGCGACCATATAGCGATCTGTTGGCATATGCAACAGATTAGGACTTATTATAAGTAAAAGGAGGACTTTATGCTGACCTGACAATAGATGGCGATGTTGTGCAACGTTTACTTCTGTTTAATGTATTGTATAAGAAATAGTCTCACTTGTAGTTACACTTTAGTTTTGTTCCTGTTTCCTGATGCAATGCCGAAATGACTGTGCATTATTCTTTTACCTCATGTTGATAGAAGTAAAAGCTTGTTATCCATGCAGCCTGCTCTGTGAAGTTTTCTACTGTAAAGGTATGGATTCAGAAGCTATGCAACAGATCGCTCCAACGATCTCGCCAGGTCGTGTCGTTGTCGTGATAGCTGGTGCGATCGCTAAGTGTGACAGTGCCTTAAGAGCACTGTCCCTGAGTAGTAGGACTAACAGTGCTGTCCTTGGGTTATAGTGCTAAGAGTGCTGTCCAAGGGTAGTATTGTTAAATGAGGTGTTCCTGGGTAGCAGGGCTAAGGGAGCTGTTCCTTGGTAGTAGAGATAAGAGCACGGTCCCTGAGTAGTACGACTAATAGTGCTGTCCTTGGGTTATAGTGCTAAGAGTGCTGTCCAAGGGTAGTATTGTTAAATGAGGTGTTCCTGGCTAGTAGGACTAACGGCTGTTCATAGATAGTGGGGCTAGGAGTGCTGTTCCTGTGTAATAGGGCTAAGAGAGCTGTACCTCAGAGTCCAAGATGGACTGCTCCCTATGCTGGTTGTATATGTTCTCATTCAGGTGTAAGGAAGAGAACCGGGCTGTGGGTACCTCTGAGACGCCGGGTCCGGAACTGCCGAGGCCCCGTTCAGTGTTGCAGGGGGGGAAGGAAAGAGGAGACGGAAAGGACCCATGACCTGAAAGGAGGGGGCGTGGTAAGCGAGTGGAGACGGCAGGGTTTAGCGCGGGAAAAGGCAGAAAGTACCCGTTGAAGGAGAGAGAGAGCAGGGACCGGCTGTGCACTGCGGAGCGAGTTGAAGAGCAGAGCAGAGATCCAGGACTGGGTCAGTGAGGATTACTGGGTACCGTTGGGCGCACAGAGAGACGGGCACGGGTAAAGCAGCACAGTGCAGGTGTTCAGGTACCGGCAGGTGTACCGAGGGACGAGTCCAAGTGAGACATCGTGGAGCGTGCATCCAGTTGTTGGCAGGTGTGCAGGGGCGCACATGCCAAGGAGAGACTTGTGCAGAGCTTTACAATTCGGCTCTGCCATTCAATGGACTAGGGGTTCAGCAGGCAAAATCGGAGACCGCCCGCTGTCGCCAGAAGCATGACTGTGTGTTGGGCAGGAAAGCTTGTCGGCCCCCACCGGTATTACATCATCTATTGGACTACAGGTGACTAAAAGACAGCGGAGTCACGATAAGTTAAATTTTATAAAGAGACTGTTGCGTTGAACCACATTTACACTGTTTAACCTGTCTTCCCCTTCTTGTTATCTCCCTGTGAGGAGTTCATTATTGTTAATTAAACCGCACTCCTGTTAACCCTTGCTCTGTGCTTTTGCGTTACTGCATCCGTTTACCTGTTTTACACAAACATGGAACCTGGTCGCTTGGCCAGCCCCTCTGCTTAGTACTGGCTGCCTTTGTTCTGATTTAAAGATGGAACCTTCTCCTTTTGCTGGCCATTCTGCTTAGTACTGGCTGCTTCTGTTCTGATTTAAAGATGGAACTTGCTGCCTTTGCCATACCCTTTGTTAAGTGCTGACTGACTGCATCCACTCAGTTTCAAAGATGGCCCAAGCTCCTTGTGCTGGCGCTGCCACCTCTACTAATTGCTGGCATATTCCATGATAACACCAGCTCCCTGTGCTGGCTCTGTTACTCACTGGCTGTGTCAACATAGAATGCAGACAGTACTTCGTAGTGAGGGTGGCGCCAGCACAGGTGGGTACTATTTTGGATTTTGTGCTCTGGCACACAACTCTACATCGCTCTTTAAAAGAAACTCACAGGCAGTGGATGCAGAAGGACTAGCTCTCCTTACGTGGAAAGTGGTGAGCCGATCCTTCTGCATCTCAATCTTGTGGGCCTCATAGAATGGCGTGGCGGGCTTGAGTTTGACACACCAACAAGACATTTCTTTTTTTGAGGAATCTATTTTGCATACTTTTCCCACAGGGCATTGCTTTAAAGACACTGTATTAACTATATCTGCATAAGTAGAGTCAGTAAATTCTAAAAGCCATTTAATATCGAAAAAAAAATTTATTCTGTTTTCATACTATTCAGTAGTCACCAACAGTACTCTTAAAGAGCTCTTGTTCTTGAGTATTTCAAACAGCAGTCGTCCAGTGAAATTAATTGCATCGTTAACATAAAAAGGATTTATGGTCTTCATGCATAAATCCTCAGAGAGCATTCATCAAGGCTACATTAATCAGATAAGTCATTCCTCATGTTTTTCTTTGCAACTTTTACAAATCAGCTGGTCTTTAAGATCAATAAACAGGTCCTGTGGGAGTCCTCAGCCGGATACATCAGTTATGTGGCAAGACAAGCAAGCAATAAACTGAAAAGGTAAAACTGCTATCACTCACACTTGAGTTGTAGTCTTATTAAAGCTGGTGCTTGTGTGGATCATGGTAGACCATAGTTTAGCTTGTCAGATGGTATTTACTATGGCGGAATATACAGTTTAGAATATATAGGAAATAAACATTGTTTCTTTTCTTTATTGAAGATTTGTCTTCGCCCAGGAATACTACAGGGTCATTCACTCGCTACATGGAAAAAAATGCTGTAACTTCTTAAAGAGACACTCTATCTTGCTGAAATTTGGACAATATTTACCTTTGTTTCATGAGAAACTGATGTTGCAGCAGGTGTTGAAAATGTCCACCGTTTACATCCAAGCATGCCTACCTGCGCCAATCCATATTGAATATATTCTGCAGGATGTCTGGGGTCATAGCCTGAATTTCTCCCTGTATGTTCTCTAGGAATGCCTGTAATGTTCGTGCCTTTTACTGTGCACTCAACCTTTCAAATGGCCCCAGAGGAAAAAAATCAGGCGGCGTTAAATCAGGTCATCTTGATGGCCACAGTCCCTTCGAGACTACTCTGCCATCAAAGCAAGCCTCAGTACACGGTTTGGATAGTCAATTTCGATCTTCAAACTTGTTTAGAAACTCACTTTGGAACCTCTCAGTTTTCCAGAAGTTTTCACAATGAAAACACACTCCTCCAAACTGTATCTATACATTGTTAACAAATGAAGAAGGAATTCGGCAGCACCACTACTACTACTACTGACGAGTAGAAAAGTGTGCAGCAAGTCTATCTCACAGTGGAGATGATCGGCAGGATAACAAGTCAGCGAGACCACTCGGCATGGGGATGTTTCTTGTCACTGATGCTGAGGTTCATTGCACGCTCACGTCTTATGAACCAAAGTATGTACAGTTCAAATTTTAGTAAGATCAATAATCTATTTTAGAATTTACAGCAATTTTTCCAGGTAAAGAAGTGAGTGAATCACCCTGTACTATTGCTATTATCATTCTTGCAATTGTTAAAAGGATTCTCTCAATTGTATCTTTAGGAAATCACCGCTCCAGGGCCCCCAGCTTCCATCTGTGCCAGGTGAGTCAACTCCTGATGATTGGAAATTCGCGTCCATGGCATGGTTGTACCTCTGGTCCAAATTGTACTCTTCCAATCTGCTGGTAGAGGTAGCTTTGCCTCTGTAGAATATTTGAAGCACAGGAGTACTGAAGCTGACTGAATCTACCTTGTTTCCCCAAAAGTAAGACCTACCATGAAATAAGCCCTAGCATGTTATAAGCCCTACTCAGGAAGGGTGAGAAAATTGGTCAATTGCCCAGGGCCCCCACTGTCTTTGAGGAAACAAGCATTTCTATAACAAGGTTGAAACTGCTCAAGGACCTTTGGTGACATTACAGTCATATGACCATGTCACCAAATTCCAGCTGTCTCAAGGAACTAAAGTGGAGACAGTCTGGTATGCAGGGCAGGCTCTAGGGAAAAGGGGGACAAACTGTACAATTTTTCAGGGCCCAAACTCTTTTAGGGGCCCCCAGCATCTGTTCTGAGGTTCAGACTGTTTAAGGACCTTTGGTGATATTACGGTCACATGAACTGAAGAGGAGATATGCTCGTATGTACCCTATGTGCAGTGTATGTATATAATTGTGTATGTGCAGTGTGCACATATATATGTGTATTTGCAGTGTGTATATGACATGATTATATTTGAATAAATGTACATTTTTCTTTTAAGAATAAATGTGGATTGTTATTTATGGAAAAAAAATAAGACATCCCCTAAAAATAACCCTAACCCATCTTACGAGGAAAAAATAATATAAGACCTGGTGTTATTTTCAGAGAAACACTGTAGTGATTTGGTCGACTTCACAGCGGCACAAGTAGGCTGTAAAAAAGTATAGACTTTGATTGCACCGTATGCTCCTTATTTAGAAAACCGGCCAAGCAAGGACTGCCGGGTGGCCTGTAACCCCCTATACACAGTAGAAAACCCTATATATACTATGATGAACCATAGCCTTCTATAAACAGTATAATTCCCCCCTACACAAAGTATGAAGCACCATAGATACAGTATAATGTCCTCTATACATAGTATGATGCCCCCATAGCCCCTATACACAATATAATATCCCCTTATACAGATTCTATGTAGAAGATAGGAGGAGGGAGAAGATAGAGGCAAAGCTCTTCCCTTCCCCTCTCTGCACCTAACATTTTATCAATAGCAACTGTCAACTCCTATATCATTAATGGGAAAGTTTGTATTCGCTGAAGACAAATTTTACCTGTGGATTGAGAATTTTAAATATGAAAGATCTGTCCTGGAGGAGAAAGAAGCAGATTTCTATGATAACATATTTTGTGAAATTTCTTATTGTACTATTGATTTATCTAATAAAAATTAAAATGACTGTTACGCTTTAAATGCCGAGACTAAGCTGTCATTAAACGATGTTGTGATTAGAGATATAATAATTTGCAAGAAGTACTTTAGTAGAAGAATTTATTATTTGTGATGGACACATATAGAATGAAAACTACTTGTAATGGAAAGTTTGGAATTTTGGAATTTTAAATTTCATTGATTTAACAAATTGGCCTTAATTACACTAGTCCCACATTATGTCATTAATATACTGTCATATATGCATCTTAATAATCCTTACAAGTTATTTCCTGTAGATAAGACATTGTCAGTAAACATGAGAGGAGAGTGTTTTTTCCCAGCTCCAAAGTTCAGGTCCACGTTGACTTTAATGGGGGTTTGGGTGCAGGTTCAAGTTCGGGTACAGTTCTGGAAACCGAACTTTGGACTAAAGTTCAGTCGAGTACCAGTTCCCTCATCCCTACTGGAATAATAATTGCCACAATTGTATTTGTTTAAATAAAATGTTCCTGTGCTGAGATAATCTTATAAATGTGCCCATGCTGTGTACTGTGTAATGGCTGTGTCTGACCGTGCAGGGACATGATTTGATTATACCACAGCTGCTGGGCAGGGGAGGAGAAAAAAACTATACTGACATTATAGCAAGGGATAACAAATGATTCTTTCTTTGAAGTAAAACTTTGTAACTCCTTCACGCCGTAGCCCTTTTTCGTTTTGTGTTTCTGTTTTTTGCTCCACTTCTTCCCAGAGCCATAACTTTTTTATTTTTCCGTCAATATGGCCAAGTGAGGGCTTATTTTTTGTGGGACAAGTTGTACTTTTGAACGATACCATTGGTTTTACCATGTCGTGTACCTGAAAATGGTTAAAAATTCCAAGTGCGGTGAAATTACAAAAAAAGTGAAATTCCACAACTGTGTTTTGGATTTTATTTTACCATGTTCACCGAATGCTAAAACTGACCTGCTATTATGATTCTCCAGGTCATTACAAGCTCGTAGATACCAAACATGTATAGATTGTTTTTTATATATATGGTGAAAAAAAATTCAAAATTTGTTAAAATAAAGTCGCCATTTTCCGAGACCCATAGCGTCTCTATTTTTCGTGATCCGGAGTTGGGTGAGGGCTTATTTTTTGCGTGCTGAGATTACATTTTTAATGATACCATTTTGGTGTGGATATGATCTTTTGGTCGCCCGTTATTGTATTTTAATGCAATGTTGCGATGACAAAAGAAACGTAAAGCTGATGCTTTTACTTTTTTTTTTTGCTGCACTGTTTACCAATCGGATTATTTCTTTTCATAGCTTGGTAGATCGGACGATTCTAAATGCGCTGATACCAAATATGTGTATATATACAGTACAGACCAAAAGTTTGGACACACCTTCTCATTTAAAGATGTTTCTGTATTTTCATGACTATAAAAAATTGTACATTCACATTGAAGGCATCAAAACTATGAATTAACACAGGTGGAATTATATACTTGACAGAAAAGTGTGAAACAACTGAAAATAAGTCTTATATTCTAGGTTCTTCAAAGTAGCCACCTTTTGCTTTGATGACTGCTTTGCACACTTTTGGCATTCTCTTGATGAGCTTCAAGAGGTAGTCACCGGAAATGATCTTCCAACAATCTTGAAGGAGTTCCCAGAGATGCTTAGCACTTGTTAGCCCTTTTGCCTTCACTCTGCGGTCCATCTCACCTCAAACAATCTCGATTGGGTTCAGGTCTGGTCACTGTGAAGGCCAGGTCAACTGGCGTAGCACCCCATCACCTCCTTCTTGGTCAAATAGCCCTTATACAGCCTGGAGGTGTGTTTGGGGTCATTGTCCTGTTGAAAACTAAATGATGGTCCAACTAAACGCAAACCGGATGGAATAGCATGCCGCTGCAAGATGCTGTGGTAGTCATGCTGGTTCAGTATGCCTTCAATTTTGAATAAATCCCCAACAGTGTCACCAGCAAAGCACCCCCACACCATCATACCTGCTCCTCCATGCTTCACGGTGAGAACCATGCATGTAAAGTCCATTCGTTCACCTTTTCTGCGTCGCGCAAAGACACGGTGGTTGGAACCAAAGATCTCAAATTTGGCCTCATCAGACCAAAGCACAGATTTCCACTTGTCTAATGTCCATTCCTTGTGTTCTTTAGCCAAAACAAGTCTCTTCTGCTTGTTGCCTGTCCTTAGCAGTGGTTTCCTAGCAGCTATTTTACCATGAAGGCCTGCTGTACAAAGTCTCCTCTTAACAGTTGTTGTAGAGATGTGTCTGCTGCTAGAACTCTGTGTGGCATTGACCTGGTCTCTAATCTGAGCTGCTGTAAACCTACGATTTCTGAGGCTGGTGACTCGGATAAACTTATCCTCAGAAGCAGAGGTGACTCTTGGTCTTCCTTTCCTGGGGCGGTCCTCATGTGAGCCAGTTTCTTTGTAGCGCTTGATGGTTTTTGCAACTGCACTTGGGGACACTTTCAAAGTTTTCCCAATTTTTCGGACTGACTGACCTTCATTTCTTAAAGTAATGATGGCCACTCGTTTTTCTTTACTTAGCTGCTTTTTTCTTGCCATAATACAAATTCTAACACTCTATTCAGTAGGACTATCAGCTGTGTATCCAGCAGACTTCTGCACAACACAACTGATGGTCCCAACCCCATTTATAAGGCCAGAAATCCCACTTATTAAACCTGACAGGGCACACCTATGAAGTGAAAACCATTTCCGGTGACTACCTCTTGAAGCTCATCAAGAGAATGCCAAGAGTGTGCAAAGCAATCATCAAAGCCTAGGGTGGCTACTTTGAAAAACCTAGAATATAAGACCTAATTTCAGTTGTTACACACTTTTTTGTTAAGTATATAATTCCACATGTGTTAATTCATAGTTTTGATGCCTTCTGTGTGAATTTACAATTTTCATAGTCATGAAAATACAGAGAAATCTTTAAATGAGAAGGTGTGTCCAAACTTTTGGTCTGTACTGTATATTTTTTTAATTGTTTTATTTTGAATAGGGCGAATGGGGAATGATTTGAACTTTTATTTTTTTTTATTGTTTTTTTACTTTTTGCATGCTTCAACAGTCTCCATGGGAGACTAGAAACTGTAGTTGTCCGATCGCCTCTGCTACACACAGGCAATGATCAGATTGCCTGTGTGTAGCAGAAATGCTCACTTGATATGAGCACTGACCGCCGGGCGATGCTCATAGCAAGCTGGCTATGACAACCATAGAAGTCTGCTGGAGACCTCTGGTTGTCATACCAACACATCGTTGACCCTCGATCATGTGACGGGGTCACCGATGGGCGGGATTAGTGACGTGCTTCCGGCACAATCACATTAAATACCACTGTCAGAGATTGACAGCGGCATTTATTGGGTTAACAGAAGCGGGTGGATTGCGACTCCACCAGCGGCTGTTGCGGACACATATCAGCTATTTCAAACCGGGAAAGATGTGGGTTCAGCGCTGGAGGCCACATCAAAGGGAGGGACATGTCATGCGCTGTACATGTACGGCGCATGTCGTGAAGAGGTTTAAAATCAGGCAGTGAAATGTTTTACCTTACAAAAGAATCAGCTGCGATGCCCTGCTGTAATGTCTGTATTCTCTTTTGATTCCTCCCCTGCCAGGAGAAGTGGTATGATCAGTCCATGTTCCTGCACTGTCAGACACAGCCATTACACAGTACATAGCAGAGGCACATTTATAAGATTATCTCAGCACAGGAACATTTTATTTAAACACATCCAATTGTGGAACTTATTATTATTCCAAGATATATTGAATAAAATAAACTTTTGTTCATGGGAAAACCCCTTTAATCCCTTTCTGACATCGGATGTAATAATCCGTCCATGTGACCTGGGCCTATTTGACCAGGGACGAATTATTACATCTGCGCGATCGCCCACGCACATGGGGGGTGTGTGGGCAATCGTTGCCAGGTGTCAGCTGATTCTGACAGCTGACACCCTGCACTAGGTGCCAGTAGCGGTCACGCACCGCTCCCGGCACTTTAACCCCTGAAATTCTGAAATGGAACACGATCGCAGCATTCTGGAAGCCTGCAGAAGGCTGACATCCCTTCTGCCTTTGGATTGGAGATCCCGCGGCGGATGCAGCATAAAAAGTGCAATTATATAGTGTGCTGTTAAACAGGCTATATGTTGCTGCCGGATGGTAACCAGTAGGAACCTATAACCTGTTTACTAGCATACTATATAATTGCACTTTTTATGCTTTTTAAAATTTAAAAATAGTCCAAAAATGATTAATTTAAACACAGATGCCTGCAATGCCAGTATATATACACATGTGGTGTACATGGAAGAAGCCATGGCTTTTTAGAAAGTGATGGTCCAAAAAGTATTCCTTTTGGGAGTGTCAACTGTTTTACTAGAAAAAAATAACTTTTTAACAAGTCTTCCAAAAATTACCCCTTTTCTTTGGATCAGCAACAGGTTTTTTTTTTTTTCAGAATGAAGAAGCAATTGCTTTTTTTTAACAAATCTTCCAAAATGTATGCCTTTTTTGTCAACAGTAACAGGATTGCTGTTTGGAAAGTGAAGAACTAATGGCTTTTTAAATTGTCGTCCAAACATTATCCATTTTTGAAAGCAGTTTCAGGTTTATTTACCCTGTGCAAGGTAGGGTTCCCACCAGCAGTACATTCTAAATAAACTGTAGAATGAAATGTATAGGCAGGATATCTGTAGCTTTACATTGTCAGTGTCAGTAACAGTAACAACACAGTATATAATATGACGGACAGACGAGAAGTGCACCTTTGTAGGGACAGAACTTGCAGCACTGACAGCAACAGCACGGTAGCAATCAAACATGAGACACAGGCAGCAGATGCCGACTATATGTGAACATTGGCACTGGTGACAGCAGAAAAGTATAAAACACAATGGCAGACAGGAAGATCCTTGTATCTTCCGTAATCTAAAACCCCCAAACAGTTGTTAAACAAATTTAACTCCCTTATCCACCCACCACTGAACCCTCTGACCTCCCTCATCCCTGCTGAGGACTTTGCCACACACTTCAAAAATAAGATCGACCAAACAAGGCAAGTTTTTATTGTTGGACCACCAGAACCCCTTTGTATACCAGACCAATGCCCTTTCATAACCTCCCTCTCCAACATCACTGAAGGAGAGCTTACTTATCTTCCACTGATCACACCTCACCACTTGTGTACTTGACCCCATCCCATTTCACCTCCTCCCCAATCTCACCACCACATGTATACAATCCTCAACCTAACCTATCACTAACTTCTGGTACCTACCCTTCTGCTTTCAAACATGCCACAATCACTCCTATCCTCAAAAATCTATCCCTGGACCTGACCGCTATGTTTAGCTATTGCCCCATATTGCTGCTTCCATTCGCTTCCAAACTTCTTGAGCAGCATGTTCACACTGAACAAACAATTTACTTACAGCCAAAGCTAGCAGACAATTCTCTATACTCCTCCTTCTCGACCTATCCTCTGCTTTCGACACAGTTAACCGTTGCCTTCTACTACAGATCCTCTCTTCCTTTGCCGTCAAAGACTTTGCCCTATCCTGGTTCTCCTCATATCTTTCTAACTGCACATTTAACATCTTCCACTCCCAAACTACCTCTTCATCCTGCCCTCTCTCTGTTAAGAGTCCCTCAAGGCTCTATCATAGTACCCCTACTCTTCCACATTCATACCCTTGGTGTGGGACAACTCAAAGTCCCATGGCTTCCAGTACCGTCTATACGCTGATGACACTGAGATCTAGCTCTCTGGCCCAGATGTCAACTCTCTGCTGTCCAGAATCCCAAAATCTCTATCAGCCACATCCTCCTTCGACTCCTCTCGCTTCCTCAAGCTCATTGTGGACAAATCTAAACTCATTAGCATTCCTCCATCTCACATATTTTCCCTATCTGATGTATCTGTCACAATAAATGACATCACGCTTTCCCCTGTATCGGAAATCTGCTTCCTCGGAGTAACCCTTGACTCTGCACTGTCCTTCAAACCGCACATCCAAGCTCTCGCCACATCCTGTTGCCTTTAGCTCAAAAACATTTCCAGACTCCATCCTTTCTTCAACCTTCAATCTGCTAAAATGCTTGTGCATACCCTCATAATCTCCCGCCTCGACTAGTGCATCATCCTCATCTGTGGCCTACCAGTTAACACTCTTGCACCTTTCCAGTCCGTCCATAATGCTGCTGCCTGAATAGTTCATGTTTCTCCTTGCTACTCCTTCGCTTCTCCCCTTTGCTATCCCTGCACTGGCTGCCAATTCCCCAGCGTATCCAGTTCAAAGTACTAACACTGACCTACAAAGCAAACCAAAACCTGTCTCCTCCGTACATCTCTGAAATCTTCCCGCACATAATCTCTGGTCCTCCCAAGACCTCCCTCTTTCCTCCATACTTATTAATTCCTCACTCAATCGCGACTTTTCCCCACTATCCCCCATCTTCTGCAATTCAATGCCCCAATATGTCCGATTATCCATCACATCCAGATCCTTCAGAACCTAAAAAACTCATCTCTTAAAGAAAGCTTACAGCCTCCAATGACTACGCTGCCACCTCAACACCACCGGAGCTACTGCAACCCCCAACCTACTGTCTCCGTCTCCATAATCCGGTAGAATGTAAGCCCGCAAGGGCAGAGTCCTCTTCCCTCTGTACTAGTCAATCATTGTTAGTTTGTTTACTGGCAGTTACTGTGAAGAGGAAAAGGGTAACAATGTTTTGAACTTTTGACTTTCAGGCTCACCATCTACTACTGCTTTGATCATGAGATTACCATCATTTTTTAGACAATCATCTTGGCTATCTCATTCATTTAGCATATGATTAGTTATGCAGATATTTGTCATGTCACTGCATTGTTACTGTTTTTCTCCTAGTGGAGGAAAATTATTTTTCTTCCTGAATACTGCAAAATACAATCTGCTCTCACATTCCCTAATAGCTCAGTGTATTATAAGGTTGATTCCCAAGTGAAAGGTCATTGGTTCGAATCGAGGAGCAGCCATAACGACGATTTCCCAAGAAAAGAGAAACAGCATCATCCAGCTCATCGATAGTGGTACCTTGGCCAAGAAAATTGCCAAACTGTATCATGCGAGTGCCATGACAGTTGGAAGAATATGAAATAAAGTCCATCCATCCATTCAGAAGGCAAAAGTTGGACATCCAGGCAAAATATCGGAGTCAACAAGTCCAGTCATCCCAAGGTCTATCAGTTCTGGCGCGATATACACAGCAGTGGAGGTGGTTTGTATGCTTCATTATAGTGAGATCACAAACGTCGATGCAAGCACCTTGCGATGCACATTACACAAGTCTGGAATGGTGGCCCAAAAAAAGGTGAAGAAGCCTCAACTTCAATATTGTCATAAGATGCAACGGTTTGCGTTTGCAAACAAGTTTGAAAAGTGGACATTTAAAGATTTAAAACTGGTGATTTGGAGCGATGACACGAAAGTCAATAGACTAGGCTCTGATAGGTGCAAATGGGTCTGAAAGAAACAAGGGAAAAAGGGGCTAGTGGGTTGAGAAATTGAAGGAAATATCAAGTTCGGTGGAGGAAGCCTGATGTTATGGTATTGTTTCACAGCTAAAGGCATTGGATACTTGACCTTGATCGATGGTGGTCTCAATGCTGAGCTATATGTGAGTATCCTACAAGAGGAGTTACCCACTGACAAAGACAAGAACAATGTATAATTTTAAGGGTAGGTTAATTTTAACATTGAGAAATAGAATATCAAAAATAAAATCCAGAAAATCACATTGTATAAATTACCGTATTTTGCGGATTAAAAAACGCACCAGATTATAAAATGCACCCCAAATTTTGAGGAGAAAAATGGGAATTTTTTTTTTAATAAAATGGTGCTGCCTCTTATAATCCATGTGTCATATTGCTTACCGGGGGTGGGGGCTGCGGTGAAGCGGGGTCCCAGGGCCCCTTCTGGAGGAGGCAAGAGTGGCTCATTGATGCAGGCCGCAGGCTGGGATGAAGGGGTGTTCGGATGTGCGCCGCTGCAGGTGAAAATGGCTGCGGTGCTCTGCGGTGCAGGGGGCTCCGCCAACATTTTGTGAAAGCTCGGAGCCCCCCGCATTCACCTTCCAAAAAAACAATGACCCTAAGCACACAGCTAAAATAACAAAGGAGTGGCTTCAGAACAACTCTGTGACCATTCTTGACTGGCCCAGCCAGAGCCCTGACCTAAACCCAATTGAGCACCTCTTTAGAGACCTGAAAATGGCTGTCCACCAACATTCACCATCCAACCTGACGGAACTGGAGATGATCTGCAAGGAAGAATGGCAGAGGGATCCCCAAATCCAGGTGTGAAAAACTTGTTGCATCATTCCCAAGAAGACGCATGGCTGTACTATCTCAAAAGGATGCTTCTACTCAATACTGAGCAAAGGGTGTGAATACTTATGAAGTTATGACCATGTGATATTTCAGTTTTTCTTTTTTAATAAATTTGCAAAAATTTCTACATTTCTGATTTTTTTTTTCTGTCAAGATCGGGTGCAGAGGGTACAGTAATGAGAAAAAAATAAACTTTTTTGCATTTACCAAATGGCTGCAATGAAACAAACAGTGAAAAATTTAAAGGGGTCTGAATACTTTCCGTACCCACTGTATATTTAGAAAGTGTATAGCACCTGGTATGCTAATACATGTTGGCAAAATAGGACAACAAATTTGGCACCAGCATCCTCCAACATGGTTCACCGCGCTAGTGGCGTCATCAGGAGATGGGACATAGGCTTAATGGAGGCCTGCCAAACAAGCCATCTTTATATACAGTGGGAAAAAAAGTATTTAGTCAGCCACCAATTGTGCAGGTTCTCCCACATAAAAAGATGAGAGAGGCCTGTAATTGACATCATAGGTAGACCACAACTATGAGAGTCAAAATGAGAAAACAAATCCAGAAAATCAACTTGTCTGTTTTGGCAAGATTTATTTTGCAAATTTTGGTGGAAAATAAGTATTTGGTCACCGAAAAACATGCAAGATTTCTGGCTCTCGCAGACCTGTAACTTCTTCTTTAAGAGGCTCCTCTGTCCTCCACTCATTGCTTGTAGTAATGGCAGCTGCTTGAACTTGTTATCAGTATAAAAGACACCTGTCCACAACCTCAAACAGTCACACTCCAAACTCCACTATGGAGAAGACCAAAGAGCTAGACCTGAATAGACTGATATATAGTTTTGTGAGAAAAGATTCAGTGTAACCTGTGTTTTAGTAATTTAATCCTCTGCTCTTTCTGTGATTTTGGGTCCAGTGGGCAGTGTTATCAGTGACTGACAGTTTTCTCTGTATAAGGGTACGTCTCCACATTCAGGATGGCAGGCGTTTTGGAAGGAGCGGAAACCCCGCTCTGCCCAAAACCCCGCCCCCTTCTGAACGCGCAGTGAATCCGGATGTGTTCATTGAACACATCCGGAATCACCGCAGCGCTACATAGGACTCTGCTATTTACCTTGCGGCGATGGAGTGTCGCCGCAAGGTAAAAGGACATGCTGCGATCTGAAAAGACGTGCCGCATGTCCTTTTACGCAGGTCTGACGCCTGCATCTTTTAACGCATAGTGAAGACGGGATTTCGTGAAATCCCCTCCACTATGCTGTAACATCTGGACGCTGCATGTTTGACGCTGCGCCAGTACACAGCATCAAACATGCAGCATTTCCTGACCGTGGAAACATACCCTAAGAATGCATACAGAGATAGATATCATTGACTGATAGGCAAGCTTCCCCGTAATGACTTACAACTTTCAGATCACTTAGTACAGCAGAGTCAATCAGGAGGAACTATCATAAGCTATACAAAAGCAGACGCAGGGAATGCAGCTGCCATTTTGCTATGAATCTGAATAACGAGAGGACATCACAACTCAAAACTTAGCCATTGAGATGAGGAAAGAAAGCTATAAGGTCTCATTCACACATCCCTTTATAAACACGTACATGAAAAAATTGTACCATTGTCATCAATGTTTTGGATCAGTGTGTGCCTGCAGATTGGACTGCATTCTCATGATGACTGTTTCTCTTTTAAGGCCTCTTGCACACATCAGTTTTTTGCCATCATTCACAATCCGTCGTTTTTTTAAATGGATCTGGAGACTGATGCTGCAGGATCCGTTTTTTTCTCATAGACTTGTATTAGCGACGGATTGCGACGGATGGCCGTACGTTTCATCCGTTCGACGGATCCGTAGGAAATGTTATGTCCAGCGGCCGGAGACGGCGCACAAAGCAACGTTTTTTGTCTATGTCGGAAAATCGGACAGCAACGGATCCGTCGCTGTCCATCGTTTGTTATAATGGAAGCCTATGGGTGCAGGATCCACCGTCATCCGTCAAATGACGGATTCCGGTGACGGATCCATTTTTTTTAATTGAGCATGCTCCTGACAGGTTAAAACAGAAACAAAACAATAGATATATACACATAGAATACATATATATATATACACATGTCATTGAGACACACATATATATATATATATATATATATATATATATATATATATATATATATACAGTACAGACCAAAAGTTTGGACACACCTTCTCATTCATATACACAAATGGGAACAGCATCCGATCCGGGTGAAAAAAGTAACAAATTTTATTGTGCCAAAAATCAATGCAACGTTTCGGCCATTATGGCCTTTGTCAAGCATGGTATACAATACAGGTCAGCGTCCTTAAATGGTGTGGAGGAGCCAATCACCATCAAAGTACCGCCCATCAATGTAATTAGATACAATTCAATAAAAAAATCACATAAAACAGCAATCAGATAACATAGGAAAGACATATAATACATATGGGCATAGATACATATAAAATGTTCAAGATATATCTCAAAATGTATCGGGTAAACAAACTCACCTAAACCATTCCCCAATAGATGCTCAGCTAGTAGCTCGCCATACAGGGATTTTAACCAATCACCCATCATTACATATATCTCTGTGACCCAGCCCATCGGTAAATCCACTCCCGTTTAGCGCCAATTCCAGCAACCCATTGGTCACTCTCTCTTATCGCTATCATAGTATTACCTCATCGATTGCCGCCCCTTTCCACTATCAACAATACCGCATGTGTCTGCTGGAGTTCCGGGTTTCAGAGAAAGCGTGTGATGCATAACACGGCATCACCTGATGTCCGATCATGTGACATGCCACGTCATGATCCCGTGCATGCGCAGAACCATATCAATATCGTAGTCCTAAATCCGGGACATACCGCACAATTCTGGCATATAAATTATCGCGATAACCCAAATCTATGTAAACCGCTAATTCTAAGCAGCACATTTACAGCAGTATAGTTGGTGATGAAATTCAACACCTATTGGGGGCGCAAAAGAAATATCAAGGAGATATGGGCCAAATCCATAACATTATCGTCCAAATATAGTAACAACACCTACTTAAGCCCTATAGATCCCAGGGAGCATTATGACACAGGGTCACTTTATTTAGAGAGAACTAGATAAAAATAGAGCTAGATAGTGGGCACGGGGAGCAACAAACATATATATAGATCAAAAATTATGGTCCTTCACAGTAGATCTGTTGGGTCCCCATGTCCTCCATTTACTCGGGTAACCACTCCTAGATATAAGAAAAAGGAAAAAAAAGAGTGAAAAAAAGGAAAAAACTACACATATATCTAAAAACAAAAAACTATATACAGAGTAATGATGCCTATATGGGATTGAGAATTCATCTCATACAAATATGTAGGTTATATTCCAAATTTAAACCCTTAGGTTGTAACGTCTCCAGAATGGAGCTACTAGCTGAGCATCTATTGGGGAATGGTTTAGGTGAGTTTGTTTACCCGATACATTTTGAGATATATCTTGAACATTTTATATGTATCTATGCCCATATGTATTATATGTCTTTCCTATGTTATCTGATTGCTGTTTTATGTGATTTTTTTATTGAATTGTATCTAATTACATTGATGGGCGGTACTTTGATGGTGATTGGCTCCTCCACACCATTTAAGAACGCTGACCTGTATTGTATACCATGCTTGACAAAGGCCATAATGGCCGAAACGTTGCATTGATTTTTGGCACAATAAAATTTGTTACTTTTTTCACCCGGATCGGATGCTGTTCCCATTTGTGTATATGGACTGTTCATATTCAATTGGATCCTTGAATTTGGAACGCGCATCCCTAATACTCCTGTGTGCTGTCTGCCTCTCTGCTGTGTGGTACACCTTCTCATTCAAAGATTCTTCTGTATTTTCATGGCTGTGAAAATTGTAGAATCACACTGAAGGCATCAAAACTATTAATTAACACATGTGGAATTATACATTACACTTTACAAAAAAGAGTGAAACAACTGAAAATATGTCTTATATTCTAGGTTCTTCAAAGTAGCCACCTTTTGCTTTGATTACTGCTTTGCACGTAGAAAAGGTGAACGGATGGACTCTACATGCCTGGTTCCCACTGTGAAGCATGGAGGAGGTGGTGTGATGGTGTGGGGGTGCTTTGCTGGTGACACTGTTGGGGATTTATTCAAAATTGAAGCGGTGAGCGGTCCAGCTCACCCCAAACCATCTCAATTGGGTTCAGGTCTGGTGACTGTGCAGGCCATGTCATCTGGCATAGCACCCCAACACTCTCCTTCTTGGTCAAATAGCCCTTACACAGCCTGGAGGTGTGTTTGGGGTCATTGCCCTGTTGAAAAATAAATGATGGTCCAACTAACCGCAAACCGGATGGAATAGCATGCCGCTGCAAGATGCTGTGGTAGCCATGCTGGTTCAGTATGCCTTCAATTTTGAATAAATCCCCAACAGTGTCACCAGCAAAGCACCCCCACACCATCACACCACCTCCTCCATGCTTCACGGTGGGAACCAGGCATGTAGAGTCCATCCGTTCACCTTTTCTGCGTGCAAAGCAGTAATCAAAGCAAAAGGTGGCTACTTTGAAGAACCTAGAATATAAGACATATTTTCAGTTGTTTCACATTTTTTTGTAAAGTGTAATGTATAATTCCACATGTGTTAATTCATAGTTTTGATGCCTTCAATGTGATTCTACAATTTTCAGTAATGAAAATACAGAAAAATCGCTGAATGAGAATGTGTGTCCAAACTTTTGGTCTGTACTGTATATATTTATAGTTCATAGAGTTCTACATAGCATAATAGCCGTTAAATCAATTGCCGGCTTCTGTAAAATCATTACAGAACCCGACATGAAATAACACATGGTTTACATACAGTAAACCATTTTATTTCATTTAGTTTTATATATGTTTTTGCGCAGACATGATTTCATTCTACAGTGGTTTACAGCCGGGCGGGTAGCATTAGAACCGCTCCCTGCTGTAAACTAGTTAACCCCTTGTGATGGATTGCAGTGAGGGACCTGACCGAACGGCGGAGAGGTATGGATATTGTTGCTTTTTTATTTTATTATTTTTTACAGGAGAACAAGGGATTCAGATGGATTGGCAGCATAATAAATTTGGTCAAAAACTTTGTGTTATGATTTCATTAAAAGATATTTTAATTAATGTGTGTGTGTCTTTTTTAACCCTTTATTACTATAGGATTAATAATGGATAGTTGTCTAATTGACATCTCTCCATTATTAACCCGGATTAATGTCACCTTTCAATAGCAAGGTGACATTAACCCCTATTAACCCATGAGCCATCACTAAAGGCAATGGGAATAGAGAGGCTAAGTGCCAGAAAAGGCGCATCTAATAATAGATGTGCCTTTCCTGATGTGGCTGGGGCCAGATGTTTGTAGCCGGGGGGGCAAAAACAATGGTTCCTCTTTAGGCTACGAATATCTGTCCTCGGTCACTGGCTTTCCCTCTCTGGTGGAGAAAATTGCACGGGAGCCCATGCACTTTTTTTCTGCGATTATAGCCTTAAATTTAACCCCTAGAATTCCAAATTTTTCCTAACACAAACTACTAAATTGATTAAACACTGACATATATAAATCGTTTTGATATGACATGGTTTACTATATGTAAACCATGTGTCATATCATGTCGGGTTCTGTAATGATTTTACAGAAGCCGGCTATTGATTTAGCGGCTATTATGCTATGTAGAACTGTATGAACTATAAATATATATATATGTGTGTCTCAATGACATATGTATATATACTGTAAATATATGTATTCTATATGTATACAGTACAGACCAAAAGTTTGGACACACCTCATTTAAAGATTTTTCTGTATTTTCATGACTATGAAAATTGTAAATTCACACTGAAGGCATCAAAACTATGAATTAACACATGTGGAATTATATACTTAACAACAAAGTGTATAACAACTGAAATTATGTCTTATATTCTAGGTTCTTCAAAGTAGCCATCTTTTGCTTTGATTACTGCTTTGCACACTCTTGGCATTCTCTTGATGAGCTTCAAGAAGTAGTCACCGGAAATGGTTTTCACTTCACAGGTGTGCCCTGTCAGGTTTAATAAGTGGGATTTCTGGCCTTATAAATGGGGTTGGGACCATCAGTTGTGTTGTGCAGAAGTCTGGTGGATACACAGCTGATAGTCCTACTGAATAGACTGTTAGAATTTGTATTATGGCAAGAAAAAGGCAGCTAAGTAAAGAAAAACGAGTGGCCATCATTACTTTAAGAAATGAAGGTCAGTCAGTCTGAAAATTTGGGAAAACTTTGAAAGTGTCCCCAAGTGCAGTTGCAAAAACCATCAAGCGCTACAAAGAAACTGGCTCACATGAGGACCGCCCCAGGAAAGGAAGACCAAGAGTCACCTCTGCTTCTGAGGATAAGTTTATCTGAGTCACCAGCCTCAGAAATTGCAGGTTTACAGCAGCTCAGATTAGAGACCAGGTCAATGAAACACAGAGTTCTAGCAGCAGACACATCTCTACAACAACTGTTAAGAGGAGACTTTGTGCAGCAGGCCTTCATAGTAAAATAGCTGCTAGGAAACCACTGCTAAGGACATGCAACAAGCAGAAGAGACTTGTTTTGGCTAAAGAACACAGGGAATGGACATTAAACCAGTGGAAATCTGTGCTTTGGTCTGATGAGGCCAAATTTGAGATCTTTGGTTCCAACCACCGTGTCTTTGTGCGACGCAGAAAAGGTGAACGGATGGACTCTACATGCCTGGTTCCCACCGTGAAGCATGGAGGAGGAGGTTTGATGGTGTGGGGGTGCTTTGCTGTTGACACTGTTGGGGATTTATTCAAAATTGAAGGCATACTGAACCAGCATCGCTACCACAGCATCTTATAGCGGCATGCTATTCCATCCGGTTTGCGTTTAGTTGGACCATCATTTATTTTTCAACAGGACAATGACCCTAAACACACCTTCAGGCTGTGTAAGGGCTATTTGACCAAGAAGGAGAGTGATGGGGTGCTACGCCAGATGATCTGGCTTCCACAGTCACCAGACCTGAACCCAATCGAGATGATTTGGGGTGAGCAGGACCGCAGAGTGAAGGCAAAAGGGCTAACAAGTGCTAAGCATCTCTGGGAACTTCTTCAAGATTGTTGGAAGACCATTTCCGGTGACTACCCCTTGAAGCTCATCAAGAGAATGCCAAGAGTGTGCAAAGCAGTCATCAAACCAAAAGGTGGCTACTTTGAAGAACCTAGAATATAAGACATAATTTCAGTTGTTTCACAATTTTTTGTTAAGTATATAATTCCACATGTGTTAATTAATAGTTTTGATGCCTTCAGTGTTTATTTACAATTTTCATAGTCATGAAAATACAAAAAAATCTTTAAATGAGAAGGTGTGTCCAAACTTTTGGTCTGTACTGTATATCTATTCTTTAGTATTAAACATGTCAGTGTGATTTTACTGTACAGCGCACTGAATTGCCGGCTTTTAAAAAACGGATCCGTCAAAACCCAGAAGAAACGGATGAAAAAAACTGATCTGTCAAAAAAAGGATCCGTTGCATCAGTTTTTCACAATCTGCGACGTATCACAATTGATTGTGACTGACGGCAAAAAACTGATGTGTGAAAGAGGCCTGAGTTGATACATGATGCATTTTGTGTAGGTGAAACTGCTCTGTGTGAAGTAATTACAAAAGTTTGTAATTGTGTAAATTTAGAATTTTGCAAACTTCAGAAATGTGACCAGGTACTATATATTAGTAATACGGCTTATGTTACTTTTTCTAATTATGCTTACTGGGTGTTATAACCTCACATGCCTTCTTCTTATTTATGGACTATGTATAAATAAAGACCAGTTCATGACACACACAGAGTTGACCCACACAGCAGCCTAAAAGCTTCATTCTGCTCCCTTCACTACTTATTTTCGTGCTTTTCCATCATAGGAGACATCTCATAGTAAGTCTATAAAAGTATCACATTTACTGGGAGCATTAGTAAGTATTAAAAAAAAACAAAAAAAAAGACAAGAAAGACCACCAAGAACTACATACCTGAATGCAGTAGGAACCTAACTTTTTTTTAACAGAGATATATTGAAACGCATAAAATATAACACTACTGCATTCATGTCCTACACACAATGCATATAGACAGAGGAACATTTAAAGGTAAAAGCCCCATGGGTCAATAGAAACTATAGCAGCGCCTAAGTTCATGGTGTGGTCACCACTATCATTCTGCCATTTTTCATCACCACTTCCCATTTTTAAAGCTTTTTACTACTTTTCTGATAGTAAAATGTCTGGCCCTCATGGGATGATATATAATTAGCTTTAGAAGGCTGAGCATATTGGCCTAGACTTCATGGGGAAAGAACATTTTCATCAAACTGAGTAATGAGAGACATCTCAGCAGACAGGGCAATGACTCTGACTGCCCATTGGTGACTTCCAACATTCCTCTGTGTGTTTATATGCATTCCAGATTTAGAACTTTTTAGCGTTCAGGCTGTGACCTTCACCAGTGTTCACCGCTGATATAGTGTTAACCTTTCCACAAGTAAGGAGTCTCTATAGTACATCATATAAAAGTGACTGTATAATTAACTTCTTCAAGATGAATGTAAAGTGCTTCAGAAAAATGAATTTGATAGGTCATCTGATCTGTATAAATACAGAGAAAAATAAACCATTGACATACTATTAGAAAGAAATTTGATATAATATGTAAATTCAGCACCACAACACTTCCCACATTGCTAAAGTCAACACTTGTTAACGTTTAGTTGCAATGAATAGAAACACATTGCCCCGGCTGTGCGACGTTTACATATTTAGTGCAGGAGCTGTCTGAACTAAAGAACGTTATGAACCTGATTAAGTACAGATTCTTAAATGTATCCTCTGTGTATGTATATATAACCTTTTTTAGGTGAGCCTTTGCACAATATGACCATTAAAGGGGTTCTCCCATCTGGGACGTCTGTGAAATAGTGATAGGTTCTGCCATAAATGTGCTTATCTTCCAGTGAGATCTGGCACTGTTGGAAAGAGGTGGCTGAGCATACACAGCTCTCTCAATGAATTTCTATGGGAGTTCCGAAAATTGCACAGCAAGTGACGAATGCAGAGCTGTCCCTGTGAGTCGCCCGCCAGGGCCGGGGTACTCGGCACCGAGCCCGTTCACTTCTATGGGGGATGTCACGGCGACACAGCTCGGTCCGTGGCCCTGGGCGCTCACTGAAAAGGGGGATATTTACAGGGGATTAAAGTATTTGTAGGATGTTCGTGACGCCACCTGTGGTGCCTGGTCAGGGTGACCAGCACTGCTGTATAGGTCCGCTGAAGGGTTGGTGTTGGGCAGCAAGGTGTTAAGTCTTCCACAGGTAAGGCTGGGTCCTTCAGGGTAAATGAAGTGTCAGGGTGCAGGATGAAGGAGGGGAGTTCAGCCGTAGAAGCAATAATGTGAATACACACACACAAGTCTCTTTCTGTACCTTTACTGATGGAATTGCAGGCACGTCCCGGGGTGCTGGCAGGGTGAAGGATGCACGTCCAGTTCTTTCCACTGAGTAGGTGTAGGGCCTCCTTACTTCTATAATGTGAGTCTCTGACCTGTATGAAACGAGGCCTAACTCTGTCTTCAACTTTACACGCCCGGCTGACTTTGTGGTAGGGCCTTCTCTTGGATAGAACAGTGTCTCTAATGGTTGCACTGACCAGACTCCTGTCTTCCTGACCCCGGTTACGTATCAACACTTGTGGGCCCCTGCGACTTGAAGTCCCGCAGGGTCTCCGGTATCTCCTACTAGTCGTGTAGATTCTAGCAAGCTCGGACCCGGTGTCCGGTTAATCAAAGTAGTGGTAAGCTATCAATGCTATTTCCACCTCTGTTACTCTCTTCTTCTCTTCCACTCGCCTTTCGTCCTACTCCGACCTTTAACATAAGCACACTAGCAGTAGATGGCTGATTCTTCTCCTTTCTTCACCACTCTCAAAGCGTCGGCACGCTTGCTCACTGAACTGCACTCAGTTGACTCTGTTCTGACTAGACTGGAGTAGCTATCTTTCCACTTGTACTAGCCTCCACACATTGAACTAAGCTTAGAGCTGCAGTCTTCAGGTTCTTTCAATAACTGCTGTTCTCTTTCTCTCTTTCTTTCTAAGCTCTGTCTGAAGCGGCTATGAGGATTCACCGTCTGACCTGCACCTGGCTTTGCAGACTCACTGATCTGTGCTCGCCCCTAGAGCTAACTCTCCACTCTCTAAGAGAACTAACAACTTCTCAATTCTGTGTAGAATCACCAACTACACTTAACTCGTTCTGAACTAATCTGAGCTGTCACTGCAGGCTGCAGCCCTCAGACTAGACTGTCTGCTCTTCAGTGGCTTCACCATCCTTATATACTCTGAAAAGGCTCCCTCTGGTGGCTCTAGGGATTGGTGAAGATGTGTGAATGAATATCAGGTCTCTTGTGGTTGTTACCTTCAGTGCATCCCTCTGGGAAATGAGATTCCAAGGTCAGCTGGGCTCTACACCTGCATGGCTACCTTCCTATTTATAATAGGATGCACTAGAGTCCCATTCTACAGATAGACTGTGCCACTGCTGGGACCGGAATCTATCAACACGCCATCAATTTCCCAGATAGGAGCACCCCTTTAGTAGCATAATGTGAATTGCTTTAAAATGCTGAAGGTTTATAAATTATAAATCTCCATCACTAATAATCAACTATTATATGCAGACTATCTTGATCCATCACCTATGTTCATGTCTGCTAAATAGATATGAGCTTCATACATGAGACCTTATTCAAGAAAGAGATCCAGACATAGTGCTGCTAAAATTCTCTACGATCTGATGTGTGTTTTTGAATTTCATTTTTCTACTTTGATGAAAAACATACTTTGTGTGTTTGTGAGAACAAAAATCATAGCAAAGATTCTACAGAAGGGCTCATGAACAACAATATAGATGTCACAACTCTGTTGTCAGGTGTCCAGGGACCAAGGGCTCCTTCCCTGTCCCTACCGCTAGAGGCGCCCTAGCTCGCCCTGTTCCCTGGATAACTTCTGATGGTGAATGGAGCGCCCGCAAGGGCAGTGGGGATACTCGGTACCGGGCCGCTTCTTAAAAGGGCAGTGTCACGGCAGCAGTGACCCGGTCAGTGGCCCTGGGAGTTCAAGAAAAAGGGGATGATGATGAAAAAGGGGAACGATAAAGAGTTTATGGTACTCGCCAATAAAGATGTTAGCCGACGCTCCAGATTCAGTCCACTTGGACAGTTGTTGATGCAGCAGAGTTGGTTCAGCCCTCCACAGGCAGAGCTATGTCCCAGGGCAGATGTAGTATGTTCAAGATAGTAATGATGTAGTATTTGGCAAGGGATGTAGCAGCGCTGAGTGGGTGTTTTCAGGAAGAACTTGAAAGGACACAGTCAGGTGCAGTTTCCAAAGCTTTACTCACAGTTCTGCAGGTAAAGTGTCCAGGGCACTGGCTACAGATGGTACAGGAGATCCGATTGCCTGGAAACAATTTGGGTTCAAGTAGCCCACAGCCCTGGTGGGCTGCCCATCTAACTGGCGTCACGAACAGGATCTCGTGCCCGAGGCAACGGAAGAAGTTGTGCCCGTTGCCACCAGGTACTGTGCGCTTTACTAAAAGACTGTATATCGTATGGTGGTGAAGATTTCCCGCCATTGTCCGCTATTATTACGTCACCGCAGGAAAACTAGGAGGCGTACATGTAAAAGCGCGCGGGGTCTTGAACACGCCCCCACGCGCTGACGCGGCGACAGGTCCTGGCAGGGAGCTCCAGTGAACGCTCTGACGTGGGACGTCGGTGACGCAGGTCCTACCAGCAGACTGTGCCCTGCAGAGCTGCAGCCTACAGAATAAGATAGGCCACGGTTCGCTAGGGGGGCGCCAAGATGTCGCAGTACTCGCCCGACGGCACGGCCCAGGCCGACAGCCCTGATGATTTATCTAAAGATTCCTACTTTATATGTATATAGACATATACTCCTTTCTGGTAAGAGCTTTCTTTCAAAATACTACCTTTTTGGGCCCATGGAATATGTATACGGTTCATTTTTCTCACAAACAGTGACTTACCTCTCTTTTTTTCAGTAAATATTCTTAGAACTCTGAACTAATGATCAAGTTAGCCGGATCACATTCAACTTGCTAAAAAAAACCCTCCTTGGTAATTATATTTACTGTTTATATTTACTGTTTATTTCATTTTGCATGGTTCTCTAAGGTACCTCACAGGGACCTCTCCAGACATATTTTTGATTATTCTTATGACATTTTCTCATAACAGCTCCTTGAATTAAATTTTCTAGTTCACTTCAATTGTGATGATGTAAATATTTTCTTTGAATCGTTGTTTATATTTTCTGTTTTTCAGTAATAACGAAATACTATGATTCTGTACATTCTGTGACATATTGTTTTGATGTATGTTTTGCAGTCTGATGAAGGTCGAGGTTTTTCGACCGAAACGTTACTTTGGACGAAAATAAATTTGTATACATGGTTGAACATCATTTCTTGAGTGCCAGATTTGTTCATTTTTTTAATCAACCACAAAGTCAGCCGGTGCAGGACAGAGACAAAGTTAGGCCTAGCTACAGGCAGGTCAGAAACTGACTACAGAGAGGCAAGTGTGTAGCCCAGCTACGCAGGCACACATAAAGTCCAGGAGAGTGCACAGGAAGGTAACAGCAAAGCTTGATATGCACTTCACTCACACTTCTAGACACACCCACCAGGGGTATAGGAGGTGGTGACACGTAGCAGAACTCAGTCAAGCTTCCTGTCTCAGGACAGTGTAGTTCAGTCAGTTTCCTGTCTTCAGACAGAGCAGTTCAGTCCAGTGGAGTCTGGACTTGGAGAGAGAGAGAAGGGAGGACTGGATCCTCGCAGAGCTAACGTAGCTCACCTGACAAGCAAGTGGAGGCTAGTACGGGTGAAGTGGATCATCCTAGCCTAGTCAGAGCTACCCTTAATCAGTACCTCAACAGAAGTTGGAGGAAGGAGGATACTGAGAGCTGCTCAGCGAGCTCTAGAAGAAAGCGGACATTACCATCGAAGTTACCATTGCTTGTGCTAAGAGCGAGAGCAGGGCGAAGGGCACAGTGGAGAAGATAGAGAAGTGCTTTAGGTATTGGATTGCCTGCACTAAATTGCCGGACACCGGAGTCCGAGGTGTTGCTACAGTTTTAAGCTTAGTAACAAGATTACCGGAGGCATCTGGACTACAGGTCGCAGAGAGCAGCCCTAAGTGTCAATACGTAACCGGAGTCAGGTGGAACAGGGACTTTGAGTCAAGTGCACGACAAAAGTAAGGACTTAGTTTCATCACTTAGAAGGCTCCACCACCACGTTGGCCGGGCAGTACAGCTATAGAGAAAGCTGGAGTTTCAGAGTTAACTTCGCTTCAGGCAAGTTGGACTCACATGTACATTGAAGTTAAGGAGGCCTCTAACCTGCTCAGCTGTTACCGGAATGTGCACTCTCCACCCCGACCAGCTCCCCGGGATCTGCTTGAACCATCATCAGTAAAAGGTATGAAAAGGAACTACCTTGTGTGTGACTGAATTCTTACTACACCCTGCATCATCATCATCATAGACTTCCAGGGACCCGTCTCACCTGTGGGAGACTTACTACCAAGCTGCCCCATAACATCCCTGTGAAAGTCCTTATAGCAGCGCTGGTACAATTACCAGAAACCGCAGGTGGCGTCACAAACTACCTATCCTTAAAATCCCCTGTAAATATCCCCCATTGCACGACCGCCAGGGCCACGGACCGAGCCATCGCTACCAGTGACAACTCCCATAGACTTCCATGGGCTCGGCTCCGAGTACCCATAGCCCTGGTATCCACAATTGTGGTGCGTGGTCGCAACAACTAATCTCTGGCGTCACGAACAGGATGCGAAGCTTGCAATTGTGAGTCCTGTGTGCCTATATTGAACTGTTTGTGCAGAAAAGACTGTTGCTGCATTTGGCGCCAAATACTGCCATTTTACCGTCAAGTTGGCGCCCTGAGGCGCTGGTGAAGAAGGTGGGCGTGCATTCGTGGGCGTGTACCCCCCTGAGGCGCGAAAAAGATATGGCCGCCCTCTCCAAATGTTACTACAATGTGCGGTCCTGCCCCACTGCTAAAGAAATCAGCCTCCTCTTCATCCTCTATCCGAAGAGGAGGAGACGCAAATCCCGCCTCCACGGAAGAGACCAGACAGTTCCTGATGGAACCTACACTCTTGCATGGGACGAGGTGGCAGAAGGACAAGGGCAGCTATGCAGTGGAGCAGTGGAGCACAGGCCCTGCTCCCCGGAGAAGCTGTTGTTTGAACCAGAGCCATCCCTACTACAGAAGCTTCAGCAAACTATGCTGGAGCTGCAGAGGGAAAATGCAGTGCTCAGAAGATTAATCCAGCGTCATGCAGACTTGCAGGAGACAGAGAGACGCTGGCGTGCCCAGATACAGCGGCTGCTGTGGGACGCAGTGCTCTCTCCCACAAGCATAATGCCGTCACCTGCTTTTCCAAGATCCCTGCTGAAGAAAGCTGAAGGAAAACCGGAGGCCGCCCCAAAAGTGCTGTACCTGATCCCACCGATGGAGAGGTGGAAGAGAAGGAGGCTGAGGAGGTCCTGCCTGTTCCGGAGTGCCAGCCAGGCAAGGAGGCCGCAGCAGATTACAGTCCCCCGGTAGGGACACCGGAGGAAACCCAGCCGTCTGTGATGGAGCAGCGACAGCAGCAGGTTAGTGCGTCCCCAACTGAGCCATTGTGCACACCTGCTTCCTGCTCTGCATCACACCAGCATTGTGCATCGGCATCGCCCCCTGCGTACACCTCCGTATCGCAATCGGCGACCTACTCTGCATCGCAATCGGCGACCCAATCTACATCGCAAACTGCGGTTACAGCTGAATCGCCCCTGCTACGCAAACAGCGACGCAATCGGCGTCCCACAAAGAGGAATCACCCGGCGTGCCCCTAGCGGTTCGCACAAGGACTGTAGCGACCCAGACATTCATAGCAGGTCATGACCTGTTTGTAATGCGCTCTAGAGAGCATCGCGTTGTTCCAGCCCCCGGGGTGGAAGATGTAATTGAAAGTAATAACAAGTGAAGACCGGTAGGACCCAGACAGGGGTTTACCGCATTCTAGTAACTGTAGAAAGTTTTGAAAGAAAATTGCATTTTTGCACTTTAGTATTGTATACTGATGTTTTACATATTTAAAGTAGAATACCCGGCTGGGTTCAAGATTATACTAGGTTATACGAGTTTAATGGTTATTTAAAAAGTGAAAATGCGTGATGAAGATGTTGCACTTTATGGTCTTTCATTAATATGTGAAAAATGTTTACATAGTTTATACAAATTTTGCACAGCATGACTACTTGAAATGTATATTGTGTCTTTTGTCATAAATGGACTGCGAGGCTGTAGACTGAGCCAGCCCAAGAACTGATCTTTGTAAATAGTTGCGCTTCGGTGCATTATTTTGGTTTTACATAAAACCACTACTACAAACTACCTCTGAAGAAAAACCCGTATGGTGGGCCTAGAGTGAGGTCTGCAGTCAGAAGTCCTGCAGCCACCCAGGACCCACGTGGGAGGTTTTTGGTGCGGGTCCTCCACAAGTATCTTGTATATATGCGAATGTTTGATATTTTGATACTTTTGATACTTTTGTATTCTTCATTGTACAAAATGTAACGTTCAAGAATTCGTACCTCCCGGATGGGAAGAGTTGCAATGTTGTTGTTAATGCAAAACAAAATGTTCTTTTTGTCTTTTACAGCCCGGGAGTGCTGTGTTTTACCAAGGGGGGATGTGTAGCCCAGCTACGCAGGCACACATAAAGTCCAGGAGAGTGCACAGGAAGGTAACAGCAAAGCTTGATATACACTTCACTCACACTTCTAGACACACCCACCAGGGGTATAGGAGGTGGTGACACGTAGCAGAACTCAGTCAAGCTTCCTGTCTCAGGACAGTGTAGTTCAGTCAGTTTCCTGTCTTCAGACAGAGCAGTTCAGTCCAGTGGAGTCTGGACTTGGAGAGAGAGAGAAGGGAGGACTGGATCCTCGCAGAGCTAACGTAGCTCACCTGACAAGCAAGTGGAGGCTAGTACGGGTGAAGTGGATCATCCTAGCCTAGTCAGAGCTACCCTTAATCAGTACCTCAACAGAAGTTGGAGGAAGGAGGATACTGAGATCTGCTCAGCGAGCTCTAGAAGAAAGCGGACATTACCATCGAAGTTACCATTGCTTGTGCTAAGAGCGAGAGCAGGGCGAAGGGCACAGTGGAGAAGATAGAGAAGTGCTTTAGGTATTGGATTGCCTGCACTAAATTGCCGGACACCGGAGTCCGAGGTGTTGCTACAGTTTTAAGCTTAGTAACAAGATTACCGGAGGCATTTGGACTACAGGTCGCAGAGAGCAGCCCTAAGTGTCAATACGTAACCGGAGTCAGGTGGAACAGGGACTTTGAGTCAAGTGCACGACAAAAGTAAGGACTTAGTTTCATCACTTAGAAGGCTCCACCACCACGTTGGCCGGGCAGTACAGCTATAGAGAAAGCTGGAGTTTCAGAGTTAACTTCGCTTCAGGCAAGTTGGACTCACATGTACATTGAAGTTAAGGAGGCCTCTAACCTGCTCAGCTGTTACCGGAATGTGCACTCTCCACCCCGACCAGCTCCCCGGGATCTGCTTGAACCATCATCAGTAAAAGGTATGAAAAGGAACTACCTTGTGTGTGACTGAATTCTTACTACACCCTGCATCATCATCATCATAGACTTCCAGGGACCCGTCTCACCTGTGGGAGACTTACTACCAAGCTGCCCCATAACATCCCCTGTGAAAGTCCTTATAGCAGCGCTGGTACAATTACCAGAAACCGCAGGTGGCGTCACGAACTACCTATCCTTAAAATCCCCTGTAAATATCCCCCATTGCACGACCGCCAGGGCCACGGACCGAGCCACTGCTACCAGTGACAACTCCCATAGACTTCCATGGGCTCGGCTCCGAGTACCCCATAGCCCTGGTATCCACAATTGTGGTGCGTGGTCGCAACACAAGTAACAGGAGGCCCTACACCTGCTCACTGGGGAGAATCTGGACATGCACCCTTCACCCTACAGTGCTCCAGGATGTTCCTGCACTAACTTCAGTAAAGGTACAGAAGTGACTTGTGTGTGTGCCCCCATTCTTGTTCTTACCCGGCTGGGTTCCCTCCGTCCTGCATCCCTACATTTACGCTGCCCTGAAGGCCCCCTCCACCTGTGGGGAGCGATACCATCTAAGCTGCCACAACACCGGCCTCAGTGGACTGCTGCAGCGCTGGTGATCCTCAACAGACACCATAGGTGGCGTCACGAATCACTGACATTATCCCCTGTAAATATATCCCCTTTTTGAGGGTGAGCGCCCAGGGCCACGGACCGAGCCGTGGCCACCGTGACATCCCCCATAGAGATCAACGGGCTAGGGGTCCGAGTACCCCACAGCCCTGGTGGGCGGCTCATCTAACTGGCGTCACGAACAGGATCACGTGCCCGAGGCAACGGAAGAAGTTGTGCCCGTTGCCACCGGGTACTGTGCGCTTTACTAAAAGACTGTATATCGTATGGTGGTGAAGATTTCCCGCCATTGTCCGCTATTATTACGTCACCGCAGGAAAACTAGGAGGCGTACATGTAAAAGCGCGCGGGGTCTTGAACACGCCCCCACGCGCTGACGCGGCGACAGGTCCTGGCAGGGAGCTCCAGTGAACGCTCTGACGTGGGACGTCGGTGACGCAGGTCCTACCAGCAGACTGTGCCCTGCAGAGCTGCAGCCTACAGAGGAAGATAGGCCACGGTTCGCTAGGGGGGCGCCAAGATGTCGCAGTACTCGCCCGACGGCACGGCCCAGGCCGACAGCCCTGATGATCTACCCTCGACCGCTGCCGCGCAGGCCAGAGCAGCCGCCCCATCGCCTTGACCTATAGCCCCTATAGTACCACTGACTTTGCCGTACATGCCTGGGGCAAAGTGGCTTCCCCAGTACAGCGGCAAGTCAGAAACCCTGTCGGGATTCAAGCGCAAAATATGCAGCATACTGGACATGTATTCTATGTCAGACAAGCAAAGGTCTGCAGTAGTAGTGGGACAATTGACTGGTGCTGCGGAGAGAGAAGTAGAGACGTGGTCGGCCGCAGACCAGGAATCAGTGACCGCAATTTTCAAAAAGTTACAGACTGCCTTTGAGGACCGCACTGAAGCAGACCTCCGGATGAGGTTCTACCAATGCTCTCAGAAACCGGAGGACAGCGTTCGGGACTATGCCTGCCATTTACAAGGGGTCCTGCGAGCTCTAAAACAGGTTAATCCAATTAGCGTCACCAAGGAGAGTAAAATGCTAAAAGAACAATTTGTCCGGGTGCTGAGGTCCCCAGCGGAGAGCAGGACTGTGCGTTGGTGGTCCTTGGATCATCCAGATGCTACCTTTGATACCCTTAAGGACATGGCTATAAAGGGACTGCAACCCCTGGAAACAGCAAATATGGCAACTCAACGTTACCAGGGTGAGGCCACTCTAACGCCAGCAGCACCCACCTTTTCCCCGCTGGTTGCTGAAGCCAAAACGCAGGCAGCACCCCCTACTGAGCTAGACTGTCTGTGCTCAGAAGTGCGCCAGCTGACCAGAATCCTGGCCACTGTAATGAGTGCCCTGCAACTACGGACGGAGCCAGAGACGGAAGGAAGGATCCAGCTAGCTGACTGCCCAGAGGATGTCCCCTGGATGAACCGGAGGAAAAAGAGGACGTCGCCACCCCGGAGGAGGACAACGCCACCCCGGAGGAGGACAACGCCACCCCGGAGGAGGACATCGCCACCCCGGAGGAGGACAATGCCACCCCCAGAAAGGACCAACAACCAGTGCCATCCTCGCCGAGAGTTCGTCTGCCACCGCTGCCAAAAGGAAGGTCACACCGTGCACCAGTGTTCTTTAAACGAGCAAACCCTGGGTCCGAGGGCCAGCACCCAGGAATAGACTCATCAGGCCCCTCAGACTGGCACCGCAGGTTTGTGGGAGGAAGACCTTTCCTATCCATCATACTGGACGGCATCGCAATACCTGCCCTGCTGGACACCGGATCCCAGGTAACCATCATACCTGATATCCTTTATAACAGATACTGGTCCATGGACAGTCTCCAACCCCCAAACCCCGACTTTGCGGTATACGCCTCTAACGGTCACCCTCTTGACTTACTTGGGGCCAAGAATGTAGCAGTAAAAGTGGGGTGGGTGGAGTTAAAGGACCAGGGACTTATTGTAGTAAAGACTGTCAAAGAGGAAAATGGACTGAATGTGGTACTAGGCACTAACATTATTGGTAACTGTTTGGAGGAGGTTGTATTTTTACTCCAACAGCTCGCCGATGTTGCCAGACCAGGGCAGAAGAGAGTGATTCAGAAGGAGATCCGGGCCCTGATGTGCCAGCAGCAAGTGGAACTGGCTGGTGGTGAGATTGGTAATGTGCGGGTGACAGACCCGACACCCATTGTGATCCCCCCAATGAGTGAAATGCCTATTTGGTGTAGAGCAGCAATAGGTCTGAAAGGACAGAGCTAGCAAGCAGTAGTAGAACCCCTTTGCTCAGAGCACAGACCTACACTCTTAACTGCCAGAGGGGTAGTGGATGTACGCAATGGGAGGGTGCCCGTCCGTTTTCTCAACTGTGGGAAAGATGAAGTCAAATTACCACGTTATGCCACTGTTGCCAAGTTACATGCTGTAGATAATAACTCCATTCACACAACGGAGTCCTTAACCTCCCCAAACCCAGTGGAGGATAACGGCCCGGCAACCAAGATGGAGGATTGGTGTCAGCAGATCCATGTTGGGACAGACACCACTCCAGCTCACCAGAAACAGGGGGTACATCGGGTGGTCCAGGAATACACACAGGTATTCAGCAAACACCCACTTGACTTTGGGAAGATTAAGGGGGTACAACATCACATCCCCACAGGCAACCATCCCCCCATTAAGGAACGGTACAGGATTATACCTCCAGCACACTACCAGAAAGTCAAGGAGATGTTGCGTGACATGAAGGAAGCCGGGGTGATAAGTGATAGTTGTAGTCCATGGGCAGGTCCCTAGTTCTAGTCAGGAAAAAGGATGGAAGCATGAGAATGTGTGTGGATTACAGACAAGTAAATCGCATTACACATAAAGATGCATACCCTTTACCAAGTATTGAGGAATCTCAAGCTGCCTTAAAGTCTGCTAATTACTTTTCCACCCTTGACCTCACTAGCGGGTACTGGCAAGTAGCTGTGGCTGAGGAGGATCGGGAGAAGACGGCCTTCACCACCTCGATGGGACTCTGTGAGTTCAACAGAATGTCCTTTGGACTCAGCAGTGCTCCCGGAACGTTCCAGAGAGTGATGGAGTGCTGCCTGGGACACTTCAACTTCGAGTCTGTGTTACTATATCTGGATGACGTGATTGTGTACTCCAAAACATATGAAGACCACTTCAAGCACTTGGCGGAAGTGTTTGAGTCACTGTCCCGGTATGGGATGAAACTGAAGCCCTCAAAGTGCCACCTGCTCAAGCAAAAGGTACAGTACCTGGGACACATTGTCAGTTCAGAGGGAGTAGCGCCAGACCCAGAGAAGGTCACTGCCATCCAGAAGTGGCCGGAACCAAAGAACCTCAAAGAGGTGCGTCAGTTCCTGGGACTGACAGGATACTACCGGAGGTTTGTAAAAGACTACACTAAGAAAGCAGCGCCTCTGCAAGACCTCCTGATAGGACACTCCCCCAAGAGCAGAAATCCCCCATTCCACTGGGGTAAAGAACAGGCTGAATCATTTCAAGAAATGAAGGAGATCCTGACAGGTGACGAGATCCTAGCCTACCCTGACTACAACCAACCATTCCTGCTGTATACGGATGCCAGCAATGAAGGATTGGGAGCTGTCTTTAGTCAGAAGCAAAATGGCTTAGAGAAAGTCATCGCATATGCAAGCAGGAAGCTCCGCCCGACCGAGAGGAGCCCAGAGAACTATAGCAGCTTCAAGTTGGAGTTTCTGGCCCTGGTCTGGGCCATTACTGAAAGGTTTAAGCATTACCTATGCCTCCAGCAAGTTTACTGCCTTCACTGACAATAACCCCTTGACGCATCTTGAAACAGCCAAGCTGGGAGCCATGGAACAACGATGGATGGCTCGGCTGTCAAACTATCAATTCACAATCAAGTATGAGCTTAGTTCAATGTGTGGAGGCTAGTACGAGTGGAGAAAGATAGCCACTTCAGCCTGGTCAGAACTGAGTCAACTGAGTGTAGTTTCAGTGAGTAAGCGTGCCGACGCTTTGAGAGCGGTGAAGAGAGAGAAGAATCAGCCATCTACTGCTAGTGTGCTTATGTTAAGGGTCGGAGTAGGACGAAAGACGAGTGGAAGTGAAGAAGAGAGTAACGGAGGTTGAAACAGCATTGATAGCTTACCTCTACTCTGAATACCGGACACCGGGTCTGAGCTTGCTAGCATCTACACGACTAGTAGGAGATACCGGAGACCCTGCTGGACTACAGGTCGCAGGGGCCCAAGAGTGCTGATACGTAACCGGGGTCAGGAAGACGGGGGTCTAGCAGGACGCTGCATACAGAGACACTGTTCTATCCAAGAGAAGGCCTCACCACAAAGTCGGCCGGGCGTATAAGTGAAGACAGAGTTAGACTTTGTTTCATACAGGTCAGAAACTCACACTACAGAAGTAAGGAGGCCCTACACCTACTCAGTGGGAATACTGGACGTGCATCCTCCACCCTGCCAGCTTCCCGGGACGTGCCTGCTATCCCACCAGTAAAGGTACAGAAAGAGACTTTCGTGTGTGTGTCTGCCTTATTGCTCCTGCGGCTGAACTCCGCTTCTCCGGCCTGCACCCCAGCACCGCCATTTACCCTGAGGGACCCAGTCTTGCCTGTGGAAGATTTAACACCTTGCTGCCCAGTAACAACCCCTCAGTGGGTCTACACTGCAGCGCTGGTCACCCTGACCAGGTACCACAGGTGGCGTCACGAACAAACTGTAAATACTTTAATCCCCTGTAAATATTCCCCCTTTATAGTGAGCCCCAGTGCCACGGACCGAGCTGTGTCGCTGTGACATCCCCCATAGAAGTGAACGGGTTTGGTGCCGAGTACCCCACGGCCCTGGCGGGCGACTCATTTTCTGGCGTCACGAACAGGATCCGAAGCTCGCTATAAGCGAGTCCTGTGTGCCTGAATGGACTGTTTTTGTGCAAAAAGACTGTGGTTACTATTTTTGTGACTTTGCCGCCATTTGCCGCGATTTTACCGCCATGTTCGCGCCCTGAGGCGCTGGTGAAGAAGGAGGGCGTGCATTCATGGGCGTGCCCCCCCTGTGGCGCGAAAGTTATGGCCGCCTTATCCAAATGCTTCTACAACGTCAGATCATACCCCACTGCAAAGGAAATCCGCCTCCTCTTCATCCACAGTGCAAGGAAGAGAAAGCGAAAGTCCCGCCTCCACGGAAAAGACCAGAGTGTTCCAGATGAAAAACACAGTCTGGCTTGGAGAGAGATGGCTGAAGGACAGGAGTCGCTGTGTGGGGGAATGGTGGTGCGCAGACCCTGTTCCCCTGAAGAGGCGCAGCCTGTACCCGAACCGTCCCCAGGTCGGGAGAGCGATGGAGAGCTCTATTGCGTGGAGGAGGTGGATGCGGCGCTGCGGGATCTGGCCCGGAACCGCGCAGAGATGGAGGCGATGGAGCGGAGCTGGCAGGCCCTGAAACTGCGGCTGCAGTGGGACCGACTGCTCTCCCCCCCGGATGCACAACTGCTACCTGCGCCACCACTAGAACCAGTGGCTGAGAGGGAACCGGAGGCCGGAACCGAAAGACCTGTACCTGGCCCCACCGAGGACGCGGCGGGAGGAGAGGAGACTGCGGAGGCCTTGCCCGGACCGGAACGCCAGCCAGGCCTGGAACCAGAGGACGCACCGGTGGCAGAAGAATGCGGTCCCCGGTAGGGACGATGGAAGAGCTCCTGCCCGGAGCTGTGGAAATCGACTGGAAGGAAATGGAGCTCCTGGACGACGTGGAGTACGCCGCCCAGAAGGAGAGTGAGTGGAGACACTGAGAACAGGAGGAGCGGCAGCAGCGGGAGCAGCGTGAGGCGCAGCGGCTTCGCCAGAGGTACCGGGAGAGAGATCTTGCTGATAAGGAGAACGTCCGGCGAGACAGAGGTACGCTCCGGGAAGCGCAGCGCCAGGGGGCGATAAGGGACTTTAAACTCCAGGGAGGCTGGGGGTTCATCCATGAGCCTGGGCTTTACCAGGAAGTCTTCGTGAACCGCAGGGATGTGGAGTCTCACCTGCCTGAGGGGCACCCGGACAGGGACCTGCTAATAGGGGATGTTGTCACCTACACGCGGCATTGTGGGCTTAAAGGGTGGTATGCCCTGAACGTCTCCAGGGTCAGTGCCCCGGTCCCTGAAGCAGGAAACGCACCCCGTGTCTCAGTGTCCCAGGTCTCTGCAAACCCAGCGCCAGTCCGTGCACCTGCGTCACACTCTGGAGCGATGCAGAGTGCAGCGACTGCTAGTGCGTCCCCTACTGAGTCAAGCCTGTGCAACCTGCAGAGCCTAAGCTTAAGAGAGGCACCTGTCAGGCCTCCAGGCAATCGTATGGAGAGAAAGAGAACTGTGGCTACCCAAACCCCGGTAGCAGGACATGACTTGATGGTGTTGCGGTTTAGGACCTACAGTGTGCTTCCAGCCCCAGGTATGGAAGATGCTGCTATGTTTCAAGATTCGTCTGATGAAGACCAGTAGGACCCGGACAGGGTTTACTGAACTGTTGAAAGTTAATCGTTGCTGCATCCGGACGGGTGCTGGCCTGCTGTTTATGTGAAGTTTTGAAAATGTTTACATTGCTATGATGCTTAGTATACCCCAGTAGGGTAATGTGTTTTTGATAAATGTCTATGATTATGGACTGCGTGGCTGAGGACCTTGCCAGCCCAAAAACTGTGTTGTAAATAGTTGGCACTTAGTGCCCCATCTTGGTTTTACGTGAAACCACTACTACCTCTGAAGACAAAACCCATGTGGTGTGGCCGAAAGTGGGGTCTGCACAAAGGGAAGTCCTGCAGCCCACTCAGGACCACCGTGGGAGGTTTTGAACGGGTCCTCCACAAGTAAAATGTTTACTTGACAAGCACTTTGCACTGCTTTTTCTACTTTTTCTACTTGTATTAAAAGTGTATTTATATTGTAACGTTAAAGAGTCCTCACCTCCCGCAAGGGAAGAGTTAATGTTGATGTTAATTTAAAAATTATTTCTTTCAGCCTGGGAGTGCTAATGTTAACTAGGGGGGGATGTGTAGCCCAGCTGCGCTTGGAGTCACATTTCCTGGGAGGATGCACAAAAGATAAACCCACAAGTGACCTGATATTCATTCACAGCTTCACCAACCCCGAGAGCCACCAGAGGGAGCCCTTTTAGAGTATATATAAGGATGGTGAAGCCACAGCAGACAGATTTGATTAGCTGGGAGAGTGAGACAGTCTAGTCACCTCAGATTAGTTGGAGACTAGTTGGAGTGTGAGAAGCTGTTAGTTCCCTTGGAGTGTGGAGAGTCAGCTCCCAGAAGTGTGCACAGATCAGTAGACGGAAGGTCCTGATAGCTGCTTCAGACAGAGCTCAGAAAGAAGGAAGGAAAGAGAACAACAGTTAATGAAGGAACCTGAAGACTGCAGCTTTGAGCTTAGTTCAATGTGTGAGGCTAGTACGAGTGGAGAAAGATAGCCACTTCAGCCTGGTCAGAACTGAGTCAACTGAGTGTAGTTTCAGTGAGTAAGCGTGCCGACGCTTTGAGAGCGGTGAAGAGAGAGAAGAATCAGCCATCTACTGCTAGTGTGCTTATGTTAAGGGTCGGAGTAGGACGAAAGGCGAGTGGAAGTGAAGAAGAGAGTAACGGAGGTTGAAACAGCATTGATAGCTTACCTCTACTCTGAATACCGGACACCGGGTCTGAGCTTGCTAGCATCTACACGACTAGTAGGAGATACCGGAGACCCTGCTGGACTACAGGTCGCAGGGGCCCAAGAGTGCTGATACGTAACCGGGGTCAGGAAGACGGGGGTCTAGCAGGACGCTGCATACAGAGACACTGTTCTATCCAAGAGAAGGCCTCACCACAAAGTCGGCCGGGCGTATAAGTGAAGACAGAGTTAGACTTTGTTTCATACAGGTCAGAAACTCACACTACAGAAGTAAGGAGGCCCTACACCTACTCAGTGGGAATACTGGACGTGCATCCTCCACCCTGCCAGCTTCCCGGGACGTGCCTGCTATCCCACCAGTAAAGGTACAGAAAGAGACTTTCGTGTGTGTGTGTCTGCCTTATTGCTCCTGCGGCTGAACTCCCCTTCTCCGTCCTGCACCCCAGCACCGCCATCTACCCTGAGGGACCCAGTCTTGCCTGTGGAAGACTTAACACCTTGCTGCCCAGTAACAACCCCTCAGTGGATCTACACTGCAGCGCTGGTCACCCTGACCAGGTACCACAGGTGGCGTCATGGACAAACTGTAAATACTTTAATCCCCTGTAAATATTACCCCTTTATAGTGAGCCCCAGGGCCACGGACCGAGCTGTGTCGCTGTGAGATCCCCCATAGAAGTGAACGGGCTCGGTGCCGAGTACCTCACGGCCCTGGCGGGCGACTCACCTCACCAGTCAATGTAAAGAAAAACTTGGCACTCAACTTTATAGGTAAAGGGGAAAATTTATTGCAGTCAAATCAAAACCAACGTTTCGGTCCCATCCGGACCTTCATCAAAGTACTGCAGACAATGACAATGAAAAAAAATAAACATACTATGGTATAGGTAATTTTGAAGAAACACTTATAATGACATAGTGTGAGAGAAGTCTCAGGAGAAAAAGACCGAATATAGCATGGTCAGTAAATATTTTCGTAACAAAAGTTGCGACATGTAGACATAAAACATGTAAAATAAAATAAAAGGAGAAATAAAGTAAAAAAGAGGGGGGCCTACCCGACTGCTTGATGAGTAGAAATCTTATTGAGCGATTAGATTATGTCCAAAGCATATATTTATGATCTATGGACTAATGAGGTGTTTATTTCAGTGAGAAACCACCAAAATCACAGAATATTGTAAAATATATAGAAAAATATGTCAAAGACCGATACACTCTGCTGGAATGCAGAGAACATACCTTTAAAGGAATCAAGAGACAGACCCGGGCAATTGTCAATCAATGTAATCAGGATATTGCCTGTTAGCAAGAAATTAGAATGTGCCAGTGAAATCATGTGAGACCTTAAGTGTCTATTTGATATAAGTATATGGCACTTTAAATATACCTTGCAGTGAATCTGACCAGTGTCCGCTGGATTATACCCAATATATCAAAGATGGTGTGAATACCTAATAGGTATGGCAAAATAAAATATTATAATATATGAGCAAAGATTAGTGAGTGATGAGAAAAGAGGATCACAAAATCGCTTACTAAATAGACTGAGTGAACCAGGGAAGGTCCTGCTTGTTAGCCCCAGGCTGTGGAAACATGGTATGGAAAATAAACTGTGCTGTGGGGAGAATGTGATCGCTATTAAAGTGCTCCTATATAGTGTTTACCGCTGTTGAGAGCTTGTCACACACGGGTCTATACCGAACGCGGCATCCACCGCTTGTTCCAGTGAGTGCCCGGTGAGAAGTGCTGCTTATTTATGTGCTGGGGGCGGGAATACCACTCTAGCGCTGACCGGAAGTGTGTCACAGGATGTGACGTCACCTCTGCGGTTCAAGCGCCAGAGATTGCGTTCCAAGGGTAAATCCTCAAGTGGAGGTGCTGGGTGGGAGGAAAAGAGAGACATGTGCTTCTTTTTTTGCGTTCCAGCAGCTGCAATTTGTGTTTCAGGCGCCATTAAGGAGCAAAGGGAAAGCATTTGATCTTGATTAATTGCTTATATTTGTTATAGAGCGATATATATGAAAGAGCAGTCGAGTAGGTAAATGGAAGGGGTCCAGAGGTTAGGTAGGAGGAGGGTCCAGTTTATATATTCATTTATTCACATATTCAATATAGGCGGCTCTGTGGGGGGAAAATAGTAAAATTAGTAGGAAAATGACAATGTGACATCATTATTATACTTTGGTTACCATCTTATTTTATTTAAATAATGATAAATGGAATTTAGATGAAGGAATGTAAATCATACTCCCTATTTAAGCCTCGGGGAGATAAAGTCTGCAATTGGTGGATCCAGTATGACTCTCTTTTCTTTAGGTATTGGATTCGGTCACCCCTCGCCTAGACGGCGTGATTAGTTCAATGACTTGGAATTTTAACTGTGCTATGGTGTGTCCCATGGTAATAAAATGGAATGGTATAGGTAACAACATATTTCTACAGCGAATGGTAGACTTATGCTTAGAAATTCTATCCTTGATTGGCTGCGTTGTCTCACCTATATATAATAGCCCACAGGAACATTTAATTAGGTAAACAGCATAGGAAGAGTCACAGGTAGCAAAATCTTTGATTGGATATTTCTTGCCTGAGTGTGGGTGGAGGAATGTGTCCCCTTTAATTACATTGTTACATTGCGTACAATGTAAACAAGGATATACCCATCTTCGGTTTGTGAAGAAATCTTAGTTTTTTTTTTTATTAGCCTTGAATTCCTAAATCTGCTCTGACCAAAGAGTCCCTGATATTATTGGGACGTTTGTAACAGGGTAAGAAGGGGTTATTGAATTCCTTCACATTAGGGTAAGCGGTTTTTAGAATACCCCAATGTCTCCGTATGTGGTGATGCAGTATGTGTACATACGGGTGAAATGTATGTACCAAAGGGATGCGGTTCTGTACAGATTTACGTGGATTTTGGATAGGATTTTTGGCTTTATCCAGTATGTTTAGTGGATATCCACGTTCTTCAAATTTAGAGTGCATCTCATTAACTCTGCGTTCAGACACAACAGGATCTGAGACTATTTTCCGTACCCGATGGAATTGGGATCTAGGTATAGCTCTTTTGGTAGATGGGGGGTGGAGGCTGTCATAGTGTAAGAGACTGTTTCTATCTGTGGGCTTTGTATATAAGTCCGTCGAAATTGTCCCTGATTCATTTTTGATTACCATGGTATCTAGGAAATTTACTCTATCTGAACTAGAAGTAATTGTGAAAGATAATCCAGGCCAGGCTTGGTTTAAAACCTCAAAAAATTGATTCAATGACTCTGTTGTGCCGGTCCATATGCAAAATATGTCGTCTATATATCTTTTCCAGATTAAACTGTGTGATCTGAATAAAGGGTGTGGATAGACCACTTCCTCTTCAAAACGGGCCATGTAGCTATTCGCATAAGGAGGAGCTACGTTTGACCCCAACGCTGTGCCTTTTGTTTGAAGAAAAAATTTATTTTGAAACATGAAAAAGTTTTTAGTAAGAACTATTGTCAATAATTGGATACAGAGTTCAATAATTTCTGGAGGTTTATGGGAGATGGTAAGTAGATGGCGTGCACTTGCAATACCTTCCTGATGTGGGATGGAAGTGTATAAATCTTTTACATCGAGGGATACCAGTATGGCTGTATCAGGTATTGGGCCCAGATTATGGATAGTTTGAAGAAAATGACCAGTATCGAGTAAATAAGATGGAGCCTGTCGTGTCAGAGGTGTGAAAATTTTTTCCAAAAAAATGGAAAGTGGTGACAATATGGATTCCGTCGAGGCTACTATTGGTCTTCCCGGTGGATTCTCTAAGCTTTTATGAATTTTGGGTAAGACATAAAACACTGGGGTTATGGGGTTCTTTTTGGTAAGAAACTCTTTGGTTTTTGAGTCAATGACCCCGCGGGAAACAAAATCAGTCAGGATATCATTAATTAATTTACTCAGTTCACTAGTTGGATTACCACTAAGTTCAGTGTAAATTGTCACATCATTTAATTGTCGTAAGACTTCTGTTGTATAGGCTGTTTTGTCCATAACAACAATGGCTCCCCCCTTATCTGCTGGTTTTATGATAATTTGATCATCGTGGCGGAGGGTCTGTAAAGCCTGGAAGTCTGATGTGGACAGATTAGGTTGGTAATGAAGTTTCCCACTCTCTATGTCCTGTCGTAATTTAAGAAAGGCTTGATCTATGAAATTGACGAACGTTTCCACCGCATGTGAGTTCTGTGGAGGTCTATAGGTGCTCTTATTGCGTAAGTCAAGATCTGAGATAGAAATTAACGGTTGAGGTATAGATGTATCAGCAGGAGATGTATCAGGTATTGATGGGAAATGAACTGATAATCTTAGTCGGCGGTAGAATCGATGTAGGTCCATGTCCATCATAAAGGAATCAAATTTATACGAGGGGCAGTAAGAAAGGCCCTTTTGTAATAAATTGTATTCAGTGATACTGAGTGTCCGAGAGGAGATGTTAATCACCAACGGGTAATTACCTGTGAGCGAGTGATCCTGGAGAGATCTGTGTCTCTTCTGTCCATGGCCTCTGCGGGTCTTCTTCTTCTGGAACGACGTCTTGGTCCTAAAAAATGTCCTTGTCTGGATTGGGGATCACGTCTATCGGATTCAGATCCTGAGGTAGAAGGGTCATTAGAAGAATGAAAATAAGATCTAGTGTTAAAAGGTCTGGTGTTAGATTTGTACTGCCATAGGTAAACACGGTTGTTATCATAATCATCAGTGTCCCTTCTAAATTTCAGCCTCTTCCTATTTTCAGTATCACGTTTGTGTTGTTCAATGTTGTTCTTAATCTTATCCTTCATGTTCGTCAATTCCTCTGATGTGCCTGTTGATGCCAATTGTGTTTCTATGTTGATAATCTTATCTTTAGTTGAAGAAATGGCGCCCTGTAAATGTTCGGCCGTCAGGGTCATAATATCCAGAGAGCATTTGTTTAGTATCTGTTCACATTTTTGACAAAATTCAGGAGAATCACTGAATAGAGTCGGACGAAGATTCACTCTAAGACCTCGTGGTATCATGTTGACACGAAGGTATTCTGTCAAAGTGGCATAATGTAGTTCATAGCTGACTTGGTGACGCAGTTCCCTCTCCAAATCCCTTCCTCTGGCCTCGCGTGGTGGAGTTTTCAGAAAGTCGCTGGGGAGATGCAACTTAGACAAAATGTTACTCGTCAGGGTTATATGAGAAGGTATTAGATGTCATAGTGACAGTGTGCACACGCAAGGGTGAGTATAATATAATAATATAGCGTGGCACTACCGTGGAAGGTGCTCAAGTAGGAACCCAACCCAGTGACAATGTAAAGAAAAACTTGGCACCTCACCAGTCAGACACAGAAGAAGTGGATGACCTGGAGGAGATTGAACTACCTGCCTTTCACAGCAATGGGATGATCCACGAGCAATGAGCCTTCAGGAGGCAGCGTGGTAAGACGTTAAATCCTTTACCTCACCACAGCTGGAAGGAGACCCAGGACAGCGACCCAGTTGTCAGCCGTATCAAGGAGCTGATAACTCAAGAAGGTTCCTCCTTGAAGAAGGATGCGTCTCCACAGGCATAGCAGCTGTGGAATGAGAGAAGCCGGCTGTTTATCAACCGTGAGAAACTGTGCCGGAGGTACGTCAATCCAAAAACCCATGAGATGGTATGGCAGATAGTAGTCCCCAGGACGGACATCCAGATGGTGTTGGAAGCCTACCACGATCAGGCGGGACACTTTGGCTGGAAAAAGCTAGAGAACCTGTTGAAGTGTCGATTCTACTGGGTGAGAATGCGCAGCTCCATTGAGAGATGGTGCAGAGACTGTGGACTCTGTAGCCTCAGAAGAAAAGACTACAGCAGCCAGAAGGCACCTCTGCAACCCATCAAGACGACTCGACCCCTGGAGATCGTGGCCCTGGACCATGTCAAGTTGTCACCCAGCCGGTCAGGATACTCCTATGCCCTGACTATGGTGGATCGCTACTCCAGGTTCCTGGTGGTCACCCCTGTCAAAGATCTGACGGCAGAGACAGCAGCAAAGATGTTCCAAGCATATTTCTGCAGACCCCATGGATACCCTGAGCAGGTGCTAACTGACCAAGGCCCAGCCTTCGAGGTCGAATTGTTCAAAGAGTTCTGCCATCTGTATGGATGTAAAAAGATAAGAACCACACCATACCACCCACAAACCAATGGTCTCTGTGAAAAGATGAACAACATCGTCATCGACCTGCTGAAGACCTTACCGCTTGAGGAGAGAAATCAGTGGCCAGACCTACTACCTGACCTGGTAGATCTGTACAATCACATACCTGTGAGTTCCACCAATTGCACCCCAGCTTACCTCATGCGGTCAAGACAAGGAAAGCTGCCCATGGATCTGGAGCTTGGTGTCGTAGAACCAGAAGCAGATGCGACCACTGAGGACTGGGACACGACCAGACAGGAACAGTACAGAAAAGTACAGGCCTGTGTTGAAGATAGTCTCACTCGGGACTCACTACAACAAGCGTGCGACTGCAGAACCCTTCACACCTGGTGAAGTTGTGCTGAAAAGAAAGAGGAAAACTCACAAACTCGATGACCAGTGGGAGAGAGAGCCCTACACTGTGTTGAATTCAAGGTTTGATAAGAAGAAAACGTGTTTGATCAGCAAAGATGGAGGGAGAACGACTGCAACTGTATCCAGGGACCACCTGAAGTTGTGTCCAGATCTGCCAAAGCCCCAAGTAGAAGTGCCTTTCATCACCTCGGAGGAAGCTGAAGAAGCGGTAATACATACTGAGTTGGGAGTTTTTCCGGCAGATTGGCCTTGAATCGGAAAAGCAGTCATAATCCCAGTACTCCAATTCTTCCAACAGCCAGAAGATCCTCCACAGCAAGTTGAACCTGTAAGTGCTGCAGAAGAGCCTAGTGCCACAGAAGAGCCTGTTCAGGAAGAATCCCTAGAAGAAGGATCCCTGGCAGAAACAGAGCCAGATGGCCCAGCCAATGGTATACTTGCCAGTCCCGTAGAGAGGTTAAGGCAATTTTACAACTCACTCGCACATAGAGCAGACAGGGTAACTGATACCTCACAGACCACCGCACCACGCAGATCAATACGTAGCACAAGAGGTCAACCCCCTGCTAGGTACAGAGAATAGTCAAACCGCTAGCAGAAGTAGATAGTTACCCCTGGGGTATTGTATATTACTGTATATCTTGTTATTTCCATGTGTTCATTGACATACCTGCTTACTAATTTATATTTTTCCCCTAATGGACAATCCAAGTGTAATGGACACTTGCTCATTTGCTTTTCTACTACCCTTTGGGTAACCAAGGACTCAGTGGCTGAGGACTATGTGCTGCCCAAATACTTTAAATACTATACTTTAAGTGTATATAGTTGCACTCCTCAAGTGCTTCCCTTTTGAGTAACCTTTCCGAAAGAGACTTGAACTTTCTGGTTGCTCATTTTCTTACTGCTTTTGCAATTTATATATGTATATAGTTATTTACCTTTTATGCAACGTTCAAGAGTCCTAACCTCCCATAAAGGGAAGATTGTTTATTGTTATGTTTTGAAAAATGTACTTCAGGCCGGGAGTGCTGAGCTTTGCTAGGGGGAAATGTGGAGCCCAGCTGCGCTTGGTACCACAAATCCTAGAAGGGTGCACTAAAGGATTCATCCACAAGAGGCCCTCAGAGCATACATACACCTTCCCCCTTCCTCAGACCACAAGAGGGAGCCTGTATAGGTAGATAAAAAGGAGGGAGGAGGAGGCAGGAAGTTAGCACACTCCAGAGAGCACACTCTAGACTCAGAACAGACTCACACAGACTCTGAGCAGAAGTCTAGTAAAGTTTAGAGACTGAGACCCAGAAACAGGTCAGTCTGCAGAGTGATACTCAATTAGCTCAAGTCAGTGAGCGAAGAGCGTGTCGACGCTCTAGAGAGTGGCAGAAGAGGCAGCCCACTAACTGCCAGTGTGAATAGCCTTGTAAGGGCCCGAGTAGGTCGAAGGCTATAGGAGAGAGTAGCAAGTGGGCAGAGGAGCCTTACCAGCTCATCCAAGAAAGCACATACCGGACACCGGGTCCGAGCTTACAGGGATCTCTACTACCCCGTAGCAGTCAACCGGAATTCCTGGAGGACTACAGGTCCCAGGAGCACCAAAGAGCTGATACGTAACAGAGCCAGGGGACACGGAGACCCTACAAGCGGGGAGTGTGTACTCCAGGAGAAGGCCCTACCACCTGCTCACTGGGGAGAATCCGGACGTGCACCCTTCACCCTACAGTGCTCCGGGATTTTCCTGCACTAACTTCAGTAAAGGTACAGAAGTGACTTGTGTGTGTGCCCCCATTCTTGTTCTTACCCGGCTGGGTTCCCTCCGTCCTGCATCCCTACATTTACGCTGCCCTGAAGGCCCCCTCCACCTGTGGGGAGCGATACCATCTAAGCTGCCACAACACCGGCCTCAGTGGACTGCTGCAGCGCTGGTGATCCTCACCAGACACCATAGGTGGCGTCAAGAATCACTGACATTATCCCCTGTAAATATATCCCTTTTTGAGGTTGAGCGCCCTGGGCCACGGACCGAGCCGTGGCCACCGTGACATCCCCCATAGAGATCAACGGGCTCAGGTCTGAGTACCCCACAGCCCTGGTGGGCGGCTCATCACAACCTGAATTCTCCAAACATCTCCATTAAGCCAAGTGACAGGTGTGTCCCAATCCTGGCTTTCCTTAATGGATCCATGGGGCTCAGGTGAACGGTGGGTCCAAATCCTGAATATCTCAAACATATCCATGTGCTCAGTGATGGTCAGTGGAGCAGATCTGTATTCTTTCAGCCAGGGCTGTGGTCCCCTAAGCTGGCATCCTGTAGAAGGTCAAATTTGTGTCCTTCGTGATTGAGCCATGATCTGGCAGTTATGCTGTAGAGTGTTCCTGCCTGTGGTTTTGTAAAGAGTCTATGGTTCTCAGGATCTCTGGATCTTTAGATGTCTTTTTACAGAGGCAGATCCCCATTTTATAGTTCACAACTGTTGTCATTCAAGCCATCATCCATTCAATAGGTTAATGGGAAGAGGTGATGAGGTTAACCTGCATTGTTTGATTATGTATAGTTTATCCTTCAATGTTTGCAAGTCAACAATCTAGCTGGCCTGGACAATTTTCAATTAACATATTAACAAACATTATTGTTCAGTGACCCTGCATCCCAGTCTTGCACAGATAACAGTACAATAAACTGTAGGTACTGATATAATAGGTAAATAACAACCATTCATCAACTTACAAATATCAATTCAAAATACAAGAAGAGTCAACATTTCAGACTCTTGACCAACCGAAAAAAGAAACACATAAATTAAAAAATCAACATACTGTATAGATAACAGTTTATGCCTCCTGGCTTTCTGAAAATAGACATCTGGATCATTAGGATTAAATGCACTGTGTTGTCTCAGGATATTCTCATGTTATTAAATTGCTTTAGTTAGTTAGACATCATGAAAATAAGTAAGTTTGCAATTCACTTGTTTTTTTCTATCTGTTGTCCTGTTTCTGGTGTGAGAGCTATTGTTCTACACAAGCCTCGGCAATGGCAGCTTCCAGATCAGTTTTAAGAATCATGGCTCTCACTTTCCTGATGTCACTGGGTCACCGTGACAGAGAGGAGCCAGAAGACCGCAGTGTCTGATTGCTTCTACTCCTGCATAGAAAAGAAGCACTTCACCTTCTTTTTAAATGGTGCAAATTTCATTTGGCAGTACAGGGGTTAATCTGCCATGTTGAGAGCTCTGGGAGCTAGGGCTTTCAGCTGAGCACAGTTATATGTGAATGTATATTTGTATGCCTGGTATTTTCTGTTTCCTCTGTTCGTGTTACCTTGTTTGTATGGTTGATGTACTACGGCGCACTGCAACTCCCCTCTTCCCTGAGTGGGGGAAGGGTACATATGGAGGGCGGATTCAGGAGATAAGGAAAGGTACATGGCCCCAACATCTTCACCTTCAGAAGTAACCCAGGGAACAGGGCGATCTAAGGGACCCCTATTGTTATAGGGACAGGGAAGGAGCCCCCTGGTCCCGGGTCAGCCGACAACAGAGTCGTGACACCTGAGATATGTGCTTGTTCAAAGGCTCTGTTATCTCTATATGTAAATATAGTGATAGTAGTGTAGACTCCAGAACAAACCACTGATAAATGAATGTGTTAAGCCCCCGTCTCACATAGCGATCTCGCTAGCGAGATCGCTGCTGAGTCACTAGTTTTGTGACGCAGCAGCGAGCTCACCAGCGATATCGCTGTGTGTGACATTCAGCGACGATCGCTGAAAGGCCAGGACATTTTTTTGATCGCTGGTCTCCCGCTGGTTACCGCGCAGCGCCTGGAAACCCGATGTGTACCTTGGTTACCAGCTCCCTGCATCAGGGCGCTGGTATCCAAGGTACACTGCGGGTTTCTAGGCACAGCCCCGCGCCTGGAAACCCGCTGTGTATGTTTATGTATCTATTTGACTATCTGTTTGGAAACACCATGAAGCAAATATTATCCTATACTGTCACCTTATGTGTTCTGACCTCTGCATAAATAACATTTAGGAAAGAAGAACACATATGGATATCTCTTTTGAACTGGATAACTCTATTTGGGTGTAAGCTGTCATTCTTCACTTCTTAAAGGAAAATAAACTAAGTCATGTTCATAATGCAGTGTAGTCAACTTTTCATAGAATGCAATTGGTAGACTGCGAAACACATTCCAAATGAACAGTATGAATTCAAAGCTGAGAAACCATCTTCTTTGGATGGTTCAGACTTATATGTTATTTTTTCTGCAGGGAGTAATGAAGTTATAAGAAACTTGAGTGGGACAACAACTAAGTGTGCAAGAGTATGGCTCTAGTAGTGATAATGTTATCGTTCCCAGAAAATGGTAAACCAGTTTAAGTATGATTCATTATTAATACATATAATATGTTACTTTATTGCAAAAAATGTTTAATGGCAAAATTTGGGATGAGGTATCATTTTTTAAATTATATATGTCAAGGATACACAGTTGGGGGGTCATGCAGATCCCTCTACTACCATTTTGTTACCGTTTACACCTGAGAGATCACACAGATGCCATCATTGCCACCAGTCGTCAAGGGAATGCAACTCGGCTGCCGCCAATTGTGAGAATTACGCATTACGCAATTGGCTTACGAGTTATGGATGCTGTTGCATTCCTTCCTTCCTTCTAACTACTAGGTTAGTTATTGGGGAACTAGCAGTGAGCATATTGTTATACACCTGATTCCAATGCATAGAATATATATATGTATATATACACCGGTACGGCCACAGCCAGCTCTGTAATAACAAAAGAATTACCAGCTGCCACCACCAATTGTTGATGTGTAATAATGTGAAATGCAGGGCGCACCAATTATACACAATTAAATAAGGAGGTGCAGATCGGTAGAAAAAACAACAGCTAAGTAAGAGAGAAAGGAACTACCGCAGTAATGCACACTACTCAGATAATGGAAAGTAGAAAAACAGTCAATTTTATTGGTATACAAAGAGTAAAGTAAAACACAAGTAAAATCAGAGTGACTCTGGTCCCAAACGCCCGCCCCTAACCATGATCAAGGTATATAATGAATAATGTCTCAAAAATAACAAAAACATGAAAAATAACTGGAAAAACATATGATCATAAAATAAACATTTGGAAATATGTAATGGTCCACCTATGATGAGAGAACCTGTATGGATAGCAGAAAAAATATTAATGATACAAAAAATATATATCAAATAATTATAAGCAAGCCCAAATAAGGGGTAAAATAGTCCCCCACCTGTGAACTAAAAAGATGGCTCCAAATCAATAATTGTGAAGAGAAACAAAAGCCATGAAAAAATCACTAGCACATGATATAAACCAGAACAAACCTCATGATAAAGGCCTCATGAAAGTCTTTCCCTGAGGAAGCCGCACAGGCTGCGGCGTAACGCGTGGGACCTTGGTGTCCTCTGGTCCTGACTGCCCGTTTGCTCTCTCATGCCTTTATCATGAGGTTTGTTCTGGTTTATATCATGTGCTAGTGATTTTTTCATGGCTTTTGTTTCTCTTCACAATTATTGATTTGGAGCCATCTTTTTAGTTCACAGGTGGGGGACTATTTTACCCCTTATTTGGGCTTGCTTATAATTATTTGATATATATTTTTTGTATCATTAATATTTTTTCTGCTATCCATACAGGTTCTCTCATCATAGGTGGACCATTACATATTTCCAAATGTTTATTTTATGATCATATGTTTTTCCAGTTATTTTTCATGTTTTTGTTATTTTTGAGACATTATTCATTATATACCTTGATCATGGTTAGGGGCGGGCGTTTGGGACCAGAGTCACTCTGATTTTACTTGTGTTTTACTTTACTCTTTGTATACCAATAAAATTGACTGTTTTTCTACTTTCCATTATCTGAGTAGTGTGCATTACTGCGGTAGTTCCTTTCTCTCTTACTTAGCAATTGTTGATGTGTAGCCCAGCTGTGACTGGAGCCACATGTTACCCTGGAAGATGCACGAAAGGTAAACCCACAACAACCCATAAGCACACAACACTCCACATTTTCCTGGTGCCACCAGAGGGAGCCCTTGGAGACGACAGCAGGGAGATGAAGGCAGTCTAGCTGAGAGTTAGCTAGTCGTTGGTTTTACCTCAGAGTGTCAGTTTTACCTCAGCAGAGGATATTAGAGACTGTGAGAGATTCTAGTCAGAACGGCAGTTACCTCAGATGAGCTGAGAGGGAAAGACTAGCCATAAAGGGAAAGCCTGAAGACTTCAGCAAACACTCAGTTTAGGAGTGGAGTCCAGTAGTAGTTGGAAAGATTACCACTTAGTCTGGTCAAATTTGAGTCCACTGAGATACCTTCAGTGAGCGTTTTAGTGAGTAAGCGTGCCGACGCTTGGAGAGCGGTGAAGATAAAGAAAGCTGACATCTGCTGCTAGCTTGTGCTTATGATAGTGGTGAGAGTAGGACGAAAGGCAGGTGGAAGAAAGAATAGAGAGAGTGACAGAGGTTAACCAGCATTGATAGCTTACCTCCACTCTGCACCACCAGACACCGGGTCCGCGCTTGCCAGCATCTGCACGACTGGTAGGAGACACCGGAGACCCTGCTGGACTACAGGTCGCAGGGGCCCAACAGTGCTGATACGTAACCGGGGTCAGGAAGAACAGGAGTCTGGCCTGATCAGCCATATAGAGACTTAGTTCTGTCCACAAGAAGGCCTCACTACAAGGTCAGCCAGACGTAGCTGAGAAGACAGAGTTAGGCTTTGTTTTATGCAAGTCAGAAACTCACACACTTAAATGAGTAAGGAGGCCCTACACCTACTCAGTGGGATTACTGGACGTGCATCCTCCACCCTGACAGCTTCCCGGGTCGTGCCTACAACTTCACCATCAGTAAAGGTACAGAAAGAGACTTTCTTGTGTGTGTCTGCCTTATTGCTCCTGCACCCCTATATTACACCGCCATATGCCCTGAGGGATCAGTCTCACCTGTGGGAGACTTAACACCTTGCTGCCCAGTAACAACCCCTCAGAGGATTTACCCTGCAGCGCTGGTCATCCTGACCAGGAACTACAGGTGGCGTCACAAACATTTCTACAAACCTATAATCCCCTGTAAATATCCCCCTTTTAGTGAGCGCCCAGGGCAACGGACCAAGCTGTGCTACCCGTGACATTCCCCAGTGAAGTGAACGGGCTCGGTGCCGAGTACCCCACAGGCCCTGGCTACGAGCGACTCATTTTTTGGCGTCACGAACAGGATCCGAAGCTCGCTATATGTGAGTCCTGTGTGCCTGAAGTGGACTGTTTTTGTGCAAGAGACTGTGTTACTGTTGCTGTGATTTTTGGCGCCAATTGTCCGCCATTGCCCGCCACCGCTGACACTGCCATACCTGCCTGGAGCAAAGTGGCTCCCTCAGTATAGCGATAAGCCAGACACCCTGTCAGGGTTTAAGCGTAAAATATGCAGCATAATGGACATGTACCCTATGACAGAGAAACAAAGAGCTGCAGTGGTATTAGGACAACTGACTGGTGCTGCAGAAAGGGAAGTAGAGACATGGTCAGCTGCAGACCAGGAATCAGTGCTTTCAATTTTCCTAAAGCTACAGACTATTTTTGAGGACAGCACTGAAACAGATCTACGGATGAGGTTTTACCAATGCTCCCAGAGACCAGATGACAGTATTAGGGACTACGCCTGCCGACTACAGGGGGCCCTGCGAGCTCTCAAACAGGTCAACCCTATAAATGCCATTAATGAAAGCAAAATGTTGAAGGAACAATTTGTACGGGGACTGAGGTCCCAAGCTGAAAGCAGAACTGTGCACTGGTGGTCCTTGGATCATCCTGACGCTACCTTTGATGCCCTAAAGGATATGGCTATAAAAGGACTGCGACCCCTGGAGAAGCCCGAGGTGACCACCCAGTGTCACCCGGGTGAAGCCACTCTAAAGCCAGCAGCATCCACCTTTTCCCCGCTGGTGGCGGAAGCCAAAACGCAGGTGGCGCCCCCTACTGAGTTGGACTGTCTGCGCTCAGAAGTGCACCAGCTGACTAAAAACCTGGCCGCTGTAATGAGTGCCCTGCAACTGCGGAAGGAGAAAGGAGGAAAGATCCTGCTAGCTGACTGCCCAGAGGATGTCCTTGGATGAACCGGAGAAGGAGGACGTCGCCCCACCGGAGGAGGACAACGCCACCCCCAGGAGCGACCCCTGATCAGCACCATCCTCGCCGTGAGATCATCTGCTACCGTTGCAACAGAGAAGGTCATCTAGCTCGACAGTGTCCTTTAAACGAGCAGATCCTGGGTCCGAGGGCCAACACCCAGGAATAGACTCTTCAGGCCCCTCAGACTGGAACCGCAGGTTTGTGGGAGGAAGACCCTACCTGTCCATCATCCTAGACGGGATCGCAATCCCTGCCCTGCTGGACACTGGATCTCAGGTGACCATCATACCTGATGTCCTGTATAATAAGTTTTGGTCCATGGACAGTCTCCAGCCCCCGAGCCCTGACTTTGCTGTGTACGCCTCTAATGGTCTCCCTGTTGAAATACTCGGAGCCAAAAACGTGGACGTAAAGGTGGGCAGAGTGGAGCTGAAGGACCAGGGACTTTTAGTAGTAAAAACTGTAAATGAGGAAAATGGCTTAAATGTCGTTTTAGGTACAAACATTATCAGTAACTGTCTGGGAGAAGTTGTGTTTTTGCTACAACAGCTTGCTGAAGTTGCCAAGCCAAAGCAAAAGGGAGTGATCCAGAGGGAGATCTGGGCCCTGATGTGCCAGCAGCAAGCGAAGCTGACAGATGGTGAAATTGGTAATGTACGGGTAACAGACCCGAACCCCATTGTGATACCCCCAATGAGTGAAATACTTATATGGTGTAGGGCAGCAATAGGTCTGAGAGGACAGAAATACCAAGCAGTAGTAGAGCACCATTGTTCAGAGCACAGACCTACACTCTTGACTGCTAGAGGGGTAGTGGAAGTACGAAATGGGAGGGTACCAATACGTCTTCTCAACTGGGGAGAAGATGAAGTGAATTTACCACGTTATGCTACTGTTGCTAAATTACATACTGTAGATAACAACTCCATTCTCACTACGGAGTCCTTAGCCTCCCGCCAGCCAGTGGAGGATAACGACCCAGCAACCCAGGTGGAGGATTGGTGTCAGCAGCTCCATGTCGGGACAGACACCACTCCAGCCCACCAGAAACAGGGAGTACTATGAGTGGTACAGGAGTACACACAGGTATTTAGTAAACACCCACTTGACTTTGGGACAATTAAGGGAGTACAGCATCATATCCCTACAGGCAGCCATCCTCCCATCAAAGAGCGGTACAGGCCTATACCTCCAGCACACTACCAGAAAGCTAAGGAGATGTTGCGTGACATGAAGGAAGCAGGGGTGATAAGGGATAGTTGTAGTCCCTGGGCAGCACCTCTAGTCTTAGTTAGGAAAAAGGACGGAAGCATGAGAATGTGTGTAGATTACAGACAAGTGAATCGCATTACACATAAAGATGCATACTCTTTACCACGCATTGAGGAATCCTTAGCTGCCTTAAAAACTGCTAACTACTTTTCCACCCTTGACCTCACTAGTGGGTACTGGCAAGTAGCTGTGGCTGAGGACGATCGGGAGAAGACGGCTTTCACCACCCCGATGGGACTCTGTGAGTTTGACAAGATGCCGTTTGGACTCAGCAGTGCCCCGGGAACGTTCCAGAGAGTGATGGAGAGTTGCCTGGTACATCTCAACTTTGAAACCGTGTTGCTGTACCTGGATGACGTAATTGTGTACTCCAAGACGTATGAGGATCATCTGAAGAACCTGGCAGAGGTATTCGAGTCACTGTCCAAGTACGGGATGAAACGGAAGCCTTCAAAGTGCCATCAGCTCAAACAAAAGGTACAGTACTTGGGACATATTGTCAGCTCAGAAGGAGTAGCGCCAGACCCCGAGAAGGTCACCGCCATCCGGAAATGGCCAGAACCAAGGAATCTCAAGGAGGTGCGCCAGTTCCTGGGACTGACAGGTTACTACCGGAGGTTTGTAAAGGACTACACCAAGAAAGCAGCGCCTCGGCATTACCTCCTGGTAGGACAATCCCTCAAGGGCAGAAATTCTCCATTCCACTGGGGTAAAGAACAAGCTGAGGCATTCAAGGAGATGAAGGAGATCCTGACAGGCGATGAGATCTTAGCCTACCCTGACTACAGCCAGCCGTTCCTGCTGTAAACTGATGCCAGCAACGAAGGATTGGGAGCTGTCCTCAGTCAGAAGCAAAATGGCCTCGAGAAAGTCATCGCATATGCAAGCAGGAAGCTCCGGCCGACCGAGAGAAACCCAGAGAACTATAGCAGCTTCAAGTTGGAGTTCCTGGCGCTGGTCTGGGCCATTACAGAAAGATTCAAGCATTACCTAGCCTCCAGCAAGTTCACTGCTTACACTGACAATAATCCCTTGACACATCTTGAAACAGCCAAGCTGGGAGCCATGGAGCAACGTTGGATGGCTCGGCTGTCGAACTATCAATTTACAATCAAGTACAGGGCGGGCCGTAAGAATGCCAACGCTGATGCCTTGTCCAGAATGCCGCATGAGTCTGACACGGAAGAGGAATTGGATGACCTAGAAGAGATTGAACTACCTGCATTCCACAGAAATGGGATGATCCACGAGCAACAAGCCTACAGGAGGCAGGGTGGTAAGACGTTAAACCCTTTACCTCACCACAGCTGGAAGGAGACCCAGAACAGTGACCCGGTTGTCAGCCGCATCAAGGAGCTGATAACTCAAGAAGGTTCCTCCTTGGAGAAAGAAGCGTCTCAGCAAGCAAAGCAGCTGTGGAATGAGAAAAGCCGGCTGTTTATCTACCGTGAGAAGCTGTGCCGAAGGTACGTCAACACAAAAACCCATGAGATGGTATGGCAGATAGTAGTCCCCAGAACGGACATCCAGATGGTGTTGAAAGCCTACCACGATCGAGCGGGGCACTTTGGCTGGAAGAAGCTGGAAACCCTGCTGAAGTGTCGTTTCTACTGGGTGGGAATGCGTAGTTCCATCGAGAAATGGTGTAAAAACTGTGCGTCCTGTAGCCTCCGAAGAAAAGACTACAGCAGCCAGAAAGCACCCCTGCAGCCCATCAAGACGACTCGTCCCTTGGAGATCGTGGCCTTGGAACATGTAAAGTTGTCACCCAGTCGGTCAGGATACTCATATGCCCTGACGATGGTGGATCACTATTCCAGGTTCCTGGTGGTCGCCCCTGTCAAGGATCTGACAGCTGAAACAGCAGCAAAGACGTTTCAAGCGTATTTCTGCAGACCCCATGGATATCCAGAGCAGGTGTTAACTGATCAGGGTCCTGCCTTTGAAGCCGAATTGTTTAAGGAATTCTGTCATTTGTACGGATGCAAGAAGATAAGAACCACACCGTACCACCCCCAAACAAATGGTCTCTGTGAAAAGATGAATCACATAGTCATTGATCTGCTGAAGATGGTACCACTTGAGGAGAGGAATCAGTGGCCAGACCTACTACCTGACCTGGTAGATCTGTACAATCACATACCTGTGAGTTCCACCAATTGCACCACAGCCTACCTTATGCGAGCAAGACCAGGAAAGCTGCCCATGGATTTGGAACTTGGTGTTGTAGAACCAGAAGCTGATGTTACTACTGAAGATTGGGACACGAATCGACAGGAACAGTACAGGAGAGTACAAGCTTGCGTGGAAGATAGTCTCAATAAAGTAAGGGAAAAGCAAGAGGAGAACTACAACAAAAGTGCGCCAGCTGAACCTTTTGCACCTGGAGAGATTGTGCTAAAAAGAAAAAGAAGAATGCACAAATTGGATGATCAGTGGGAAAAGGAGCCATATGTCGTGCAAAATTCCAAGTTTGACAATAGGAAAACCTGTACCATTAGCAAAGATGGAGGAAAGACGACCACCACTGTATCAAGAGACCACCTAAAACTGTGTCCAGACATGTTAAACCTTCACGAAGAAGAGCATGTTATGGAAAAAGAGAAACCAGGTGAAGTCATACACACGGACCTAGGAGATTTTCCTGCAGATTGGCCTTGTATCGGGGATGCTGCGATTATTCCAGTACTTCAATTTTACCAACCACAAGAAGCGCTTCAACGTCCAGTTGAGCCAGTTGCCGCAGCAGAAGAAATAGTTCAAGAGGAACCTGCTCCCGTAGCATCTCCAGAAGTAGAGTCTCGAGAAGTGGAACCTCAAGACGTGGAACTACCAGAAGAATCCCCTAGTGAAATAGAACCGCATCGCCCAGCCACAAGTATGCTTGCCAGATCCCTAGAGAGGTTAAGGCAGTATTACAGTTTGCCGGCACGCAGGACAGATAGGCCAGATGCTACTATACCTGACGCAACACCACGTAGGTCAGTACGCACGACAAAAGGCAGGTTACCTGTTAGGTACCAAGAGTAGGCCTAGCAAATTAAGCCAGTGAACCAATATCCAAGTGTAAAAATGTAAATAAGATTTGTGCAAATATTTGTATATATGTTACTTGTATTATGAAACGTTCAAAGTGTCCTTACCTCCCGCAAGCAAAGAGTTATAATTATGTTATTTGTGTTCATGTTATAAAAAAATTGTTTTCTTTTTCAGCCCGGGAGTGCTGATATTAACTAGGGGGGATGTGTAGCCCAGCTGTGACTGGAGCCACATGTTACCCTGCAAGATGCACGAAAGGTAAACCCACAACAACCCATAAGCACACAACACTCCATATTTTCCTGGTGCCACCAGAGCGAGCCCTTGGAGACGACAGCAGGGAGATGAAGGCAGTCTAGCTGAGAGTTAGCTAGTCGTTGGTTTTACCTCAGAGTGTCAATTTTACCTCAGCAGAGGAGATTAGAGACTGTGAGAGATTCTAGTCAGAACGGCAGTTACCTCAGACGAGCTGAGAGGGAAAGACTAGCCAGAAAGGGAAAGCCTGAAGACTTCAGCAAACACTCAGTTTAGGAGTGGAGTCCAGTAGTAGTGGAAAAGATTACCACTTAGTCTGGTCAAAGTTGAGTCCACTGAGATACCTTCAGTGAGCGTTTTAGTGAGTAAGTGTGCCGACGCTTGGAGAGCGGTGAAGATAAAGAAAGCTGACATCTGCTGCTAGCTTGTGCTTATGATAGTGGTGAGAGTAGGACGAAAGGCAGGTGGAAGAAAGAAGAGAGAGAGTGAAAGAGGTTAACCAGCATTGATAGCTTACCTCCACTCTGCACCACCGGACACCGGGTCCACGCCTGCCAGCATCTGCACGACTGGTAGGAGACACCCGAGAGCCTGCTGGACTACAGGTCGCAGGGGCCCAACAGTGCTGATATGTAACCGGGGTCAGGAAGAACAGGAGTCTGGCCTGATCAGCCATATAGAGACTTAGTTCTGTCCACAAGAAGGCCTCACTACAAGGTCAGCCAGGCATAGCTGAGAAGATGGAGTTAGGCTTTGTTTTATGCAAGTCAGAAACTCACACACTTAAAGGAGTAAGGAGGCCCTACACCTACTCAGTGGGATTACTGGACGTACATCCTCCACCCTGACAGCTTCCCGGGTCGTGCCTACAACTTCACCATCAGTAAAGGTACAGAAAGAGACTTTCTTGTGTGTGTATGCCTTATTGCTCCTGCACCCCTATATTACACCGCCATATACCCTGAGGGATCAGTCTCGCCTGTGGGAGACTTAACACCTTGCTGCCCAGTAACAACCCCTCAGAGGATCTACCCTGCAGCGCTGGTCATCCTGACCAGGAACCACAGGTGGCGTCATGAACATTTCTACAAACCTATAATCCCCTGTAAATATCCCCCTTTTAGTGAGCGCCCAGGGCAACGGACCGAGCTGTGCTACCCGTGACATTCCACAGTGAAGTGAACGGGCTCGGTGCCGAGTACCCCACAGGCCTTGGCTACGAGCGACTCATTTATACAGGCCGACACCCCTTACAGGTAGTGTATGCCTTTAGGGGTGCAGTTTACAGAGCAAGAGGAACATAACTATTACATTTTATATGTTATATCCCTTAATGACTTCCGATATGCGTTAAAACGATGGCTGCTAAGAGGCCTTATTCCCTCATCCCTGTTTTAAAACAGCGATCGTGAATAAGGGAATAGCGCCCCCCAGAGTCTGAAAATCTCTGGGGTCTCAGCTATTGGGAATAGCTGAGACTCTGAAGAACACGATCAGGGATGTTTTTTCCGATCCCTGATCACATGTTCGTCATTCAATGAATAACGGCGATCACTTTAAAAAAAAGTGTGCCACTGTTAAAATAATTTCTCTCTTTTGACATGATATACATGTCAGACAGATAAATGATGTACCTCCGCCAACCACTGGACTCTCCTGCTCCATTCCTCAGCCCACCGCTTCCACTTCCTGAAAAAAAATGGCAGGTGCATGCGTAATGCGACAGCCGAGATTTGCCTGCAAGCACCTGGCAAAAGCAGGGAATTTTCCTATTAGTTCCTAAATAATCCTCCCCTGTGTCATTCCCTTAGATAACTTTTTTCATTTTATAATTTTTCTTTCTTTCCTGCTTTGCTGCTAGGTTTAGGCTTAGGGTTGGGCTTAGGGTTAGGGTTGAGCTTAGGGTTGGGTTTAGGGTTTCTTCAAAAGAACAAAAAAATTATGGCAATATGATGAAAACATGCAGTGATTGGCTGCCATACATGAACGGAGCCTGGACTTGAGCATGTCATTTGAGAACTTGCGATACTCGGTGCACGCCCAAGCACTTGATGCAAACTTGAGTAGCGAACACTTGCGCTCAACACTAATAGCAACTTATTCAATATGATGACCTAATGTTATCAAATTCTGTGTAGGACATTTGGGTTCAAAATTCTCACTATAAATCCTGGATAAAAACCTTGAGGGGTGTAGTTTCCAAAATGGGGTCAGTTTCAGGTGTTTCTGCTGTTTAGACACCTTAGGGGCCCTGCAAATGTGACACGGTGCCCGCAATCTCTTTCAGCCAATTTGTGTTCCAAAATTCAAATGGTGCTCCTTCCATTCCGAGCCCTGCGGTTTTTCCAAACAGATCTTTTTGATTTCATGTGTGATTTCGTTGCTCTCGAAAGAAAAATGTTACCAAACTGAGGGGTCCACGTTTTAGTTTTACCTCTTGGAAAAGTGAAAAAATTGGGGCTAATGCAACATTTTAGAGATAAAATTTTAGAAAATGTTTTTTCATTCCACTTTGCATTAATTCCTGTGTTAAGGGTTAAAACATTTCCTGACAACAGTTTTAAAGTATTTGATGGGTGTGGTGGTTTTTAAAATGGTATCACTTTTCGGAAGTTTCCAATATATAGCCCCTCAAGGTCCATTGAAATCTGAATGCAGTCATGGCCAAAAGTTTTGAGAATGACACACATATTAATTTTTACAAAGTCTACTGCTTCACTTTTTCTAATGGCAATTTGCATATACTCCAGAATGTTATAAAGAGTGATCAGCTTAACAGCAATTACTTGCAAAGTCAATATTTGGCTAGAAAATGAACTTTATCCCCCAAAACACATTTCAACATCATTGCAGCCCTGCCTTAAAAGGACCAGCTAACCTCTTTTCAGTGATTGCTCCATTAACACAGGTGTGGGTGTTGATGAGGACATGGCTGGAGATCAATCTGTCATGATTAAGTAAGAATGACACCACTGGACACTTTAAAAGGAGGCTGGGGCTTGGCATCATTGTTTCTCTTCTGTTAACCATGGTTATCTCTAAAAAAAACACGTGCAGTCATCATTGCAATGCACAAAAATGGTCTAACAGGGAAGAGTATCGCAGCTAGAAAGATTGCACCTCAGTCAACAATCTATCGCATCATCAAGAACTTCAAGGAGAGAGGTTCCATTGTTGCCAAAAAGGCTTCAGGGCACCCAAGAAAGACCAGCAAGCGCCAGGACCGTCTCTTAAAAGTGTTTCAGCTGCGGGATCGGGCTACCAGCAGTGCAGAGCTTGCTCAGGAATGGCAGCAGGCAGGTGTGAGTGCATCTGCACGCACTGTGAGGCGGAGACTCTTGGAGCAAGGCCTGGTCTCAAGGAGGGCAGCAAAGAAGCCACTTCTCTCCAGAAAAAACATCATGGACAGACTGATATTCTGCAAAAGGTACAGGCAGTGGACTGCTGAGGACTGGGTAAAGTTATTTTCTCTGATGAATCCCCTTTTCGATTGTTTGGGACATCAGGAAAACGCCTCATTCGGAGAAGACAAGGTGAGCGCTACCACCAGTCTTGTCTCATGCCAACTGTTAAGCATCCTGAAACCATTCATGTGTGGGGTTGCTTCTCAGCCAAGGGAATCGGCTCTCTCACAGTCTTGCCTAAAAACACAGCCATGAATAAAGAATGGTACCAGAATGTCCTCCAAGAGCAACTTCTCCCAACCCTCCAAGAGCAGTTTGACGATCAACAATGCCTTTTCCAGCATGATGGAGCACCTTGCCATAAAGCAAAGGTGATAACTAAATGGCTCAGGGAACAAAACATAGAGATTTTGGGTCCATGGCCTGGAAACTCCCCAGATCTTAATCCCATTGAGAACTTGTGGTCAATCATCAAGAGACGGGTGGACAAACAAAAACCTAAAAATTCTGACAAAATGAAAGCATTGATTGTGCAAGAATGGACTGCTATCAGTCAGGATTTGGTCCAGAAGTTGATTGAGAGCATGCCAGGGAGAATTGCAGAGGTCCTGAAGAAGAAGGGTCAACACTGCAAATATTGACTTGCTGCATTAACTCATTCTGTCAATATAAGCTTTTGTTACTCATATGTTTGCAATTATTATATTTCTGTCTGTGATAAAAACATCTGTCAAACACACATAAAAACCAGAGGGCTGCAGATCATGTGAAAATATAATATTTGTGTCATTCTCAAAACTTTTGGCCATGACTGTAGGTCCCTAAAGAAACAGGTTTTGTAAATATGTTAAAAAAATGAGAAATTGCTACTAAACTTTAACCCCTTTAACATCCTAACAAAATATGACATTTGAAAAATGATGCAGATGTAAAGAAGACATATGGGAAATGTTATTAATTAATTATTTTGTACAGTATGACTAACTGGTTTAAGGATATAAAGTTCGAAAGTTTGAAAATTGTGATTTTTTCTTTAAACGTTCACCAAAATTGTAATATTTCCACAAATAAACGCAAGTCATATCGAACAAATTTTATCAGTATTGTGAAGTACAATATGTCACGAAAAAAACAATCTGAGAATCACTGGAATACATTGAAGTGTTCCAGAGATATTACCACTTAAGAGTGATACTGGTCAGAATTAAAAAATGTGGCCCTTTCTGCCAACTGATGTACTATCCCGTCCATGTGCCCTGGGCCTTTCTGACCATGGACGGGATACTACGTCATCGGCGATCGGCCGGTGATCGCGGCCGAGTGTCAGCTGATTCTCACAGCTGACACCCGACACTAAGTGCTGGAGCGGTCACAGACTACTCCCATCACTTTAACCCCCAGAACACTGCGATCAAACAAGATCGCAGCGTTCCGGAGCGGGCACAGGGGCTGACAGCCCCTCTGCCTTTGGATCGGAGACCCAGCGGTACACCACGGGGTCTCGATTGCTGCCATGGAGACCCGATGTTGTCATGACGACATCTGGATCTCCAGAGCTGAGGAACTTCCTGTTATGCGCAGTGCATGTCAGGAAGTCTCTCAGGCCAGTGTACAGAAACTGCAGCGCTGACAGCTTCTGTAGCATGCAGATGCTGCATCAGGCTACAAAAAATGATTGTCCCATAGTGGGACAAAGAGTAAAACTTAGAATTAAATAATTTTTTTTTTTAAATAATTTTACGGCTCTACGTTATAAACTTGGGGGTTCAAAGTGCTCACCACACATCTAGATAAGTTTCTTAGGGGGTCTACTTTCCAAAATGGTGTCACTTGTGAGGTGTTTCCACTGTTTAGGCACATCAGGGGATCTCTAAACGCAGCATAGCGTCCAATCTGAATTCCAGCCAATTTTGCATTGAAAAGTCAAACGGCGCTCCTTCCCTTCTGAGCGCTGCCATGCGCCCAAACAGTGGTTTACCTGCATATATAGGGTCTCAGCGTACTCAGGACAAATTGTACAACAACTTTTGGGGTCCAATTTCTCCTGTTACCCTTGATAAAATAAAAAAAATTGGATCTGAAGTAAATTTTTTTGTGAAAAAAAGTTAAATGTTAATTTTTTTAAACATTCCAAAAATTCCTGTGAAACACCTGAAGGGTTAATAAATTTCTTGAATGTGGTTTTGAGCACCTTGAGGGGTCCAGTTTTTAACCCCTTTATTCCATCAGACGTACTAATCCGTCCAAGTGACCCTGGACCTAATTCCCATGGACGGAATAGTACGTCATGGGCGATCAGCTGCGCTCCCGGGGGGAGCGCAGCTGATCGCAGCCGGGTGTCAGCTGTTTATCACAGCTGACACCCAGCACTATGTGTCAGGAGCGGTCACGGACCGCTCCCGGCACATTAACATCTGGCACACCGCGATCAAACATGATCGCGGTGTACCGGGGGCACAGGGGAGGATCGCGCAGGGAGAGGGCTCCCTGCGTGCTCCCCTGAGACCCTCAGAGCAGCGCGATGTGTCGCACTGTTCCGAGGGTCCGTCCTCCCTCCAGGTCCAAGATGGCGCCGGGGTCCTGCAGGGAGGCGGCTTCCTCAGTGCCTGCTGAGAGCAGGCGCTGAGGAAGCCTGCAGCGATGCCAGAGCGATCGCTGGTGTGACAGCGTGCTGTGCACGCTGTCACACCAGCGATCTGCTAAAATACTGTGATGTCCCACCCTGGGACAAAGTAAAAAAGTAAAAAAAATAAAAATAAAAAGTGGAAAAAAAAATCATAAAAAAAAATATTCCCCAATAAATTCATTTTTTTCTGTAAATAAAAAAAACAAAACAATAAAAGTACATATATTTGGTATCGCCGTGTCCGTAACGACCCCCCTATAAAACTTTCCCACTAGTTAACCCCTTTAGTGAACCCCTTGAAAAAAAACAAAGCAAAAAATCAATGCTTTATCATCATACCGCCGAACAAAAAGTGGAATAACACGCGATCAAAAAGACGGATATAAATAAACATGGTACCGCTGAAAACGTCATCTTGTCCCGCAAAAAACGAGCCATCATACAGCATCATCAGTGAAAAAATAAAAAAGTTATAGCTCGCAGAATAAAGCGATGCAAAATAATTATTTTTTATATAAAATTGTTTTTATTCTATAAAAGCGCCAAAACATAAAAAAATGATATAAATGAGGTATCGCCGTAATCATACTGACCCGAAGAATAAAACTGCTTTATCAATTTTACCACATGCGGAACGGTATAAACGCCTCCCCCAAAAGAAATTCATGAATTGCTGATTTTTGTTCATTCTAACCTCCCAAAAATCAAAATAAAAAGCGATCAAAAAATGTGACGTGCTCAAAAATGGTGCCAATAAAAACGTCAACTCGTACCGCAAAAAATAAGACCTCACATGACTCTGTGGGCCAAAATATGCAAAAATTATAGCTCTCAAAATGTGGTGATGCAAAAAACTATTTTTTGCAATAAAAGCGTCTTTTAGCGTGACAGCTGCCAATCATAAAAACCCGCTATAAGAAGTAAATCAAACCCTCATTTATCACTCCCTTAGTTAGGGAAAAATAATAAAATTAAAAAAATGTATTTATTTCCATTTTCCCGTTAGGGTTAGGGTTGCGGCTAAAGTTAGGGTTAGGGTTGGCGCTAACGTTAGGATTAGGGTTAGGGTTGGGATTACGGTTAGGTTTGTGGTTAGGGTTGGGACTAGGGTTAGGGGTGTGTTGGGGTTAGGGTTGGAGTTAGAATTGGGGGGTTTCTGCTGTTTAGGCACATCAGGGGCACTCCAAATGTGACATGGCGTCTGATCTCAATTCCAGCCAATTCTGCGTTGAAAAAGTCAAACGGTGCTCCTTCACTTCTGAGCTCTGCCATGCGCCCAAACAGTAGTTTACCCCCGCCTATGGAGTATCAGCGTACTCTGGACCACAAGAGTTATTGTGCAATTTGTCCTATTTCTTCTGTTACCCTTGGGAAAATAAAAAACTGGGGGCGACAAAATCATTTTTGTAAAAAAAAAAAGGATTTTTTATTTTTATGACTGTACGTTATAAACTTCTGTGAAGCACTTCGGGGTTCAAAGTGCTTACCACACATCTAGATAAGTTCCTTGTGGGGTCTATTTTCCAAAATGGGGTAACTTGTGGGGGGTTTCCACTGTTTAGGCACATCAGGGGCTCTCCATATGCGACATGACGCCCCCAGACCATTCCATCAAAGTCTGCAATCCAAAACGTCACTACTTCCCTTCCGAGCCCCGACGTGCGCCCATACAGTAGTTTACTCCCACATATTGGGTATCAGCGTACTCAGGACAAATTGGACAACAACTTTTGGGGTCCAATTTCTCCTGTTACCCTTGTGAAAATAAAATATTGGGGGCGAAAAAAATCATTTTTGTAAAAAAAAAGGATTTTTTATTTTTACGGCTGTACGTTATAAACTTCTGTGAAGCACTTCGGGGTTCAAAGTGTTCACCACACATCTAGATAAGTTCCTTGTGGGGTCTATTTTCCAAAATAGGGTCACTTGTGGAGGGTTTCCACTGTTTAGGCGCATCAGGGGCTCTCCAAATGCGACATGACTCCCCCAGACCATTCCATCAAAGTCTGCAATCCAAAACGTCACTACTTCCCTTCCGAGCCCCGACGTGCGCCCATACATTAGTTTACTCCCACATATTGGGTATCGGCATACTCAGGACAAATTGAAAAACAACTTTTGGGGTCCAATTTCTCCTGTTACCCTTGTGAAAATAAAA
>JARQOD010000001.1:147225473-147293040 GCA_033576555.1 Oophaga sylvatica
TGCACAGTTGTCTGGCCGTGTGGATCAGCTTGCCACTGAGGTTTAGAGTATTGCTGCATATCTTGCTAGGTTGCCTGTTGTGGAACCTAGGATCCCCATGCCAGATTTGTTTTTAGGGGATCGAGCTAAGTTTCAGAATTTCAAAAATAATTGTAAATTGTTTCTTGCCTTAAAATCTAAGTCCTCAGGAAACGCAGCGCAGCAGGTTCAAATTATCATCTCTCTCCTGCGCGGCGATCCTCAGGATTGGGCTTTTTCCCTGATACCTGGGGATCCTGTTTTGAGTGATGTTGATGCATTTTTTCAGGCTTTGGGGTTATTGTACGATGAGCCTAATGTCACTGATCAAGCTGAAAAAGCCTTGTTGGCATTAAATCAGGGGCTTGATGACGCTGAGTTATACTGTCAGAGATTCCGTAGGTGGGCAGTCCTGACCAAATGGAATGACGACGCTTTGGCGGCCCTTTTCCGGAAGGGTCTGTCGGATAATGTAAAGGATGTTATGGTGGGATTCCCTGTCCCCTCTGGTCTCAATGATTCTATGTCATTAGCGATTCAAATTGACAGACATTTGCGTGAGCGGAGAAGTATGCGTGGAGTGGTGTTGCCTTGTGAGCCAGCTGCTGAGCCCATGCAGTGTGATGGAGTGGTGTCTGGGGCACAGCGTCATGAGTTTCGAAAGCGCAATGGGTTATGTTTCTACTGTGGTGATGCCTCTCATGCTATTTCAGTCTGCCCTAAGCGGGGAAGACGTTTTGCACGCTCAGTTGTCTTGTGTAGTGTTCAGACTAAGTTTTATTAACTGTCACTCTGATATGCTCTCTGTCCTCATTTTCTGCTCAGGCTTTCGTTGATTCTGGAGCAGCTATTAACCTGATGGATTATGATTTTGCTAAACGTTGTGGGTTTCCCTTGATACCCCTACAGAAGTCTATTCCTTTACTGGGATCGATTCTACCCCTTTGGCTGAGAATAAACCCCAGTTTTCTACTCAGGTGATAATGAGGGTTGAACCTGATCACCAGGAGTGCTGCAAATTTTTGGTTCTATATAATCTGCATGACATTATAGTGCTGGGTTTCCCTTGGTTACAGTCTCATAATCCTGTTTTGGATTGGAAATCTGTGTCTGTAACCAGTTGGGGCTGCCAATGTGTTAATACCAACACTCCTGTTTTTTCTGCCTCCCCCAGGCTGAGGATGTTCCTGACTTTTTGTTTGATTTTTCTGATGTGTTTAGCGAAAGTAAATCTGCATCCTTGCCTCCCCATAGGAGCTATGACTGCGCTATTGAATTAGTGCCAGGTAGTAAATTCCCTAAAGGTCGCCTTTTTAACTTGTCTGTACCTGAACATGACGCTATGCGGTCTTATATCAAGGAATCATTGGAGAAGGGTCATATCAGACCATCCTCTTCACCCTTAGGTGCCGGTTTTTTCTTTGTGGCCAAAAAAGATGGTTCATTAAGGCCGTGTATTGATTATCGTCTCTTGAACAATATTACTGTGAAATATCAATACCCGTTACCCTTGATTTCTGACCTGTTTTCCAGGGTGAAAAACGCTACTTGGTTTACCAAGCTTGACCTCAGGGGGGCGTATAACCTTATTCGCATTAAGCACGGGGATGAATGGAAGACGGCATTTAACACCCCTGAAGGGCATTTTGAGTACCTTGTGATGCCCTTTGGGCTCACTAATGCTCCTTCCGTCTTCCAGTCCTTCATGAATGACATTTTCAGGGATTTTGTGGACAAGTTTCTGATTGTTTATTTGGATGATATCTTGATTTTTTCTAATGACTGGGACTCTCATGTGAAACATGTTCGAACTGTATTCCAGATTTTGAGAGAGAATGCTCTGTATGTGAAGGGATCAAAGTGTATTTTTGGCGTACAGAAGATCTCATTTCTGGGATTCATTTTGTCCCCATCTGTTATTGAAATGGACCCGGTCAAGGTTCAGGCCATCTGTGATTGGGTCCAACCTACTTCATTAAAGGCTCTTCAGAGATTTTTGGGTTTTGCCAATTTTTATCGTAAATTTATTGGTAATTTCTCGGTTATTGTTAAACCATTAACTGATTTGACCAGAAAGGGTTCTGATGTGGTGAATTGGCCTCCTGAGGCAGTCTCTGCGTTTCAGGAACTTAAGCAGAGATTCACTTCTGCTCCTGTTCTACGGCAGCCTGATGTTTCTCTGCCATTTCAGGTGGAGGTTGATGCCTCTGAAATTGGGGCAGGTGCCGTTTTGTCCCAAAAAGATCCAGAGACCTCTAAAAGTAACCCTTGTGCCTTTTTCTCTCGAAAATTTTCTCCTACTGAACGTAATTATGACGTGGGTAATCGGGAGTTATTGGCCATGAAGTGGGCTTTTGAAGAGTGGAGACATTGGCTGGAGGGAGCCAAACATCAGGTGGTGGTCCTTACGGACCATAAGAATCTGGTCTATCTGGAATCTGCCAAGCGACTCAATCCTAGACAGGCCAGGTGGGCCTTGTTTTTCACACGTTTTAATTTTGTGGTTTCCTTTCTTCCTGGCACTAAGAATGTTAAGGCGGATGCCCTCTCGAGGAGTTTCCTTGCGGACTCTCCTGAGCTATCTGATCCCTCTGTTATTTTGAAGGAGGGTGTAGTTCTTTCCGCCATCTCGCCCAATTTGAGACTTGCTCTGGAGGGGTGTCAGGAGGATAGGCCCGAGCGCTGCCCTGTTGGAAAATTGTTTGTCCCGGACCAATGGAAAAAGAGTGTGATGTCTGAGATTCATTGTTCCGCATTGTCTGGGCATCCCGGAATTTTTGGTACCAGAGACTTGGTTAGTCGGTCCTTTTGGTGGCCTACCTTGTCTCGCGATGTCAGGGAATTTGTGCAGTCCTGCGGGACTTGCTCTCGCTCCAAGCCTTGCTCTCGCTCTAGTGGTTTGTTGATGCCATTGCCTGTGCCCAAGAGACCATGGACCCATATCTCTATGGATTTCATTTCCGATCTTCCTGTTTCTCAGAGAATGACCACCATCTGGGTAATTTGTGATAGGTTTTCCAAAATGATACATCTTGTGCCATTACCTAAGTTGCCTTCCTCCTCTGAATTGGTGCCATTGTTCCTTCAGCACGTGGTTCGTTTACACGGCATTCCTGAGAACATTGTGTCTGACAGAGGAGTCCAGTTTGTTTCCAGATTTTGGAGGACTTTTTGTTCTAAACTGGGTGTTCAATTGTCTTTCTCCTCGGCATTTCATCCTCAGACCAATGGTCAAACTGAGAGAACAAACCAGACATTGGAGACTTATCTAAGATGCTTTGTGTCTGCTGATCAGGATGACTGGGTCTCTTTTTTGCCTTTGGCTGAGTTTGCTCTTAATAATAGGGCTAGCTCTGCCACTTTGATGTCTCCGTTTTTCTGTAATTCTGGGTTTCACCCTCGATTTTCTTCAGGACAGACGGAGGCTTCTGTCTGTCCAGGTGTTGACTCTGTTGTTGAGCGTATGCAGCAGATTTGGGACCAGGTAGTGGAGAGGTTGTCCCTCTCTCAGGAGAAGGCCCAGCGGTTTGCTAACCGGCATAGGACTGATGGTCCTCGGTTTAAAGTGGGGGACTTGGTCTGGTTGTCCTCAAAGAATATTCCTATGAGAGTAGCATCTCCTAAATTTAAACCTAGGTTCATTGGACCTTATAAGATCATGGAGATTATTAATCCTGTTTCTTTTCGTTTGCTTCTTCCAGGGACATTTAAGATCCATAACGTGTTCCACAAGTCCTTGTTGAAGAGGTTTGTTGAGCCAGTGGTTCCTGCTGCTGTCCCTCCTGACCCTGTTTTGGTTGAGGGCAATCTGGAGTATGTGGTTGAGAAAATATTGGATTCTCGTTTTTCTAGACGAAGACTCCAGTATTTGGTTAAATGGAGAGGTTATGGTCAGGAAGACAATTCTTGGGTGTTTGCTTCGGACATCCATGCTAGGAGACTTATCCGTGCGTATCATAGAACTCATCCTGACCGACCTGGTTGCTCAAATGAGGGTTCGGTGACCCCTCCTCAAGGGGGGGTACTGTTGTGAATGGGTTTGAGATGAGTTCTGAGCAGAGGCTCCCTCTGGTGGTTACAAGCGGTACTAGTTAGGAAGTGAGGATTGTGAGGACTGGGAATCAGGTGTTACTGATTGGTCTTTTATAAGGGAGTCATTTTCCCATCAGGGTTGCCGGTGATCAATTGTTCTGGTCTGAATCCTTCTTTCCAGTTTCCCTTGTAGCCTGCTGTGTCGTGTCTGCATCTCCTGCTATCAGATAAGACAATTTCTTATTTTGTGTTTTTGCTATATTTTTGCATTTTGTCCTGCACTTCTGTGGGGGCCTTCAGGGTCCCCTCCGGGGGCTTTTGCCCTCTCAGTTTAGTCCAGCCACTGTGTTTTGTACTTTTGCTTTTTCCAGTTTTTTTTCAGTGGCTGCTGTTTTGTTTTTGTTACACCAGAGAACTAATTTAGGTGGTAGAGGTCGTGTGATCTCAGGTGATTTTGAAATTAGTAGAGTTGGTGTTTTTTCAGGGTTTTCTGAGATTGCAGTAAGTACCCTTCCTATCCTTTTCTATTTAGATAGTTTGGGCCCCAGCGTTTGCTCATACTATTTTCTTTCTGTGTCAGTATTTCCTCTTGTCTAACCGCCATTACATGTTTGGGGGCTTTCTATTATCTTTGGGGTTCTGCTCCGGGGCAGATAGCTTTCCTATTTCTATCTTTAGGTGTAGTTAGTTTCTCAGGCTGTGACGAGGCGTCTAGGACCAACGTAGGAACGCTCCACGGCTGCCTCTAGTTGCGGTGGTTAGTCAGGGTACTGCAATCTCATAGATTCCAACTGCTCTGGTGTATTTCCTTTTTTACCTGCACTCCTCAGCTACCGTAACATAACATTAGGGGGTCTAGCTTCCAATAATGGGGTCACTTGTGGGGGGTTTCCACTGTTTAGGCTCATCTTGGGCACTAGAAACAGAACATGACCCTCATCAATGTTTGCATTCCAAAACGTTACTGCTTCCTTTCCAAGCCCTGCCGTGCGCCCAAACAGTTTCCCCCCCCACATATGGGGTATCAGCGTACTCAGGACAAATTGGACAACAACTTTTGTGGTCCAATTTCCTTGGGAAAAATCAAAAATTTGGGACTAAAAAATCATTTTTGTGGAAAATTGTTTTTTTTTTCACACCCAGGCATTATAAACTTTTGTGAAACACTTTGGGGTTCAAAGTGCTCACAACAGATCTAGATAAGTTCCTTAGGGGGTCTAGTTTCCAAAATGGTGTCACTTGTGGGGGGTTTCCACTATTTAGGCGTATCAGGGGCTCTCCATACACGACATGGCGTCCAATCTCAACTCCAGCCAATTTTAGTTTGAAAAAGTCAAACGGCGCTCCTTCCCTTACGAGCTCTGCCGTGTGCCCAAACAGTGGTTTTCCCCCACATATGGGGTATTGGCGTACTCAGGAGAAATTGCACAACAACTTTATCTGCCCATTTTCTCCTTTTACCCTTGTGAAAATAAAAAAAAGTTTGTAAAAGATCATTTTTGTGGCTAAAAAGTTAAATATTAATTTTTTCCTTCCATGTTGCTTCAGCTCCTGTGAAGCACCTGAAGGGTTATTAAACTTCTTGAATGTGGTTTTGAGTACCTTGAGGGGTGCAGTTTTTAGAATGGTGTCACTTTTGGGTATTTTCTGCTATATAGACCCGTCAAAGTGACTTCAAATGTGAGGTGGTCCCTAAAAAAATGGCTTTGTAAATTTTGTTGTAAAAATGAGAAATCACTGGTTAACTTTTAACCCTTATAATTTCCTAACAAAAAAAAATTTTGGTTCCAAAATTGTGCTGATGTAAAGTAGACATCTGGGAAATGTTATTTCTTAACTATTTTGTGTGATATATTTCTCTGTTTTAAGGGAAAAAAAATTCAAAGTTTGAAAATTGCAAAATTTTCAAAATTTTCGCCATATTTGCATTTTTTTCAAAAATAAACGCAAGGTATATCGAAGAAATTTTACCACTAACGTGAAGTACAATATGTCACGAGAAAACAGTCTCAGAATCGCGAAGATCCGTTGAAGCGTTCCAGAGTTATAACCTCATAAAGAGACAGTGGTCAGAATTGTAAAAATTACCCCTGTCATTAACGTGCAAACCACCCTTGGGGATGAAGGGGTTAAAATGGTGTCACTTTTGGGTATTTTCTATCATATAGACCCCTCAAAGTTACTACAAATGTGATGTGGTCTCTAAAAAAAAATAGTGTTGTAAAATGAGAAATCGCTGTTTAATTTTTAAGCCTTATAACTTTCTAACTAAAAAAAAATATTGGTTCCAAAATTGTGCTGATGAAAAGTAAACATGTGGGAAATGTTACTTATTAAGTATTTTATGTGACATATCTCTGTGATTTAAGGGCATGAAAATTCAAAGTTGGAAAATTGCAAAAATTTCAAAATTTTTGCCAAATTTCCATTTTTTTCACAAATAAACACAAGTCATATCAAAGAAATTTTACCACTATCATGAAGTACAATATGTCACAAGAAAACATCATCAGAATCACTGCGATCCATGGAAGCGTTCCAGAGGTATTAACTCATAAAGGGACAGTGGTCAGAATTGTAATAATTGGCCCGGTCATTAACATGCAAGCCACCCTTGGGGGTAAATGGGTTAAGGTCAAAGTTAGTTTGATCGCTAAGGGGTTATTCCAAAAAGATAAGCAGTGTTTACAAGAAAAAGTACAAGATGATACAAAAGGGGAACAAACAATACAATATATACTGTACAATTATATAAAATAAAAATGAATAATAAAAGAGAATAACTAAACCTGATGTCATGAAAATGGCTCAGAGCTTAGTGGAGAGAGGTAATCCAGGAAAACTGGACAGAACCTTCAGAAAGCTGCATCTTCTAAGAGCTGACCCAGACCCAACAGCTGCTTTTTATTAGATCAACGTTATGCTCACATACCTCCCCTTGATGAGCTCATGAGTCGGTGGATTGTGGGATGCACTGGGTCTGTTAAAATTTTATGAGATCCCCAACTTACAGGATATCTTCACCCCTGTAGGTTCCAGGCAGTAGATATTGAGATCATATTTCTTATCATGATTTTACTGTTGAGATCAAACAAAGCCTGGTTCGCATCATCTATTGACCATTATTAAGTTGGTGTGCTTCTAGTGGCTCCACTGCGATGTGAGTTAATTCGTCAAGTCCATCTCTTTACTATGATGCCAAAAATCTATATCCCATAAATATCGGATTGATACAAAACCCCAACACTCATATGTGGACAATGGCGACACAAAGGCTGAAACACTCTCTTCAAAATCCTTTCAAGCTAAGATGCTCCTTCCTTGGAACAATGGAACAAATGAGCCCCTGCACTTCTCCACCTGTACATAAACAAATCTCATTTTGGGTTCTGTTTCTTTTCTGTTTAATTACCTGACCAATGCAGAAGGTCTCTGCTTCACAGGTAGTTTTAATTACTTACTCTCTCTCCATATTTTCTGGGGTCAGGATAAATATGCTGCATTCTGGGAGGCCTGTAAGCTCTATTTCAGGCTTTGCCCGCTGTCATCTGGGAGTGAGGTGCAGAGGGTAGAGATTGTTGTCTCACTGTGCTGAGTTGAAAATTGTTGTTGTTGCTGGAGATTGTTACATGCTGTTTTTGGGTGTATGCTTTCCTCATAGTCCTATTCCCATTTGGTTTGTACATTCCTACCCTTCCCTATATACCGCTCTACCTTTGATGAGTGTTTTGTATGTTTATTGCCTTCTGTTATCCATGTTCGTCTTATGTGCTTATACACTTGGATATCTCTCCCAAACCTCCTGGGGGAGGGGGTGGGGACAGCTTAGTGAATAACAGGAGAATAGTAAGGCTGGTGGCCCAAACCTCCTCACCTTTAAAGGTACCTTTGGAAGCAGGGATAGATATGGATGGTACATGGCCCCTTTCCCTAATCACGTACTGTCACAGCGTGACAGATGTAATATGGATTTTAATTTTTCTCTGTGACAATATACTCTTTCCATTTTCATCCTGCAGAGTGGGATGGGGTGGGGAATTGGAAGTGTAAGGATATAATACGGATACCTCAATTAAGAAGTCTTCATGCATGTGCAACAGTACATAATCTATATATAACACAGCTCTTGTACATATAGCACAGCATTTCCTACACGAGATGTCAAACATTCACTCTTAAAGAGGTACTGTAAGCTGTTGAAGAGTAAATTGACACTGACAGAGCAAACACACCATGGAACTGAATACTTATCTTCCAGCACAGCATTCACTTAGCAGTCATTGAAAAAGAAAGGTCCAGTCTTCCATACAGAACCTTACTATTGAATCCTCGATTAGATCCTTCTTTTAGGTCTTTAATGAATAATACAACAAGCCTGCCTGCTAAAAAAGAACAATGAGTGGCTTTAAAAGGAACGCATTGTAGCTCTAGTTTCATTCATCTACATTATGGTTTCTTTAAGGGTTCTTAAAGTGTTCATTTTCATGGTCGTGTCATGTGAGAGGATGGGTTCATGGAATTTTTAAAGTATCTCTGAGAGGGACAGCTGCAATACTATGATTGATTTCCACATAGCAATGTGCTGATTCTAGAACCAAATAGAAGCCTACATAAATATATAGTATAATCATCTCATCTATGGAGTCTGCTTTACTGAATAGTTTTACTGGTTAGTGATCCGGCCCCTTTCGTCCAGACAATCCAGTATCTGAGCTTTTTTTCCCAGTGTTATTCCCAATCCTCAGCTCAATATTTGACAGCAACACAACCACATATTGAAAATGACGGAGAACAGATAGTGAATATAACTTTCAATGACAATGCTAATAAATGCGAATTAACATAACAGAATTCATCACAGAAGGGGTTGCAGTAAATTATCTCACAGTGTGACAAGTAAATCAACCCCTATATAGACTTGAGCAAAAAAATTCTCAGGACCCTAGTCTGGTGACCATGTGCAATCCGGGTCAGTGGACCATATCCTGCAAATGTTCTCCTACCTACTTGCATCATCAGAGCCTCTCATAATTAACTCTTCACCCCCGGGCGATTTTCCATTTCTCATTTTCGTTTTTTACTCCCCTTCTCCCAAGAGCCTTTTTTATTTTTCTGTCAATATAGCCATGAGGGCTTGATTTTTGCGGAACAAGTTGTACTTGTGAATGAGGTAATTGATTTTACCACATAGTGACCTGAAAATTGGGAAAAAAATTCCAAGTATGGTGAAATTGTAAAAAAAGGGCAATTTCACAATTGTTTTTTAGGTTTTCACTATATGGTAAAACTGACCTGACAATATGATTCCCCAGGTCAGTACGAGTATGCTGATACCAAACATGTATAGATTTTTTTAATTTAAGTAGTGTAAAAAGATCTGAAATTTCTATGAAAAAAAGTTTTTGAGTTTGTCGCCATTTTCAGAGACCCGTAGCGTTTCCATTTTTCAAGATACGGTTCTTTGTGAGGGCTTATAATGAAATAGCATAAAATAAAAAACCACACCTACCCCATCCCAAGGAAACCCAATAGAATTTTTATAATAACTTTTAATTCTATTGGGTTTCCTTGGGATGGGGTGGGTGTGGTTTTTTATTTTATGCTACTTCAGTACGTTTATTAAATTAAATTTTGTCCTGTTTGATCTAGGTTCCGTTATTGAGTGATGGTGTTTTCCATTGGTTCCTCTGAACTTCAGACCATACGTTCATCCGAATTATTTTCTAACTAAACGTCATAACATGAACAGCCCTGGCGGTTTGAGGTTAATGCACCATCATCAACTTTTCACAACGTGAAGGATTCATATATCTCATAATATACTTCATGGGACTTTTCCGGATTGCTCCTAGATATATCTCTTTGCACTATGCACTTTATGTACTTGTTATTATATTGATGCACTACCATTAATATTAATTGTAATATATTAAATTTAATTATCTTTAACGGTGACATCCACTGTATTTATCTAGGGATTTCTATACAGTACAGACCAAAAGTTTGGACACACCTTCTCATTCAAAGATTTTTCTGTATTTCATGACTATGAAAATTGTAGAATCACACTGAAGGCATCAAAACTATGAATTATCACAGGTGGAATTATACATTACACTTTACAAAAAAGAACAGTGTCACCAGCAAAGCACCCCCACACCATCACACCTCCTCCTCCATGCTTCACGGTGGGAACCAGGCATGTAGAGTCCATCCGTTCACCTTTTCTGCGTGCAAAGCAGTAATCAAAGCAAAAAGTGGCTACTTTAAAGAACTTAGAATATAAGACATATTTTCAGTTGTTTCACACTTTTTTGTAAAGTGTAATGTATAATTCTACATGTGTTAATTCATAGTTTTGATGCCTTCAGTGTGATTCTACAATTTTCATAGCCATGAAAATACAGAAAAATCTTTGAATGAGAAGGTGTGTCCAAACTTTTGGTCTGTACTGTATATATTATTTTATTCTCTATCCCAGTATGGGCTGTAAGGTTTTACTCACTCGGCTGCTTCAGAGGTAATTCAAGAGACACTTTCTTATGCAAAAAGTCTTTAGGTTTATTGCATCATAAACCATATGGTAACATACAATACACTCTTCAATGCTTCAGCTCCTGCCTGGAGCCTCGCTCTTCAGTCACAGAGACCTCTCTGTAATGTCCCGCCTTGGACACATGGAAGCCTGTCCACACTGGCAGACTCCCACACACTCTCTCACAGGTGCAAAACACACTCCATTACATAGGTGTAACTCCACCCACAGGTGAGGTCAGGAATCACATGGTTATGTCACATGGTCATGACCTCACCACAGGTCCTTCAGCTACACCATTACATGCAGGTTTTATCCCAGGTATTTAGACACAAGCCCCTTGGGTGGGTTTGTAGGTGACTGGACCCGCCCAGCTCTCCTAGTCACCTGGCAGCCTCCCAATATATAGTACAACTCAGCAGTAGATCTGCTGAACCAAAACATATTCAGGCTTCCATCACAGGGCCACCCACCTCTGTGATACATAACGTCCATCCATCACATGTCTCCATGCATATCCCGAGGACCATACACAGTGCCCCCTAGCTGCATCAGGGGTCATTACACCACATACCTCCCCCCTCTGTTCAAACTTGTGGGGTTGAACACTTTTTACCCGACCAGAGATCCTTCTCGGTCGTCTCTGCCAGTCAAACCGTCTCTCTAAGTCGGACCCTGCTACTAATCTCTTTGGTAGGCGTCTGTCCTCCGACTCTGTCACATCTGTTGCTGACGCCCCCCTGTCAGACCACCCGCATCCCCAGCGGTCAGTACGGCATCGCAATTCCTTTGCACCCATACGTCCTGTCTGGTCTAAGTCCTTTTCATTTTGTCTACTACAGGTTCTCCTGCTTAGGTCACTCATTACTGAGCTAACTGAGGCATCACTATTTCCTGTATTATCTCCAGCTTGAGGACTTCTCGTCTTAAGTGAACCTCTTCGCCTCTCAATACCACGGGTTGAAGGTGGCGACCATCTTCTTTCCATTTCCCGTAGGTTTCTGTTGACCTGCTCCCTCTCCAGTCGTAGCTGCTCTACTTCTCTCAAGTATGACACACGATACTCCAGGAGCATCCGGATATTCCCAAGGCTCTCCCTGGATCCGACAACGAGGAATGGGACCATCCCATCTTCACCCTTGACCTGGACTTCGTCATCAGCCGGAATCCTGACTCTCCTCACACCGGACTTATTTACCATCTCCTGCATAACTTTCCCGAGTCTTCCGATGACCTTCTTCACCAGACCTCTGGGCACTTGAACGATGTCTTCCATCAAGCCAAGCTGATTTTGAGTCTTTCTTACTTGCTCCAGACGTCGAGTGGCTTCGTGATTTCTCAACAGGATCATTTGCTTTGTGCGGAGACAATGTAGGTGCATGTCCCTCAGGATAGCCACCCGCTTCATTGTGACTTCCCTAGTCGACAGTATGACTAACTGTTTCATCTCTGGCACCCAGTTCACACTGCATGCTTCTACCGCTTTTCTAAAGGCCTCATGCACATCCTCACTAGCACAAGCTTCTTGCATGTCTTCGGGTACCTCTATTATACACTTGAAAACCGACCCGTCCCCTTCTTGGACAGACTGTTGGACCTCCTCGTCCTGAGCATTAGTACGGTTTTCCAAGACCTCGATCTCCTTTGTGTGACCATCTGCATGGCACTTCTCCTGCTGGATTTCTTCTCCCGTAGATTTCTGGAGCTGGGCACTAGTCTCCTCCTCTATCTTGAGCTCTCGGAGAACTCTATCTCGCTCTTCTGCCAAGCAGCGACACTCCTGCTGATGTTTCTCTTGGGCCTCTCTGAGCACCTCCGTCTCTTTCCATAGAGCCTTGTTCATACTCTTACACGCTGACAGATGATTTCTGAGCTTAGAGACTTCCTTCTCCAGCTCCTCCACTTTGTGCTCAATCATTCGTCTCAGGACCCTTTCCTGCTCTACTGCCTCTTTCACTGTTTCTTTACACAGCTCTATATCCTCATTAAGGACAGTCACCTGACCGGTATCTGACCCTGACTCTTCCTCATCATTTTGCTTCTTAGAGGATGTAGCCTGTCCTGCCTTTCCACGGCCCCTGCGGCGAGAGGAAGATCGGCCATTTTTACTCGGCTCCACGTTACTGCACTCGCTTTCCCTTGCAGTCGAGTCACAGTCTGCATAGGAGTCACTCCCACTCCCCCTGTCATCCTGGAACTGCACGTCCCCACTTAGACAGGTCTCTGCCCCCTTTTCTGGAGCTGTACCGTTTCTCACGGTCACAAGTCTTGTCACGTCCAAGTCCCCGAGTTGGTCTGACCCACACTTTCTTCTGGTCACCTGGAACTCTAGACTATCGATATTAGGTGTTACCTTCTTTTCACACATCACACCATCAGGACCCACTACAGCAGCCTGCTGTGGTGAGACTCCCTTAGGGTCATTCTTGCTCCCTTCTGAGCAATCAAGCACTCCTCTTTCCTCCCACAAATCCCAAAACCGTTTAAAGTCCTGGCCAATTACTACAGGGTATGGTAGTCCGGGACTACAGGGATATCATGGGTAGCAATAACAGTGGACGTCTCAATGATTACCCTGGACACCGGATAATCCCTAGAGACTCCATGTCCGCAGTGGACTTCCATCTTCCTTCCGGGAATCAGATAGACAGGAGTGTGGCGCTCACCAGTGTCACCTGGCTCCCTGAGTCCAGAAGTCCAATCACACACTCTCCATTGACTTCTACAGAACAGCTCCCTGACACCTTGTCAGATGGAAAGTCAGTACAACATCCTGGACATGCGCTGTTCGGACCCTGAACCTGGCAACCGTCCTTCAGCTTAATCATCGCCACCTTTTTTCCTGCCGCCACCCCAATTTGGGATACCGCCCCCTTTTGGGACTCCGCCCCCTTTTGGGTAACCATCCCTGTTTTGGGTTGCCGCCCCCCTTTTGGGACTCCTCCCCCTCTAGGGACACCACCCAACACTGGGGTACACATCACGGCTCTTACAGGCCCCAGTCCGCACAGACCCTTATGTCTCTCAGGGCTGGTACCGTCACTTTAAGAGGTCACCCACTCTGGACCTGATGTCCTTATGGTACCTCACCAGCTCCTGCTGGTACTGCCACCACCCGCCAGCACCTCCGGCTGCCGCGCACAAGCCGCTGCTGCCACTGCAGCTCTTGCTGCTGCAGAACCTCTTGCTGCAAGTCACTGTAGCTCCTGCTACCACAGATCTCTGCACGCTGCGCTGTCTTGCCGCTTGTCACCTTCGTGACCCCACGAGTCACAGCCAGCCGCTTGTCACCTTCATGACTCCTCCGAGCCACAGCAAACACCTCACACGTGTTCCAGAAGAAAAAAAAAACACCAAAAAAAAATAGTTTCTCACTGATTCTTCTCACTGATCCCGACCAGCCTAGCACGGTTGTCAAGACCGTCCCCTGTTGGCGTCAGCCACACAGGTTCCTGGAGACCTCAGCCTCAGAGGTACCCAACAAACACAAAAATACAGTCTTTCTCACTGACCCGTCAGCACACCACAGACTCCTGTCTGTCACTCTTGGCCACAGAGATTTCCGGACACCTCCTCTCTCAGAGAGGCATCCCACAAAGGAAAAAACAGTCTCACTGACCCGTCAGTACACCACAGACTCCTGTCTGTTACCTGTTGGCCACGCAGGTTTCCAGACACCTCCTCTGAGGTATCCTCTCAGCATGCTTTCTGCTTACTTCTCAATGACCCCGGTCACATAACACAGACTCCTGTCTGTCACCACTGCTTAACAGTTTCTTCAGATACCTCATATCAGAGGCACCCCATAAACATCAACACAGTTTATTCGTGACCACTGGTCACACTCACGGTTTTCACAGACCGTCCGTTCCTCCTCTGGTTCCTGATTCCCAGTCCTGGAACATGTGCTCCTTGGGTCGCTGCCAGCATTCCATCCACCAATTGTAAGGTTTTATATATATACAGCACAGACCAAAAGTTTGGACACACCTCATTTAAAGATTTTTCTGTATTTTCATGACTATGAAAATTGTACATTCACACTGAAGGCATCAAAACTATGAATTAACACATGTGGAATTATATACTTAACAAAAAAGTGTGAAACAACTGAAAATGCATCTCATATTCTAGATTCTTCAAAGTAGTCACCTTTTGCTTTGATTACTGCTTTGCACACTCTTGGCATTCTCTTGATGAGCTTCAAGAGGTAGTCACCGGAAATGGTTTTCACTTCACAGGTGTGCCCTGTCAGGTTTAATAAGTGGGATGTCTGGCCTTATAAATGGGGTTGGGACCATCAGTTGTGTTGTGCAGAAGTCTGGTGGATACACAGCTGATAGTCCTACTGAATAGACTGTTAGAATTTGTATTATGGCAAGAAATCTTTAAATGAGAAAGTGTGTCCAAACTTTTGGTCTGTACTGTATATATTAGGTGCATATTGCATTTTGTTTTTTTCAATTTAAATGCATTATCTTGGTATCACTGGATACGCTTATATACAGTGCCTACAAGTAGTATTCAACCCCCTGCAGATTTAGCTGGTTTGATAAGATGCAAATAAGTTAGAGCCTTCAAACTGCAAACGAGAGTAGGATTTATTAACAGAAGCATAAATCTTACAAACCAAAAAGTTATGTTGCTCAGTTGAATTTTAATACATTTTAAACATAAAAGTGTGGGTCAATTATTATACAACCCCTATGTTTAATATTTCGTGGAATAACCCTTGTTTGCAATTACAGCTAATAATCGTCTTTTATAAGACCTGATCAGGCCGGCACAGGTCTGTGGAGTTATCTTGGCCCACTCCTCCATGCAGATCTTCTCCAAGTTATCTAGGTTCTTTGGGTGTCTCATGTGGACTTTAATCTTGAGCTCCTTCCACAAGTTTTCAATTGGGTTAAGGTCAGGAGACTGACTAGGCCACTCCAACACCTTGACTTTTTCCCTCTTGAACCAGGCCTTGGTTTTCTTGGCTGTGTGCTTTGGGTCGTTGTCTTGTTGGAAGATGAAATTACGACCCATCTTAAGATCCTTGATGGAGGAGCGGAGGTTCTTGGCCAAAATCTCCAGGTAGGCCGTGCTATCCATCCTCCCATGGATGCGGACCAGATGGCCAGGCCCCTTGGCTGAGAAACAGCCCCACAGCATGATGCTGCCACCACCATGCTTGACTGTAGGGATGGTATTCTTGGGGTTGTATGCAGTGCCATCCAGTCTCCAAACGTCACGTGTGTGGTTGGCACCAAAGATCTCGATCTTGGTCTCATCAGACCATAGAACCTTGAACCAGTCTGTCTCAGAGTCCTCCAAGTGATCATGAGCAAACTGTAGACGAGCCTTGACATGACGCTTTGAAAGTAAAGGTACCTTACGGGCTCGTCTGGAACGGAGACCATTGCGGTGGAGTACGTTACTTATGGTATTGACTGAAACCAATGTCCCCACTGCCATGAGATATTCCCGGAGCTCCTTCCTTGTTGTCCTTGGGTTAGCCTTGACTCTTCGGACAAGCCTGGCCTCGGCACGGGAGGAAACTTTCAAAGGCTGTCCAGGCCGTGGAAGGCTAACAGTAGTTTCATAAGCCTTCCACTTACGGATGATGCTCCCAACAGTGGAGACAGGTAGGCCCAACTCCTTGGAAAGGGTTTTGTACCCCTTGCCAGCCTTGTGACCCTCCACGATCTTGTCTCTGATGGCCTTGGAATGCTCCTTTGTCTTTCCCATGTTGACCATGTATGAGTGCTGTTCACAAGTTTGGGGAGGGTCTTAAATAGTCAGAAAAGGCTGGCAAAAGAGATCATTAATCCACACATGTGAAGCTCATTATTCTTGGTGCCTGAACTACTTCTTAATACTTTAGGGGGACCAAACAGAATTCTTGTGGTTTGAGGGGTTGAATAATAAATGACACTCTGAATTAACTTTTAACGTTTTTAAAAAAAAATAAAAATTATAAAAAAATTTTTTGCTGCAGTGCATTTCCCACTTCCAGGCTGATCTACAGTACAAATGTCACAATGCCAAGTTAATTCCGCATGTGTCAACCAGCTAAATCTGCAGGGGGTTGAATACTACTTGTAGGCACTGTATGTATTTTTTTGTGCTGTGGGAAGCAACTAACCATTTGATCATTCTGGTAATATAGTAGCAATCCAGATGTATTTGTATTTTTTCCTGTTTGAGGATTTCATATTTTTATGCCAGTATCATTGACTGTATATGATAATTAGAATTATGTGATGTGACTATTTAATTATGGCCTGTGCTTTTTGCCTGTGTTAAAATATTATGTGAGTTATTTCCCGGGTTACCCACCCAATTTTACTGTACCTGTGGTATTTTTCCATTTTTTAAGATTTTCTTAATGCGTTGTTAATAAAAATGAATTTTTTTACTGATATATGGTGGTATCAAAACCTGTCTTTTCTTTGGTGATATATTACATAGTTTGGCTTTTGAGTTGGAGCTATAGGGGACATAAATTTGGTGTCATTGTATCTTAATTAACCAGACGTCTATTTTCAGTAAGCCAAGAGGAATAGACTGTTATGTATATGTTGACTTTTGAATTTATGCGTTTGTTCTTCAATTGGTAAAGAACCATACTGTTATGTTTCGGTAGCTGAGGAGAAACAGCAAAAATAGCCAAAGTAGCAATACACCAGAGAGGCTGGAAACTACTGGGTTGCAGAACCCTAAACTAACCGCAACACTAGAAGTAGCCGTGGAACGTACCTACGGTGATCCTAGACGCCTCGTCACAGCCGGAGAGATAGCTACACCTAAAGGCAGAAAGATGAAAGCTAACTGCCCCATAGCAGAACCCCAAAGAAATAGGAAGCCCCCAACATGTAATGGCGGTTAGACAAGAAGAAAATACGAACACAGACAGAAAATAGAATGAGCAAACGCTGGGGCCCAATTCTGTCTAGATAGAAAAGTATAGGAAAGAATTCTGACTGCAACCCAAAAAACCCTGACAAAAATACCAACACTTCTGATTAACAAAAAACCTGAGATCACACGATCTCTACCACCTAAATCAGATCTCTGGTGTAACACACAGCAATTCAGCAAATAAAAAGTGACACAGGAACAGAGCAAAAGTGCAAACACAAACTGAGCACAAATGCAGCGCCAGGCCCCAACAGGGGACCAGGCTGAAGTCACCTGCAAGGCAGCAAACCAGCAAGTAAAATCCAACCAGAGGAAAAAAAACAGCAATTCACTTATCTGAATGAAAGCAGGAATGCAAGCTGAGCTCCAACCAAGACCTGGAGGAACAATTGATTACCGGCAAGGCTGATGGGAGTTCAGGTCACTTATATCAGACCATTCGGACCCAGCTGAAAGCCATTCAGCAATTGGTTCATTACCCTCAGCAACCACCGGAGGGAGCCCCCGCTCCGAAGTCGCCTCCAACGTGTTCACAACACCATACACTGTTGGCTTGAGTCTTAAAAGTTGATTTTTGATATTTTTGAATGGCTAATGTTTGCCTCTTATATCAGCTCCTACAACTTATTGTCTGCTATCTTTGCAAGACAGTGATGGAGGGTCATTGAACAATGTATGTTTGTTTAATATGTTGAATGACCATTGTGTGGGTCCTGTGGCTAGTTGACACAATGCAAGTTAATCTCATCACATCTTCCTCTTGACCTCTGGATGCTGGCTTGAAGGACAGCAGTTGTGAGCTGTATAAGTGGGATATACCTCTGTAACAGATCAACCAAAAGATCCAGAGATCCAAAGAACCAGAGACTCTTTACAAAACCACAGCCAGGAACACTCTACAGGATAGCTGCCAGATAATGAATCCATCACGAGGGACACACATTTGACATTCTTCTGGATGCTAGCTTAGGGGACCACGACCTCTTCTGAAAGAATACAAATCTGCTCCATTGAACAGCATGGAATGCATGGATACATTTGGGGAGGTCAGGATGTGGAACCACCAAGCACATGAGCCCCATGCATACATCTGGGAAAGCCAGGATTGTGATCCACCTGTCACCTGGCTCCATGGAGATGTTCGGATAAGCCAGGTTGTGACTCTCGGTCACCCGACCTTGTACCTCAATGGTCTGCCAGCTTCATAAGCTTGCATTATCTCCTCTCTGTGCATGCTACAGGTGGAGGTAATCAGCCCTGGAAGCTGCTCTTATCCCGCCGAGTCAGCAGAAGGGTGAGACTTTGTAATTTTGCACTATCTTGGGTATTATGCTGGAACTGTTCTATCTGTTATTTGCCTGTTTTGGGGTTCAATAAAGTATTGCCACACTGTTTTACCCTCACCCTGTGTTGCCGAAGTAGTATTACACCCACGGTAAAAGGAGAGTAGGCGTTCAGTGGGATGTGCCCTGATCCATGCGGTTTCGGCTAGCGGACTAGAGCACCCGCTGACCCCCCGTGTCTTCACCAAAATAATCACATAAATCAACAGATACCAAGAGGAGTGAGGGCCCTACTCCCTAGATTACAATCTATGAGGAAATAGGGGATACACGAAAGGTGGATGGTAACAATTGCTTGCATTGTACGGTCCAGCCGTCAATGTAATAAATAGGGTGTTCACATAATGCTGAATGCACCGGTATCTAACCAGTATGTGTAAAAGTACAGACACTGAGGACTATTAAATGCTTAAAGGGTGTGAGAACAGATGATACGAGGGTCCTGGTTTTGAAGAAAATTTTATATGGTAAAAACAGGGATTGTTAGATAAATATGTTGAGGCGGATGGCCAGTCTGAAGAAATCTGTTTTTAGGGCACGCTTAAAACTATGGGTATTGGGGATTAATCGAATTGTCCTGGGTAGTGCATTCCAAAGAATTGGCGCAGCACGCGAGAAGTCATGGAGACAGGAGTGGGAGGTTTTGATTATTGAAGATGTTAATCCTAGGTCATTAGCAGAATGGAGTGTTATGTTTCGGTAACTGAGGAGAAATAGCAAAAAATAGCAAAAGCGGTAATACACAAGAGAGGCTGGAACCTATTGGATTGCAGTAACCTGAACTAACCACACAACTAGAAGTAGCCGTGGAGCATTCCTACGGTGATCCTAGATGCCTTGTCACAGCCTGAGAGATAACTACACCTAAAGGCAGAAAGATGAAAGCTATCTGCCCCGGAGCAGATCCCCAAAGAAAATAGGAAGCCCCCAAACATGTAATGGCGGTTAGACAAGAAGAAAGCACGGACACAGACAGAAAATAGAATGAGAAAATGCTGGGGCCCAATCTGTCTAGACAGAAAAGTACAGGAAAGAATTCTGACTGCAGTCCAACAAAACCCTAACAAAAATACCAACACTTCAGATTGTCAAAAAAAACCTGAGATCACACGATCTCATCCACCTAAATCAGATCTCTGGTGTAACAAAACGCTATTCAGCAAATAAAAAGTAACAAAGGAGCAAAGCAAAATGCAGAACAAAAGGAGCACAATTGCAGCGCCAGACCCCCAAAAGGGGACAGGCTGCAGTCCACTGCAAGCAGCAAACCAGCAGAGAAAATCAAACAGAGGAAAAAAACAGCAAACACTTATCTGAAGGAGTGCAGGAAACTAGCAGTGCTTCATGCAAGACCAGAAGGAACAATTGATAACCGGCAAGGCTGCTGGGAACTCAGGCCACTTATATCCTACCATTCAGCGCCAGCTGAAGGCCATTCAATAATCATTTCATTACCTTCAGCAACCACCGGAGGGAGCCCCAGCTCAGAAGCCGCCTCCAGCATATTCACAACAACGGAGGGCACGGGAAGGGTGGCAGACTGAGACAAGGGAGGAGATTTAGGGTGGTGCTGAAATGTGGAATGCTTTGTAGGTTAGAGTGATAAGTTTATATTAAACTCTGGAGTGGATGGGTAACCACTGCAATGACTGACAAAGGGTAAAGGCATCGATGTAATGGTTGATGATCAATATGATCCTGGCTGCTGCATTCAGATTAGAGAGGGGAGAGTTTAGTAAGAGAGAGACCGATTACTAGACAGTTACAATAGTCCAGACGAGAATTAATAAGAGCTACAATGAGAGTTTTTGCAGAGTCGAAAGTAAGAAAAGGTCGAATTCTAGAAATGTTTTTGAGGTGCAGATAACAAGAACGAGCCAGTGATCGGATGTAGGGAGTGAATGAAAGATCTAAATCAAGTATGACCCCAAGAGAGCAGGCATGTGGCTGGAGATTAATGGTAGAACCACACATGGAAATGGCAATGTCCAGCATAGGTAGCTTAGTGGAGGGAGTAAACACAAGGAGTTCAGTTTTTGACAGTTTCAGTTTCAGATAGAGGGAGGACATGACGTTATGGACAGCGATAAGACAATCTCTGGTGTTTTTTAATAATGCAGGGGTGATGTCAGAAGACGATGTGTATAATTGTGTGTCATCAGCCTAGAGATGGTACTGGAAAAAAATGCTGATTAAATAGGAAGGAGTAGAAATGCAGCACTCACCCGTATCCTTTAAATAAGAGTCCTTTATTTCATACACATGGACATCATTCTTCGCGGCGAGCAGGTAAAAACAGGGGTTGTAGCAGTGGAAGAAAAGTGAAACAAACTACGGCCGATTCTCGTCAAAGGATACGGGTGAGTGCTGCATTTCTACTCCTTCTTATTTAGTATATGCTATGCTTGGTGCGTTGCACCACCTGGTTATATCCCACAGGAAGTTGCATATGGATTGTTATACATACGAATACTTGCAGATATAAAAATTAGTGCCTCTTTGTTCTTCTACGTGGTCAAATTTACTGATTGTTTGTTCAAAAGGGGCTGTACAGTCATGGCCAAAAGTTTTGAGAATGACACAAATATTAATTTTTACAAAGTCTACTGCTTCACTTTTTCTAATGGCAATTTGCATATACTCCAGAATGTTATAAAGAGTGATCAGCTTAACAGCAATTACTTGCAAAGTCAATATTTGGCTAGAAAATGAACTTTATCCCCAAAACACATTTCAACATCATTGCAGCCCTGCCTTAAAAGGACCAGCTAACCTCTTTTCAGTGATTGCTCCATTAACACAGGTGTGGGTGTTGATGAGGACATGACTGGAGATCAATCTGTCATGATTAAGTAAGAATGACACCACTGGACACTCTAAAAGGAGGCTGGTGCTTGGCATCATTGTTTCTCTTCTGTTAACCATGGTTATCTCTAAAGAAACACGTGCAGTCATCATTGCAATGCACAAAAATGGCCTAACAGGGAAGAGTATCGCAGCTAGAAAGATTGCACCTCAGTCAACAATCTATCGCATCATCAAGAACTTCAAGGAGAGAGGTTCCATTGTTGCCAAAAAGGCTTCAGGGCGCCCAAGAAAGACCAGCAAGTGTCAGGACCGTCTCTTAAAAGTGTTTCAGCTGTGGGATCGGGCTACCAGCAGTGCAGAGCTTGCTCAGGAATGGCAGCAGGCAGGTTTGAGTGCATCTGCACGCACTGTGAGGCAGAGACTCTTGGAGCAAGGCCTGGTCTCAAGGAGGGCAGCAAAGAAGCCACTTCTCTCCAGAAAAAACATCATGAACAGACTGATATTCTGTAAAAGGTACAGGCAGTGGACTGCTGAGGACTGGGGTAAAGTTATTTTTTCTGATGAATCCCCTTTTTGATTGTTTGGGACATCAGGAAAACGCCTTATTCGGAGAAGACAAGGTGAGCGCTACCACCAGCCTTGTCTCATGCCAACTGTTAAGCATCCTAAAACCATTCATGTGTGGGGTTGCTTCTCAGCCAAGGGAATCGGCTCTCTCACAGTCTTGCCTAAAAACACAGCCATGAATAAAGAATGGTACCAGAATGTCCTCCAAGAGCAACTTCTCCCAACCTTCCAAGAGCAGTTTGGCGATCAACAATGCCTTGTCAAGCATGATGGAGCACCTTGCCATAAAGCAAAGGTGATAACTAAATGGCTCAGGGAACAAAACATAGAGATTTTGGGTCCATGGCCTGGAAACTCCCCAGATCTTAATCCCATTGAGAACTTGTGGTCAATCATCAAGAGACGGGTGGACAAACAAAAACCTAAAAATTCTGACAAAATGAAAGCATTGATTGTGCAAGAATGGACTGCTATCAGTCAGGATTTGGTCCAGAAGTTGATTGAGAGCATGCCAGGGAGAATTGCAGAGGTCCTGAAGAACAAGGGTCAACACTGCAAATATTGACTTGCTGCATTAACTCATTCTTAAGGTACTGCCACACTACACAATCCCGCTAGCGATCTCGTTAGCGTCGCATACTAATGAGATCGCTAGCGGGATTGTTTCTATATCGCTAGTAGCTACCTAATTTAGCGATATCGTTAAGGACGCTATCGCGGTTAGCGATCTCCTTAACGACTTTAGCGGTACAAAAGTACCGCTAAATCGCTAAAAAAGGTGCCACACTCAGCGATATATACTTACCCAGCGGGAGCGCCGACGATAAAATAGGGTCCGGAACGATTCCAGCGACGAGCGAGATCACAGCAGGAAGCTCGTCGCTGGCAGATGCCGCACACAACAACATCGCTAACGGGATCGCTAAATAGTGACGTTTTTTAGCGATCCCGTTAGCGATGTTGTTTAGTGTGGCATACCCTTAACTGTCAATATAAGCTTTTGTTACTCATATGTTTGCAATTATTATATTTCTGTCTGTGATAAAAACATCTGTCAAACACACATAAAAACCAGAGGGAAGCAGATCATGTGAAAATATAATATTTGTGTCATTCTCAAAACTTTTGGCCATGACTGTATACAAGGAGAAAAGGAGGGGCCCTAGGATTGATCCTTGATGAACCCCTACAGTAAAAAAAAAGGAGAGGAGGAGGAGCTAGTAAAAGATAGAGTGAAGGAGCAGAGAGATAGGAGGAGAACTAGGTGAGAACGTGTCCTTGAGGCATAGTGATCAGGAGCTGGTGATCCACAGTGTCAAATGCTGCAGAGAGATGTAGGAGAATCAGCATGGACAATACTGTTAGTACAGTAAACATTTGGCTGTAAACATATTATACTTTACTAGTAATAATACTGAAAATTCGCTCTAGTGTGTTTGGGTGTACAGTATCTGAGTAACAGTAAGCTCAAACGGTTAGGGTTTGCAGATTGCAAATAATCGGTAGAATTCCACAGTAGAGACAAATTTGGAGAAACTGTGGTCTGGAAGAAGCAAAAAGTAAAGATACCTTAGGGAACAGCTATCTGTCAAGTCACACAAACGTGTAAACTCAGCAAATCAGAAAAAAAACTCTCCTAAACCCAAACACTGCTAAACAATTATCCAGTGTATTGTACAGGACACAAGAGTATTCTAATGCTATGAGATTAACCTAAGTCAATAAACCTGCCAAAAAATGTGCTTGGATGTCACGCTTGCTTTGCTATCCCAAACAACAAGTAACCAATCAGGGAAATATTAGTTGCCTAAGCTTGAAGTCACAGTTAAATCAACATGGCTCCTACTATTTTGAAAGTAACTTTAAGCAGATCCCCTGAATGAGTCATCCATGTATTTTCTGCATTCTCTTCCTTGGATGTCTGGTTTTACACTGACTGTTGAACAATGCAGGTTATACAATGAGCTATTTTTGACATGCAAACATTAAAAGTAAGTGACATACAAATGTTTGCAATTGTAATAATAGGTCTAAATGTAAAAAATATATTTATAACGTAAGGATATATATATAATATATATATATATATATATATATATATATATATATATATATAAACTTGGTCTGCCCTTGGTCATGTCCTTGGAAATGACATCTTCTGTAATAATAGACATGATTTCCCTAAAATGTGTCTACTGTGTTTAAAGATTTATTATTTATTCATGTTGCTTTTATATAATAATCAAAAATTTAAAAAAATTGCTTATTAATACTAACGTTCAACACCTGTAGTAACCGCATAATAGTTGCTCATACAAACTGACTATATAGTTCATGTAAAAAAGAAATGACACAATAGGTAGTTTTTCTTCATAGTTTATCCAATAATGTTTCATCCAGTATATTTACAAATATTTAGAAACAATAATATATTCACTACCGTGAACAAATCATCCAGGCTGCAGTATGGGCTTGAACAAGCTTCCGATTTGCAGACAAATCCTCAGTGTGGGTGATCCATGCACAGACATAGCTTTTATCTAATATATAAAGCTGAATGTATGTATGTGTGTATGTATGTGGGTATGTTTGTCCGGGATTGGAATACGCACCGTCGCACTTACGGGCATGAAATTTTGCACGCCCGCACGTCTCGACCCCGAAAGCGTCCTAGGCTATGTGTTGAATGGAAATTTTAACCCCGCGCGTTCCAAATTGCCAAACAATTTTGGCCCTATCTACATAATAGGGAGAAAGCTGAATGCTTGTGTGTATGTCCGGCATAGGAATCTGCATTTACGGGCATGAAATTTTGCACGCCCGCACGTCTCGACCCCGAAAGCGTCCTAGGCTATGTTTTGAATCGAAATTTTAACCCCGCGCGTTCCAAATCGCCAAACAATTTTGGCCCTATCTACATAATGGGGAGAAAGCTGAATGCTTGTGTGTATGTCCGGCATAGGAATCTGCATTTACGGGCATGAAATTTTGCACACCCGCACGTCTCGACCCCGGGAGCGTCATAGGCTAGGTTTTTAGTCGAAATTTTAACCCCGCGCATTCCAAATCGGCAAATAATTTTGGCCCGGGATAGGAATCTGCACCGTTGTACTTACGGGCATGAAATTTTGCATGCCCGCACATCTCAACCCCAGGAGCATCATAGGCTATGTGTTGAATGGAAATTTTAACCCCCGCACATTTTGGTGTGTGATTTTTATGTGCAGAATAAATTTTTGTTAACATAGTCTATTTTGTTACAGCTAACAGCAGTTATTAATTAACCCGGGCGAAGCTGGGTACTACAGCTAGTATAATATAAAGTTGCAGTAAAAGCAGAATTTTGCTTGAAACACATTGTCACTGTCACAACTTTGTTGTTGGAATAACAGGGCCATGGGCTATCCCTGCTTCCCAGATTTCATCTGATGGTGAAGACACCGGGGCCACCTACCTTGCTGACCTCCTGAATCAGCCCTATATCTGTTCCCCACCCCTCCCAGGGAAGTGGGGAGTAATAGTGTATGTATATACACAAATTAGACTAACAAGGGAGGACATACAGGGATAAATTAAAATACCAAACATACGAATATGCACTTATAGATAACAGAGAGGAACACCTGGGAGAAAAGAAAGATAAACAAAATGGGAGAGGATGAGAACTCGCACACAGCAGAAACACCAAGCAACAGTCTCAGATCAACACTTCACATGCCTCTACCAACAACTGACACCTCCACTCACCACTAGGCAGTACAAGAATAACACTGGCTATTCAAATTTCCAGAGGCGAATATATATAGGAGAGGGGAGTGGTCAAAACTGAACTGCTGAGATCATCCAACCAGGCTTCAGAGACTCTAAGCTGAACAGTTTAACCCCTGCACTGCTTACAGAAATCTGCAAAATTTAATATGAAGGGGAAGTGCTTCTAATCAGTGCACGAGTACGTGAAATCATATACTGTGGTCCTTTGGCCCCCCCCTGCCGCAGTAAACCTGTGACAGTCATGTTCGCAGGTGGCGCACATGGTTTGTGGACCCACTGTGCCACAGTGCCAGACTTGCCTAGGAGGGGCATAGCTAAGCGGCTACATGGTTTCCACTGGAGCTCCTGCCGGTGGAGCCTGGATTGAGCTGCAGGTAGCCGCCAGGTACCACTCCTAGGCAGTCCCAGGTACTGCAGCTTCTGACAGAAAAAGGGAAGGTATGCTGGCACATACTATATTAGGAGTCACAGACAAGACTGGATTTGAAGTCTGTTCAGACAGGTGCGGCTTCAGGGTTCAGGTATCGTTGGAGCAGCTTTAGGTTCAGGGTCCACCGGTGCTGCTATAGTGTTCAGGTACCGCTGGTGCAGCTACAGAATTCAGGTACAGCCGGAGTGGCTTCAGGGTTCAGATACCGCTGGAGCGACTTCAGGATAACATCCACACAGTACGGGAATACAGGGTCAGGATAAGGAACTAACTTTAACTAAATGGGAAGAGGTAGCTGGCAACATACAGTTGCACACACAATGTAGGGAAACTACAGGGGTTGCTCAGGCACCTCCCTGATGGGGAGGGTGCCTTTTGTACAAAATGCCTCCCATCTATTGGCTAGGGGCATTTTATAAAGTATGCGCTGCCTCTTTAAGTACAAGAAAGCACGACAGCACACTAAGTGTGCAGCTGGAAGCCTGTGTGGTGTGCATGCTAGACAGGGAGGAGGAAGAAGGAAGCGAGGACGCCACTGTGGCTGGGGCAGTGAGTATTTATGCCGGTATAGCGCTACACACATTTATATCTGTTAGTCTTCAAAAAATTATTGAAATTATTATGAACGTACGAAGTTACGTATATGAAAAACCATTCAACTGTCCTTGATACAGATGATTTAGCTTACATTCAAGGGTTCTTCTCATCTTCTGAAGGAATGCACCACTCCACAAGCTTCTGGCTTACTTGGGGCAGTGCACTCCTGCATTATTGGCTGTCAAGACCAGCCGTATCTTTGCTCCGCAGGCCCAAACTGCACTCTGGATGATGTTATAAAAGACAGATTTGCCTATGCAGCATTAGATGAGCACAGTTACAGTTTTTGAAAACAAAAGATGATTTTTAATAACAAGATTGCAAAATATCACAGTTTTCGAGTCCTCAGTGGTTGATAACTTTTAATGGCTTCCTGAAAAGATGATAGCAAGATGGTAATTACCAGCTAACATGGTACAAATATATATTTGTTCTGTATTAAGTAGATTGCAAACATATTGTTTTTTACAAGCAGTTTGTAATATTGCCCATTAACGAACATGAAACAACCCCTTTAACATGATTTAAGTGGTGGCATCAAGATACTTAACCCCTTCACCTCTCAGACTGTTTTCACCTTCCTGACCAGGCCAATTTTTTCAATTCTGACCAGTGTCACTTTATGAGGTTATAACTCTGGAACACTTTAACATAGCCCAGTGATTCCGAGAGTGTTTTATTGGGACACTTAGTTCTTCGTGATAGTGGTAAATTTTGGTCACTGTGATTTGTGTTTCTCTATAAAAATATTGGAAATTTGACAAAAAATTTGGCAATTTTCAAACTTTGAATTGTTATGCCCTTAAACCAGATAGTTAACAAAACAGTAAAATATGGTGGTGGTAGTGTGATGTTCTGGGGCTCTTTTTCTGCTTCAGGACCTGAAAGACTTGCTGTGGTAAATGGAACCATGAATTCTGAAGGAGAATGTCAGTCCATCTGTTCATGATGTCAAGCTGAAGCACACTGGGTTATGCACAGGGGCTGGCTGGCACATTTCAGCCTGGGGTGGCCCTCGAGATGCGGTGGCCCACCTTTGGCCTGCTTATCTCTGGCTGCTGCATTAGAGCAGCAGAGTTAACAGGCTAGTACATAGATATGGGATCAGAATGGAGCTTGCTGCATACATTCAGGAGCAGAACAGAGCTTACTGCCTACATAGATACTGCAATAGAAGCAAGCTGATTACATAGACATAGGAACTGAACTAACTGACTACACAGACATGAGAACGGAATCAAGATCACTTTATAGATATGGGAAAGGAAAGAAGCTTACTACATAGATAAGGGAGCAGAACCGAGCTTACTACAGAGATATGGGAGCAGAATCGAGCTTACTGCAGAGATAAAGGAGCAGACCAGAGCTTACTTCATAGATAAGTCAACAGAACAAAGCATTCTACAGAGATATGGGAACAGAAACCTCATTACTAAAGGCACTGTCACACTTAGCGATCGCACTAGCGATCACGACAACGACACGACCTGGCGAGATCGTTGATGCGATCGCTATGTGGTCGCTAGTTAGCTTCCAAACACAAAGATCTCATCAGAGATCAGCGATCTGTATAACGACCTCTGCGGTCGTTGGGAAAACCTAATCCCACCTGCGACGCTGGTAAAGTCGTTCATAAAGGGTGTCACACTCAGGGATTCAGGCTCACCAGCGGGACACCAACGACCAAAAATTGGCTCAGAACGTTCATAAGCGATCAACGACATCTCAGCAGGGGCCACATCGCCGCTACATGTCACACACAGCTGCGTCGCTGAGATCGCTACTACGTCATAAAATCGGTGACTCGTTAGTGATCTCATTAGCGATCTCGCTTAGTGTGACAGTACCTCAAGTCTCCTACAAGGATACAGCAACAGAAACAAGCCTCCTACATAGATACAGGAACAGAACCAAGCTTACTTCATACATATGGTACCAGAATCCAGATAACTACATACCGTATTTTTCGGACCATAAGATGCACTTTTTTGGGGGAAAATGGGGGTGCGTCTTATGGTCGCAACATACCTAAAAATCTGGTGGTGGTGGCGGTCCCGATGCAGCCTCCCTGAGGTGCGGTGGTGTCGGGCCAGCAGCGGGGCTCTGTGCTGCGTGGGGGGCTCCGCCGGCATTTCGCTCTTAGCCGGAAAGCCCCCGAAGCTCCACTGCTGCAACGCGGTGGCATCCTGAAAGATGGCCGCCAGGGGCCTCCGGAATGCTGGCCGCCGCATACTCATTCAAATCTCGGCAACAAGATCTTGTCCTGAGATCTCGGGAGACGAGATCTCGGGAAGAGATCTCGTTGCCGAGATTTGAATGAGTATGCGGCGGCCATCTTTCCGGAGGCCCCTGGCGGTCATCTTTCAGGACGCCACCGCGTTGCAGCAGCGGAGCTGCGGGGGGCTTTCCGGCTAAGAGCGAAATGCCGGCGGAGCACCCCACGCAGCACAGAGCTCCGCTGCTGCCCTGACACCACCGCACAACAGGGAGGCTGCATTGGGACCGCCACCGGATTTGTGAGTATATTGCCACCCCACAGAACACAGCCACCCCTCAGTGCACAACCACCCCACAGAGCACAACCACCCCACAGAACACAGCCTCCCCACAGAACACAGCCACCCCACAGAACACAGCCACCCCACAGAACACAGCCACCCCACAGAGCACAGCCACCCCACAGAGCACCACCACCGCACCAGCCTGGACCACCGACCGACCCCAGTGACCACTCCTCTACCTGTGCTGATCCCTTCGCTGGTAAGCTGAATTCGGACTGTAAGACGGACCCCCATTTGACACATAATTTTTTTCCCCTATTTTCCTTCTGAAAATTTGGGTTGCATCTTATGATCCGGTGCGTCTTATAGTCCGAAAATACGGTAGATATGGTCACAGAGTCAAGCTTACTGCATGGATATGATACCAGAACCAAGCTTACTGCTTAGATATGATACCATAACTGATCCTACTATATAGATATGGGAACATCACCAAGCTTAATGCATAGATAAGGGAGCAAAACCAAGCTTACTACATAGATACAGTATCATAACTCAGCATATACATATACTACATATACAAAAGTTTCCTAGTGAGGCTCTTTTGAACACGATCTTTAAAAAAAAATAAACCTTTTGGAAACTTTATTTTCACCCTCAAAAATATTTTCAGATTCTGTCTAAGGATATGGCTGTTTACATACTCTCTGCGTTCGTCACATCACTGCTCCATATGCAGTTTGCATGGAGTCAAGCACATGTCAACTTCTTTCTTTTCTGATAAACCCAACTGAAACAATGAGAGAAGCAGAAGAACGTGCTTGTCTCTATGAAAATTGAATATGGATAGGTGATGTGACGAGTGCTGAGAGAGTAAAAACAGACCAATCCGAATAGTACATTACACAATGTTAAGAGTCAGTCAAATTCTACAAATGTTCTAGATAGCTCTTTAAAGTTAAGTTGTCACCTTGAGAAACACTGTTTATCTGTAGATGCAGGGTTAATCTGCAGGTAAGTAGAGTTTAAAGCCTGGTTATCAGCTTACTGGAAAAGTGCTGGCCACAGGGAGAAATTTACATTTTATTCTCCCTGCTGCCACTTGCTTCCAGTCATAGTGACAGTTTAGGAGCTGTCCCAGTCAGCGCTCACAACAAAGTGAGTGTGCTGTAATAACTTCCCAACACTTTGATTGCTACATCTTCTTGGGAGCTCCAGCCTTCAGCTGGGCTTCATCGGATGACCAACATGGCAGCAACACATCAGCAACCCGCAACTGTGTCACAGGGGGGCTGATGGGAGCTGAGGAGTACATGCACCAGTCATCGCACTAATTGTTGCTCTCAGTGACTGACAAGTTCTTTTAAAAACATAATGAGGATATCCGGGACTTTGTTAAAAAAAAAATATATGCCTAAGCACTAACAGGCAGGTAGTTGCCACCTACCTGCCTGTTGTGCGGCACAGAGCTGTCACAAATGGCTACTGCCTGCGATTCACTGACTTCCATCACATCAGCAGAGTGGTGGCTTCTTTTCCCCTCTGTTCTGTTGAACGGGCGGGATTGCAGCTGTCATTCTGATTTATTGACAGTAGTTGCTATCTACCTGCCTGATGTGCCCGGTATTCACCAGCACAGATAGTCACAGACCGCTGCTGACTGTGATTCAGCAGCTTCCATCACATCAACAGAGCGGCGGCTTCTTTTCCTCTCTGCTTTCTTGAACAAGAGGGATTGCAGTTGTCATTTGGATTGATAGTTGGCTCTCCGCTTCCTAACTGGGGGAGCTGGCTGTCAATCAGCATGACATCAGCAGTCATGCTGTTGTGTAGTTAGCTTAATCGTTTCTTCTTCTGACGCATTACCCCCTCTTTTGGTCATTCAGGGATTCATCAGGGAATTCCTTCAATTAGGACAAGAAAAAGACCATAAGCCTTATTGCAATATGCCCCCACATGCTCTTACATACAGTATGAGCCCACACACAGCCCCCTGCATACAGTATGGGTCCCCATATAACCTCCTACATACAGTATGAGGCTACACATAGCTCCATATATACAGTATATACACATAAAAATCTTTCACCTTATTAAGGAATGTTTTGCTTATTTGTATGGCGATTCTTCCTGCGATCGATCGTTTGCCGAGTATTTGCAGTCTAAATGGGCAATTGGCCATGAGATTTGAACTCTGAAACCTGCAGAGTTCTGATTACAGCCTAGACTATAAAACAGGCTGCTCTTCAAGATCATTACAAGATGGGTAACAGACTGTGCCTCAGGATCATTACAGGTTGAGATAAATAATAAATTCTAGCTATTTGTAAACTGAAGGAGGATATGAAGAAACAAATAGAAAGTTACAGCTTACTAACCTTACATAATGTTTCCTAAATGTGAAACCTTACAATAACTTAAGAAGAGAGCAGAGGGAATGCTACAATGCAAATGTTTACTGGCACATTTCAAGACCAGTTGGCAGCACTACTGTTAAGCACTCTATTGGCACTAATCCTAAATATTTCGGAAAAAAGTCAGCTCCAACAAAGGTGAAGTTTTGAGAATATAAGGCGCAGAACCTAATAAGCATGCAGTGAGATTGTTTTGCATGCGATTGCCAAATATTCTATGTTGTTCTTTAACAAAGCCCAAAAGATTCAATGCTATGTTTCTGGAGCCAGAACCCCATGAAAAAAGAGCAGACTTACTGTTAACAATCATCTAATGAAATGAGATCAAGTGTATTATTTATATTAAAAACATAATATTCTCATACTTTCCAGACGAAGATTCCTTCCTCTGATATGTTGGTAGTCTATACAAAGATAGAACAAGTAAGTAAGAGAAAATGAGATAGTTCAGAATGCTTTGGGTCGTTGTCCTACTGGAACACTATGTCGTCCTTTTCATACCCATAGTACTTGAGTATACAAAGTAACTCGTCTTGTAGGATACTCACATATAGCTCAGCATTGAGATCACCATCGATCCAGGTTACGTATCCAACGCTTTTGGATATGAAAAAATCCCAAATCATCAGGCTTCCTCCACTGAACTTGACAGTTCCCTAAATTTTTCAATGTTAGTCCCTTTTTCCCTTGCTTCTTCCAGACCCATATGCACCCATCAGAGCCTAGTCTATTGGCTCCAAATCACCCGTTTCCAATTTTCTACTGTCCACTTTTCGTACATTTTTGTAAACTCGAGCTGACACTTTTCATGACCATATTAAAGCTGAAACTTCTTCACCTTTTCTCTAGCCACCATTCCAGACTTGTGTAATGTGCGTCGCACAGTGATTGCATGGATGTCTTTGATCTATTATTAAGCAAACAAGCCACCTCCACGGCAATGTTTGCTGCGCCAGAACTGATAGACCTTGTGATGAGCTGACTTGTTAACTCTCGATATTTTGCCTGGATGTCCACCTCTTGGCTTTTTTTAATGGATTGACGGACTTCATTTCATATTCTTCTAACTGTCATGGCACTCACATGATGCAGTTTGGCAATTTTATTGGCTGAGAGACTGCTATCGATGAGCTGGATGAAGAGTGGGCAATTTATTTTCCCAAGGGGTCACATGAGAGACCGTGACTGTTGTGGAGGGCTGCATCAATAGGCTGAAATTAATTCTGCTCAATATTATTTTAATATTAATTATATTAATATTAATTGTAGCACTTAATTTTGAGCAGAATTAAGTATGCTGATGTGACGTCCGCCCACTGCAGGTCTGAACTGCAGGTAAGACAGCACCCCAAGAAACCCCGAGACCCTTTACCCCTATACAGGGATCTTGAATCATAGCGAAGGCCAGAGAGTAGCTGCCTATGAGAACAGTGGACCGGAGTAGGAAGGACGCTAGGAAGGGAATAAAAAGCGAGACCAAATGCGTAGTCAGAAGTCCAAGGGTCAAAACCAGGAGGGGAGCAAAGGTACAAAATTGGCAGGCAGTAGAAGGGTCAGAATTTCAGGCTAAAGTTCAAGTCAAAACCAGGCGGGCAGCAGAGGTACAAAATCGGCAGGCAATAGAAGAGTCAGAAATCCAGGCAAAGGTCAGAAATACAATAGCAAAACAAACTAGCACACTGGGATACCAAGACTATATTTGCGGCCTACAAGCAAGGCTCCAAGGCATTTGAAGGGCATGACTACCTCTCACAGACTCACAGTCTGATGACTTCATCTGGACCGCCCCCAGAACCAGGCCAGATGGTGATGCATGACCGACACCAACCACTTCACCTCTGACAGAAGAGCGAAGCCTACGCCCACCAGACGCCTGCGCAGGGACCCCTCTGTCGCCAACATTACCCACAGGCGAAACATGGCGATGCGCAGCGACAGAGGCTGGCGTCAAAGGAGCGGAACCATATGAGGATACCACTCTCCTTTCACTGGCACCACTGTTATGTTTTGGTAGCTGAAGAGAGCAGGCAAAAACCGCACTACACCAGAGAGGTTGGAATCTACTGGATTGCAGTACCCTGACTAACCACCACAACTAAAGGCAGCCGTGGAGCGTTCCTACGTTGGTCCTAGACGCCTCGTCACAGCCTGAGAGGCTAACTACACCTAAAGATAGAAAGAGGAAAGCTATCTGCCCCGGAGCAGATCCCCAAAGAACATAGGAAGCCCCCAAACATGCAATGGCGGTTAGACAAGAGGAAATACAGACACAGACAGAAAATAGTATGAGCAAACGCTGGGGCCCAATCTGCCTGGACAGAAAAGGATAGGAAGGATACTTACTGCAATCCAAAAAAAACCCTAAAAAAAGCCAACGCTACTAATTGCAAAAACACCTGAGATCACACGACCTCTACCACCTAAATTAGTTCTCTGGTGTAACAAAACTAAGCCGCAGCCACAGAAAAAATGGAAAAGGCAAATGAACAAACAACAGTGGCTCCAGAGGAACCGAGAGGTGCCCAAGCCCCCCGAGGAGGGGAACCTGGCCAACCTCACAGAAATGCAGAGAAATATGCAAATGGAAAGCACAAAAACAAAAAACAGAAAAATATCTTATCTGAGAGCAGGAGAAGAGGCAAGACTCAGCAAGCTTCAAAGAGAACCAGGAAACAACGTTGAGACAAGAACAATTGATCACCGGCAACCATGATGGGGGGAAACCTCCCTTATATCCAGCCAGTCCGTGATTCCTGATTGCCAATCCTCATTGAATGGTTCAGTACCGTTTGTAACCACCAGAGGGAGCTTCTGCTCAGAATTCATTTCTAAAACATTCATAACAGTACCCCCCCCTTGAGGAGGGGTCACCGAACCCTCATTTGTGCAACCAGGTCGGTCAGGATGAGCTCTGTGATACGCACGGATCAGTCTCCTAGCATGGATGTCCGAAGCAAACACCCAAGAATTGTCCTCCTGACCATAACCTCTCCACTTAACCAAATACTGGAGTTTCCGTCTAGAAAAACGAGAATCCAATATTTTCTCAACCACATACTCCAGATTGCCCTCAACCAAAACAGGGTCAGGGGCACAGCCATAGGAACCACTGGCTCGACAAACCTCTTCAATAAGGACTTGTGGAACACGTTATGGATCTTAAATGTCCCTGGAAGAAGTAAACGAAAGGAAACAGGATTAAGAATCTCCATGATCTTATAAGGTACAATGAACCTAGGCTTAAACTTAGGAGATGCAACTCTCATAGGGATATTTCTTGAGGACAACCAAGCCAAGTTCCCCACTTTAAACCGAGGACCATCAGTCCTATGCCGGTTGGCAAACCGTTGGGCCTTCTCCTGAGAGAGAGACAACCTCTCCACTACCTGGTCCCAAATCTGCTGCATACGCTCCACAACAGAGTCAACACCCGGACAGACAGAAGCCTCCGTCTGTCCCGAAGAAAATCGAGGGTGAAACCCAAAATTGCAGAAAAATGGAGACATCAAAGTGGCAGAGATAGCCCTATTATTAAGAGCAAACTCAGCCAAAGGCAAAAAGAGACCCAGTCATCTTGATCAGCAGACACAAAGCATCTCAGATAAGTCTCCAATGTCTGGTTTGTTCTCTCAGTTTGTCCATTGGTCTGAGGATGAAAAGCAGAGGAGAAAGACAATTGAACACCAAGTTTAGAACAAAAAGTCCTCCAAAATCTGGAAACAAACTGGACTCCTCTGTCAGACACAATGTTCTCAGGAATGCCGTGTAACCGAACCACGTGCTGAAGGAACAAAGGCACCAATTCGGAGAAGGAAGGCAACTTAGGTAATGTCACAAGATGTATCATCTTGGAAAACCTATCACAAATCACCCAGATAATGGTCATTCTCTGAGAAACAGGGAGGTCGGAAATGAAATCCATAGAGATATGGGTCCATGGTCTCTTGGGCACAGGCAATGGCATCAACAAACCACTAGAGCGAGAGCAAGCCTTGGAGTGAGAGCAAGTCCCACAGGACTGCACAAACTCCCTGACGTCACGTGACAAAGTAGGCCACCAAAAGGACAGACTCACCAAGTCTCTGGTACCAAAAATTCCAGGATGACCGGCCAACGCGGAACAATGAATCTCAGACATCACACTCTTCTTCCACTGGTCTGGGACAAACAATTTCCCAACAGGGCAGCGCTCGGGTTTATCCTCCTGACACCCCTCCAGAGCCATTCTCAAATTGGGCGAGATGGCGGAAAGAACTACACCCTCTTTCAAAATAACAGCAGGATCAGATAACTCAGGAGAGTCTGCAAGGAAACTCTTCGAGAGGGCATCCGCCTTAACATACTTAGTGCCAGGAAGAAAGGAAACCACAAAATTAAAACGTGTGAAAAACAAGGCCCACCTGGCCTGTCTAGGATTAAGTCGCTTGGCTGATTCCAGATAAACCAGATTCTTATGGTCCGTGAGGACCACCACCTGATGTTTGGCTCCCTCCAGCCAATGTCTCCACTCTTCAAAAGCCCACTTCATGGCCAATAACTCCCGATTACCCACGTCATAATTACGTTCAGTTGGAGAAAATTTTCGAGAGAAAAAAGCACAAGGGTTACTTTTAGAGGTCTCAGGATTAGTGTTGAGCGATAGTGCTCGATATCTAAAAATATCGTATCGAAATTGTATCGCCGATAGCACTAAATATCGTCGATATCCGATTTCGATAGCGGAAGTCCCATGTAAGTCTATGGGAACAAAATATCGCAACAAAAAAAAACCTTTCTTACGTTGTAAACACAAAATATACACACATAGAATACATATATATATATATATATATATATATATATACATGTCATTGTGACATATATATACATATATTTATAGTTTATACACTTCTACATAGTAAAATAGACTCTGATTCAATTGCCGGGTAAAGCCGTGACATACCCCATAGAAGTCGACGGGCTCGGTGCCGAGTACCCCCAAAACCTCTTGCTCTGTGCGACTCAACTTGGGCGTCACGAACAGGATTCTGTAGCTCGCTATAAGCGAGTCCTGTGTGCCTGAATTGAACTGGTTTTGTGCTTGAGAATTGCTAAAATCATCAGAGAATGTATTTGCCATTTTTCCGCCATATCTGCGTCACGACGAGGCACTGGTGAAGAAAAAGGGCGTGCTCTTCATGGGTGTACTGTACACTCACTCAGTGACGCGAAAACGATGGCTCTAAATGGTACTGCAATGTAAGATCGTGCCCCACAGCTCTTCAGTTCCGCCTCCTCATCCTCCTCAGTGTGTGGAAACTAACACGAAGGTCCCGCCTCCCTACAAAAGAGGGGCCCTCTCCAGATGCTAATGACACATGTGACTTGGCAGAGATGGCTAATGGACACGAGCAGAAGTGTGAAGGGATGGAGCAGTCAGAGCTCTCCCCCACGGAAGCGACCCGATCGCCACGGAATCACCGTTGGGCACCCGGCCTGGAAACCCTCCTACGCTGCAAGAAGCGGCGGATACCCTAAGAGGCCTGGCCCGGCACCGGGAGTAGGTCGCCAGGATGGAAGTGAGCTGGCGTGCCCTAAAACTAAACTTGGAGCGGCGCCAATCCCTCTTACCTGAAGTGTCTGTACCGGAAGGTGAGGCACCCGTTCTAGTAGAGGAGTCCTTGCAATGTGATCCGGTTGACGTTGTCGCAGTGGAGGCACCTGTTCCTGCAAAAACCGCAGCACCGTCAGCACCCCAGATCCCGCTGTCTGCCCCCGTCGCTGAGACAGAAGAAGCGACACCCGTCCTCAGGGAGGAGGCCGCGCAGGCACCAGAGCACTACCTGCCTGTACCGGAGCCCCGACTGTCATCTGATTTAGAGCCGTCTGCTTCCTCCGCAGGGGAGCGCCGCCAGGACTGGGGGGCGACAGGAGAGCTGCTGCAAACCGGACACTGTAAGCTGCAGTGGAGTGGTGGAGACATGGAGCAACTGGTGGAGGAGAATTACAACCGGCGTCAGGAGGAAGAGTGGAGACGTTGGGAGCGGGAAGCAGAGCGACAAAGGGAGCAGCGAGAAACCCTAAAACTTAGTCAATGTCACCTGGAGAAGGACCGGGCAGATAAGGACCGGATGAGAAAGGATAAAGGAACCCTGTGTGAGCCGCGGCGTAAGGGTGCAGTACGGAACTTTAAATTGAAAGGTGGGTGGGGCTTCATCAAGGAGTCTGGACTTTATTTAGAAGTCTTTGTGAACCGGCGGGACGTGGAGGCTCACCTCCCAGAAGGACACCCGGGGAGGACCTGTTGCCAGGAGACTTGGTGACTTACACCCGACACTGGGGTTACAATGGATGGTACGCCCTAAATGTTACCAGGTGCGACCCCTACTCCCCAGTGTGTCAGGAACCTGTGAGACCCTCGGAGCCTTCAGCCTCCCACATCCAGGCCTCTGCAAAAGTGCCCACCCCACGCCGTAAATCTCCCAAGCCTCCCTCAGTGGTCTCCTCAGCAGCCCCAGCTATGGACATGATAAGTATAGCTGGCCCGTACCCGGCGCCTGTTAGGCCCCCTGGGGTTCGTTCAGTCCGGGACATAGGGTTCCAGACCAGGAGGGAGATGAAAGAGGTGGCCACACAGACCCAGATAGCGGGTCACGACTTGACTGTACAGGCCACACAACGTCATCAGGTCCTGGTGGTCCTTGGTGCCTCGGATGTTTGGCAAGCATCAGAAGAGTACCAGGTGGTACCTGGAACACCCCTGCCAAAGAAGTATAAATAACCCGGACAGGGTCCCTGTATGTAAATAGTTAAATTGTTGATAAATAGTTAAATTGTTTATGTACCCGGACGGGTGAATGTTTATAAAAAAGTTTTTTAATTTAATAAAAAAAAAAAAAACACAGTTTTCATTACTTTTATTACAGTCTCATCCTGCGACGCCATCGATCTCCTGTAAAAAAAAAGAAAAAAAAAAAAAGTATACCACCTGACCGACGCAGTCCATAGTAACGAGTGTCCCACGACGATCCAGCTCTGCTACATCAGAATCCCCGCGCAGCACAGCTGATTACCTGCTCCCCCGGCGGTGACGTCATCGGACTGGTTTACGGCCGGGATTACCCTGCAGTCACTGCAGTTATCGCAAAAAACTGCATGTGACAGCCAGGGAGAAGATAATGGCGGCCATCAAGCAGTCCAGGACGTGACCGCCGGAGATCTTCTGCCAGGTAAGTGCCGCTGACTCCTGACAGACCCGACCGACGGACACTCACAGTGACAGTGACAAATCCGATTCCGGTATTCGATAAGACGAAAATATCGAAACGAATTATCGAAAGGCCGATAGAGCTAATATCGGCCGATAGCCGATATTTGCATTATCGTATCGCTCAACACTACTCAGGATCTCTTTGGGACAAAACGGCACCTGCCCCAATTTCAGAGGCATCAACCTCCAACTGAAATGGCAGAGAAACATCAGGCTGCCGTAGAACAGGAGCAGAAGTGAATCTCTGTTTAAGTTCCTGGAACGCAGAGACTGCCTCAGGAGGCCAATTCTCCACATCAGAACCCTTTTTGGTCAAATCAGTCAATGGTTTAACAATAACAGAGAAATTACCAATAAATTTACGATAAAAATTGGCAAAACCCAAGAATCTCTGAAGAGCCTTTAATGAAGTAGGTTGGACCCAATTACAGATGGCCTGAACCTTGACCGGGTCCATTTCAGTAACAGATGGAGACAAAATGAATCCCAGAAATGAGATCCTCTGTACGCCAAAAAGACACTTTGATCCCTTCACATACAGAGCATTCTCTCTCAAAATCTGGAACACAGTCCGAACATGTTTCACATGAGAGTCACAGTCATTGGAAAAAATCAAGATATCATCCAAATAAACAATCAAAAATTTATCCACAAAATCCCTGAAAATGTCATTCATGAAGGACTGGAAGACGGAAGGAGCATTAGTGAGCCCAAAGGGCATCACTTGGTACTCAAAATGCCCCTCTGGGTATTAAACGCCGTCTTCCATTCATCCCCGTGCTTAATGCGAATAAGGTTATACGCCCCCCTGAGGTCAAGCTTGGTAATCCAAGTAGCACTTTTCACCCTGGAAAACAGGTCAGAAATCAAGGGTAACGGATATTGATATTTCACAGTGATATTATTCAAGAGACGATAATCAATACACGGCCTTAATGAACCATCCTTTTTGGCCACAAAGAAAAAACCGGCACCCAAGGGTGAAGAGGATGGTCTGATATGACCCTTCTCCAATGACTCCTTGATATAAGACCGCATAGCGTCATGTTCAGGTACAGACAAGTTAAAAAGGTGACCTTTAGGGAATTTACTACCAGGCACTAATTCAATAGCGCAGTCATAGCTCCTATGGGGGGGGCAAGGATGCAGATTTACTTTCGCTAAACACATCAGACAAATCAGTCAAAAAGTCAGGCACATCTTGAGCCTGGGGAGAGGCAGAAAAAACAGGAGTGTTGGCATTAACACATTGGCAGCCCCAACTGGTTACAGACACAGATTTTCAATCCAAAACAGGATTATGAGACTGCAACCAAGGGAAACCTAGTACAATAATGTCATGCAGATTATACAGCACCAAAAATTTGCAACTCTCCTGATGATCAGGTTCAACCCTCATTATCACCTGAGTAGAGAACTGGGGTTTATTCTCAGCCAAAGGGGTAGAATCAATCCCCAGTAGGGGAATAGACTTCCGTAGGGGTATCAAGGGAAACCCACGTTTAGCAAAATCAAAATCCATCAGGTTAATAGCTGCTCCCGAATCAACAAAAGCCTGAGCAGAAAATGTGGACAGGGAGCAAATCAGGGTAACAGTCAACAGAAATTTAGTCTGAACACTACCCAAGACAACTGAGCGTGCAAAACGTCTTCCCCGCTTAGGGCAGACTGAAATAGCATGAGAGGCGTCACCGCAGTAGAAACATAACCCATTGCGTTTTCGAAACTCATGACGCTGTGCCCCAGAAGCCACTCTATCACACTGCATGGGTTCAGAAGCTGGTTCACAAGGCAACACCATTCCACGCATACCTCTACGCTCACGCAAACGTCTGTCAATTTGAATCGTCAATGACATAGAATCATTGAGACCAGAGGGAGCAGGGAAACCCACCATAACAACTTTTACATTCTCTGACAGACCCTTCCGAAAAAGGGCTGCCAAAGCATCATCATTCCATTTGGTCAGAACTGCCCACTTTCGGAATTTCTGACAGTACAACTCAGCGTCCTCAAGCCCCCGATTTAATGCCAACAAGGTTTTTTCAGCTTGATCAGTGACATTAGGTTCATCGTACAATAACCCCAGAGCCAGAAAAAATGCATCAACATTACTCAAAACAGGGTCCCCAGGTGTCAGGGAAAAAGCCCAATCCTGAGGATCGCCGCGCAGGAGAGAGATGACAATTTGAACCTGCTGTGTTGCGTTCCCTGAGGACTTAGGTTTTAAGGCAAAAAACAACTTACAGTTATATTTGAAATTCAGAAATTTAGCTCGATCCCCCAAAAACAAATCTGGCATGGGGATCCTAGGTTCCACAACTGGCAACCCTGCAAGATACGTAGCAATACTCCGAACTTCAGTGGCAAGCTGATCCACACGGTCACACAACTGTGCAAACTCCATTGAGAGAAAAAAAAATCCTCCTCAGCACCCAGAGAAAAAAAGGGAAAAAAATGCAACAAACAGAAAAAAAAAATAAAAAAAAAAAAATATCTCTGCCAACTCTGACAACTTTTTTCTTTCCTCACTATTTTTCCCTTCTGTGAGTACATATAATTTTCAGTTTGGCCGGTGATACTGTTATGTTTTAGTAGCTGAAGAGAGCAGGCAAAAACGGCAGTACACCAGAGAGGTTGGAATCTACTGGATTGCAGTACCCTGACTAACCACCACAACTAAAGGCAGCCGTGGAGCGTTCCTACGTTGGTCCTAGACGCTTCGTCACAGCCTGAGAGGCCAACTACACCTAAAGATAGAAAGAGGAAAGCTATCTGCCCCGGAGCAGATCCCCAAAGAACATAGGAAGCCCCCAAACATTTAATGGCGGTTAGACAAGAGGAAATACAGACACAGACAGAAAATAGTATGAGCAAACGCTAGGGCCCAATCTGCCTGGACAGAAAAGAATAGGAAGGATACTTACTGCAATCCAAAAAAAACCCTAAAAAAAGCCAACGCTACTAATTGCAAAAACACCTGAGATCACACGACCTCTACCACCTAAATTAGTTCTCTGGTGTAACAAAACTAAGCCACAGCCACAGAAAAAACTGGAAAAGGCAAATGAACAAACAACAGTGGCTCCAGAGGAACCAAGAGGCGCCCAAGCCCCCCGAGGAGGGGAACCTAGCCAACCTCACAGAAATGCAGAGAAATATGCAAATGGAAAGCACAAAAACAAAAAACAGAAAAATATCTTATCTGAGAGCAGGAGAAGAGGCAAGACTCAGCAAGCTTCAAAGAGAACCAGGAAACAACGTTGAGACAAGAACAATTGATCACCGGCAACCATGATGGGGGGAAACCTCCCTTATATCCAGCCAGTCCGTGATTCCTGATTGCCAATCCTCATTGAATGGTTCAGTACCGTTTGTAACCACCAGAGGGAGCTTCTGCTCAGAATTCATTTCTAAAACATTCATAACACACCACCAGCCGAAGGAGTCCGGCACCTCCCAGCGGCCGAGGCAGGAACACCAGCCACTGAATCCAACGGCGACGTGACAGCTGACATTCCCCTATATGTATGAGCCCACACCAAACCCCCTATATACAGTATGAGCCCCCATATAGACTCCTGTATACAATATGAGTCCCAACATAGCCCACTATATACAGTATGAGCCCTCAATTAGCCTCTCTATATACAATATGAGCCCCCACATTGCCTCATATATACGGTATGAGCCCTCACATAACCTTCAATATACAGTATAAGCCTCGCATAGACTCCTACATTCAGTATGAGCTCTCACATAGCCTCCTACATTCAGTATGAGCCCCCAAATAGTGATAATATACAGTATGAGCTCCCACATAGCCTCTTATATACAGTGTAAGCCCCCATTGCCTCATATATACAGTGTGAGCCCCCACATAGCCTCATTATATACAGTATGAGCCCCACATAGCCTCTTACATAAAGCAGGTGCCCCACGCAGCCTTGATGTATAGTGTGTTCCCCACATAGCCTCTTATATGCAGCATGTGCCCTATATAGCCTCTGATATACAGTATGTGCCCCATATAGTCTCCATATAAACAGTGTGAGCTCCACATAGCCTCCTTATATACAGTATGAGCCCCACACAGACTCCATATATGGTATAAGCCTCACAAAGCCTCCATATATACAGTATGGGCCTCACATAGCCTCAATACATACACTGTGAGCCCCACACAGCCTTCTACTTACATACAAATGCCTGATAGATAAAAAAAAATAACAACACGTACTCACCTTGCTCCTGTTCCCCCGGTGCTCTTCTCCAGTCTCCTGTGCACAGAGTCTCAACAGCAGCATTATGAAATTATGTCATTGCGTCTGATGGCTCACACGCTGATTGGTGGAAGATGGAGTTGCCAGCTCTCTCCCCCACCATTGTATTCAATGCAGTCTGCAACCTGAGGAAACAGATAGCAGCAGATGGACGGTGGGCGAAGGAGAGCACAGGGTGGGCTAATGTTTCAGCCCTTTTGCCTTCTCAGTCCACGGGGCGGACTGGAACATGTAGAGGTCAGGATGTGGCCCGTGGACCACAGTTTGCCCAGGTCCGAGCTGGATAATGCTGTTTCTCTTTTCTTCGTAAATCTTCTTCATGGCTGCTCCTTGATTTGTACCAGTGACCTTTCGCTTGGGAATCAACCTAGTAACACAATGTGCTATTAGGGAATGTGAAAACAGGTTGTAATGTGTAGTATACAGGAAGAAAAAGATTTTTCCACCACCAAGAGCAAAACAGTAACAATGCAGTGACATGACAACAATTTTCATAACTAATCATATGCAAAATAGTTGCAAGTAAAATTTATGTATGTGGTAGCCGAGATGATTGTCTATAAAATGATGGTAGTCTCAGGTTAGAAGCAGTAGTGGATGGTGAGATATGGAACCAAAAGCAAAAGTTCAAAACATTGTTACCCTTTTGCTCGTCACTGTATTTCACCCACAGATTGGTATCACTAATAACTGTTCTTGCCTGCAGTAAAAAACTTACCAGCTGCCGTCTTCTGCTCTTCCCGGTGCCACTCCACCATCTTGTGACCAAAGCTCCTGACATCTATCGGTCATTAGCTCTCCATGTTCTGGCTCTCATAGACTTACACTGAGAAGTGACTTCTGTCCCCCCCCAGCAAACACTGGAGTGATTCTGCTTGTCACAACTAGCTGAACAGTACTGGAGGGGGGCAGAGAACAGCAGAAGATGGTGACCAGTAAGTATTCTAGTGCAGGCAGGAAACATACATAAGTAATATCACTTGAGGTCGAAATAAAACAACACGGAGTAGTGCTTTAAAGGCTAGAGAATAATTTGGTATAGGTTTTATGTGTGACCAGTAGAAATATATAGGCTTTGCCAACTTATATGTGGGGCTGGATGGAAATCCCAGATCAAGGCTCAGACCTGTTCAGTTACTGAGGGCAGAGCAAAGTACTGTAATGCGCATGTAATGGGAGAGGGCAAACAGCACCGATGACCCAAAAGTAAACCCAGCGCATGCGCATTACACTGTTTTGTTCTTTGTTCTGCCTTCAGCAGCGTAGGCCAGAGCATGAGGGACAGTGTGTGGAAGATGTATGACACATCATTCATATGAAGCAAGGAGACACCGAAGAAGTACCAGCGAAGCCCATCGCACCCAGCCTGACCATGCTGTATGGGGGGATTATAAAAAGTATTTTTTGTGCTATTAAGATGGGATTGGAAAGATGTGTATCTTCGTACCGTGTTAGCCAGTAGATAGAAAAATATTTAGACTTGAGAGTCCTCAGTGGTTGATACCTTTTAATGGCTAACTGAAAAGATCTTTTCAGTTAGCCATTAAAAGGTATCAACCACTGAGGACTCTCAAGTCTAAATATTTTTCTAAGATGGGATTGGGGACTTATATACAGTTTACTAGAATACTGTAAAAGAGACATTAAAGCTGGTGGCCGTACTTTATATTAGCAAAAGCTGGTGACAGCTTTGCTTTATTTTTCCTTTACGCCTACAGTATGTCTTCAGGGCATATATAATTATTTTATTTTCATGTTTATATAACATCTTTCCTTTGCTATCGCGCTGATTTATATTTCATTCAGCCTTTTTTAGCTCTAGTATAAATAATATTTTACCTATTTCTAGCCATTCACATTTTCTATTTGTATATCACAAGTGTAAATCAGTGACTCGGTTTGCAATAAACTTTATGGGCTAAATGAAGACATGTTTTTAAAGGGGTTAATTCTGAATTGGTCACTCCAGCCAAACTTCCAAACAAGCTGTAGACAGGTCATAAACGTGTAAGTGCTTCGTTAGACAATGTTTTATGAATCCTTGGAACGTTAGATGGAAAGCTAATTATAGCATGTATTTAGTCTATAGCGCAGCCAGGTCTTTTTTATTGGCTGCAGTCACATTCTATGATGGCTGACCTCGTATAAACACTCAGACTCCGAGAGCTATACATTATGTGTGCACTTGAATTATTCTAATTGTGTTTTTTTGCAAAGTTTCTAGAACAGTTGGAAGCATAATTAAAATATAAATAAACTTATGTGAAGGAAAAGTGTGTAGGAGCGCAGACACTTTGGAGCCTGGAGACCATCGTTGATAAGAATAAACATAATGGCCAGAACATTAAAAGTGGCTTTGAGGCTTATTTTTCTATTTCTTTTACTGACAGGGTTAACAAGTGGTCCAAAATAATTGATATCCTCCCATGAAGAAATGTACAACAGAAAAATCTGCAATTATAGTGAATCCAAATTTCATTACCAAGATCCCAGCATAACAGCCTTGACAGCCCTTGACTCCTCGGCCACATACCATAGGCATTGGGAATGCAATGATAGTTTATGAAAGACATACTCATCATAATACATTTATTAAATAACCACAAACAAATGTTAAACATAGAAATAGCTTGTTCTACTTCTGGAGGCCTTTTTTTTTACTGCTTTAAGTGGAAAGCATGCGTGGGGTGATATGCCTAAGTATTTCTAATAAATCTCCTTTCAGTTTGTTATTCTCATTGCCGGGAAGTCATGACAACATGCCCGGATTACTGATGTCCTCTTTTATTGGCACTTAGGACCATGCCACAATAATAAGAGGAATTAGAACCAGCGGCTGTCTAAGGTCCTGTTTACACAGGATCATGTGCTGCTGAGAATGAGGTTTTTTTGAATCTTCATTTCCATTGATGAATTAGTGTTTTGCTAATTTTACGTTGATCGACCGCCTGTTTACACGGCAAGATTATCGGTCAAGAAACATTATTATCGTTTTCTATAATCGTGCTGTGTGCACCTTTAGTTTTTCTGGTTGTGTTGTAAATCTAATATACAATATATAAACATCATTGTATATCAAACTCCCTCCACAAGAGGAGCAAACTGATATTGATAGTTGTCAAAAACTACCTATTGTTTAAAGGGAATCGATCATCAGGTTTCTGTCAAGTAATCTGAGAGCAGCATTATCTAGGGGCAGAGACCCTGATTCCTCGGATATGTCACTTACTTCACTGCCTAATGTAGTTTTGATAAAATCACAGTTTTATCAGCAAGAGATGATCACTAGAGGACTAGTAAAGGGTATGTCACACTAAACAATATCGCTAACGGGATCGCTAAAAACGTCACTATTTAGCGATCCCGTTAGCGATGTTGTTCAGTGCGGCAGCTTCCAGTGACGAGCTTCCTGCTGTGATCTCGCTCGTCGCTGGAATCGTTCCGGACCCTATTTCATCGTCGGCGCTCCCGCTGGGTAAGTATCTAATCGCTGTGTGGCACCTTTTCTTAGCGATTTAGCGGTACTTTTGTACCGCTAAAGTCATTAAGAAGATCGCTAACGGCGATAGCGTCGTTAACTATATCGCTAAATGCGGCAGCATTTAGCGATATAGAAACAATCCCGCTAGCGATCTCATTAGTATGCAACGCTAACGAGATCGCTAGCGGGATAGCTAAGTGTGGCAGTACCTTAAAGCTGCTAACATGTAGTCAAGCATATTCATGACCTGTGTATACCATGCCCCCCCCCCCCCGCTATTAATTGATAGTGGTGTGGGCAGGGTAATACAAATCTCATCATTCAGCGAACTTGTAGATCCACAGAAGATAAAAATAGAGGGTGTTTCAAAATTACAGCAATCAGCCCAGTAAGTGACGTCACTAGAATCAGGATCTCTGCCCCTACTTTATTCTACTCTCAAATGGGCTAGAAAAACCTTGTGGCAGATTATCTTTAAATCAGGTTTTTTGTTACATATATTTTCACACATTTTTTGCAATGTTTGACATATCATGATTCTTATTAAAAAAAAGAAAAAAATAGAACTCTTGTAATTTTCACGGTGGCCACTGGGGCTTGTTTTTAGACTCCCTCTTCCTGTCCTTTCAGGTAGAGTTTTCAGCAAGGCTCCTTATCATCAGAGGCAGGATTACAAAGACAGGTAATATCACTATACTTAGCAGATAACACAGGATCCACCAATCACAATAGGCTCCTGTATGTCACAGCTCCCCCTGCTCCTCCTCCCTTCACAATGACCTTTGCACATGCTCATTAGATGCTTCAGCACAAAATATAGGGTGATAGTCTGTTCATTGTGGCTAATGTACATGTGAGATTCCTGAAAAACAAGAAGTTTAGAGTCTAGAAAAAGCCCAATACCCAGTGTGAAAATTACTCATTTGTTTTAATAGATCGTACTATGAAAAAAATGGTAATTTTTATTAAAAAATAGATACATGTAAAACAAAATCCTGATACAAACCAAAGTTCATTTTCTTAGGATTGTTTCCCTTTTAATCATGTGTTTACATCTTATAGGTCATAATGGACTAACTGGTTATATATTTTGTGCAGAGTAACCGAATAGTGCTACTGGGGCTTATCTTGTATGGGAAGCACATGCTGACCTCCAGCACACCAGTACTCATATGTAGACTAGTGGGCTGCCCACAGAGTGAAACTGTAGGGCAGCACGGTGGCTCAGTGGTTAGCACCGCAGCCTTGCAGTGCTGGAGTCTTGGGTTCAAATCCCACCAAGGACAACATTTGCAAGGAGTTTGTATGTTCTCCCCGTGCTTGCGTGGGTTTCCTCCGGGTACTCTGGTTTCCTCCCACACTCCAAAAACATACTGATAGGGAATCTAAATTGTGAGCCCCATCGGGACAGCGATCATAATGTGTGCAAACTGTAAAGCGCTGGGGAATATGTTGGCGCTATATAAAAATAAAGATTATTAAACTGTGCAGTGGAGGCTGCAATGAGGTAAGCCAGTGAACTGGTGACAGAGCCTTGGAAAACCAGTAAGTCTGATAGGTGCTGCACAACAAGACTTGGTGCTGGTGCCATGAGATAAGCTGATGAGCAAGAAGGACTGTGAGCCTTTTGTAGCTAAAGTTGGATTAGTGTTGATTGTGAGTGTGCCAACCATGAATTGAAGTGAGAAACAAAAAGAGTGAGAGAGTGGCAGCCCTAAGGCCTAGTGAGGGGCTCAATGACATAAGTTTAGTTGATTAAGTGGATTTTTGGGTAATGAGGAACAGGAAAAAAGACAAGTGCATTACTGGAAGACAAGTTAAGCACTAGAGAGTTATCCCTCCTCCAGTGAAAAAAGTGAAGATTCAAGTATTGTAATCTATACTGGATATTAAAGTTAACCTGCACAAAATGACAGTGCTGCATGCTCGTGGGTAGTTGTAAACCTTCTAAATGTAGTAGAACATCAGCTCTGAAATCGCATGGAGCTGCGGAGCAATTCACTTACTAAGTTAATGGTGAAACCGACATGTGATGTCACAGAGCCTCAGAGGACCACACCAGCCTATTCGATGTGATGCCACGTGTGTTGTCACAGAGTCTCAGAGGACCACACCAGCACTGTACGATGGGATGCCACATGTGATGTCACAGAGCCTCAGAGGACCACACCAGCCTATTCGATGTGATGCCACGTGTGTTGTCACAGAGTCTCAGAGGACCACACCAGCACTGTACGATGGGATGCCACATGTGATGTCACAGAGTCTCAGAGGACCACACCAGCACTGTACGATGGGATGCCACATGTGATGTCACAGAGCCTCAGAGGACCACACCAGCCTATTCGATGTGATGCCACGTGTGTTGTCACAGAGTCTCAGAGGACCACACCAGCACTGTACGATGGGATGCCACATGTGATGTCACAGAGTCTCAGAGGACCACACCAGCGCTATACGATGGGATGCCACATGTGATGCCACAGAGCCTCAGAGGCCCACACCAGCGCTATACGATGAGATGCCACATGTGATGTCACAGAGTCTCAGAGGACCACACCAGCGCTATACGATGTGATGCCACATGTGATGTCACAGAGCCTCAGAGGCCCACACCAGCACTGTACGATGGGATGCCACATGTGATGTCACAGAGTCTCAGAGGACCACACCAGCGCTATACGATGGGATGCCACATGTGATGCCACAGAGCCTCAGAGGCCCACACCAGCGCTATACGATGGGATGCCACATGTGATGCCACAGAGCCTCAGAGGCCCACACCAGCACTGTACGATGGGATGCCACATGTGATGTCACAGAGTCTCAGAGGACCACACCAGCGCTATACGATGGGATGCCACATGTGATGACACAGAGTCTCAGAGGATCACACCAGCGCTATACGATGAGATGCCACATGTGATGCCACAGAGCCTCAGAGGCCCACACCAGCAGTGTACGATGGGATGCCACATGTGATGTCACAGAGTCTCAGAGGACCACACCAGCACTATAAGATGTGATGCCACATGTGATGTCACAGAGTCTCAGAGGACCACACCAGCGCTATATGATGAGATGCCACATGTGATGACACAGAGTCTCAGAGGATCACACCAGCGCTATACGATGTGATGCCACATGTGATGTCACAGAGCCTCAGAGGACTACACCAGCGCTATACAATGAGATGCCACATGTGATGCCACAGAGCCTCAGAGGCCCACACCAGCAGTGTACGATGGGATGCCACATGTGATGTCACAGAGTCTCAGAGGACCACACCAGCGCTATACGATGGGATGCACATGTGATGTCACAGAGCCTCAGAGGACCACACCAGCGCTATACGATGTGATGCCACATGTGATGTCACAGAGCTCAGAGGACCACACCAGCGCTATACGATGAGATGCCACATGTGATGCCACAGAGCCTCAGAGGCCACACCAGCAGTGTACGATGGGATGCCACAGGTGATGTCACAGAGTCTCAGAGGACCACACCAGCGCTATACGATGGGATGCCACATGTGATGACACAGAGTCTCAGAGGACCACACCAGCACTGTACGATGGATGCCACATGTGATGTCACAGTGCCTCTGAGGACCAACCAGCAGTGTACGATGGGATGCCACATGTGATGTCACAGAGTCTCAGAGGACACACCAGCCTATACGATGGATGCCACATGTGATGTCACAGAGTCTCAGAGGACCACACCAGCGCTATACGATGGATGCCACATGTGATGCACAGAGCCTCAGAGGCCCACACCAGCGCTATACGATGGGATGCCACATGTGATGTGCCACAGAGCCTCAGAGGCCACACCAGCACTGTACGATGGGATGCCACATGTGATGTCACAGAGTCTCAGAGGACCACACCAGCGCTATACGATGTGATGCCACATGTGATGCACAGAGTCTCAGAGGACCACACCAGCGCTATACGATGAGATGCCACATGTGATGCCACAGAGCCTCAGAGGCCCACACCAGCAGTGTACGATGGGATGCCACATGTGATGTCACAGAGTCTCAGAGGACCACACCAGCAGCTATAAGATGTGATGCCACATGTGATGTCACAGAGTCTCAGAGGACCACACCAGCGCTATATCGATGAGATGCCACATGTGATGACACAGAGTCTCAGAGGACCACACCAGCGCTATACGATGTGATGCCACATGTGATGTCACAGAGCCTCAGAGGACACACCAGCGCTATACAGATGAGATGCCACATGTGATGCACAGAGCTCAGAGGACCACACCAGCATGTACGATGGGATGCCACATGTGATGTCACAGAGTCTCAGAGGACCACACCAGCGCTATACGATGGGATGCCACATGTGATGTCACAGAGCTCAGAGGACCACACCAGCGCTATACGATGTGATGCCACATGTGATGTCACAGAGCCTCAGAGGACCACACCAGCGCTATACGATGAGATGCCACATGTGATGCCACAGAGCCTCAGAGGCCACACCAGCAGTGTACGATGGGATGCCACAGTGATGTCACAGAGTCTCAGAGGACCACACCAGCGCTATACGATGGGATGCACATGTGACATGACACAGAGATCCAGAGGCACACACCAGCACTGTAACGATGGATGCCACATGTGATGTCACAGAGCCTCTGAGGACCAACCAGCATGTACTGATGGGATGCCACATGTGATGTCACAGAGTCTCAGAGGACTACACCAGCGCTATACGATGTGATGCCACATGTGATGTCACAGAGTCTCAGAGGACCACACCAGCGCTATACGATGGAATGCCACATGTGATGCTACAGAACCTCAGAGGCCCAACAACGGGATGCCACATGTGATGCCAAGAGCCTCAGAACCACCGATTCGATGTATCCACGTGTGTCAGAGTCTCAGAGACCACACCACGCATACGATGGGGCCAATGTGATGTCACAGAGCTCAGAGGACACACGCACGTACACGGATGCCACATGCGATGTCACAGAGTTAAGATCACACCAGCACTGTACAACGGATGCACATGTGATGCCCAGAGCTCAGAGGACACACCAGCATGTACTGGATGCACATGTGATGTCACAGAGTCTCAGAGATCACACCAGCGCTTCGATGTGATGCCACGTTGTCACAGAGCTCAATGACACACACGATACGATGGATCCACATGTTGTCACAACCTCAGAGATCACACCACACTGTACAACAGATGCCACGTGATGTCCAGAGTTCAGAGACACACCAGCTATCATGATGCCATGTGTCACAGAGCTGAGACCACACCAGCATGTACAGGATGCCACAGGATGTCGAGTCTCAGAGACCACACGCGTTACGATGTGCCCTGTTGTACAGAGTCTCAGAGGACACACCGCACTGTACATGGATGCACATGCGATGTCACAGTCTAGAGACCACACCAGACTGTACAATGGATGCCACATGTAATGTCACAGAGCCTCAGAGACCACACCAGGCAATACGTGGGATGCCACATGTATGCACAGAGCTCAGAGGACCACACCAGCGTACAAGGATGCCACATGTGATGCCACAGAGCTCAGAGGACCACCAGCAGTAAGGATGCCACGTGTTCACAGAGTCTCAGAGGATCACACAGCATTCAGGGTGCCACTGTTGCACAGAGCCTCAGAGACCACACCAGCGTTACGATGGATGCCACATGGATGTCACAAGCTCAGAGGATCACACCAGCACTTACAGGATGCCACGTGTGTCACAGAGTCTCAGAGGACCACACCAGCAGTACACGGGATGCCACAGGATGTCACAGACTCAGAGACCACACCAGCGTAAACGATGTACAGTGTTCACAGAGTCTCAGAGACACACCACACTTACGATGGATGCCACTGTGTCACAAGTCTAGAGGACCACACCACATGTACAAGGATGCCACATGTATGTCACAGAGCTCAGAGACCACACCAGCGCATACGATGGATGCCAGTTGTCACAGAGCTCAGAGGACACACCAGCCATACAATGGGATGCCACATGGATGCACAAGCTAGAGGACCACACCAGCACTGTACAATGGATGCCACATGATTCACAGAGTCTCAAGATCACACCAGCATACAAGGGATGCACATGTATGTCACAGAGCTCAGAGGACCACACCGCATAACATGGATGCACTGTGTCACAGAGCTCAGAGGACACACCAGCACTAACGATGCCCGGTTGTCACAGAGTCTCAAGGCCACACCACAGTACGTGATGCCAGCGATTCAAGTCAGCCAACTACATGTGAGCCACGTTCAGTTTCAGGGACACAGCACTGTACAGGACACTGATCCAATCTCGACCACACCTTACATGATGCATTTTCAGAGTTCAGACAACGCATTAATACCATGATGCAAGAGTCTAAGATCACACCAGACTATTCGATGTGATGCCACTTGTTGTCACAGAGTCTCGAGGACCACACCAGCGCTATACGATGGGATGCCACATGTGATGTCACAGAGCCTCAGAGGACCACACCGGCACTGTACAAGGGATGCCACATGCGATGTCACAGAGTCTCAGAGGATCACACCAGCACTGTACAACGGATGCCACATGTGATGCCACAGAGCCTCAGAGGATCACACCAAGTGTACGATGGATGCCACATGTGATGTCACAGAGTCTCAGAGATCACACCAGCGCTATTCGAGTGATGCACGTGTTGTCACAGAGTCTCAGAGACCACACCAGCGCTATACATGGATGCCACATGTGATGTCACAGAGCCTCAGAGGATCACACCAGCACTGTACAACGAGATGCCACATGTGATGTCACAGAGTCTCAGAGGACCACACCAGCGCTGTATGATGGATGCCACATGTGTGTCACAGAGTCTCAGAGGACCACACCAGCATGTACAACGGATGCCACATGCGATGTCACAGAGTCTCAGAGGACCACACCGCGCTATACGATGTGATGCCACGTGTTGTCACAGAGTCTCAAGACCACACCAGCATGTACGATGGATGCCACATGTGATGTCAAATCTCAGAGGACCACACCAGCACTGTACAATGGGATGCCACATGTAATGTCACAGAGCCTCAGAGACCACACCAGCGCAATACGATGGGATGCCACATGTGATGCCACAGAGCTCAGAGGACCACACCAGCACTGTACAATGGGATGCCACATGCGATGTCACAGAGTCTCAGAGGATCACACCAGCATGTACAACGGATGCCACAGTGAGTCACAGAGTCTCAGAGGCTCACACCAGCATGTACAAGGATGCCACATGTGATGCACAGAGCCTCAGAGGATCACACCAGATGTACATGGATGCCACACGCATTTCAATGGGATGCCACATGTGATGCCACAGAGCCTCAGAGGACGCACCAGCACTGTACAACGGGATGCCACATGCGATGTCACAGAGTCTCAGAGGATCACACCAGCACTGTACAAGGGATGCCACATGTGATGCCACAGAGCCTCAGAGGATCACACCAGCAGTGTACGATGGGATGCCACATGCGATGTCACAGAGTCTCAGAGGATCCCCACCAGCGCTATTCGATGTGATGCCACGTGTTGTCACAGAGTCTCAGAGGACCACACCAGCGATATACGATGGGATGCCACATGTGATGTCACAGAAACTCAGAGGATCACACCAGCAGTGTACAACGGGATGCCACATGTGATGTCACAGAGTCTCAGAGGACCACACCAGCACTATCGATGTGATGCCACGTGTTGTCACAGAGTCTCAGAGGACCACACCAGCACTGTACAACGGGATGCCACATGCGATGTCACAGAGTCTCAGAGGACCACACCAGCGCTATACGATGTGATGCCACGTGTTGTCACAGAGTCTCAGAGGATCACACCAGCACTGTACGATGGGATGCCACTGCGATGTCACATAGTCTTAGAGGACCACACCAGCACTGTACAATGGGATGCCACATGTAATGTCACAGAGCCTCAGATGACCACACCAGCGCAATACGATGGGATGCCACATGTGATGTCACAGAGCCTCAGAGGACCACAACAGCGCAATACAATGGGATGCCACATGTGATGCCACAGAGCCTCAGAGGACCACACCAGCACTGTACAACGGGATGCCACATGCGATGTCACAGAGTCTCAGAGGATCACACCAGCACTGTGTGTAGCCCTGGTGTGAAGGCACACGCAGTACCCTGGAGAATGTGCGGAGAGGTAGCAGTTTAATGCTCAATAAACATTCACTCCATCACACACTTAGACACGCCCACAGGATATATAGGCTCATTCAGTCAGGATCCAGTCAGTCTAGTCTGGAGTCAGGGAGTCTGTTTCCTGTCCTCGGACAGAGGAGTCTAGTCCGGGTGGCTCCTGTGTGAGTCATCCTATCTGTGTACAGTTCTTAAAGTGGAGGCTAGTACAGGTGAGCCAGTTCACCTCAGCCTAGTCAGAGCTGTGCCCCACTAGAAGACAGACGGAGACATCTTTTGAGAAAGAAGGGTTAGTTGCAGATACTTCAGTCGCCTGTCCCAAGGACAGTGAGGTTCAGTTGACGTGCTCCTGCCTAGAAGAATACTGAGATTCTGTCAGCAAGCTCCAAGAAAGAAGTAAGGAAGGATTGATTTATATGACCTTTGAAAGTGTGGAGTGCTTATGCTACAAGCGCGGACAAGGCGAAAGGCATAGTGGAAGGAATTCAGAAGTGCCTTAGGATTGGATTATCCTGCACATTGTCACCGGTCACTGGGGACCGAAGCGTCACTATAGCTCCAGGCATAGTGATAGAAAAACCAGAGGCTTACTGGACCTTAGGTAGCAGAAAGCAGCCCTTGGAGTGTCAGTACGTAACAGGGGTCAGGTGGAATAGGAACTTTGAGCCTGATCAGCAAAAGTAAGAACCTAGTTCCATCACTGGAAGGCTCCGACCACAAAACTGACCGGGCAGTACAGCTTGGAGAAGCTGGAGAAATTGGAGTGAACTACGCTTTATGCTGGTTGGACTCATTACCATTGTGGAAGTAAAGGAGGCCCCTAACTTGTTCAGCTGCTACCCCAAAGCACATTCTCCATCGGATCAGCCTCCCTGGGACCTGCCTTACCATCTGACAAGTAAAAGGTATGGAAAGACGCTGACGGTGTGAGACTGAGTTATTTGATTGCATCCCTGCACAACCCCACCATAACTATCGACCTGAGGGAAGAGTCCCACCTGTAGGGGACCCGACATCTAGCTGCCTCACCATCCCCTCAGAGATCTACAGCAGCGCTGGTACAAATTACCAGAGACTACAGGTGGCGTCACGAACTGTATATATATACCTATCCCCTGTAAATATTCCCTCCAACATACGCCTGACCGCCAGGGCCACAGACCGAGCCAGCGCTACCTGTGACAACCCCATAGACTTCCATGGGCTCGGCTCTGAGTACCCCATTGATCTGGAAACCCACAATTGTGGTGCGTGGTCGAGACAACTGTACAACGGGATGCCACATGTGATGCCACAGAACCTCAGAGGATCACACCAGCAGTGTACGATGGGATGCCACATGTGATGTCACAGAGTCTCAGAGGATCACACCAGCGCTATTCGATGTGATGCCACGTGTTGTCACAGAGTCTCAGAGGACCACACCAGCGATATACGATGGGATGCCACATGTGATGTCACAGAAACTCAGAGGATCACACCAGCAGTGTACAACGGGATGCCACATGTGATGTCACAGAGTCTCAGAGGACCACACCAACACTATACGATGTGATGCCACGTGTTGTCACAGAGTCTCAGAGAACCACACCAGCACTGTACGATGGAATGCCACATGCGATGTCACAGAGTCTCAGAGGACCACACCAGCGCTATACGATGTGATGCCACGTGTTGTCACAGAGTTTCAGAGAACCACACCAGCAGTGTACGATGGGATGCCACATGTGATGTCACAGAGTCTCAGAGGATCACACCAGCCCTATTCGATGTGATGCCACTTGTTGTCACAGAGTCTCCGAGGACCACACCAGCGCTATACGATGGGATGCCACATGTGATGTCACAGAGCCTCAGAGGACCACACCGGCACTGTACAACGGGATGCCACATGCGATGTCACAGAGTCTCAGAGGATCACACCAGCACTGTACAACTGGATGCCACATGTGATGCCACAGAGCCTCAGAGGATCACACCAGCAGTGTACTATGGGATGCCACATGTGATGTCACAGAGTCTCAGAGGATCACACCAGCGCTATTCGAAGTGTTGTCACGTGTTGTCACAGAGTCTCAGAGGACCACACCAGCGCTATACGATGGGATGCCACATGTGATATCACAGAGTCTCAGAGGACCACACCAGCAGTGTACGATGAGATGCCACATGTGATGTCACAGAGTCTCAGAGGATCACACCAGCACTGTACGATGGGATGCCACATGCGATGTCACAGAGTCTCAGAGGACCACACCAGCACTGTACAATGGGATGCCACATGTAATGTCACAGAGCCTCAGAGGACCACACCAGCGCAATACGATGGGATGCCACATGTGATGCCACAGAGCCTCAGAGGACCACACCAGCAGTGTACAACGGGATGCCACATGCGATGTCACAGAGTCTCAGAGGATCACACCAGCACTGTACAACGGGATGCCACATGTGATGCCACAGAGCCTCAGAGGATCACACCAGCAGTGTACGATGGGATGCCACATGTGATGTCACAGAGTCTCAGAGGATCACACCAGCCCTATTCGATGTGATGCCACGTGTTGTCAGAGTCTCAGAGGACCACACCAACGCTATACGATGGGATGCCACATGTGATGTCACAGAGCCTCAGAGGACCACACCGGCACTGTACAACGGGATGCCACATGCGATGTCACAGTCTCAGAGGATCACACCAGCACTGTACAACGGGATGTCACATGTGATGCCACAGAGCCTCAGAGGATCACACCAGCAGTGTACGATGGGATGCCACATGTGATGTCACAGAGTCTCAGAGGATCACACCAGCGCTATTCGATGTGATGCCACGTGTTGTCACAGAGTCTCAGAGGACCACACCAGCACTGTACAACGGGATGCCACATGTGATGCCACAGAGCCTCAGAGGATCACACCAGCAGTGTATGATGGGATGCCACAAGTGATGTCACAGAGTCTCAGAGGATCACACCAGCGCTATTCGATGTGATGCCACGTGTTGTCACAGAGCCTCAGATGACCACACCAGCGCTATACGATGGGATGCCACATGTGATGTCACAAAGCCTCAGAGGATCACACCAGCACTGTACAACGAGATGCCACATGTGATGTCACAGAGTCTCAGAGGACCACACCAGCACTGTACAACGGGATGCCACATGCGATGTCACAGAGTCTCAGAGGACCACACCAGCGCTATACGATGTGATACCACGTGTTGTCACAGAGTCTCAGAGGATCACACCAGCACTGTACGATGGGATGCCACATGCGATGTCACATAGTCTTAGAGGACCACACCAGCACTGTACAATGGGATGCCACATGTAATGTCACAGAGCCTCAGATGACCACACCAGCGCAATACGATGGGATGCCACATGTGATGTCACAGAGCCTCAGAGGACCACACCAGCGCAATACAATGGGATGCCACATGTGATGCCACAGAGCCTCAGAGGACCACACCAGCACTGTACAATGGGATGCCACATGCGATGTCACAGAGTCTCAGAGGATCACACCAGCACTGTACAACGGGATGCCACATGTGATGTCACAGAGTCTCAGAGGACCACACCAGCACTATACGATGTGATGCCACGTGTTGTCACAGAGTCTCAGAGGACCACACCAGCACTGTACGATGGAATGCCACATGCGATGTCACAGAGTCTCAGAGGACCACACCAGCGCTATACGATGTGATGCCACGTGTTGTCACAGAGTTTCAGAGAACCACACCAGCAGTGTACGATGGGATGCCACATGTGATGTCACAGAGTCTCAGAGGATCACACCAGACCTATTCGATGTGATGCCACTTGTTGTCACAGAGTCTCCGAGGACCACACCAGCGCTATACGATGGGATGCCACATGTGATGTCACAGAGCCTCAGAGGACCACACCGGCACTGTACAAAGGGATGCCACATGCGATGTCACAGAGTCTCAGAGGATCACACCAGCACTGTACAACGGGATGCCACATGTGATGCCACAGAGCCTCAGAGGATCACACCAGCAGTGTACGATGGGATGCCACATGTGATGTCACAGAGTCTCAGAGGATCACACCAGCGCTATTCGAAGTGATGTCACGTGTTGTCACAGAGTCTCAGGGGACCACACCAGCGCTATACCATGGGATGCCACATGTGATGTCACAGAGCCTCAGAGGATCACACCAGCACTGTACAACGAGATGCCACATGTGATGTCACAGAGTCTCAGAGGACCACACCAGCGCTATATGATGTGATGCCACATGTGTTGTCACAGAGTCTCAGAGGACCACACCAGCACTGTACAACGGGATGCCACATGCGATGTCACAGAGTCTCAGAGGACCACACCTGCGCTATACGATGTGATGCCACGTGTTGTCACAGAGTCTCAGAGAACCACACCAGCAGTGTACGATGAGATGCCACATGTGATGTCACAGAGTCTCAGAGGATCACACCAGCACTGTATGATGGGATGCCACATGCGATGTCACATAGTCTCAGAGGACCACACCAGCACTGTACAATGGGATGCCACATGTAATGTCACAGAGCCTCAGATGACCACACCAGCGCAATACGATGGGATGCCACATGTGATGCCACAGAGCCTCAGAGGACCACACCAGCACTGTACAATGGGATGCCACATGCGATGTCACAGAGTCTCAGAGGATCACACCAGCACTGTACAACGGGATGCCACATGTGATGTCACAGAGTCTCAGAGGCTCACACCAGCACTGTACAACGGGATGCCACATGTGATGCCACAGAGCCTCAGAGGATCACACCAGCAGTGTACAATGGGATGCCACATGTGATGTCACAGAGTCTCAGAGGACCACACCAGCAGTGTACGATGAGATGCCACATGTGATGTCACAGAGTCTCAGAGGATCACACCAGCACTGTACGATGGGATGCCACATGCGATGTCACAGAGTCTCAGAGGACCACACCAGCACTGTACAATGGGATGCCACATGTAATGTCACAGAGCCTCAGAGGACCACACCAGCGCTATACGATGGGATGCCACATGTGATGTCACAGAGCCTCAGAGGACCACACCGGCACTGTACAACGGGATACCACATGCGATGTCACAGAGTCTCAGAGGATCACACCAGCACTGTACAACGGGATGCCACATGTGATGCCACAGAGCCTCAGAGGATCACACCAGCAGTGTACGATGGGATGCCACATGTGATGTCACAGAGTCTCAGAGGATCACACCAGCGCTATTCGATGTGATGCCACGTGTTGTCACAGAGTCTCAGAGGACCACACCAGCACTGTACAACGGGATGCCACATGCGATGTCACAGAGTCTCAGAGGATCACACCAGCACTGTACAACGGGATGCCACATGTGATGCCACAGAGCCTCAGAGGATCACACCAGCAGTGTACGATGGGATGCCACGTGTTGTCACAGAGTCTCAGAGGACCACACCAGCACTATATGATGGGATGACACATGTGATGTCGCAGAGTCTCAGAGGACCACACCAGCGCTATATGATGGGATGACACATGTGATGTCACAGAGCCTCAGAGGACCACACCAGCAGTGTACGATGGGATGCCACATGTGTTGTCACAGAGCCTCAGAGGACCACACCAGCAGTGTATGATGGGATGCCACATGTGATGTCACAGAGCCTCAGAGGACCACACCAGCGCTAAAGGATGTGATGCCACATGTGATGTCACAGAGTCTCAGAGGATCACACCAGCACTGTACGATGGGATGCCACATGCAATGTCACAGAGTCTCAGAGAACCACACCAGCAGTTTACGATGGGATGCCACATGTGATGTCACAGAGTCTCAGAGGACTACACCAGCGCTATTCGATGGGATGCCACATGTGTTGTCACAGAGTCTCAGAGGATCACACCAGCGCTATACGATGTGATGCCACATGTGTTGTCACAGAGCCTCAGAGGACCACACCAACAGTGTACGATGGGATGCCACATGTCATGTCACAGAGCCTCAGAGGACCACACCAACAGTGTACGATGGTATGCCACATGTGATGTCACAGAGCCTCAGAGGATCACACCAGCAGTGTACGATGGGATGCCACATGTGATGTCACAGAGCCTCAAAGGATCACACCAGCAGTGTACGATGGGATGCAACATGTGATGTCACAGTCTCAGAGGACCACACCAGCGCTATACGATGTGATGCCACAAGTGTTGTCACAGAGCCTCAGAGGACCACACCAGCAGTGTACGATGGTATGCCACATGTGATGTCACAGAGCCTCAGAGGATCACACCAGCAGTGTACGATGAGATGCCACATTGTTATGTTAGGTAGCTGAGGAGGACAGGAACAACAGCCGGGCACCGAACACCTGAGATGTTGGTAACTAATGGGTTGCAGATTCCTAAACTAACCACACAACTAGAGGTAGCCGCGGAGCGTTCCCACGCCGATCCTAGACGCCTCGTCACAGCCTGAGAGACAACCACACCCAAAGGCAGAAAGACAAAAGCTATCTGCCCCGGAGCAGATCCCCAAAGAAAATAGGAAGCCCCCAAACATGTAATGGCGGTTAGACAAGAAGAAATCACGAACACAGACAGAAAATAGAATGAGCAAACGCTGGGGCCACAAGCTGACTAAATAGGATAGGACAGGAGAGATTACTTTCTGCAACCCAGAAAACCCTACAAAAATCCAACAATTCTCATTACAAAAATACTGAGATCACACGATCTCGCCACCCACTAAATCAGATCTCAGTGTGAACAAAACCAAGCCGCAGTCACTGAAAAAACAGGAAAAAGAAAATGAACAAATAACAGTGGCTTCAGATAAACTGAGAGGAGCACAAGCCCCCCGGAGGGGACCTGGCTGACCTCCACAGAAGTGCAGGGAACAATGCAAAAAGCAAGCACAAAAATAAAAGCAGAAAATATCTTATCTGATAGCAGAAGATGCAGGCAAGACTCAGCAAACTTCCAAATGAACCAGGAACCACAATTGAGACAAGAACAATTGATCACCGGCAACCATCATGGGAGGGAACCTCCCTTATATCAGACCAGTCAGTGATCCCAGATTGCCATTCCTCGCTGAAAGGTGCAGTACCGTCTGTAACCACCAGAGGGAGCCTCTGCTCAGAAACCATCTCTAGCACATTCATAACAGTACCCCCCCTTGAGGAGGGGTCACTGAACCCCCTCTTGTGCAACCAGGCCGATCAGGATGAGCTCGGTGATAGGCACGGGTCAGTCTACTAGCATGGATGTCCGAAGCAAACACCCAAGAATTGTCCTCCTGACCATAACCTCTCCACTTAACCAAATACTGGAGTTTCCGTCTAGAAAAACGAGAATGCAATATTTTCTCAACCACATACTCCAGATTGCCCTCAACCAAAACAGAGTCAGGAGGCGCAGCCATAGGAACCACTGGCTCGAAAAACCTCTTCAATAAGGACTTGTGGAACACGTTATGGATCTTAAATGTCCCTGGAAGAAGCAAACGGAAGGAAACAGGATTAAGAATCTCCATGATCTTATAAGGTCCAATGAACCTAGGCTTAAACTTTGGAGATGCAACCCTCATAGGGATATTTCTTGAGGACAACCAAACCAAGTCCCCCACTTTAAACCGAGGACCATCAGTCCTATGCCGGTTGGCAAACCATTGGGCCTTCTCCTGAGAGAGAGACAACCTCTCCACTACCTGGTCCCAAATCTGCTGCATTCGCTCCACAACAGAGTCAACACCTGGACAGACAGAAGCCTCCGCCTGTCCCAAAGAAAATCGAGGATGAAACCCAAAATTGCAGAAAAATGGAGACATTAAGGTGGCAGAGCTAGCCCTATTATTAAGAGCAAACTCAGCCAAAGGCAAAAAAGAGACCCAGTCATCTTGATCAGCAGACACAAAACATCTCAAATAAGTCTCCAAGGTCTGGTTTGTTCTCTCGGTTTGTCCATTGGTCTGAGGATGAAAAGCAGAGGAGAAAGATAATTGAGCACCAAGTTTAGAACAAAATGTCCTCCAAAATCTGGAAACAAACTGGACTCCTCTGTCAGACACAATGTTCTCCGGCATGCCATGTAACCGAACCACGTGCTGAAGGAACAAAGGCACCAATTCGGAGGAGGAAGGTAACTTAGGTAATGGCACAAGATGTATCAGCGGACAGCGACGATAATGTGTGCAAACTGTAAAGCGCTGCAAAATATGTTAGCGCTATATAATAATAAAGATTATTATTATTTATCTTGGAAAACCTATCACAGATTACCCAGATAACGATCATTCTCTGAGAAACAGGGAGGTCGGAAATAAAATCCATAGATATGGGTCCATGGCCTCTTGGGCACAGGTAATGGCACTAACAAACCACTAGAGCGAGAGCAAGGCTTGGAGCGAGAGCAAGTCCCACAGGACTGCACAAATTCCCTGATGTCACGAGACAAAGTAGGCCACCAAAAGGACCGACTCACCAAGTCTCTGGTACCAAAAATCCTGGGATGACCAGCCAACGCGGAACAATGAATCTCAGACATCACACTCTTCTTCCACTGGTCTGGGACAAACAATTTCCCAATAGGGCAGCGCTCAGGTTTATCCTCCTGACACCCTTCCAGAGCCAGTCTCAAATTGGGCAAGATGGTGGAAAGAACTACACCCTCTTTCAAAATAACAGTAGGATCAGATAACTCAGGAGAGTCCGTAAAGACACTCCTCGAAAGGGCATCCGCCTTAACATTCTTAGTGCCAGGAAGAAAAGAAACCACAAAATTAAAACGTGTGAAAAACAAGGCCCACCTGGCCTGTCTAGGATTAAGTCTCTTGGCTGATTCGATATAAACCAGATTCTTATGGTCCGCGAGGACCACCACCTGATGTTTGGCTCCTTCCAGCCAATGTCTCCACTCTTCAAAGGCCCACTTCATGGCCAATAACTCCCGAATACCCACGTCATAATTACGTTCAGTTGGAGAAAATTTTCGAGAGAAAAAGGCACAAGGGTTACTCTTAGAGGTCTCTGGATCTCTTTGGGACAAAACGGCACCTGTCCCAATTTCAGAGACATCAACCTCCACCTGAAACGGTAGAGAAACATCAGGCTGCCGTAGAACAGGAGCAGAAGTGAATCTCTGCTTAAGTTCCTGAAACGCAGAGACTGCCTCAGGAGGCCAATTCACCACATCAGAACCCTTTTTGGTCAAATCAGTCAATGGTTTAACAATACCGGAGAAATTACCAATAAATTTACGATAAAAATTGGCAAAACCCAAAAATCTCTGAAGAGCCTTTAATGAAGTAGGTTGGACCCAATCACAGATGGCCTGAACCTTGACCGGGTCCATTTCAATAACAGACGGAGACAAAATGAATCCCAGAAATGAGACCTGTACGCCAAAAAGACACTTTGATCCCTTCACATACAGTGCATTCTCTCTCAAAATCTGGAACACATTCCGAACATGTTTCACATGAGAGTCCCAGTCATTGGAAAAAAATCAAGATATCATCCAAATAAACAATCATAAATTTATCTACAAAATCCCTGAAAATATCATTCATGAAGGATTGGAAGACGGAAGGAGCATTAGTGAGCCCAAAGGGCATCACTAGGTACTCAAAATGCCCCTCTGGGGTATTAAACGCCGTCTTCCATTCATGCCCGTGCTTAATGCGAATAAGGTTATACCCCCCCTGAGGTCAAGCTTGGTAAACCAACTAGCACTTTTCACACTGGAAAACAGGTCAGAAATCAAGGGTAACGGATATTGATACTTCACAGTGATCTTATTCAAGAGACGATAATCAATACACGGCCTCAATGAACCATCCTTTTTGGCCACAAAGAAAAAACCGGCACCCAAGGGTGAAGAGGATGGTCTGATATGACCCTTCTCTAATGACTCCTTGATATAAGATCGCATAGCATCGTGTTCAGGTACAGACAAGTTAAAAAGGCGACCTTTAGGAAATTTACCACCAGGCACTAATTCAATAGCGCAATCGTAGCTCCTGTGAGGGAGCAAGGATGCAGATTTACTTTCACTAAATACATCCGAAAAATCAGTCAAAAAGTCAGGAACATCCTGAGACTTGGGAGAGGCAGAAAAAACAGGAGTGTCGGCATTAACACATTGGCAGCCCCAACTGGTCACAGACACAGATTTCCAATCCAAAACAGGATTATGAGACTGTAACCAAGGGAAACCTAGTACAATAATATCATGCAGATTATACAGCACCAGAAATTTGCAACTCTCCTGATGATCTGGTTCAACCCTCATTATCACCTGAGTAGAAAACTGGGGTTTATTCTGCGCCAAAGGGGTAGAATCAATGCCCAGAAGGGGAATAGACTTCCGCAGGGGTATCATGGGAAACCCACAACGTTTGGCAAAGTCAAAATCCATCAGGTTAATAGCTGCTCCTGAATCAACAAAAGCCTGAGCAGAAAATGTGGACAGGGAGCAAATCAGGGTAACAGTCAACAGAAATTTAGTCTGAACACTACCCAAGACAACTGAGCGTGCAAAACGTCTTCCCCGCTTAGGGCAGACTGAAATAGCATGAGAGGCGTCACCACAGTAGAAACATAACCCATTGCGCTTTTGAAACTCATGACGCTGTGCCCCAGAAGTCACTCTATCACACTGCATGGGCTCAGAAGCTGGCTCACAAGGCAACACTATCTCACGCATACCTCTGCGCTCACGCAAACATCTGTCAATTTGAATCGCTAATGACATAGAATCATTGAGACCAGAGGGAGCAGGGAATCCCACCATAACATCCTTTACATTCTCTGACAGACCCTTCCGAAAAAGGGCTGCCAAAGCATCATCATTCCATTTGGTCAGGACTGCCCACTTTTGGAATTTCTGACAGTACAACTCAGCGTCTTCAAGACCCTGATTTAATGCCAACAAGGTTTTTTCAGCTTGATCAGTGACATTAGGTTCATCATACAATAACCCCAGAGCCAGAAAAAATGCATCAATATCATTCAAAACAGGATCCCCAGGTGTCAGGGAAAAAGCCCAATCCTGAGGATCGCCGCGCAGGAGAGAGATGACTATTTGAACCTGCTGTGTTGCGTTCCCTGAGGACTTAGGCTTTAAGGCAAAAAACAACTTACAGTTATTTTTGAAATTCAGAAATTTAGCCCGATCCCCCAAAAACAAATCTGGCATGGGAATCCTAGGTTGCACAACTGGCAACCTAGCAAGATAGGTAGCAATACTCCGAACCTCAGTGTCAAGCTGATCCACACGGCCAGACAACTGTGCAAACTCCATTGAGAGAGAAAAAAAAAATCCTCCTCAGCACCCAGAGAAAAAGAGGGAAAAAATGCAACAAACAGAAAAAAAAATCTCTGACAACTCTGACAACTTTTTTCTTTCCACACTATTTTTCCCTTCTCTGAGTACCATATAATTTTCAGTTGGGCCGGTGATACTGTTATGTTAGGTAGCTGAGGAGGACAGGAACAACAGCCGGGCAGCCGAACACCTGAGATGTTGGTAACTAATGGGTTGCAGATTCCTAAACTAACCACACAACTAGAGGTAGCCGCGGAGCGTTCCCACGCCAATCCTAGACGCCTCGTCACAGCCTGAGACACAACCACACCCAAAGGCAGAAAGACGAAAGCTATCTGCCCCGGAGCAGATCCCCAAAGAAAATAGGAAGCCCCCAAACATGTAATGGCGGTTAGACAAGAAGAAATCACGAACACAGACAGAAAATAGAATGAGCAAACGCTGGGGGCCACAAGCTGACTAAATAGGATAGGACAGGAGAGATTACTTTCTGCAACCCAGAAAACCCTACAAAAATCCAACAATTCTCATTACAAAAATACTGAGATCACACGATCTCGCCACCCACTAAATCAGATCTCAGTGTGAACAAAACCAAGCCGCAGTCACTGAAAAAACAGGAAAAAGAATATGAACAAATAACAGTGGCTTCAGATAAACTGAGAGGAGCACAAGCCCCCCGGAGGGGACCTGGCTGACCTCCACAGAAGTGCAGGGAACAATGCAAAAAGCAAGCACAAAAATAAAAGCAGAAAATATCTTATCTGATAGCAGAAGATGCAGGCAAGACTCAGCAAACTTCCAATAAACCAGGAACCACAATTGAGACAAGAACAATTGATCACCGGCAACCATGATGGGAAGGGAACCTCCCTTATATCAGACCAGTCAGTGGTCCCAGATTGCCATTCCTTGCTGAAAGGTTCAGTACTGTCTGTAACCACCAGAGGGAGCCTCTGCTCAGAAACCATCTCTAGCACATTCATAACATCACATGTGATGTCACAGAGCCTCAGAGGGACCACACCAGCACTGTACA
>JARQOD010000001.1:147293140-147436407 GCA_033576555.1 Oophaga sylvatica
CAATAGCCAGCATAATCCCCCCATAGCCAGCATAATCCCCCATAGCCAGCATAATCCCACAATAGCCAGCATAATCCCCAATAGCCAGCATAATCCCACAATAGCCAGCATAATCCCCCAATAGCCAGCATAATCCCCCATAGGCCGGGCCCGGCGTAAAAAAAAAAATGCCAGTACTCACCTATCTCCCCCGCTGCTCTGAAGAAGCGCGCACTGGACTCCGTCTTCTCCTGGCACAGGCAGCGTGACGTCATCAGGGCGCGCAGGCGGCGTGATGATGATTACGTCGCCTGTGCTGCATATGGAAGGTCGCAAGGCCCTCCTAACCACATTCCGCCCGCGATTAAAGGGCCCGCCGGCACTGAACTGTCAGTTCAATGTCGGCGGGGCCGACGGGCTGGTTCTTGCACTGTGTGCCCCTGCTTCTAGGGGGGCAGCTGCCCCCCCCTGCCCCACGGTGGGTACGCCCATGCGCCCTGGCTTCCCCAGGAAACGTAGTTGATCTTTTTTAAAAACAAGTGATCAAAGATATGGAAGCCCTCATTTATCAGAAAGCACCCCCTAATTTGTCGGTAGCAGAAAGACAGGCTTTGACTGAAATTACAGGATGGACTGACACAGTTGTCAGATCCGCCGATAAAGGCGGTAAAACCTTGTTAATGAAGTCATATTATATATCGGAAGCCAACAAGCAGTTGTCTGATGCAAACACCTATCTTAAATTGACAGGGGACCCTACCTATAAATTCAAAATTGAATTACGTTCCTTTCTTAGGAAGTATGTACAATTGGGTATGCTCTCCAAAAGGCAAGCTGAAAAGCTGCTACCGGAGTTCACCAAAAAGCCACACTGGTACCACATTCTCAAAATGCACAAATCTATGATTGCTCCTCCAGGCCATCCCATTGTTTCTGGGATAGGGTCTTTCACAGTACATGGACTGGCTTTTGAGAGCTTTGTTACAGCATATTCCGTCCTATGTTAAGGACACCAACAATTTTGTGGATGTTATACAGAAATTTGAATTGCAGACAAGTTTTTCATTAGTCTCTGTGGACGTGGAAGGCTTGTATACTAGAATTCCCCAAGCATTGGGTGTAGAAGCCATTAGAGACATGTTGAAGACTACTAATAAGGATTTAAATTTTATTGATTTTGTCTGTGAGGGCATACAGTTTGTGTTGTCACATAATGCTTTTGTTTTTTTGGACACCTGGTTTTTACAGAATGTTGGTACAGCGATGGGGACTCCGGTAGCATGCACCCTAGCTACTTTATTTTTAGGAGTCTTTGAGGAGAACTTTGTTTATTCGTTGATTAACGTATATTTGAAACATATTAAATTGTTTGTAAGATATGTGGACGACATATTCATGGTGTGGGATGGTAACCAAGACACTTTTGATAATTTTGTCACTTATCTGAACCAGGTTAACACCATTAATATGTCGTTCAATTCTAAATATGGTGGCTCCGTTTTGGAATTTTTGGATGTGCTAATTGAGGTCAAAGAGGGTGTTATTCACACCACAGTCTATCGAAAACCGTCTGCCACAAATTCGATGTTGCATTTAATAGTTTTCATCTGTTTTATTCAAAACATTCTTTGCGTTTTAGCCAGTTCCTTAGGCTAAAGAGGATAAATTCTACCCAGGAGTGTTTTTTTGCAACAGTCAGGGGAACTTCATAATAGGTTTAAAGAAAGAGGGTATCCGGAGACAGTATTAAGGGAAGCTTTCAACAAATCTATAGAGAGCTCTCCTAATTCTGGATATAGCCATCAGAGCAATAATAGGGGCAGGAAATTTGTTTTTTGTTTCCAGTTAGGCCCCATGGACAACATCATTCGATTGGTAATCAGAAAAAATTGGCATATCTTGGAACATGACAGGGATCTAACAGACATCGTTTCTAGAGGTCCTTTGATCTCGTGCAGAGGGAGGTGTAAGTGAAAAACTGCATCCATAGGAAGACTAATAATTGGTTAAATGAGGGGGTTCCGAAAAGAAATGTTAAATGTGGACATCCTTTTTGTAAATATCATGTGACAGGTCGCTGTCTTCAGATTGGGTCGGTTTCCCACTGTGTATTTGACTTTATTTCATGTAAAACAGAATATGTCGTGTATGTCCTGTTCTGCACTTGCAGATATTTTTACATTGGCAAAACGATACGTCCATTGTATATTAGATTCAGGGAACACTACAAATCTATTTCTTCAGGGAAAGGAGTCCCCCGTTTGATCAAGCATATTAGGGATTGTCATGGAGGAGACCCACGAGTATTGTCCTTTGCAGAGTTGGAGAAGGTGGTACAACCCCCCCAAGGGGGCGATTTGCATAGACTCCTCAGGAGAGAAGCCAGGTGGATTCTGCGGAGTGGTGCTGTGGAATCCACCGGCTTCAACAATAAGATTGACATGTCAGTTTTTCTTTGATTCCTTCTTCTGTGTGTTCATTGATATGTTTTTAAGTTATGTTTTGTCTTGCAATTTTACTGTTTTGTATTTATATTTCAATTGTGTCATTGTGTCATTCAGGAAGTCTGGGGGAGGGGTGTATCTTTGTGCAGGTATATACTTTTTGTCATCTCCCCTGACCTGTTGACCCGTAGAAGGGCAATAAGCGCAAAACGGCAGTCGTCACTCGCACACTCCATCTCCCATTTTCCCTGTGGACATGCTGTGGACATGCTGTGAACCGCTTGCTTAATAAAGTATGGACTTTTAGACTGGTGAGTGCCACCTTATCTTTTCTCTGCATCACTACCACAATATATATATATATATATATATATATATATATATATATATATATATATATATGCGCATGTCTGTTTTGAAGATTATTTGGTTTTAAAATGATGTGTACATGACGTTGGTATAGTCGAGCTGTTTACTCGTACGGAACCAAGGACTCCCAAACTGAGCCCCTTCCCCATTATCAGGATACCCTCCGATATCCTCTCCCCAATAACAAGAGACAGTAAATCTTTGGAATATATATGGCCACAGCAGCCTTTATTTAAATACAAACAATATTAACAATAATTAACAATATACCATAACAACATCAGGGAGGAGTCTGTTGTGAATGGGTTTGAGATGAGTTCTGAGCAGAGGCTCCCTCTGGTGGTTACAAGCGGTACTAGTGAGGATTGTGAGGACTGGGAATCAGGTGTTACTGATTGGTCTTATATAAGGGAGTAATTTTCCCATCAGGGTTGCCGGTGATCAATTGTTCTGGTCTGAATCCTTCTTTCCAGTTTTCCTTGTAGCCTGCTGTGTCGTGTCTGCATCTCCTGCTATCAGATAAGACAATTTCTTATTTTGTGTTTTTGTTATATTTTTGCATTTGGTCCTGCACTTCCGTGGGGGCCTTCTGGGTCCCCTCCGGGGGCTTTTGCCCTCTCAGTTTAGTCCAGCCACTGTGTTTTGTACTTTTGCTTTTTCCAGTTTTTTCAGTGGCTGCTGTTTTTGTTACACCAGAGAACTAATTTAGGTGGTAGAGGTCGTGTGATCTCAGGTGATTTTGAAATTAGTAGAGTTGGTGTTTTTTCAGGGTTTTCTGGGATTGCAGTAAGTACCCTTCCTGTCCTTTTCTATTTAGTTAGTTTGGGCCCCAGCGTTTGCTCATACTATTTTCTTTCTGTGTCAGTATTTCCTCTTGTTTAACCGCCATTACATGTTTGGGGGCTTTCTATTATCTTTGAGGTTCTGCTACGGGGCAGATAGCTTTCCTATTTCTATCTTTAGGTGTAGTTAGTTTCTCAGGCTGTGACGAGGCGTCTAGGACCAACGTAGGAACGCTCCACGGCTGCCTCTAGTTGCGGTGGTTAGTCAGGGTACTGCAATCTCATAGATTCCAACTGCTCTGGTGTATTTCCTTTTTTGCCTGCACTCCTCAGCTACCGTAACATAACAGTATCACCGGCCATAAAAATTGTATGGTACTCACAGAAGGGAAAAAATATTTTGAAGGAAGAAAAGTTGTCAGAGATATTTTTCTGTTTGTTGCATTTTTTTTTTTTTTCCCTCTGTACCTCTGGGTGCTGGGGAGGATCTTTTCTCCCAATGGAGTTTGCACAGTTGTCTGGCCGTGTGGATCAGCTTGCCACTGAGGTTCGGAGTATTGCTGCATATCTTGCTAGGTTGCCTGTTGTGGAACCTAGGATCCCCATGCCAGATTTGTTTTTAGGGGATCGAGCTAAGTTTCAGAATTTCAAAAATAATTGTAAATTGTTTCTTGCCTTAAAATCTAAGTCCTCAGGAAACGCAGCGCAGCAGGTTCAAATTATCATCTCTCTCCTGCGCGGCGATCCTCAGGATTGGGCTTTTTCCCTGATACCTGGGGATCCTGTTTTGAGTGATGTTGATGCATTTTTTCAGGCTTTGGGGTTATTGTACGATGAGCCTAATGTCACTGATCAAGCTGAAAAAGCCTTGTTGGCATTAAATCAGGGGCTTGATGACGCTGAGTTATACTGTCAGAGATTCCGTAGGTGGGCAGTCCTGACCAAATGGAATGACGACGCTTTGGCGGCCCTTTTCCGGAAGGGTCTGTCGGATAATGTAAAGGATGTTATGGTGGGATTCCCTGTCCCCTCTGGTCTCAATGATTCTATGTCATTAGCGATTCAAATTGACAGACGTTTGCGTGAGCGGAGAAGTATGCGTGGAGTGGTGTTGCCTTGTGAGCCAGCTGCTGAGCCCATGCAGTGTGATGGAGTGGTGTCTGGGGACAGCGTCATGAGTTTCGAAAGCGCAATGGGTTATGTTTCTACTGTGGTGATGCCTCTCATGCTATTTCAGTCTGCCCTAAGCGGGGAAGACATTTTGCACGCTCAGTTGTCTTGGGTAGTGTTCAGACTAAGTTTTTATTAACTGTCACTCTGATATGCTGTCTGTCCTCATTTTCTGCTCAGGCTTTCGTTGATTCTGGAGCAGCTATTAACCTGATGGATTATGATTTTGCTAAACGTTGTGGGTTTCCCTTGATACCCCTACAGAAGTCTATTCCTTTACTGGGGATCGATTCTACCCCTTTGGCTGAGAATAAACCCCAGTTTTCTACTCAGGTGATAATGAGGGTTGAACCTGATCACCAGGAGTGCTGCAAATTTTTGGTTCTATATAATCTGCATGACATTATCGTGCTGGGTTTCCCTTGGTTACAGTCTCATAATCCTGTTTTGGATTGGAAATCTGTGTCTGTAACCAGTTGGGGCTGCCAATGTGTTAATACCAACACTCCTGTTTTTTCTGCCTCCCCCCAGGCTGAGGATGTTCCTGACTTTTCGTTTGATTTTTCTGATGTGTTTAGCGAAAGTAAATCTGCATCCTTACCTCCCCATAGGAGCTATGACTGCGCTATTGAATTAGTGCCGGGTACTAAATTCCCTAAAGGTCGCCTTTTTAACTTGTCTGTACCTGAACATGACGCTATGCGGTCTTATATCAAGGAATCATTGGAGAAGGGTCATATCAGACCATCCTCTTCACCCTTAGGTGCCGGTTTTTTCTTTGTGGCCAAAAAAGATGGTTCATTAAGGCCGTGTATTGATTATCGTCTCTTGAACAATATTACTGTGAAATATCAATACCCGTTACCCTTGATTTCTGACCTGTTTTCCAGGGTGAAAAACGCTACTTGGTTTACCAAGCTTGACCTCAGGGGGGCGTATAATCTTATTCGCATTAAGCACGGGGATGAATGGAAGACGGCATTTAACACCCCTGAAGGGCATTTTGAGTACCTTGTGATACCCTTTGGGCTCACTAATGCTCCTTCCGTCTTCCAGTCCTTCATGAATGACATTTTCAGGGATTTTGTGGACAAGTTTCTGATTGTTATTTGGATGATATCTTGATTTTTTCTAATGACTGGGACTCTCATGTGAAGCATGTTCGAACTGTATTACAGATTTTGAGAGAGAATTCTCTGTATGTGAAGGGATCAAAGTGTCTTTTTGGCGTACAGAAGATCTCATTTCTGGGATTCATTTTGTCCCCATCTGTTATTGAAATGGACCCGGTCAAGGTTCAGGCCATCTGTGATTGGGTCCAACCTACTTCATTAAAGGCTCTTCAGAGATTTTTGGGTTTTGCCAATTTTTATCGTAAATTTATTGGTAATTTCTCTGTTATTGTTAAACCATTAACTGATTTGACCAGAAAGGGTTCTGATGTGGTGAATTGGCCTCCTGAGGCAGTCTCTGCGTTTCAGGAACTTAAGCAGAGATTCACTTCTGCTCCTGTTCTACGGCAGCCTGATGTTTCTCTGCCATTTCAGGTGGAGGTTGATGCCTCTGAAATTGGGGCAGGTGCCGTTTTGTCCCAAAAAGATCCAGAGACCTCTAAAAGTAACCCTTGTGCCTTTTTCTCTCGAAAATTTTCTCCTACTAAACGTAATTATGACGTGGGTAATCGGGAGTTATTGGCCATGAAGTGGGCTTTTGAAGAGTGGAGACATTGGCTGGAGGGAGCCAAACATCAGGTGGTGGTCCTTACGGACCATAAGAATCTGGTCTATCTGGAATCTGCCAAGCGACTCAATCCTAGACAGGCCAGGTGGGCCTTGTTTTTCACACGTTTTAATTTTGTGGTTTTCTTTCTTCCTGGCACTAAGAATGTTAAGGCGGATGCCCTCTCGAGGAGTTTCCTTGCGGACTCTCCTGAGCTATCTGATCCCTCTGTTATTTTGAAGGAGGGTGTAGTTCTTTCCGCCATCTCGCCCAATTTGAGACTTGCTCTGGAGGGGTGTCAGGAGGATAGGCCCGAGCGCTGCCCTGTTGGAAAATTGTTTGTCCCGGACCAATGGAAAAAGAGTGTGATGTCTGAGATTCATTGTTCCGCATTGGCTGGGCATCCCGGAATTTTTGGTACCAGAGACTTGGTTAGTCGGTCCTTTTGGTGGCCTACCTTGTCTCGCGATGTCAGGGAATTTGTGCAGTCCTGCGGGACTTGCTCTCGCTCCAAGCCTTGCTCTCGCTCTAGTGGTTTGTTGATGCCATTGCCTGTGCCCAAGAGACCATGGACCCATATCTCTATGGATTTCATTTCCGATCTTCCTGTTTCTCAGAGAATGACCACCATCTGGGTAATTTGTGATAGGTTTTCCAAAATGATACATCTTGTGCCATTACCTAAGTTGCCATCCTCCTCTGAATTGGTGCCGTTGTTCCTTCAGCACGTGGTTCGTTTACACGGCATTCCTGAGAACATTGTGTCTGATAGAGGAGTCCAGTTAGTTTCCAGATTTTGGAGGACTTTTTGTTCTAAACTGGGTGTTCAATTGTCTTTCTCCTCGGCATTTCATCCTCAGACCAATGGTCAAACTGAGAGAACAAACCAGACATTGGAGACTTATCTAAGATGCTTTGTGTCTGCTGATCAGGATGACTGGGTCTCTTTTTTGCCTTTGGCTGAGTTTGCTCTTAATAATAGGGCTAGCTCTGCCACTTTGATGTCTCCGTTTTTCTGTAATTCTGGGTTTCACCCTCGATTTTCTTCAGGACAGACGGAGGCTTCTGTCTGTCCAGGTGTTGACTCTGTTGTTGAGCGTATGCAGCAGATTTGGGACCAGGTAGTGGAGAGGTTGTCCCTCTCTCAGGAGAAGGCCCAGCGGTTTGCTAACCGGCATAGGACTGATGGTCCTCGGTTTAAAGTGGGGGACTTGGTCTGGTTGTCCTCAAAGAATATTCCTATGAGAGTAGCATCTCCTAAATTTAAGCCTAGGTTCATTGGACCTTATAAGATCATGGAGATTATTAATCCTGTTTCTTTTCGTTTGCTTCTTCCAGGGACATTTAAGATCCATAACGTGTTCCACAAGTCCTTGTTGAAGAGGTTTGTTGAGCCAGTGGTTCCTGCTGCTGTGCCTCCTGACCCTGTTTTGGTTGAGGGCAATCTGGAGTATGTGGTTGAGAAAATATTGGATTCTCGTTTTTCTAGACGAAGACTCCAGTATTTGGTTAAATGGAGAGGTTATGGTCAGGAAGACAATTCTTGGGTGTTTGCTTCGGACATCCATGCTAGGAGACTTATCCGTGCGTATCATAGAACTCATCCTGACCGACCTGGTTGCTCAAATGAGGGTTCGGTGACCCCTCCTCAAGGGGGGGGTACTGTTGTGAATGTGTTTGAGATGAGTTCTGAGCAGAGGCTCCCTCTGGTGGTTACAAGCGGTACTAGTGAGGATTGTGAGGACTGGGAATCAGGTGTTACTGATTGGTCTTATATAAGGGAGTAATTTTCCCATCAGGGTTGCCGGTGATCAATTGTTCTGGTCTGAATCCTTCTTTCCAGTTTTCCTTGTAGCCTGCTGTGTCGTGTCTGCATCTCCTGCTATCAGATAAGACAATTTCTTATTTTGTGTTTTTGTTATATTTTTGCATTTGGTCCTGCACTTCTGTGGGGGCCTTCTGGGTCCCCTCCGGGGGCTTTTGCCCTCTCAGTTTAGTCCAGCCACTGTGTTTTGTACTTTTGCTTTTTCCAGTTTTTTCAGTGGCTGCTGTTTTTGTTACACCAGAGAACTAATTTAGGTGGTAGAGGTCGTGTGATCTCAGGTGATTTTGAAATTAGTAGAGTTGGTGTTTTTTCAGGGTTTTCTGGGATTGCAGTAAGTACCCTTCCTGTCCTTTTCTATTTAGTTAGTTTGGGCCCCAGCGTTTGCTCATACTATTTTCTTTCTGTGTCAGTATTTCCTCTTGTCTAACCGCCATTACATGTTTGGGGGCTTTCTATTATCTTTGGGGTTCTGCTACGGGGCAGATAGCTTTCCTATTTCTATCTTTAGGTGTAGTTAGTTTCTCAGGCTGTGACGAGGCGTCTAGGACCAACGTAGGAACGCTCCACGGCTGCCTCTAGTTGCGGTGGTTAGTCAGGGTACTGCAATCTCATAGATTCCAACTGCTCTGGTGTATTTCCTTTTTTGCCTGCACTCCTCAGCTACCGTAACATAACAGGAGTCCTTGAAGCTACAAAGATCATGGTGAATTGAACCAATATCCTGTGAACAACACCCAACCTCTTACTCCCAGCCGTTACCCCACAGGCTCGGGAGCACCACCATTGAGGTGTGCTGTTCACCCAATTACTTGGGGATCCGCCCACTCCATGTGAACTCCCCTTCCACCATTCACCAGATCACCACCACGTAACTTCAAACAGTGGAGACCCTAAACAGAGTCCCCACAAACCAATTTCCACCAACTTCAAGGACTCTCTCCCCACCCCTTGAGCCGCCATGACCGAAAATTATACAAAATAAACAACCTCATAACAGGGAGGGAGGGTGGGACTACTGATGGGGCAAGACAGGAACTGACACCTGAATCCGCCCCATCACTGCCTTATAAACCCCCCACCACCCCCTCTCATTTAAATGTTCCTCCCTCTTTGTAAACCCCTCCAAACCCCCGTCATGCCAGCCTCCGCCCACGCCTCTTTCTTGAGGGGAGGGAGGCTCTGCTCCGGCCATTACTTGACGTTGGTATAGTCGAGCTGTTTACTCGTACGGAACCAAGGACTCCCAAACTGAGCCCCTTCCCCATTATCAGGATACCCTCCGATATCCTCTCCCCAATAACAAGAGACAGTAAATCTTTGGAATATATATGGCCACAGCAGCCTTTATTTAAATACAAACAATATTAACAATAATTAACAATATACCATAACAACATCAGGGAGGAGTCCTTGAAGCTACAAAGATCATGGTGAATTGAACCAATATCCTGTGAACAACACCCAACCTCTTACTCCCAGCCATTACCCCACAGGCTCGGGAGCACCACCATTGAGGTGTGCTGTTCACCCAATTACTTGGGGATCCGCCCACTCCATGTGAACTCCCCTTCCACCATTCACCAGATCACCACCACGTAACTTCAAACAGTGGAGACCCTAAACAGAGTCCCCACAAACCAATTTCCACCAACTTCAAGGACTCTCTCCCCACCCCCTTGAGTCACCACAACGAGGGCCCCATTGAAACATCAATGGCCCGAGACCCCCTAAACCCGCAAAGCTATGGCCCTTTCAATACCTTCCTGAATACCCAAAGCCCAAATATCCGAACCAACGGCATTCAGATGAACCCCATCAGCCAACCAAAAATCTCCTTCACCCTTCTCCAAATCAAAATGCCGCACAGACACGTTACCGTTCCGAGCCATGAAAGAAGACTCAGCCCTATTAACCTTTATCTTGGCCTTGTTAATCTTAGCCAGGGACCTCATGTTCCGCCAACGCCTGCGTGGAACAATTTCGGACCAAACCAAAATGACCCCCGGATATAACACCCATAACCGCAAGCAATCCTGCTTAATGTCTTTTACTAATTCCCGGAAGGGTCGCACCGCAAGATCATTCCCCCCTGCATGGAGTACCAAAATATCAGGAGCACGGTCCAAACGAGCGCAACCATGAATTTCAGGCAAAACCCTCTTCCACTGCATTCCTCAGAAACCGAGCCATCGCACCACCACCATAGACCGGGGAAATCCCAATTGCCGACCATCAGTCCTGACGTCAGCTCGCAAAGCTCCCCAGTGGACAAAGGAATGACCAAAAATCCAAACCAGCAGGGGGGCGATACCTGAAACGAGAAAACAATGCTAAACATACCAAAAGAACACCTTCAAAAAACTATTACCAATAGTCACACACCCCTAACAGAAAGGCCAACACCCCCACATCGCGAATTAAGGCCTAATATAACTCCGAAATCGATTAGACTTCCAACCCCCAATACGTTGAATCGATGACGCGCCCAAACCCCTACCAGCCGCTTCAGTCGCAGCACCAATACGGAAAGAATGAGTCCCAAAACGAGAGTCATCCAAACCCAAAGCTCGAATGGACTTCTTGAAAATGGCGTTAAACTGATACCTAGACAGGCTACCGCCATCAGCATGGCACAACAATGAGCCCCCCAATCCGGGGCCCAATTCCCAAAAACTCTTCAAGCATAACACCGGACACATCAAATACTCCGGTACACTGCCCAACACAACTCGACGGCCCTTCCCCTCCTGATCCGTCTTAGACCTACGCAGCCAAAATTCAACTCCACCCGCCGTCAATAGCACATCTTTAGCCAACAAACTGCCTACCCCCTGCCTATTACACGAAACCAGCTCGCCCACCCGCAAGGCCCCAAAAAATGCCAACGAAAAGGCCAAACGGAATAATAGAACCTCAAAACGAGAGGAACACAACGTATCCAAAATAAAACCCAACCGTTCTAACAAAGCAAAAGATACCGGGCGCCTCGTGTCACCAAGCCCCTTTGTTCGACGAAAACCTTTCGCCGCTTGCTTTACCAAAAAGGTCTTAGACAAATCAAAATTCCCACGCAAACGAAAACCAAAAGATAATGCTGCCAAAACCCGCAATACTTTGGCACAAGACCATCCTTCCCTCGCTCCCTGCCCCAACCAAGCCAACAAGGCCCTCTGTTGATCCATCCCTTGTCCCACAACTAGAATTTCCGCTAAAAACTCCTCCCAATTAAGCCACACTGCCTGATAAGCCGCCCAAGTTTTTGGGGCCAACGACGCCCTAATCAGTGACTCTGCGGACCGTAAACCACCTTCCACAGCTCCTCCAGGCAGGCTAAACCTTCGTACTCCGCTTCCGGGGCCAATGAGCGAAAACGATCCCACTGTAAACGAGAACGAGAATCAGCTATATCATTCTTCACTCCCGGAACATGCGTCGCTGTCACGTGCGCATTTAATGCCAGACACAGCAAAACCAAACGTTGCAAAACTCGAACGACCGGAGGAGAGGATGCAGTAAGCCCATTAATTGCACAAACAACTCCCATGTTATCACAATTGAACCGCACCCGACGATCCCGAAACTCCTGCCCCCATAAATGCACTGCCACAAGGATCGGAAAAAACTCCAACAATGTTATGTTGCGCACCAAGCCCTCTGACACCCACTCCCCAGGCCACCGAGACGCACACCACTGACCCTTGAAATAGGCTCCGAAACCAACACCGCCGGCCGCATCCGTAAACAACTCCAACACATCATTCCCAACAACATCAGCCATGACCAATGAGCGCCCGTTATAACCTTCTAGGAAAGAATCCCAAATAGCCAAATCCGCCTTAAGTTCCCCAGACAACCGTATGAAGTGATATGGGGCTTTAATCCCTGCCATAGCGCTAGCCAGCCTACGTGAAAAAACTCGCCCCATCGGCATCACTCGACATGCAAAATTCAGCTTCCCTAGCAATGACTGCAAATCCCGCAACGACAACTTCTTCAAACGGCGCGCTCTTCCCACTTCAGCCCGTAAAGCCAACAACTTTTCCTCGGGCAATCTGAACTCCCATGCCACCGTATCGATGACTATCCCCAGAAAACACAAACAAGTAGATGGACCCTCAGTCTTACCAGGCGCCAAAGGAACCCCAAAACGCTCCACCACCCACTCAACAGCTCTCAAAATCCCATGACAGCGCGAAGAGTTTGCCGGGCCCACACACAAGAAATCATCCAAGTAATGAATAACTGATTCACAACCGTACACCTCTCGCACCACCCACTCTAGAAAGGAACTGAACGCTTCAAAATATGCGCATGATAAAGAACACCCCATGGGTAAACACCTGTCAACAAAGAACCCGCCTTCCCAAAAACAACCCAGTAGCTTCAAGCTATCTGGATGCACCGGCAAAAGTCGAAAAGCAGATTCGATGTCGGTCTTAGCCATAAGGGCCCCTCGACCGCACTTCCTCACCCACCGCGCAGCCTCATCAAAAGAGGAATAAACCAGCGAACAAATTTCAGGATCGATGCCATCGTTCACCGATCTCCCCCGCGGGTAAGAAAGATGCTGAATGAGCCGAAACTTGTTCGGCTCCTTCTTTGGAACAACGCCCAACGGGGAAACCACTAGATCAGAAAAAGGTGGCGAGGAGAAAGGGCCCGCCTTGCGACCCAGCGAAACTTCCTTTGCCAATTTTTCCCCCACCACCTCCTTATGCAATAAGGCCGAACGCAAATTCCTAAGTACCCGCGGGATAGAAAACGGGGGATGTGGGATAATAAAACCATCCTTAAACCATTATACAACAACGCCGCCTTCTCCTTGTCCCCATATCTATTTAGATAAGGGACCATCCTTTCCAGCCTCATTGGAGTCTCTCCCTTGTGAATTACCTCCCCCAGATTTTTGCTTCCCTTTTTTAAAACACTTAGACGCTCCATGTGAGGCGCCATTGCAGTTGGAGCAAACATGTTTGAATTTGCACCCTGCCCCAAATTTACACTGGCCGTCATTAAACTGCCAGCACACCCCAAATTTGTTTCCGTCTGCTTGCCCTTGACCACTTCCTCCTGCTGCCCCCGCGTTATTGCTACTCTGGCTGGCGCCCCCCGTTCCCCCAAGAAAGGAATGCCCGAACTTATTCTGTGCTATGACTCTCATCCACAGACCAATATCCTTCTGATCCCAACGAATTGCCGGGCTAACCGCCTTCCTTTGCCTAAACTGCTCGTCGTACCGCAGCCAAGCCTGCCCCATACACCCTATATGCCTACCCTATAGCATCAAAGTAGCAAAATAAAGCCGAACAATTGTCCGGAGCTTTTTCCCCGATAACACTTGCCAAAATGGCAAACGCTTGTTGCCAATTCACGAACGTCTGAGGAATCAAACGCCACCTCCGTTTTTCCTCCTCCTCCTTCTTACTATCCTCTTTCTTACTTTTAATCAAATTAAATTTCTCCAAAGGCAATAAAGAGATTATTTCAACATACTCATCCTTCCAAATACGCTCTTTCGCCTCTTTCTTCAAATGCGCCCCCAAGGGGCCCTCAAAACAAACATACACCTCCCCGTGAGCCCTATCATCTAAACGCACCCGACACTCTTTTTCCTTCTCCGTTTGCACCGACACAGACACAGGCTCGGCCCTCTGCCCCTCCTGCTCCGTCCCGCTCGAAACCAGTTGCCCCCCAACCTGCGACCCAACCCAAGCCGACACCGGAGACGGAGAACCAAAACCCCTCTCTAATCGTGACAGCAAATTGCGCACATCAACCAACATATCCTTAACCCCGGCTACCTCAGCAGCCCCCCCAACACTATTACCAACCCCTGACCGAACTACCCCAACCGGTGAAGAAGACAAAAACGAATGACTGACACTTGACACAGAATTATACTCACCGGGCTGCAAGGGTGCTGTGAGCCCTCCAGCCGGATAACCTGGTTCCAAAGATGCATCCACATTGCCACGATCCGGCAAAACGACTCCGCTGATTTGATCCCGACGTCCAGAAACCCCGTCAAGGCCCCCAGGAGAAAAAGGCCTAGACCCCATTGGTGATCCAGCCCGCTGATCCTCAAGTAGCGATGCCGACTGGGTCACAGTAGCACCCGATGATGCCTCAATGCCGCTCCCGGTAATGGCCCCCCGCTGCACCCCAGTGACACCCGAGTGGGATCCCCACCCGCTATCCACCGAGGTCAGCTGACTAGGCCCTGCCGTATAGCAGGCCGGCGAAAAACCGCTCTAGAAACGGCAGCGTAGGCAGGCCACCTGACGTTCGCCACACCGCGACTGCCCCACGCCACATCTGGAACCCCACCCACTATGGGGGATAAAGTCTGTTGCCCCGAACTGCCGACCGATGCGTCGGCCGCCGAAACTCTGGAGCCGTCAACAGAGGCAGGCCGCCGTGCAGAAACACTGCCCCAGCGGCCCCACGACGAACCTGGAACCCCGCCGCTATCAAGGGGGAAAATTGCTGACCTGGTGAGCCGGCCAATCCACTAGCCGCTGACGCACCTGCGTCGCACTCTGAGGCAGGCTGCGCAGCAATCCGATCGCAACTGCGACCTCCCGAGGACGCAGCTCCAAAAAGACTCCCAGCTCGTATCGGCTCCACCGCCGACGCACTTGTGCTGCTGACTGAGGCAGGCAGCAGAGCAAGCCGATCGCAACTGCGACCTCCCGAGGACGCAGATCTCAAAAGACGCCCGGCGCGTAACGGCTCCGCCCCCCGACTAGAACGCGGCGGAGGAGAAGTTACCGCCGCAGGGCCTCGCCGGCTGGGCGGATTCCTCCCAGGCCGAGACCTGCTGGCACGAGCGCCGCGCGGCGCCCGGCCTGGAGGGGCCCGTAAGGGGCTCCTGCGCCGTCGCGAGGCCCGAGGAGCCTGATCAGGCGAAAGCCGCTCTGGAGGCCTCACCCGCCTTGGACGCCTCTCCCGCTGCGCTGCCCCAGACGACTGACCGGGCGATCCCTTGACAAGGGTCGCAACCTGCGCTTCCAGCCATCCCGGCGGCTGCGACAAGGTCGCAGACCTGAGGCGCTCCAGCGCTGCATTCACTGACATGGTGAGCTGTACTACTGATGGGGCAAGACAGGAACTGACACCTGAATCCGCCCCATCACTGCCTTATAAACCCCCCACCACCCCCTCTCATTTAAATGTTCCTCCCTCTTTGTAAACCCCTCCAAACCCCCGTCATGCCGGCCTCCGCCCACGCCTCTTTCTTGAGGGGAGGAGGCTCTGCTCCGGCCATTACTGTTTTGCTTTAAAATGCGATTTTATTAACATGAACTTTTACAATAAAGGGAACTGCTATATGTAAAAGCTCATGTTAAAATTGCATTGCATACAGATTGCATACGCATGTCATATGGATGTTCCGTTGCAAAATTGCACGGAAATCGCATTACACTCGTCCGTTTTTTCTGTCCGGAAATTGGATCTTTTTTTTCTCGCAAATGGGTACGTATACTTACAGTGAACATGAAGTCCCAAAACCATATTTAGCCCTTTTCCAACACATTGCACCTAAGCTAAATGAAAACAGCAAAAACAGTAGGGAGCAAATACAGTATGGTGCGCTCACTTTGGGGTAACAATCTAAAAAGCAGATCCACTTAAAAGAGTTATTTACTTTAGGCCTCCTTCACATGTTCGTATAAAACACGCACGTGAAACACCAGTACCGGTGTCATCAATGTTTTCCATCAGTGTGTCATCAGTGTTTGGTCTTTGTGCCCGTTTTTACCATCAGTGTATGGTCTGTGTGTCCACTTTTACCATCACTGTATGGTTCGTGTGTCCGTTTTTACCATCAATGTATGGTCCATGTGTCCGTTTTTACCATCAATGTATCATCGGTATATGGTCTGTGTCCACGATTTTACCATCAGTGTATGGTCCATTTCCCAGATTTTACCATCAGCGTACGGTCCGTGTGTCTGGTTTTACTATCAGTTTATGATCCGTGTGTCTGTTTTTACTATCAGTGTGTCATCAGTGTATGGTCCGTGTCATCAGTCCGTTGTCTACTTTATGTTCAAAACAATTATGCCACCAAGTTAAAACATATTTTTCTGGATGCATGTATAATTTTATTGCAAAGAAAATGAAGATTTATGCTTTTAGATTTTAAAGTTTTTATTGAAATGTATTATAAAAGTACCAAACAAGTGAGGTAGAAGTTGTAAATTGAGTGAAAAAACAGCAAAATATTGTTACAGGCTCAATAGGTCATTGTATTCTGCAGAGAACGCTTGTATATACACTTCCCAACTTGGCACATACAAAATAATTTCCCTTCCGTGGGCAAAGAGATCATCAAGTTTGTTTCTGATCCATGTTGCTCATTGTTTGGGTGTATATAATATATATTAACCACCACTCCACCTATACCTCCTGGTGCAGTATTTTTTTCACTTGTTTAGGAAACTTGACTGATGGTTCATGCTGCCCAAATATATACAGGTGCATATACTGGGACCTTGATTTCCAAGGTCTAGTGTGAAGTATCCACAATCATTAATGGTTTAGGGAGCCATGTGTCACGCTGTCTCTGCGTACAGGAGGTCAGGGGCCTAAGCTGACCCTAAGCTGGGGCCCTCACTAATCCCTCTACCTGGAGGTACTGTTAAAGGTACAGAGGTCCAGGCCGCCAGCGTAACCCCTACCTCCTGAGGATCCCTGAACCTCAGTGATCTAGTCCTGAGAAGGACCCCGATCACAACAACAGGGGACAGGATAATATAAGCCAACACACAGTACTAGACGAACGAGACAGTACAAGGGGAAAACCAAAAACCACCTTGCATACAAAAACTCACACCACAACAACAGAGGGAACACCAACGGGTAAGGAGATGAATGATAAAGCGAGGAAGGGAAAAAACCACACCAAGTACACTTCACTCCAAACTCCAAAATACCACGAGCCGCTCTGTTTGTCTGCAAGGAATGCTTTCACCGACAAGTTCCCTAACAGACCGGCAGGTATTTGAAGGAGTCCCACTACTGCAGCATTGACTGCAGCTGGGCGAGGCTGGGCCTCATCTAGCACCGAGAGAGAGAGAATTAACTCCCTCACTGCCGAAAAACACAAAGCACCAAAAACTCAGCTGCGAGAAGTCAGGCTGTGTAATCGTGACGATCTTCGTGGCGACACACCCGTGACAGTACCCCCCCTTCTACGAGGGGCCTCCGGACCCTCAGGGCCAGGTTTATCCGGGTGAGTCGTGTGGAAGGCCCGAATTAATCGATCTGCGTTAATATCTGACGCAGGAACCCACATCCTCTCCTCAGGACCATACCCCTTCCAATGAACCAGGTACTGAAGGGACCGGCGATTAAAGCGTGAATCGATGACTTTCGATACCTGAAACTCCAAGTTACCATTGACCACCACTGGAGGAGGAGGTAAAGGTGAAGGTATCACCGGCGCCACATACCTCTTAAGCAACGATCTGTGGAACACGTTGTGAATTTTAAACGTAGAGCGAAGGTCAAGACGGAATGCCACCGGATTAATTATAGAACTGATCCTGTACACCCCGATGAACCTGGGACCCAGTTTCCAGGAGGGAACCTTAAGTTTTATATTCTTGGTAGACAACCATACCCGATCGTTCACACTTAGGTCCGGACCAGACACTCTCCTCCTATCAGCCATACGTTTGTATCGGTTCCCCATAGTATTCAGATTATTCAGCACCCCTCTCCATACTGAAGCGAGTGATGATGAAAATCGTTCCTCCTCAGGATCCCCCGAAGAGCCCCCCCTACTGAAAGTACAAAACTGGGGGTGAAAACCATATGCCCCAAAAAACGGGGACTTACCAGTGGACTCGCTCCGCCTATTATTAAGAGCAAACTCCGCCAGAGGTAAGAAAGAAGCCCAGTCCTCCTGGTTCTCTGACACAAAACACCGGAGATATGTCTCCAAGCTCTGGTTCAGATGTTCCATCTGACCATTGGTCTGAGAATGAAAAGCCGATGAAAACGATAAATGCATCCCTCGCCGTGTACAAAATGCCTTCCAGAATTTGGACACAAACTGAGACCCCCGATCAGACACCACATCGGAGGGTACCCCGTGAAGCCTCACAATCTCCCCAATGAACACCTGCGCAAGAGTTTTAGCATTAGAAAGAGCAGGAAGAGCGATGAAATGTGCCATCTTGCTGAACCTGTCCACTACAACGAGTATGACCGTTTTACCCGAAGACGGCGGGAGGTCCATAATAAAGTCCATAGACAGATGAGTCCAAGGATGCTCCGGGATCTTCAAAGGTAAGAGGGCCCCAGACGGAAGGGTATGTGGGGTCTTAGAGCGCGCACAAACCCCGCAGGACGCGACAAAAGTTACCACCTCCCTATGTAAGTTAGGCCACCAAAACCGACGCGAGAGGAGATCCACAGTTGCTTTACTCCCTGGGTGTCCTGCCAAAGCTGAGTTATGGTGTTCCTCGATCACCTTTTGTCGCAACTGATCTGGAACAAACAGTCTCCCTGGAGGTCCAACAGGGGCGTCCCCCTGAGCCTCCAATACCTCCTCCTCAAGCTCAGAGCATACTGCCGACACCACCACCCCCTCCTAAAGGATAGGAACCGGGTCATCCGTATTCCCGGCCCCAGGGAAACTACGAGATAAGGCATCCGCCTTTACATTTTTTGACCCAGGACGATATGTGACGACAAAATTAAACCTGGTAAAAAACAACGACCACCTAGCTTGTCTAGGATTCAGACGTTTTGCGGACTCCAGATATAGCAGGTTCTTGTGATCGGTGATGACGGTGACCGGATGTACTGCCCCCTCCAAAAAATGGCGCCACTCCTCAAAATCTAACTTAATGGCCAAGAGTTCCCTATTGCCGACATCGTAATTCCTCTCAGCGGACGACAATTTTTTAGAGAAAAAGGCGCACGGATGCCACTTACCAGGGGACGAACCTTGTGACAATACTGCTCCCACCCCTACCTCGGAAGCGTCTACCTCTACAATGAACGGCTGTGACACATCCAGTTGAATGAGTATGGGTGCCGAGGCAAAACATTTTTTCAAGGAGGAGAATGCTTGACAAGCCTTGTCAGACCACCTAGAAAAATCCGTCCCCTTTTTTGTCATGTCTGTGAGAGGTTTAATCATGGACGAGAAATTACGAATAAATTTCCGGTAATAATTAGCAAACCCCAGGAAACGTTGTAGAGCCTTAAGATTCTCTGGCAGATCCCACTCAAGAACTGCCCGTACTTTCCCAGAGTCCATACGAAAACCGGACGCTGAAACCAGGAAGCCTAAAAACTGGAGTTCCTGTATGGCGAACACACACGCTTTTCCCATTTGGCATACAGTTTATTATCCCGCAAGATCTGTAACACCTGCCTAACATGCTCCTGATGAGACACAAGATCCGGCGAGTAAATTAAGATATCATCCAGATATATGACAACAAACTGTCCCACCAGGCGGCGAAAAATGTCATTTACAAAGTGTTGGAAAACCGCCAAGGCATTAGTCAGACCGAATGGCATGACAAGGTTCTCATAATGCCCCTCCGGAGTGTTAAACGCCGTCTTCCACTCATCCCCCTCCTTCATCCTAATCAGATTGTACGCCCCCCCTGAGATCCAACTTAGAGAACCATTTGGCGCCCACGATCTGATTGAAGAGATCGGGAATAAGTGGGAGGGGATACGGATCTCGGACCGTAATCCGATTAAGTTCACGGAAATCCAGGCAAGGGCGTAGGCCTCCATCTTTCTTCTTCACAAAGAAGAACCCCGCGGCCACCGGGGAAGATGAAGGTCTAATATGCCCCTTAGCCAGACTTTCAGAAATATAATCCTTCATGGCCTGCCTCTCAGGACCAGATAGGTTATACAACCTAGATTTAGGTAACTTGGCCTCAGGGAGCAGTTTTACAGAACAGTCATACTCGCGATGAGGAGGTAGTTCCTGACACCCTTTCTCCGAGAATACATCCTCAAAGTCCGCCAGAAATGGAGGTAAGACCCTAGGAGTGACCACACCGATGACCGTATTCATGCAGTTTGTATTACAGAATTCACTCCATTGGCTTATCTCTCTGGATTGCCAATTAATAACTCTGTTATGCTTAGTTAACCAAGGAAGGCCCAACACTATAGGAGTGGGAAGACCCTCCAACACGTAACAAGACAACAGTTCTTTATGTATCGCCCCCACTTGAAGTTTTACGTTATGCACCGCTTGCAAAAAACTTCCCTGACCGAGAGGCCTGGCGTTGATCGAGAATATGGGGATGGGTTTAGCCAACACACTCAATCGCATACCTTGAACCCGGGCAAACCGAGCGTCCACCAGATTAGCCCGGCCCCACTATCCAGAAGAACAGATATCCTCTCAGTTCTCGTACCCACCACCACCTCCGCCGGTACAAGAAACTGAGACGAACCTAGGGACGAAATACCTACTCCCAGATTGCCGTCCACCACACAACCTGGGATCAATAGTTTTCCGACGACCCTTTACTCTGCAAAGGACGGGATGGACACCCCCCAATAAAATGTCCCTTTCTCCCGCAGAAGAAACACCTTCCTGTCTTGTGGCGCACCGGCGGTCCCCTCCCCCGAAATGATGTCCCTCCTAATTGCATAGGCTCCTCTGGACTGACCAGGGGAACCTCCATATAAGGGACCCTTGAAGAAGGTGGAATCATAACAGGGGGCGGAGTTACCCCGCACCTCTCCCGAAGCCGTCTGTCAATGCGAATAGCAAGGGCCATAGCGGCTTCCAGTGACGTGGGAGGGTCATACTGTGCCAACACATCCTTTAATTTGTCAGATAAACCTTGACAAAACTGGCTCCTAAGAGCCGGGTCATTCCACTGGGTGTCCGTGGCCCACCTACGGAACTCCGAACAGAATTCCTCCACCGGACGATCTCCCTGCTGGATCCTACGTAACTTAGATTCAGCAAGGGAGATCCGATCCGGGTCATCATATACGAGACCCAGAGCTGCGAAAAACCTATCCACTGACTGGAGAGCCGGGGAGCCCGGGGGAAGAGAGAACGCCCATGATTGTGGGTCCCCTTGTAGGAGCGAGATGACAATTCCCACCCTTTGTTCTTCACTCCCCGATGACTGTGGCCGCAGCCGAAAGTACAATTTACATGCCTCCCGGAAAACAAAAAACTTGTCCCACCCCCCAGTGAACCTGTCAGGGAGAGCTACTTTAGGTTCTGGTCCGGCTTGCTCCAGGGGATACAAAACCTTGGACTTAACGTCCGCCAGCTCCATGGACAAACTCTGCAACTGCCGAGCAAGACTGGCTACTGGATCCATGGTAGCTGGAGAGAATCTTTTGTCAGTCGGTGAAAATGTCATGCTGTCTCTGGGTACAAGAGGTCAGGGGCCTAAGCTGACCCTAAGCTGGGGCCCTGACTAATCCCTCTACCTGGAGGTAATGTTAAAGGTACAGAGGTCCAGGCCGCCAGCGTAACCCCTACCTCCTGAGGATCCCTGAACCTCAGTGATCTAGTCCTGAGAAGGACCCCGATCACAACAACAGGGGACAGGATAATATAAGCCAACACATAGTACTAGACGAACGAGACAGTACAAGGGGAAAACCAAAAACCACCTTGCATACAAAAACTCACACCACAACAACAGAGGGAACACCAACGGGTAAGGAGATAAATGATAAAGCGAGGAAGGGAAAAAACCACACCAAGTACATTTCACTCCAAACTCCAAAATACCACGAGCCGCTCTGTTTGTCTGCAAGGAATGCTTTCGCCGACAAGTTCCCTAACAGACCGGCAGGTATTTGAAGGAGTCCCACTACTGCAGCATTGACTGCAGCTGAGTGAGGCTGGGCCTCATCTAGCAGAGAGAGAGAGAGAATTAACTCCCTCACTGCCGAAAAACACAAAGCACCAAAAACTCAGCTGCGAGAAGTCAGGCTGTGTAATCGTGACGATCTTCGTGGCGACACACCCGTGACACCATGTCATCTGCTGGTATAGGTCCACTGTGTTTTATCAAGACCAAAGTCAGCACAGCCGTCGACCAGGAAATTTTAGAGCACTTCATGCTTCCCTCTGCCGAAAAGCTTTTTGGAGATGGAAATTTTATTCTCTAGCATGACTTGGCACTTGTGCACACTGATGAAATAGCTGGTTTAAAAACAACAGTATCACTATGCTTGATTGGCCAGCAAACTTGCCTGACCTTAACCTCATAGAAAATCTATGGGGTATTGTCAAGAGGAAGATGAGAGACACAAGACCCAACAATGCAGACGAGCTGAAGGCTGCTAAAAAGCAACCTGGGCTTCCATAACACCTCAGCAGTGCCACAGGCTGATCGCCTCCATGCCATGCCTCATGAATGCAGTAATTGATGCAAAAGGAGCCCTGACCAAGTACTGAGTGCATTTACTGAACATATATTTCAGTAGGCCAACATTTTGGATTTTAAAATCATTTTTCAAGCTGGTGTTATAAAGTATTATAATTCTAATTTACTCAGTATTCTAATTTACTGAGATGACTTTTGGGTTTTCATTGACTGTCAGCCATAATCATCAACATTAACAGAAATAAACACTTGAAATAGATCACTCTGTTTGTAATGACTCTACAGTCATGGCCAAAAGTTTTGAGAATGACACAAATATTATATTTTCACATGATCTGCTGCCCTCTGGTTTTTATGTGTGTTTGACAGATGTTTTTATCACAGACAGAAATATAATAATTTCAAACATATGAGTTAAGGGTATGCCACACTAAACAAGGACGCTAACGAGATCGCTAAAAAACGTCACTATTTAGCGATCTCGTTAGTGACGTTGTTGTGTGTGGCATGTAGCAACGATGTGGCCCCTGCTGTGATCTCGCTGATCGTTCACTAGCGTTCTGGACCGTATTTTTATCGTTGGCGTCCCTTTGGTGAGCATATATCGCTGAGTGTGGCACCTTTTTGTGAGCGATGTGCGGTGTTTTTGTACCGCCAAAGTCGTTAAGGACATCGCTAACCGCGATAGCGTCCTTAACGACATCGCTAAATTAGGCAGCTACTAGCGATATTGAAACGATCCCGCTAGCGATCGCATTAGTATGCGTCGTTATCGTGATCGCTAGCGGGAACGTTTAGTGTGGCAGTACCTTAACAAAAGCTTATATTGACAGTTAGAATGAGTTAATGCAGCAAGTCAATATTTGCAGTGTTGACCCTTCTTCTTCAGGACCTCTGCAATTCTCCCTGGCATGCTCTCAATCAACTTCTGGACCAAATCCTGACTGATAGCAGTCCATTCTTGCACAATCAATGCTTTCATTTTGTCAGAATTTTTAGGTTTTTGTTTGTCCACCCGTCTCTTGATGATTGACCACAAGTTCTCAATGGGATTAAGATCTGGGGAGTTTCCAGGCCATGGACCCAAAATCTCTATGTTTTGTTCCCTGAGCCATTTAGTTATCACCTTTGCTTTATGGCAAGGTGCTCCATCATGCTGGAAAAGGCATTGTTGATCGCCAAACTGCTCTTGGAGGGTTGGGAGAAGTTGCTCTTGGAGGACATTCTGGTACCATTCTTTATTCATGGCTGTGTTTTTAGGCAAGACTGTGAGACAGCCGATTCCCTTGGCTGAGAAGCAACCCCACACATGAATGGTTTCAGGATGCTTAACAGTTGGCATGAGACAAGACTGGTGATAGCGCTCACCTTGTCTTCTCCGAATGAGGCGTTTTCCTGATGTCCCAAACAATCGAAAAGGGGATTCATCAGAGAAAATAACTTTACCCCAGTCCTCAGCAGTCCACTGCCTGTACCTTTTGCAGAATATCAGTCTGTCCATGATGTTTTTTCTGGAGAGAAGTGGCTTCTTTGCTGCCCTCCTTGAGACCAGGCCTTGCTCCAAGAGTCTCCGCCTCACAGTGCGTGCAGATGCACTCACACCTGCCTGCTGCCATTCCCGAGCAAGCTTTGCACTGCTGGTAGCCCGATCCCGCAGCTGAAACATTTTTAAGAGACGGTCCTGGCGCTTGCTGGTCTTTCTTGGGCGCCCTGGAGCCTTTTTGGCAACAATGGAACCTCTCTCCTTGAAGTTCTTGATGATGCAATAGATTGTTGACTGAGGTGCAATCTTTCTAGTTGCGATACTCTTCCCTGTTAGGTCATTTTTGTGCATTGCAAAGATGACTGCACGTGTTTCTTTAGAGATAACCATGGTTAACAGAAGAGAAACAATGATGCCAAGCACCAGCCTCCTTTTAAAGTGTCCAGTGGTGTCATTCTTACTTAATCATGACAGATTGATCTCCAGCCATGTCCTCATCAACACCCACACCTGTGTTAATGGAGCAATCACTGAAAAGAGGTTAGCTGGTCCTTTTAAGGCAGTGCTGTAATGATGTTGAAATGTGTTTTTGGGGGGATAAAGTTCATTTTCTAGTCAAATATTGACTTTGCAAGTAATTGCTGTTAAGCTGATCACTCTTTATAACATTCTGGAGTATATGCAAATTGCCATTAGAAAAAGTGAAGCAGTAGACTTTGTAAAAATTAATATTTGTGTCATTCTCAAAACTTTTGGCCATGACTGTATATAATATATGAGTTTCACGTTTTGTATTGAAGAACTGAAATAAATTAACTTTTTGATGATATTCTAATTTTGTGAGAAGCACCTGTATATTAGAATTATGGAAGCAACAGGGAAGTGATTTTACTTATTTTTTAAGAAAAAAACTGCATTTTATTGCAGATTTTCCATTGTTAGATTTTCCTATGACTTCTGTGTATTTTTAGAAGTTTCTGCAACATAGATCTTAATTTATTAAAGCAATACGAAAACAGGAGCTTTTGTGACAAAAATCATAATACTTTTATTAAAGAAACAAAGACGTAAGAAAACATATAAATGAATAAAAAACATGGACAAAGGTGATTTAAAAAGATACAAGACAGGTATACAAATGTCCTGGTAAGACGCAGTAGATTATACAATGGATAAAGAAGTTCTATTTACATCTACCCAAGGCAGACACAGAATGTCATTAAGCCATCAGACTAATACATATAGTCATGCTGAGCCAAATTGCCCAAATGGTTGCTATGCAAAAGAATCACCAATATATTTCAGACATGTGTCTCAAACATGAGCTAAATTGCCCAAATGGCTGCCATGCAAAAAAAAGTCCACCAATATGCTTACATAGTGGATATTCCTATTAGAGGAGGGGATTGGAGGAAAAAACTCCTCCTAAGAGAGTTATTTTGGATTATCAAACTGGATACAAAATACCCCAATGGCATGAACTATAGGAATGATACTCTTTACTTATATTAAATCTCAGAGAATTGAATGGCTAAGGTTTTTTTTTTCTCTCTCTGGCTTTCTTGTGATTTAGCCTTGTGATTATGCTGATTATTCTCAAATGTGATTGATTGCTAACATATGTGTTTATTGATCAACTGTTGGTCACTATTTGTTTTTATACCATGTATCATAAGGAATCTGTATCTCAGTGAATAAGGGCTTCTGCCAGAAACCCGTTGAGATATATCCCCAAACGGTATGATATTTTAATCTTTTTTCAATAAATTGAGGATTTTAATTATTCTTGGGACTCACCATAACTAATTTTCTTATGTGAAGCCTTAAGTCACGGTTATTGGTTGGAGACCCACAGCATTGCAAAACGGACTGAGTTATACTAATAGGACACGGTGAGGCTGCCTTTTTTGTTTGCAAGAGTGTTAGTGCATGTTTCTGGGGAAGAAATTGAAGCCAATGCCGGGTCAGATGACACATGTGTCGCAGCGAGTAATGATTAAAGGCCTGTCCAGGCCAAGAAGGGAAGAGTTGGCGCCTGAACCTGTACCAAGACAGGTCATGTGGCTGCAATGTGGGCTTACAGCCATCATCACCACAGGCGGGTCCGAGAGCGGTCAGATGCCAGAGAAGACCTGAGGTGTCAGGAAGAACAGTGGCCTTCGCCAGTAGGAGACTGTAAACAGAGCCAGTAGAAGACTGTGACTAGATCCGAACTATGATCAAGCGATGATCTGGCTGTAGCAGAGGACCGTTCCTGTGGGCCATTACTTCCAGCGTAGATGTACTGTATAGGGTGCGGGCTGAGGCCATGTTTCAGGGAACAGAGACAGCCATTGCAACAAGCACTGTATTGACCTTGCTACTGTTACCCATAATATAGTGCATATATATATAGAGAGAGAGAGGAGCCAGAAGACCGCAGCGTCTGATTGCTCCTACTTCTGCGGTGAAAAGAAGCACTTCACCTTCGTTTTAAATAATGTTAATTTCTTTTTGGCAGAACAGGGGTTAATCAGCCATGTTGGGAGCTCTGGGAGTCGGAGCTCTCAGCTGAGCAACGTTAGCCACTCCCATCCCCTTTATAATCCCATCCCCTATATATTCCTGATTAAAACCCATGTCAGAGCTAGCTTATGCTGCATGGCTTGGAGGAGAGGTGTTTATATCAGGAGTTTGGAGGAGTTATCTGTGACTGTTGTGTGGATTTGTGAGTGTGATAATTCCCTTCCCTCTTCTTACTTTGGTTTTTCCCTGTCCTCCACTCCCCGGTGCATTCCTCTGTTATATGTGAGTGAACATTTGTATGCTTGGCATTTTCAGTTACCCTTGTTTGTGTTGCCTTGTTTGTCGGGTTGGTGTACTACGGTGCACAGTAGTGCCCCTCTTCCCTGGGTGGGGGAAGAGAACAGACAGAGGGCTGATTTAGGAGATAAGGCAAGGGTGGTGGCCCCAGCATCTTCACCTTCAGAAGTATCCTGGGGAATAGGGCGAGCTAGGGTGTCCTTTAGTGTTAGGGACAGGGAAGGCCCCCCAGCTGAGTCGTGACATATATACACACACACACACACACACTGATAGATTTTCTTTCTCTGATAGTCAAATATATTGTGTTGGTTAAGTACCACTGTCTCCTCATTGCACTGTTGCATCCAAGTAACCTGTTCACACCTCAGTGGAATGAGCTGGACGATGGACCAGGCTAATTTTTCACTCGTCTATAGTATTTAGCAACTAAAAGGCTTATATTTTATTACAGATTGAAATATGTATGACTTACTGATCTACTCCCTCATAGACAAACCTTATGTTCTTATTTGCTTGTGTTTCTATATTGTATGCTGGCTACATAATGCACTTATATATCCTTATTTATTACATACGAATGCTAAATTTGATGGAGTGAGAGCCAGTTGCAACTCAGCATAAATAATGAATCATTCCCGTCTTATGTCTATTACTGCTTGTGGAGGACAATCCCATCCCAGTGAATCATGATTTTAATAAGAGTCTCCTTTGATCTTTTGTGCTTCAAAGACTTGCCAGTGATTGACAACTTCTTATGCAATCTGAGCAGGTCAAACAAAATACAGTCGGGATCTCTTTTATGTTTGGACTATGACTGTGGTTTGCTGAGAGTATAAAAGCTATTAGTTCACTAATGACAACCATGTAGTAAATGAAGAGAAAATGATTGGAAATTGCTACTTAGCACTCATTAGAAGTACTATAGTCAAAAGCTGTAATAGCATTACAGAGAATATGATCCTTAGGACATATCTAACGTGAAATGTCATCTCAGAACTGGTTATGTGAAGGAAAATTTTAAACAAATACTCAACGCTACTACTATTAAATATATCAATATTTTCTACATATTTATCTGTCTATAGAGTACTAAAAACTATCAACACTTCTATTTTTTAAATTTAATTGCTGAAGCAGTGCCACTAATGTAAGTTCAAGACCCAGCACCTAATATCATACTCGCCCCTCGCTGTCTTCAGCTCTTTTCGCCATCGCTTCCGTCACATGCTACCATTTTGTGACTGCAACTTCTAACTGGCCAGAAGTCAGAAATAACAGGCACTAGTCTTTGAGGGCTTCGTTATGGTTCTCGTTGACTTACACAGAGTTGTGTGGAGTGGTCCTCCTAATGTCAGTTCTCTGCCCCTACTCTCATACTTACCAGTCGCCATCGTCATCTTTTATCTGCACTGCTTCGGTCGATCTCCAGCAGGTTGTAACCTACAAGATCACTACAGTGTTTCACAGAGCGAGACGGAGGTCACTTTTCAATGCTAGTCTACGAGAGCCTTTTTCTGGCTCCCACAGACTTGCATTGAGAACTTGTGACCGTTACTTCTGACTTCCAGTCAGTTAGAAGTTGCAGTCACTAGATGGCTGTGCGGGATCGGGGCAGTGCAGGGAAGAGCTGACGATGGTAAGTGGTGAGTATATTATTAGGTGCAGGGTCTTGCATTAGTAGCACCACTAAAACGAAATAAAAACAAAATGAGCAAATACCCTGCAGTAAATAAATAGCAATACTGCATGAGAATAACATGGGGTTCTTTAACGTTAACAGAATTTTGATCAAAAAAACATAAAGCCAACCAGGAGTGGGTGAAAAATGCAGAAGTGGTGACTCGTTTCTATTATACTTGTACTTTTCCTCTGATTGTTCCACTCCTGATTTTGGCTTCCAAATATTGATGTAAAATACTATCCAATACTAGACGTGTGAACGAGGCCTTACCCTTCCACAAATGGTGCTAAGAACACTCAATATGTTATTGCAGCATGCTACCACACGGACACATTTATAAATATCTCTCAACAGAACATTGTGAATTTTTTTTAAGAAAGCTCAATCTATCCCAATGGCATTAGATGACTAAGGAAATATGCACATGACACATCTGTGTTTTTTATCCTGGAGCATCGTTTATGTGTCTTTGGGTAATTTTTTGGAGCATTTGTGTCATCGTTTTTGACAGAAAACATTTTTTGAGCGTTTTTCTATCTTTTTCTCTGTTCGTCTTTTATACTGCTATTTTCCAGTCTTTTTTTTTCTCCCATTCAACAATGAAAAGACCGCTAGCAGTTTCTGAAGCCGTCACACCGGTAAAAAATGGCCCAAAAATACACCCAGACGTGTGTTGTGCCTTTCCATTGACTTCTATTGTAGAGTATTGAGCATCTTCTGAGTGGAAGAAGCCTGAACAATTGTCAGGTCACAACTTTTAGTGGCTTAGTGTTCTTGCAGTGGTTAAAAAATGCTGAAAAGACTGAGCATCTGAACAGCAAGTCGTTTTTCGTAGAAATGTTCGTTCTTTTGAGCCTGTTTTGAGTTCTTTTTCAGGTGTCTTTCAGCCGGAATAGGTCTGAAAAAGATGTCATGTGCCCACACCCTAGAAAGGTTCGTAAGGTCACATTTGTCAGCCAATATACCAAAAACATTAGTGGGCAAACATACCAAGAAGGCGTACCTTGGTCCTATATTTGACTGGTAAACTGCAGTCTCAACTATGCTGAAAATGAAAAGATTTAATCTGATTGGTTGCGATGGTTAACCCCTCCATTTTTATTTTGCACTAGTTTTGGTAATTAGAGTGTATTAATAGAGAAAGCTCCCTCTTTCATCGGTGTTTGATACTAACCAGTAACCTATAAAGTTAAAAAAAATGTCTGGAAGTAGCAGGTGTGCGTTAAATATGAAGAGAAACAAGCAGGTCAGATTGCTTCCCCCACCACTAGAGTCACCAGAAAACTTCTGGGGTGTACAGTCTGGCTTGCCTTCCTCGTCAGCTCCGTAGGTGTCAAATTGAAGAATTTGTTATGTGATACGGAAGAGGATCATTCCATATGTTCTGTAGACAAATTCCGAGTTATTTTAAAAAGTCATCATGGCAGACATAAAATCTGCCCGGTATAACAAGCAAGCTTAGGCTTGTACGCCGTCACTAGAAAATATTCTTTTATCCTGTGTAGTATCTTTTTACATTAAAAAAGAAGGGTTTTTTTTTTCGAGTGTGGAAATACGAGACAAACATTACATTTAATAAGCTTTATAGAAAATAAGTACAGTGGCTGTTAACTTTTTACATGTTATTTCCAATGAAGTATAAGGAGTGTCCAGCAGGCCACTACCTGTCTTACGCTGGTATGCCAAATTGTAAATCCCATCAGTGATAATCATTACCGTGTGCAGTATAAATCCTTCAACAGTTTCCATGTCAGCTGCCCTAAAATATACAGTTTCACAAGGACCTATTGACTTCACACCTTATTGTTGCCAAAGAATTATTATGACTGTCCATATCGTGTTGGGACACACCTCGAGAGAATTACCAGAAGTGACACTTACAAATCCTAGACCCATTGTAAGATCTGTAGGGCTATGTTCACACAGAGTTTTTTATGCAAAATCTTCCTCATAAACCACTTCTAAATGCTTATGAAACTCTCTACATTCATTTCTATGGAAATCCACTTTGCTTTACATATGAGAAAGTTGTGTCTTTTTTTTTTTTTTTTATCCTGAAGCAAATCCTTATGGAGTTTATGGCAAACTAAGCTCTGTTAAATCAAAGATTGCAAAAACTCTTCATAAAAAAAGCCTGGAAAGGTATATGCACACTGAGTGTTTATACTAAGTTTTTGAGTAGGATTTTGGAGAGTTTCCACTCCAAAAAAACAAAACTTCGCAAAAAGACAGTGTGAGCACAACCAAGGCTCTTCAAAACTGCTTTAGGAAAAACTTCAGGAAATGAAAAACTTCTTCAAACACTCAGCCAACAAACTTCAGGAAAAAAAAACTCTTCTGAAATGCATCGGCTAAATTCACACACCATTTTTTGAGGCAAAGAATGTTTTTCAAACAGGAAATCTCACAGAATGGGAAGTTTTCAAGACCATTTTTCTTTCCCAAAAGCAGTTTGGTAAAATTTTTAAAGAGATTTTTCTTTCTTAAACGTGTCTTCACGCTGAGTATTTTTGCTGATGTTTTGGAGCAAAGAATTCAAGTTTTTTTGAGATTTTCAGGAAGTGTTTGGAGAGTTTCTGGTCCCAAAACTAAAAATACTATGTGTGAACTCACCGTAAGGGTATGTGCGCATGGATTATTTTGAGGAGTTTTTGAAACAGAATCTGAAGTGGAAACTCCAAATCGTCCTAAAAAAAAACAAAATTTCTTAAAAACTTTGAGGTTCGGTCAGTTTCAACTCTGGAAACTCAACAAAAAGAGTCTGGAGCAGATTCCATCAGGATCTGCTTCAATGAAGGGACATGAACTTTTTTTTTCCAGGTTTTTCAAAACCTCTACAGGGGGAAAAAAACATAAAAAATTCACCCTATGGACAGCAGAACATTTTCCATAGAAATGGATTGGAAGAGTTTTGCAAGGACTTTTGAGTAGATACACTTTATAAAACTCAAAAAAACTTTGTATGAATACAAGATTACAATGCCCGTATACCATTGCTATGGTGTTACTGGTACCGCTGAACTATCTACTATGTCCTTGTTTGTTTCATTGGGGAAATAAAGTTGAAAGGGATTTACTGTATTATCTTACACCTACAGACCTAGAATGTCACACTTTAGGATGCATCTGAGGATTTCTTGCAGACCACATGTTAAAATTAGCCATAAAGACTAGATTAATTTTTCATATCCAGATTAGGAAATAATAGGAATACTATTAGATACTCTGTTCAGGATCCTAATTTTTTGACTAGAATGCTTACAGCGTGTCGCTGAGAACAGCTACAACGTACATCTTTTGCTCTGGAGGACCGATCCTGTCCTAGTACTGACAACAAAATCACATAAAAATCATCAATGGAAATCAAATTTATTAACCAATGGAGGCCTGGATTTAGAGTCACACACAAAATTAAAGTGGGATGTAATGTCCTTAAAACAAGTCAAAATGATGCTCAGCAGTGTGTGTGTCTCCAGGGGCCTGTTTGACCTCCCTGTGCCTGTATGACCTCCATACAACGCCTGGGTATGCTTCTGATGAGGCGGCGGATAGTCTCCTGAGGGATCTCCTCCCAGACCTCGACGAAAGCATCCGCCAACTCCTTGACAGTCTGTGGTGCAGCGTGACGTTGGTGTATGAAGCGAGACATGATGTCCCAGATGTGCTCAATCGGATTCAGGTCTGGGGAACAGGCGGGCTAGTCCATAGCTTCAATGACTTCATCTTGCAGGAACTGCTGACACACTCCAGCCACATGAGGTCTGGCATTGTCCTGCATTAGGAGGAACCAAGGGCCAACCGCACCAGCATATGTTCTCACAAGGGGTCTGAGGATCTCATCTTGGTACCAAATGGCAGTCAGGCTACCTCTGGCAAACACATGGAGGGCTGTGCAGCCCTCCAAAGAAATGCCACCTCACACCATTACTGACCCACTGACAAACCGGTCATGCTGAAAGATGTTACAGGCAGCAGATCACTCTCCACGGCGTCTCCAGACTCTGTCACGTCTGTCACTTGTGCTCAGTGTGAACCTGCTTTCATCTGTGAAGAGCACAGGGCGCCAGTGGCGAATTTGCCAATCCTGGTGTTCTGTGGCAAATGCCAAGCGACCTGCACAGTGTTGGGCTGTGAGCACAACCCCATCTGTGGACGTCGGGCACTCAGACCATCCTCATGGAGTCGGTTTCTAACTGTTTGCGCAGACACATGCACATTTGTGGCCTGCTGGAGGTCATTTAGCAGGGCTCTGGCAGTGCTCCTCCTGTTCCTCGCACAAAAACGGAGGTAGCGGTCCTGCTGCTTGGTTGTTGCCCTCCTACGGCCCCCTCCACGTCTCCTGGTGTACTGGCCTGTCTCCTGGTAGCGCCTCCAGCCTCTGGACACTACGCTGACAGACACAGCAAACCTTCCTGCCACAGCTCGCATTAATGTGCCTTCTTGGATGAGCTGCACTACCTGAGCCGCTTGTGTGGGTTGTACAGTCCGAGTGTGAAAGCACAACCAACATTCAAAAGTGACCAAAACATCAGAACCACTCCTTTATTGAGTGTGTCTTGATAATTGCCAATAATTTCCATCTGTTGTCTATTCCATTTGCACAACAGCATGTGAAACTGATTGTCAATCAGTGTTGCTTCCTAAGTGGACAGTTTGATTTCACAGAAGTTTGATTCACTTGGAGTTATATTCTGTTGTTTAAGTGTTCCCTTTATTTTTTTGAGCAGTGTATATATATATATATATATATATACAGTACAGACCAAAAGTTTGGACACACCTTCTCATTCAAAGATTTTTCTGTATTTTCATGACTATGAAAATTGTAGAATCACACTGAAGGCATCAAAACTATGAATTAACACATCTGGAATTATACATTACACTTTACAAAAAAGTGTGAAACAACTGAAAATATGTCTTATATTCTAGGTTCTTCAAAGTAGCCACCTTTTGCTTTGATTACTGCTTTTTAAGCAGAAAAGGTGAACGGCTGGACTCTGCATGCCTAGTTCCCACCGTGAAGCATGGAGGAGGTGGTGTGATGGTGTGGGGGTGCTTTGCTGGTGACACTGTTGGGCATTTATTCAAAATTGAAGCAGTGAGCGGTCCAGCTCACCCCAAACCATTTCGATTGGGTTCAGGTCTGGTGACTGTGGAGGCCAGGTCATCTGGCGTAGCACCCCAGCACTCTCCTTCTTGGTCAAATAGCCCTTACACAGTCTGGAGGTGTGTTTGGGGTCATTGTCCTGTTGAAAAATAAATGATGGTCCAAATAAACGCAAACCGGATGGAATAGCATGCTGCTCAAAGATGCTGTAGTAGCCATTCTGGTTCACTATGCCTTCAATTTTGAATAAATCCCCAACAGTGTCACCAGCAAAGCACCCCCACACCATCACACCTCCTCATCCATGCTTCACGGTGGGAACCAGGCATGTAGAGTCCATCCGTTCACCTTTTCTGCGTGCAAAGCAGTAATCAAAGCAAAAGGTGGCTACTTTGAAGAACCTAGAATATAAGACATATTTTCAGTTGTTTCACACTTTTTTGTAAAGTGTAATGTATAATTCCACATGTGTTACTTCATAGTTTTGATGCCTTCAGTGTGATTCTACAATTTTCATAGCCATGAAAATACAGAAAAATCTTTGAATGAGAAGGTGTGTCCAAACTTTTGGTCTGTACTGTATATATATGCACACACCACAGTCCTACTGTTGTTGGGGTTAAACTTCTGCATGAAACCAGCCGAGAAGACTCCAAATGTAGAAAAAAATAGATTGGAAGCAGCGCTCCAAAGGTAATCAGTGATAAAAGTGGACTTTATTCACACAGATACATGTGACATTTCGGCTTCTCATTTGAAGCCTTTCTCATGCAGGACACATTGCATATACAGTATCTGTGTGAATAAAATCCACTGGTATCTTGGCCAAATGAAGCCTTTCTGGCGCACACAGTAGTATATTTGGGCACTGTCCAGGTATATTTTAAAACTCCGGGAGAGCTCTGAACATACTGTGGTCTTTATAGTTTATCATTAAGACCGTATGAAATTCATATCTGTACTATCCGGTAATATCCCATTGTCCAAAAACAGTAAATTGTATATCCGCAGGCTGAGAGCTTCCAAGGTCTCACTTGGGACACCATGAACTTCCAGTAGCTGAAAAGTGTTTCTCTACAAGCACTGGCTTCACTGTCTATTTTTCTTGGTCGGTTCTACAGTCTAGCTGCTAAGTTCAGATCCCTTGGACATTTCGAAGAAGCCCACAACTAGCACTGCTTTTTCGATTATCCTAAAATAGATTTATATTGCATTTACTGAACAATTTAGTGGTTAATGATAAATTACATTATTCTCCAGTCACCAGGAGTATAGCTTAAAATTTAGTGGTAGTCGCACGATTTGACCCTTATAAAACACAGCACAAAATTGTGTGCCCTATGTTAAGCTGACTTTCCTCACCAGCCATTCTTATAATGCAAATGGAATCCATTTTAATTATTAGTATTAACTCATTAACAGCCATCAGTCCATATATAATAACTGAAAATCATGTTTTCTTTTTAATTCTCTAGAACTTTTATAATGTATGGTGTATGTAATCGATATGTGAGCCAATATCTACCCAGACTGTGTTTGCAGCAGCTCTCTAACACCCCCTCAAAGCAGGAAATCCCAGCAAACGCCCAAGCAGCGCTCAGCAGCTGACATTTCAGCTATATACACCAAACATTATCTTTCTGTGGTTCTGAACTTTGAGCAACAACATTCTTAGAAATCTGAAGAGGCATGCGTCATCAGAAAATTACCTATTGTTTAGATCAGGGTTTTTTTTTTTGTTAAATGTATTTTTTAAATAAATATTGGCGATTTTTTTTTTTCTGTCAGTCTCAAATAAAAATAAAAATGAGAAATAAAGCAATTTTTACATTGGCCACTATAGAAATATTAGGCTAACGTCCTGTTGTTTTTGGGAAATTTACGTGTACCTTAGCTGCAACAAAAAGTCTAAGGCCGGGGTCACACTTGTGAGTGCAATGTGAGAAACTCGCACAAGTCTCTCGCCTCAATACCTGGCACTGCCACCGGAACTCGGGACTGGAGTGTGCGGCTGCATGTATTTCTATGCAGCTGAACGCTCCGGTCCGAGTGCCAGCGGTAGTGCCGGGTATTGAGGCGAGTTTCTCGCATTGCACTCGCAAGTGTGATCCCCGCCTAAGACCTTATCTTTTGTATCCTAGCATTTAATGAGCCTGTAGAAAGGTCATTTAAGTGAAGGAGTTAAGGTCAGGTGTGACATTGCCAATTGTGATTGATGAATCCTGTATTATCAGCTGTGCATAGAGGTGTTACTTGTCATTATAATCCTGCCTCCGATGATAATGAGCCAGCTGAAAACTCTTTCTGAAAGGACAAGAGGAATGGGCCTGATTCATCAAGACAGATGTTGTTCATGTCAGTCTTGATGAGGAGGCATGCTGGAATCAGACGCTCCTGATTCAGCCTGCACCTCTTGATGAATCTTGAGCGTCTGATGAGTGGCATGTGCCTCCATGCTCCATGCTAAAAACCTTACTCCAGTCAGGTACTGTAGTGAGATATCTGGTGTAGAGAATGCCACAGCTGTCATGAATTAAATGAGCTCTGGCATCCCGCTGCCCCCCACATCCCATCTCCACCCATTTTGGCAGAGCTGGGATAAATGGCTTGAAAATGGCAAAAGTTACACATTTTTGGTGCAATTCCGACTTGCGCCTAAATTTTGCGACTTTACAGTGCTTTTATGCCACAATTCTGACGTAAAAGCTTTGATGAATCAGACCTCATGAGTCTAAAAAAAATCTTCAGTGGCCAGTGAAAAATTTAACGACCATCGATCAGCAATTCAGCATCCATGTAGAGGATCAGCAGTTCAGCAGTCATTTAACCCCTTCACCCCAAGGGTGGTTTGCACGTTAATGACCGGGCCAATTTTTACAATTCTGACCACTGTCTCTTTATGAGGTTATAACTCCGGAACGCTTCAACGGATCTTCGCGATTCTGAGATTGTTTTCTCGTGACATATTGTACTTCATGTTAGTGGTAAAATTTCTTCCATATAACTTGCGTTTATTTTTGAAAAATACGCAAATATGGCGAAAATTTTGAAAATTTAGCAATTTTCAAACTTTGAATTTTTATTCCCTTAAAACAGAGAAATATGTAACACAAAATAGTTAAGAAATAACATTTCCCACATGTCTACTTTACATCAGCACAATTTTGGAATCAAAATTTTTTTTTGTTAGGAAGTTATAAGGGTTAAAAGTTGACCAGCGATTTCTCATTTTTACAACAAAATTTACAAAGCCATTTTTTTTAGGGACCACCTCACATTTGAAGTCACTTTGAGGGGTCTACATGACAGAAAATACCCAAAAGTGACACCATTCTAAAAACTGCACCCCTCAAGGTACTCAAAACCACATTCAAGAAGTTTATTAACCCTTCAGGTGCTTCACAGGAACTAAAGCAACGTGGAAGGAAAAAATGAATATTTAACTTTTTAGCCACAAAAATGATCTTTTACAAACTTTTTTTTTATTTTCACAAGGGTAAAAGGAGAAAATGGACAGATAAGGTTGTTATGCAATTTCTCCTGAGTACGCCAATACCCCATATGTGGGGGAAAACCACTGTTTGGGCACACGGCAGAGCTCGTAAGGGAAGGAGCGCCGTTTGACTTTTTCAAACTAAAATTGGCTGGAGTTGAGATTGGACGCCATGTCGCGCTTGGAGAACCTCTGATGCGCCTAAACAGTGGAAACCCCCCACAAGTGACACCATTTTGGAAACTAGACCCCCTAAGGTACTTATCTAGATCTGTTGTGAGCACTTTGAACCCCCAAGTGTTTCACAAAAGTTTATAATGCCTGGGTGTGAAAAAAAAAAAAAAAAATTCCACAAAAATGATTTTTTAGTCCTAAATTTTTGAATTTTCCCAAGGAAATTGGACCCCAAAAGTTGTTGTCCAATTTGTCCTGAGTACGCTGATACCCCATATGTGGGGGTGGAAAACTGTTTGGGCGCACGGCAGGGCTTGGAAAGGAAGTAGTAACGTTTTGGAATGCAGACGTTGATGGGGGTCATGTTCCGTTTGCAGTGCCCCAGATGAGCCTAAACAGTGGAAATCCCCCACAAGTGACCCCATTTTGGAAACTAGACCCCCTAAGGAACTTATCTAGATCTTTGGTGAGCACTTTGAACCCCCAAGTGCTTCACACAAGTTTATAATGCCCGGGCATGAAAATAAAAAATCCTATTTTTTTCCCACAAAAATTATCTTTTAGTCACTAATTTTTTATTTTCCCAAGGGTATCAGGAGAAATTGGACCACATAAGTTGTTGTCCAATTTGTCCTGAGTACGCTGATGCCCCATATGTGGGGGGGAACCACTGTTTGGGCGCACGGCAGAGCTCGGAAGGGAAGGAGCACCATTTGACTTTTTCCAACCAAAATTGGCTGGAATTGAGATTGGATGCCATGTTGCATTTGGAGAGCCCCTGATGTGCCTAAACAGTGGAAACCCCCACAAATGACCCCATTTGGGAAACTAGACCCCTAAGGAACTTATCTAGATCTTTGGTGAGCAATTTGAACCCTCAAGTGCTTCACACAAGTTTATAACGTAGAGCCGTAAAATTTAAAAATCATATTTTTTCCACAAAAATGATCTTTTCACCCGAATTTTTATTTTTCCAAGGGTAACAAGACTCCAAAAGTTATTGTGCAATTTGTCCTGAGTACACTGATACCCCATATGTGGGGGTATACCACTGTTTGGGTGCATGGCAGATTTGGAAGGGAAGGAGCGCCGTCTCACTTTTTCAACGCAGAATTGGCTGGACGCCATGTCGTGTTTGGAGAGCTCCTGATCTGCCTAAACAGTGGAAACCCCCCACAAATGACACCATTTTGGAAACTAGACCCCTCAAGGAACTTATCTAGATGTGTGGTGAGAACTTTGAACCCCCAGGTGTTTCACTAAAGTTTATAACGTACAGCCTTAAAATAAAAAATCCTTTTTTTTTTTTTACAAAAATGATTTTTTCGCCCCCAATATTTTATTTTCACAAGGGTAACAGAAGAAATTGGAACCCAAAAGTTGTTGTCCAATTTGTCCTGAGTACGCTGATACCCAATATGTAGGAGAAAACTACTGTATGGGTGCACGTCAGGGCTCGGAAGGGAAGTAGTGACGTTTTGGATTGCAGACTTTGATGGAATGGTCTGGGGGCGTCATGTCGCATTTGGAGAGCCCCTGATACGCCTAAACAGTGGAAACCCCCCACAAGTGACCCCATTTTGGAAAATAGACCCCACAAGGAACTTATCTAGATGTGTGGTGAGCACTTTGAACCCCGAAGTGCTTCACAGAAGTTTATAACGCACAGCCGTAAAAATAAAAAATCCTTTTTTTTTTACAAAAATGATTTTTTCGCCCCCAATATTTTATTTTCACAAGGGTAACAGGAGAAATTGGACCCCAAAAGTTGTTGTCCAATTTGTCCTGAGTACGCTGATACCCAATATGTGGGAGAAAACTACTGTATGGGCGCATGTCAGGGCTCGGAAAGGGAAGTAGTGACGTTTTGGATTGCAGACTTTGATGGAATGGTCTGGGGGCGTCATGTCGCATTTGGAGAGCCCCTGATCCGCCTAAACAGTGGAAACCCCCCACAAGTGACCCCATTTTGGAAAATAGACCTCACAAGGAACTTACCTAGATGTGTGGTGAGCACTTTGAACCCCGAAGTGCTTCACAGAAGTTTATAACGCACAGCCGTAAAAATAAAAAATCCTTTTTTTTTTTACAAAAATGATTTTTTCCGCCCCAATATTTTATTTTCACAAGAGCAACAGGAGAAATTGGACCCCAAAAGTTGTTGTCCAATTTGTCCTGAGTACGCTGATACCCAATATGTGGGAGAAAACTACTGTATGGGCGCATGTCAGGGCTCGGAAAGGGAAGTAGTGACGTTTTGGATTGCAGACTTTGATGGAATGGTCTGGGGGCGTCATGTCGCATTTGGAGAGCCCCTGATGCGCCTAAACAGTGGAAATCCCCAACAAGTGACCCCATTTTGGAAAATAGACCCCACAAGGAACTTATTTAGATGTGTGGTGAGCGCTATGAAGCCCCAAGTGCTTCACAGAAGTTTATAATGTACAGCCGTAAAAACAAAAAAAATCTTATTTTTTTTACAAAAATAATATTTTCGCCCCAGTTTTTTATTTTCCCAAGGGTAACAGAAGAAATAGGACAAATTTCACAATAACTCTTGGGGTCCAGAGTACGCTGATACCCCATATGTGGGGATAAAACTACTGTTTGGACGCATGGCAGAGCTCAGAAGTGAAGGAACACCGTTTGACTTTTTCAACGCAGAATTGGCTGGAATGGAGATCAGACGCCATGTCACATTTGGAGAGCCCCTGATGTGCCTAAACAGCGGAAACCCCCAATTCTAACTCCAACCCTAACCCCAACACATCCCTAACTCTAGTCCCAACCCTAATCCCAACCCTAATCCTAACTCTAACCCTAATCCTAACTTTAGCGCCAACCCTAACCCTAACTTTAGCCGAAACCCTAACCCTAACCCTAATGGGAAAATGGAAATAAATACATTTTTTTTTATTTTATTATTTTTCCCTAACTAAGGGGGTGATAAAGGGGGGTTTGATTTACTATTTATAGCGGGTTTTTGTGATTGGCAGCTGTCACGCTAAAAGACGCTTTTTATTGCAAAAAGTAGTTTTTTGCATCACCACATTTTGAGAGCTATAATTTTTGCATATTTTGGCCCACAGAGTCATGTGAGGTCTTAATTTTTGCGGGACGAGGTGACGCTTTTATTGGTACCATTTTTGAGCACGTGACATTTTTTGATCGCTTTTTATTTCGATTTTTGGGAGGTTAGAATGAACAAAAATCAGCAATTCATGAATTTCTTTTGGGTGAGGCGTTTTTATTGTTCCGCGTGTGGTAAAATCGATAAAGCAGTTTTATTCTTCGGGTCAGTACGATTATGGCAATACCTCATTTATATAATTTTTTTATGTTTTGGCGCTTTTATAGAATAAAAACAATTTTATATAAAAAATAATTATTTTTGCATCGCTTTATTCTGCGAGCTATAACTTTTTTATTTTTTTGCTGATGATGCTGTGTGATGGCTCGTTTTTTGCGGGACAAGATGACGTTTTCAGCGGTACCATGTTTATTTATATCCGTCTTTTTGATCGCGTGTTATTCCACTTTTTGTTCAGCGGTATGATGATAAAGCACTGATTTTTTGCTTCGTTTTTATTTTTTATTTTTTAAGGGGTTCACAAAAGGGGTTAACTAGTGGGACAGTTTTATAGGGGGGGTCGTTACGGACGCGGCGATACCATATATGTGTACTTTTATTGTTTTATTTTTTTTATTTACAATAAGTAATGAATTTATTGGGGAATATTTTTTTTTTTTTTTTTTTTTTTGGATTTTTTTTTACACATGTTTATTTTTACTTTTTTTTACTTTTTTACTTTGTCCCAGGGTGGGACATCACTGTATTTCATCAGATCGCTGGTGTGACAGTGTGCACAGCACTCTGTCACACCAGCGATGTGACAGGCAGTGCAGGACGCTTCCTCATGCCTGCTCTCGGCAGGCACTGAGGAAGCCGCCTCCCTCCAGGACCCCAGCGCCATCTTGGATCCGGGTCCTGGGAGGGAGGAAGCCCTCAGAGCAGCGCGATCACATCGCGCTGCTCTGAGGGTCTCAGGGGGGCGCGCAGGGAGCCCCCACCCTGCGCGATCCTCCCCTGTGCCCCAGCACACCGCGATCATGTTTGATCGCGGTGTGCAAGGGGTTAATGTGCCGGGAGCGGTCCGTGACCGCTCCTGACACACAGTCACGGGTGTCAGCTGTGATAATCAGCTGACACCCGGCGGCGATTAGCTGCGCTCTCACCGGGAGCGCAGCTAATCGCCTATGACGTACTATCCCGTCCATGGTCAGAATGGCACGGGTTTTATGGACGGGATAGTACGTCTAATGTCAGAGAGGGGTTAAAGCCAAAAGTCTAAACACTTCCTTAGATTTGTCTTTAAGATATTTATCAGATGCTGTAATAATTATTGTGATTGACAGATTTTTTTTTCTATACACACAGTAAGCCCATACTTATTGAACTAACATCGGTTGAACCTGCTTAAGGATCCAGCATGTCAAATATTATGAACTTACGATCTTTTCGTTCTCCCTGAGATAAGCCGTTGCCACAGACTGAGAACACAGAAACGCTCCTGTGTATGTGAGGCATGGCCGAAATAGCTGCCGGCAAAACAATCAGCCGAATCATTTGGCTAACATTCATTTAAGGTGTATGGGAGGCTATAGATCGGTTTCTGGCATTACATGTGCCTATTGAGATCAATTGGTCCAGACAGAAATTTGTCAAATATATATATACAGTTGTGTGAAAAAGTGTTTGCTCCTTCCTTATTACCTATTCTTTACATGTTTGTCACACTTAAATGTTTCATATCACCAAACAAATTTAAATACTAGACAAAGATAACACAAGGAAACGCAAAATGCAGATTTTAAATGAAGGTCTTTATTATTAAGGGAAAAAGAAATCCAAACCTACAGGGCCCTGTGTGAAAAAATGATTGCCCCCTCCCACCTTAAAACATAAATTAACTGTGGTTTATCACATCTTTGGGAAGCAGAGTTCAAATTCCTTAGCCACACCTAGGCCTGAAAACTGCCACACCAGTTCTCAAATCAAGAAATCACTGAAATAGGATCTGCATGACAAAGTGAAGTAACCCAAAAGTCCTCAAAACCTAGAAATCATGCCGCAATCCAAAGAAATTCTGGAAAAAATGAGAAACAAAGTAATTTGAGATCTATCAGTCTAGAAAAAGTTATAAAGCCATTTTTAAAGACTTGTTGTGGTAAATTGAACCATGAATTCTGCTATCTACCAAAAAATCCTGAAGGAGAATGTCCTGTCATCTGTTCGTGACCTCAAACTGAAGCACACTTGGGTTATGCAGCAGGACAGTGATTCAAAACACACCAGCAAGTCCACCTCTGAATTGTTTAAGAAAAAAAAATTAAGATTTTGGAGTGGCCTAGTCAAACTCCTGAATTTAATCCGATTGAGGTGCTGTGGCATGACCTTAAAAAGGCCATTCATGCTTGGAAACCCTCAATGTGGCTGAATTACAACAATTCTGCAAAGACGAGTGGGCCAAAATTCCTCCAGAGTGTTGTAAAAGACTCATTTGCCATTTATCGCAAACACTTGATTGCAGTTGTTGTTGCTAAGGGTGGCCCAACCAGTTATTACGTTTATGGGGCAATCACTCTTTCACACAGGACTCTGTAGGTTTGGATTTCTTTTTTCCCTTACTATTAAAGACCTTATTTTAAAAACTTTATTTTATGTTATGTTTGTCTAATATTTAAATTTGTTTGGTGATCTGAAACATGCAAAAGAATAGTAAATCAGGAAGGAGGCAAACACTTTCACACAACTGTATTTAATAGCAACCTTATCTTCAATTTCCCTTGCTGTCAGTGAATACAAACTTTTTTGTACAGACCTTAATACTTTGCTGAAGTTGTAGACAATCATCTGCGAGTGCAATACAATATCAATCTTGCTCAAGCCCTCTCTCAAATTGGCTTCATTCAGTTGTAACACACACTGAGAAGTAGGCAGCACAGATTTAATTGGTAAGTGGGTATAGCATTTCTACCACTTTTGTATTCCATTCCTACCCTATATGATGTTGTTATTATGAGGCAAATAATGATTTGTGGGGATTAAAGGATTTAGGAAGCTGTGTTTTGTAATCAAACCCGAGATGCCTCGCTTGGGTAAAAGTCTAGTGGTGGGTTTCATGTTTTCTTCCTCATAGACTACGGCAATGTGAACCTTTCTTAATAGGATGCTATTAATGATTTAGTAATGAATCCTGGTGGTATGAATCCTGGCTCTCCAACTTCTTATGCAGTTTATAGTGCTTGTATCTATTTATATGGCAGAGGAACCATTGGGCCCCCGCAGACATAGTGATGGCACTGCACAGGAATAATATCAGAAAAGTCACAATACAGGTCTAGTGATCAGAAATATCCCTGCACATGACTAATAGTTGATTATGTCACAGTACACAAATAATGACGAAAATGAAGCAAATCGTGTTGGTTGTAGGACATTCCTGGTTTTTCACAGGTGCCGGAGTAGGATTCCACTCTGTATATAGATTAAGGAGAAAGAAATCGTCAGGTCTGTATGCTGAAGCTATTGTTCTTAATACAATACAATATTAGACTTATGGACAATGTTTCAATCAACGATCTGGACTTTCATCAAATGGAGAGAAAAGAAGATAAATAGTATATTTCCTGTAAGTAGTATAGTCATGGACAAAAGTTTTGAGAATGACACAAATATTAATTTTTACAAAGTCTACTGCTTCACTTTTTCTAATGGCAATTTGCATATACTCCAGAATGTTATAAAGAGTGATCAGCTTAACAGCAATTACTTGCAAAGTCAATATTTGGCTAGAAAATAAACTTTATCCCCAAAACACATTTCAACATCATTGCAGCCCTGCCTTAAAAGGACCAGCTAACCTCTTTTCAGTGATTGCTCCATTAACACAGGTGTGGGTGTTGATGAGGACATGGCTGGAGATCAATCTGTCATGATTAAGTAAGAATGACACCACTGGACACTTTAAAAGGAGGCTGGTGCTTGGCATCATTGTTTCTCTTCTGTTAACCATGGTTATCTCTAAAGAAACATGTGCAGTCATCATTGCAATGCACAAAAATGGCCTAACAAGGAAGAGTATCGCAGCTAGAAAGATTGCACCTCAGTCAACAATCTATCGCATCATCAAGAACTTCAAGGAGAGAGGTTCCATTGTTGCCAAAAAGGCTCCAGGGCGCCCAAGAAAGACCAGCAAGCGCCAGGACCGTCTCTTAAAAGTGTTTCAGCTGCGGGATCGGGCTACCAGCAGTGCAGAGCTTGCTCGGGAATGGCAGCAGGCAGGTGTGAGTGCATCTGCACGCACTGTGAGGCGGAGACTCTTGGAGCAAGGCCTGGTCTCAAGGAGGGCAGCAAAGAAGCCACTTCTCTCCAGAAAAAACATCATGGACAGACTGATATTCTGCAAAAGGTACAGGCAGTGGACTGCTGAGGACTGGAGTAAAGTTATTTTCTCTGATGAATCCCCTTTTCGATTGTTTGGGACATCAGGAAAACGCCTCATTCGGAGAAGACAAGGTGAGCGCTACCACCAGTCTTGTCTCATGCCAACTGTTAAGCATCCTGAAACCATTCATGTGTGGGGTTGCTTCTCAGCCAAGGGAATCGGCTCTCTCACAGTCTTGCCTAAAAACACAGCCATGAATAAAGAATGGTACCAGAATGTCCTCCAAGAGCAACTTCTCCCAACCCTCCAAGAGCAGTTTGGCGATCAACAATGCCTTTTCCAGCATGATGGAGCACCTTGCCATAAAGCAAAGGTGATAACTAAATGGCTCAGGGAACAAAACATAGAGATTTTGGGTCCATGGCCTGGAAACTCCCCAGATCTTAATCCCATTGAGAACTTGTGGTCAATCATCAAGAGACGGGTGGACAAACAAAAACCTAAAAATTCTGACAAAATGAAAGCATTGATTGTGCAAGAATGGACTGCTATAAGTCAGGATTTGGTCCAGAAGTTGATTGAGAGCATGCCAGGGAGAATTGCAGAGGTCCTGAAGAAGAAGGGTCAACACTGAAAATATTGACTTGCTGCATTAACTCATTCTGTCAATATAAGCTTTTGTTACTCATATGTTTGCAATTATATTTCTGTCTGTGATAAAAACATCTGTCAAACACACATAAAAACCAGAGGGCAGCAGATCATGTGAAAATATAATATTTGTGTCATTCTCAAAACTTTTGGCCATGACTGTAATGCTCTTCAGACATACCATCGCTTCTTCTTACACATGGACCACATTGATGCCTTGCTGTTTCTTATCACTTTGCGATAAACCACACATTCACAGCGTCAATCTTTTGTAGGAACCCTGTGTTCTCAAGTTTGGTGGCATTGCCTGTGGTCAGACCCCCAGTGATTATATACTGTAGTTATTACCTATCCTGTGAATAGGTCATACATGTATTTGGTTGGAGTTATAAACTCATGATGAAACAGAAAGAAAATGAACACAGAAGAGAGACTACAAGTGGCCGGCGAGACCCCCTCAGTAATCTCTGTACCCCCTATAGCTTTATCCTGACATTACATAAGAATCAGACATTATCAGCCACATTTGTCATTTAAGAACTGTAATACTTATTTGGGCAAATATATACCATGGCATAAATAACGTATCACAACTGTACCACTCAAAATACGTGTTTGTGAATTCTAAAATGAAGTGGAAAGTTACCGTATTTTTTGGACCATAAGACGCACTTTTTTCCCCCCAAAATTTTGGGGGAAAATGGGGGTGCATATTATGGTTGCAACATACCTAAAAATCCGGTGGCGGTCCCAATGCAGCTTCCCTGTGGTGCGGTGGTGTCGGGGCAGCAGCGGGGCTCTGTGCTGCGTGGGGAGACGAGATCTCAGGAAGAGTATCACGCTGTATAACAGTTATAGATAATGTCAGTAATCTATATCAAGTGGGACAACATTCTATACACCATATAAATAGGTTATATCAACATGAACATATAGTATTTGATAACATAGTATTACCTGACATAATATCCGAAGTACTGAGGATCTATACTGGATCTGTTTCACGCTGTCTCAGGCTAGAGGTGGACCGGGATCTATACTGACCCTAAACTGGGTCCTGACTAGTCCCTCTACCTGGAGGTACTGTTAATGGTACAGAGGTCCAGGCCGCCAGCGTAACCCTATCTCCTATAAGTCCCTGACCACTGTAATCTAGTCCTTAGAAGGACCCTGATTACCACCACAGGGATATGGGCAGGTCACCGCTTAATAAACAGTAAAGACAAACGAGACAGACAGGGGATAAAGTAAATACTGTCTTGCATACAACACTTAAACACAGAGGGAACACAAAAGGTCTAGGAGATAAACTATAAGCGAGGAGAGGAGAAACCACAAAGGAGCTCTTAGCTTAAGTCTTCTCAGAACCGATCCTATCTGCTGGTCTGTATGAATGCTTTCACCGGCATCTCCCAAGCAGACTGGCAGGTATATAAAGGAAGCTAATTAGTGCATAATCAAACTGCAGCCGGGCGAGGCTGGACCTAGTCTTAGCACAGAGCTAGGTAGAATTAACTCCCTCACTGCCAAACACAAAGAAACAGCAACTCAGCTGCGAGAAGTCAGAATGTGTAATCGCGACGATCTTCGTGGCGATACACCCATGACAGTACCCCTCCTTCTGCGAGGGGCCTCCGGACCCTCAGGGCCAGGTTTGCCCGGGTGAGTTGTGTGGAAGGTCCGAACCAATCGATCTGCGTTAATATCAGACGCAGGAACCCACGTCCTCTCCTCAGGACCATACCCCTTCCAATGAACCAAGTACTGAAGGGACCGGCGATTCAGACGTGAGTCAATGATCTTCGACACCTGAAATTCCAAGTTACCATTGACCACCACTGGAGGAGGAGGTAGAGGTGACGGTATAACTGGCGCCACGTACCTCTTAAGCAACGATTTGTGGAACACATTGTGGATTTTAAACGTAGGAGGGAGGTCCAGACGAAATGCCACAGGATTAATTATAGAACTGATCCTGTACGGCCCGATGAACCTGGGACCCAGTTTCCAGGAGGGAACCTTGAGTTTAATATTCTTGGTAGACAACCATACCAGATCGTTCACACTAAGGTCCGGACCAGACACTCTCCTCCCATCAGCCATACGTTTGTAACGGTTCCCCATAGCACTCAGATTATTCAGCACTCCTCTCCACACTGAAGCAAGTGACGACGAGAATCGTTCCTCCTCAGGAACCCCAGAAGGGCCCCCCCCATTGAAAGTACAAAACTGGGGATGAAAACCATATGCCCCAAAAAACGGGGACTTACCAGTGGACTCGCTCCGCCTATTGTTAAGAGCGAACTCTGCCAGCGGCAAGAAAGAAGACCAGTCCTCCTGGTTCTCTGAGACAAAACACCGAAGATATGTCTCTAGGCTCTGATTCAAACGCTCTGTCTGACCGTTGGTCTGCGGATGAAAAGCCGAGGAAAATGACAATTGCATCCCCGACGTGAACAAAATGCCCTCCAGAATTTGGACACAAACTGAGACCCCCTATCTGACACCACATCAGAAGGCAACCCGTGAAGTCTCACAATCTCCCCAATGAACACCTGCGCCAGAGTTTTAGCATTAGGAAGAGCAGGAAGAGCAATGAAATGTGCCATCTTACTGAACCTGTCAACTACAACTAGTATGACAGTTTTCCCTGACGACGGAGGGAGGTCCGAAATGAAGTCCATAGACAGATGAGTCCATGGACGCTCCGGAATTTTCAAAGGTAAGAGGGTCCCAGACGGACGGGTATGTGGGGTCTTAGAGCGAGCACAAACCCCACAGGACGCGACAAAAGTTACTACCTCTTTATTTAAGTTAGGCCACCAAAACCGGCGAGAAAGGAGATCCACAGTTGCTTTACTCTCTGGGTGTCCTGCCAAAGCAGAATTATGATGTGCCTCGATAACTTTTTGTCTTAACTGATCTGGAACAAACAGTTTCCCTGGAGGTCCTACAGGGGCGTCCCCCTGAGCCTCCAATACCTCCTCCTCAAGCTCAGAGCATACAGCCGACACCACAACTCCCTCCTGAAGGATAGGAACCGGGTCATCCATCTTCCTGGCCCCTGGGAAACTACGAGATAAGGCATCAGCCTTAACATTTTTTGACCCAGGACGATATGTGACGACAAAATTAAACCTGGTAAAAAACAACGACCATCTAGCTTGTCTGGAATTCAGACGCTTTGCAGATTCTAAATACAGGAGGTTCTTGTGATCAGTAATGACGGTGACCGGGTGGACTGCCCCCTCCAAAAAGTGACGCCATTCCTCAAAAGCCAACTTAATGGCCAAGAGTTCCCTATTGCCGACATCATAATTCCTCTCGGCGGACGACAATTTTTTAGAGAAGAAAGCGCACGGATGCCATTTACCAGGGGACGGACCTTGGGATAATACCGCACCCACCCCTACATCAGACGCGTCTACCTCCACAATGAACGGTTGTGATGCATCAGGTTGAATAAGTATGGGTGCCGAAGCAAAACATTTTTTCAAGGAGGAAAATGCTTGACAAGCTTTGTCAGACCACCTAGAAAAATCCGTCCCTTTTTTTGTCATGTCAGTGAGAGGTTTGACAACAGATGAGAAATTACGAATAAATTTCCGGTAGTAGTTAGCAAACCCCAGGAAACGCTGCAGTGCCTTAAGATCCTCTGGCCGATCCCATTCAAGCACTGCTCTCACTTTCCCAGGGTCCATACGGAAACCGGAAGCTGACACCAGGAAACCCAAAAACTGAAGTTCCTGTACGGCGAATACACACTTTTCCCATTTGGCGTACAGTTTATTGTCTCGCAAGATCTGCAACACCTGTCTCACATGCTCCTGATGAGACACAAGATCTGGCGAGTAAATTAAGATGTCATCTAAATAAACGACCACAAACTGCCCCACAAGGTGGCGAAAGATGTCATTAACAAAATGTTGAAACACCGCCGGGGCAGTAGTCAGACCAAAAGGCATGACAAGGTTCTCATAATGTCCCTCCGGAGTGTTAAACGCCGTCTTCCACTCATCCCCCTTCTTTATCCTAATCAGATTATACGCCCCCCTGAGATCCAACTTAGAGAACCATTTGGCGCCCACAATCTGATTGAAGAGATCAGGAATAAGTGGGAGCGGATACGGATCTCGGACAGTAATCCGATTAAGCTCACGGAAATCCAAGCAAGGGCGTAGGCCTCCATCTTTTTTCTTCACAAAGAAGAACCCCGCGGCCACTGGGGAAGATGAAGGTCTAATATGCCCCTTGGCCAGACTTTCCGAAATATAATCCTTCATAGCCTGCCTCTCAGAACCAGAAAGGTTATATAACCTAGATTTAGGTAACTTAGCATCAGGAAGCAATTTTATTGAACAGTCATACGCGCGATGAGGAGGTAATTCTTGACACCCCTCCTCAGAGAACACATCCTCAAAGTCCTCCAGAAAAGGAGGCAAAGTTCTAGGCACGACCGCACTGATGACCGTGTTCATGCAGTTACTCTTGCAAAATTCACTCCACTGGCTTATCTCTCTGGATTGCCAATTAATCACTGGGTTATGTTTAGCCAACCAAGGAAGTCCCAACACAATAGGAGTAGGAAGACCTTCCAACACATAACAAGACAATCGTTCTTTATGTAATGCCCCTACTCGAAGGTCTATGTTATGAACAGCTTGTACAAAGCTACCTTGACCGAGAGGCCTGGCGTCAATAGAGAAAATAGGGATCGGTTTGGCCAATACACTCAGTTGCATACCTTGCACCTGGGCAAACCGAGCGTCCACCAGATTAGCCCCGGACCCACTATCAAGAAGAACAGAAATCCTCTCAGCTCTCGTACCTACCACCACCTCCGCTGATACGAGAAACTGAGACGGACCTGGGGACGAAATACATACTCCCAGGTTGTCGTCCACCACACAACCTGGGATTAACAGTTTTCCGGCGACTTCTTGCTCAGCGAGGCACGGGATGGACACCCCTCAACAAAATGCCCCTCTCTCCCGCAGAAGAAACACTTTCTTGTCTTGCGGCGCACCGCCGATCCCTTCCCTCGAAAAGATGTCCCTCCCAACTGCATAGGTTCCTCAGAACAGACCAGGGGAACCTCAATATAAGGGACTTTAGTAGTGGGTGGAGTCATAACAGGGGGCGGAGTTACCTCGCACCTCTCCCGAAGCCGTCTATCAATGCGAATAGCAAGGGCCATAGCGGCCTCCAGAGACGGGGGAGAATCATACTGAGCCAACACGTCTTTTAATTTGTCAGATAACCCTTGACAAAACTGGCTCCTAAGAGCTGGGTCATTCCACTGAGTATCTGTGGCCCATCTACGGAACTCAGAAGAAAACTCCTCCGCCGGACGATCTCCCTGCTGTATCTTACGTAACTTCGTTTCAGCAAGGGAGACCCGATCCGGGTCATCATATACCAGACCCAGGGCAGTAAAAAATCGATCTACTGACTGAAGAGCCGGGGAGTCCGGAGGAAGAGAGAACGCCCAGGATTGAGGGTCCCCTTGTAAGAGCGAGATGACAATTCCCACCCTCTGCTCTTCACTCCCGATGACCGAGGCCGTAGCCGAAAATATAACTTACATGCCTCCCGGAAGGTAAAAAATTTGTCCCGCCCACCAGTGAACCTGTCCGGGAGAGCAACTTTAGGTTCAGATCTGGATTGCTCCGGGGGGAACAAAACCTTGGACTTAATGTCCGTCAGCTCCATGGACAAACTCTGCAACTGCAGGGCAAGCTGGGCTACTGGATCCATGGTAGCTGGGGAGAATCTTTTTAGTATGGCCGGTGAAAATATCACGCTGTATAACAGTTATAGATAATGTCAGTAATCTATATCAAGTTGGACAACATTCTATATACCATATAAATAGGTTATATCAACATGAACATATAGTATTTGATAACATAGTATTACCTGACATAATATCCGAAGTACTGAGGATCTATACTGGATCTGTTTCACGCTGTCTCAGGCTAGAGGTGGACCGGGATCTATACTGACCCTAAACTGGGGTCCTGACTAGCCCCTCTACCTGGAGGTACTGTTAATGGTACAGAGGTCCAGGCCGCCAGCGTAACCCTATCTCCTATAAGTCCCTGACCACTGTAATCTAGTCCTTAGAAGGACCCTGATTACCACCACAGGGATATGGGCAGGTCACCGCTTAATAAACAGTAAAGACAAACGAGACAGACAGGGGATAAAGTAAATACTGTCTTGCATACAACACTTAAACACAGAGGGAACACAAAAGGTCTAGGAGATAAACTATAAGCGAGGAGAGGAGAAACCACAAAGGAGCTCTTAGCTTAAGTCTTCTCAGAACCGATCCTATCTGCTGGTCTGTATGAATGCTTTCACCGGCATCTCCCAAGCAGACTGGCAGGTATATAAAGGAAGCTAATTAGTGCATAATCAAACTGCAGCCGGGCGAGGCTGGACCTAGTCTTAGCACAGAGCTAGGTAGAATTAACTCCCTCACTGCCAAACACAAAGAAACAGCAACTCAGCTGCGAGAAGTCAGAATGTGTAATCGCGACGATCTTCGTGGCGATACACCCATGACAAAGAGATCTCGTTGCCGAGATTTGAATGAGTATGCGGCGGCCATCTTTCCGGAGGCCCCTGGCGGCCATCTTTCAGGATGGCATGCGTTGCAGCAGTGGAGCTTCGGGGGGCTTTCCGGCTAGGACGAAATGCCGGTAGAGCCCCCCACGCAGCACAGAGCCCCGCTGCTGCCCTGACACTACCGCACCACAGGGAGGCTGCATCGGGACTGCCACCGGAGGCCCCTGGTAGCCATCTTTCAGGAGGCCACCACGTTGAAGCAGCGGAGCTGCGGGGGGTTTTCGGGCTAGGACAAAATGCCGGCAGAGCCCCCCACGCAACACAGAGCCCCACTGCTGCACCGACACCACCGCACCACAGGGAGGCTGCATTGGGACCGCCACCGGATTTGTGAGTATATTGCCACTCCACAGAGCACAGCCACCTCACAGTACACAGCCACCCCACAGAACACAGCCACCCCACAGAGCACCACCACCGCACCAGCCTGGACTACCGAACGACCCCAGTGACCACTCCTCTACCTGTGCTGATCCCTTCGCTGGTAAGCTGAAGACGGACCCCCATTTGACACATTATTTTTTTCCCTATTTTCCTTCTGAAAATTTGGGGTGCGTCTTATGGTCCGGTGCGTCTTATAGTCCGAAAAATACGGTAATCAGCCCCTGCCACTGAATTGCCCCTGAAGGAGATGATACCAAAGAGCCCTCTGTTCATACTATGGCAAGTTTATGATCCTCTCTGCTCTCGTTCCACCAGTCATTTTGGTCTGAGATGTTCTGGCATGGAGTCTGTTTTTCTTGGAGGTGTCCCAAACCAGTGATTGATTAGTGAGAATGATCTATTTGTATTTGCTGTGACTGAAGGATCTTATTAACAAAATCTTCAAAGGAAAATGACAGAGATAAAATAATGACTATACCGCCATGCCAAGCAGAGAAAATATTAAACAATATATGTTACGTTATAAATGTTGAAACCACATGTATCTGGTCACCTATTAATAGAATATTTGTGTCTATTTTGGTCTAAGCGAGTATCCGCAACCTAACAATACTGAGCATTGAAATTGCAACACCAACAAGGACAATCTGTAAGGTTCTGCACATCGAGGACGTAGCAGGTGTCGCCTAGTTCTGCAAATGCAATCCCCCGAAAAGGACACGAAATTCAAAAAACATCACAGATAAAAGGCAGCTTTACTCACCAACACCAGGTCACAATACCAGAGCACTACAGGATGCAGCAGACCCTGTGATAAAGGTGGCAGCAAAGGTGCAGAACACTGTGACTGCTCACACACCGACCAATTCATGGAGGGAGTAGTCGCCTAGTATTATTAATGCACCCGAATAATGCTTGTATAGGGCGCTAGTCACACAGGTCCATGTGATACACAGTGTTTGGCTTACAGCCTGTTAGTGATGCTAATACTATTAGATCAGGCACTATATAAGTGCACCCCACAGGGACAGACACCCCAACTTACCCAGCCAACACTAAAAAGCCTGCTTATACCCTGCAGAAAATTTTGAACAATCAGAAAAAAAAATTTTTAAAATATGCATGAAATTGTTCAATATTTTGGCCAAAATCCACGAACTCACAACCCATGTCAGTCACTCCCTCCATGACTGGTAGGTGTGTGAGTGGTTGTCCATCAGTATTCTGCCCCCCACCTTCATTATAGGGGCCTATAGTGCATTGTATTGTTACCTGGTGTTGGTAAGTAAGGCCGGGGTCACACTTGTGAGAAACTCGCACGAGTCTCGCACCTCAATACCCAACACTTCCGCTGGCACTCAGGACAGGAGCGTGCGGCTGCATGTATTTCTATGCAGCTGAACGCCCCGGTCCGAGTGCTGGCGACAGTGCCAGGCATTGAGGTGCGAGACTTGTGCGAGTTTCTCGCAAGTGTGACCCCGGCCTAAGGCTGACTTTTTTTTTCAGTGAATTGTTTTTGAACTCCATGTACATCCCCATAAGACCATGAAGTACCCTTGACGTGGGTTGCGAGTTTGCCCATTTTGGCCATAAATAGATATATGGTCAATACAAAAGACTGGCACATGACTTATTACTAACAAGGACCTTACCATGAACCAGTGATCATTCATTACGGGTGGAGAAACGGCGATTCCGGCAGCTAAATAGGAAAGGGTTCTTTACAGTTAGAGTAGTCAGACTGTGGAATGCCGACCACAAGAGGTAGTGATGGCAGGCATTATAATGGCTTTTAATGAAAATGTGTCATCAACAAATTAAAAAAAGGGACATGGTTTTTTTTTAATTAACTTTTTTTTATAGGTATAATATATACATGAAAAATAATTTTAAAGGGAACCTGTCATGTAAAAAAAAAAAAAAAAGAAACGGTATTAATCTGCAAATATTGTGTTAATCTGCAGGTTAATAGTGTATTGAAGCTACCCGGCCCTCCTCTATGACTGAAGGCCGGAGTCTGCCAGGAGGCATAAAGTTAATCTGCTCCTAGCAGCAGGGCTGTCCATGCAAGCACCGGGCACTATTAACCTGCGATTAACCCCATATTTGCAGGTTGTGTTTTTTTGTTTTATTTTTTTTACGTGACAGGTTCCCATTATAAAGTTTTCATGTTTTCAACCTTTAAACACTAGGGGTGTGTCGACCCGCCACCACAATTGTGGATTACCAGGGCAATGGGGTACTCAGAGCCGAGCCCATGGAAGTCTATGGGGTTGTCACGGGTAGCGGTGGCTCGGTCTGTGGCCCTGGCGGTCTGGCGTATGTTGGGGGGAATATTTACAGGGGATAGATATATTTACAGTTCGTGACGCCACCTGTAGTCTCTGGTAATTTGTACCAGCGCTGCTGTAGATCTCTGAGGGGATGGTGAGGCAGCTAGATGTCGGGTCCCCTACAGGTGGGACTCTTCCCTCAGGTCGATGGTTATGGTGGGGTTGTGCAGGCATGCAATTAAATAACTCAGTCTCACACCGTCAGCGTCTTTCCATACCTTTTACTTGTAAGATGGTAAGGCAGGTCCCAGGGAGGCTGATCCAATGGAGAATGTGTTTTGAGGTAGCAGCTGGACAAGTTAGGGGCCTCCTTTACTTTCACAATGATGAGTCCAACCAGCATAAAGCGTAGTTCCCTCTATAAACTCCAGCTATTTCAAAGCTGTACTGCCCGGTCAGTTTTGTGGTTGGAGCCTTCCTATGAGAGAGCTGAGTTCCTATTCTTGCTGATCAGGCTCAAGGTTCTCACTCCCCTGACCCCAGTTACGTACCGACACTCCTAGGGCTGCTTTCTGTTACCTAAGGTCCAGTAAGCCTCTGGTTTTTCTACCACTATGCGTGAAGCTATAGTGATGCTTCGGTCCCCAGTGACCGGTGACAATGTGCAGGACTTCTCCAATCCTAAAGCACTTCTAAATTCCTTCCACTGTGCCTTTCGCCTTGTCCACGCTTGTAGCATAAGCATTCCTCACTTCACAGGTTAATAAAGTCAGTCCCTTTCTTAACTTCTTTCTTGAGCTTGTTGCCAGACTCTCAGTAATCTTCTAGGCAGGAGCACGTCTCTGAACCTTCACTGTCCTTGAGACAGGAGACTGAAGTATATCTGCAACTCACTTCTCTCTTCTTAATAAATGTCTCAGTCTGTCTTCTAGTGGGCCACAGCTCTGACCAGGCTGAGGTGATCTGGCTCACCTGTACTGGACTCCACTTTCTGAACTGCACACAGATTGCACTCAGCTCTGCTGCTGACTGACTGACTGGACCTCTTCCTCCCTCCTCGTCCAGGCTAGACTCACTGACTTCTGACACTCCCTGAATGTGACTAGACTTTATATATACCTGTGGGCGTGTCTAAGTGTGTGTTGGAATGAATGTTTATAGAGCATTAAACTGCTATCTCTCCACACATCCTCCAGGGTACTGCGTGTGCCTTCACACCAGGGCTACACATTCCCCCATGGCAAAAGACAGCACTCCCGGGCTGTGAAATACAAAGAGACAATTTTGTTTATGCATTAAACATTAACATTAACTCTTCCCATCCGGGAGGTAAGGATTTCTTGAACGTTGCAAACAAAACATTAAATATAGAAAAATACAAAATATTAAATATACATTCTCATATACATAAACGACAATATTCTTGTGAAGGACCCGCACCAAACCTTCAACGTGGGTCCTGGGTGGGCTGCAGGACATATGAATGCAGACCTCACTCAGTGCCACACCACACGGGTTTTATATTCAGAGGTAATTGTGGTGGTTTTATGTAAAACCAATATTGTGCACCGAAGCGCAACTATTTACAGGATAAGTTCTTGGGCTGGCTCAGTCCTCAGCCTCTGAGTCAATAATAAGAAAAAGACACATATTTATATCACATCACAACAAAGTGCAAAAACTCTTTATCTGCTTACCCAGCCGGGCATTCTATTTTTGACAATATATATAAACATTATATATTCATATTAACTGTGCAAACTATCTCCACTTTTATAAAAACTTATGTACATCTTCTTAGTTGCGGTAAACCCTGTCTGGGTCCTACCGTTCTTCACATTTCTTTGTTAACTTCGGTTACACTTTCCATCCCGGGGGCTGGAACAATGCGATGGTCCCTAGATCCCATGACCAACAAGTCGTGACCTGCTATTGGGGTTTGAGTCGCTACAGTTCTCGTACGAACCTCTAGGGGCGCAATGGGTGCTTTCGCTTTATGAGACGCTGTTTGCGTTACTGTAATGGCCACTTGCTCTCGTGATGCAGAAATAGTCGCCGTGCGCGTCGTCGTGTAACCTGCTGATTGAGATGTGGTCTGGGTCGCAGGTTGCGATGCAGTAAGACAAGATAATGAAGAGTATGCAGATGTTGCTTCCATTTGCGAGGAGCCTGCAGGGGGCGATGCTGGGGCACGGCCTGGTGCTGTTTGAGCTGGAGACGGGGACGCTGCGGTAGTGGTGACGTTACCTGCGTCGGGGACGGGGTCACGGACGATTGTGACATTAAGGGCATACCATCCCTTCATACCCCAGTGTCGTGTATAGGTGACAATGTCTCCATTAACTAGGTCCCTCCCGGGATGGCCTTGTGGTAGGTGGGATTCTACGTCGCGTCTGCTGACAAAGACCCCTGGGTAGAGGCCCGGTTCTCTGATGAAGCCCCAGCCCTTTCGGAGCTGGAACTCTGTCACACACCCCTGCCGCCGCGGTTCCCTCAGAGTACCTTTTTCTCTACGGACACTTTCCTTGTCCGCGATCAGCTCTGCATGCTGCCGCTGTCGGTTGCGCTGAGCCTCCTGTTCTTCCTCCTGCCGGCGTCGCTGTTCCTCTCCGCGACGCTGCCACTCACGTTCCCACTAGGCGGTGTAGGCGACGTCATCCAGGCGCGCCATCTCATCCCAGTCGACGTCTGGTAATGACGGACAGGACCCCTCCGGTTGTCCCTATCGGGGATCGATCCTCTGCTGCGGCCTCCTGGCCGGGCGGGCGTTCCGGAACTGGCGGTACCTCCTCAACCTCCCTCGCTTCCACCGCTTCCTCGGTAGGTTCAGGGTCGGTCCTTTTGGGGGTAGCCTCCGGTTGCTCCTTAGCCTTGGGCAGCAGAAGTTTCGGTAACTCCAGTCGTGGGGGGTCGTCGAAGGGAGAGATCACCGCATCCCACAGCCGCCGCTGCATCAGGGTACACCGGCGTCTCTCGATCTCCTCCATGCCAGGTTGTGGCAAAATCATCTTTTTCAGTCTTGCGTTTTCTTCCTTAATTTCCAGCAATGCTTGCTGCAGGTGCAGGACCACGGATGGTTCCGGTTCTAGTGGCAGCTTGGCTGGGGAGCGGGGCCTGCCTTTCTCCGCTTCCCTGCTCGGCTGCACACGTCCTGCTTCCATGATGTTCCAGAACCGACTCTCTTCTTCTTTCAGAGACGTCCGGTCTCTTCCGTGGAGGCGGGATTTGCGTCTCCTCCTCTTCGCAGGGAAGGTGAAGAGGAGGCGGACCTCTTTTGCTGTAGGGCAGGATCGCATGTTGTAATAGCACTTTGAGAGGGCAGGCATTCTCTTCGCGCCACAGGGGGGCACACGCCCACGAATCCACGCCCACCTTCTTCTCCAGCGCCTGAGGGCGCGAATATGGCGGCAAAATGGCGGATTTTAGCGCCAAAAATAGCAAACAGTCCTTTTCCACAAAAACACCTCCACAGGCACACAGGGCTCGCAATTTTGCGAGTTTCGCATCCTGTTCGTGACGCCAAGTTTGTGTCGACCCGCCACCACAATTGTGGATTACCAGGGCAATGGGGTACTCAGAGCCGAGCCCATGGAAGTCTATGGGGTTGTCACGGGTAGCGGTGGCTCGGTCTGTGGCCCTGGCGGTCTGGCGTATGTTGGGGGGAATATTTACAGGGGATAGATATATTTACAGTTCGTGACGCCACCTGTAGTCTCTGGTAATTTGTACCAGCGCTGCTGTAGATCTCTGAGGGGATGGTGAGGCAGCTAGATGTCGGGTCCCCTACAGGTGGGACTCTTCCCTCAGGTCGATGGTTATGGTGGGGTTGTGCAGGCATGCAATTAAATAACTCAGTCTCACACCGTCAGCGTCTTTCCATACCTTTTACTTGTAAGATGGTAAGGCAGGTCCCAGGGAGGCTGATCCAATGGAGAATGTGTTTTGAGGTAGCAGCTGGACAAGTTAGGGGCCTCCTTTACTTTCACAATGATGAGTCCAACCAGCATAAAGCGTAGTTCCCTCTATAAACTCCAGCTATTTCAAAGCTGTACTGCCCGGTCAGTTTTGTGGTTGGAGCCTTCCTATGAGAGAGCTGAGTTCCTATTCTTGCTGATCAGGCTCAAGGTTCTCACTCCCCTGACCCCAGTTACGTACCGACACTCCTAGGGCTGCTTTCTGTTACCTAAGGTCCAGTAAGCCTCTGGTTTTTCTACCACTATGCGTGAAGCTATAGTGATGCTTCGGTCCCCAGTGACCGGTGACAATGTGCAGGACTTCTCCTATCCTAAAGCACTTCTAAATTCCTTCCACTGTGCCTTTTGCCTTGTCCACGCTTGTAGCATAAGCATTCCTCACTTCACAGGTTAATAAAGTCAATCCCTTTCTTAACTTCTTTCTTGAGCTTGTTGCCAGACTCTCAGTAATCTTCTAGGCAGGAGCACGTCTCTGAACCTTCACTGTCCTTGAGACAGGAGACTGAAGTATATCTGCAACTCACTTCTCTCTTCTTAATAAATGTCTCAGTCTGTCTTCTAGTGGGCCACAGCTCTGACCAGGTTGAGGTGATCTGGCTCACCTGTACTGGACTCCACTTTCTGAACTGCACACAGATTGCACTCAGCTCTGCTGCTGACTGACTGACTGGACCTCTTCCTCCCTCCTCGTCCAGGCTAGACTCACTGACTTCTGACACTCCCTGAATGTGACTAGACTCTTATATATACCTGTGGGCGTGTCTAAGTGTGTGTTGGAATGAATGTTTATAGAGCATTAAACTGCTATCTCTCCACACATCCTCCAGGGTACTGCGTGTGCCTTCACACCAGGGCTACACAGGGGGAGCAGTTGAAATTTGCCATGAGAACCTAGTATACTGCTCTCTTGCATTATGACTGCCCAAATGTGGGTGGGATCTGCTCGCCTGTGTGTGATGTCACTTCCTGTCTGCTCTGCTGGGCGTTTTCAAAATGTCAATTCCAAAGATGGAGTTTAGGAGCACAGTGCAGAGACAGCTGGCTGTGCCAATTCTGCTAGTTGGTGCTACTTGCCATGTAACGCATGACAGGATGTCTGTGGTTAGATCCGCTGCTCTGCGGACTGTATCACACATGACGGGATTAGATACACAGCTCTGCTATGTCTGAATGAGGATTACACTGATGTAGCAGTGCTCAGTGTTCAGAACACAGCAGTGTGATGATTTTTCTGCTGTGCTCTGAACTCTGCAGTCTAACGGCGGTGGTGAGCACAGTTCGGCAGCTTGGTATAGTACTACTAGTCCCAGGCTACCAAACTGTTCTCTCCACTGCAAAATTTCTCCACCATACACAGTGTTCTCACCGCTCAGAGGAGCCCTGCGATAATGGCTTCTTCCAGTGGTGAGAACAGCTCAGTAGCCTGACAGCAGTACAATGTCAGCCTACTGACCACCACTCACAGAGCAGTTGTGAGTGGGGGCCAGGGCCGTAGTCATTGCCCACAAAGGTGTCACAACTTCACTTTACTTGTATTCAATCGCAGCACGTCCACATCACTTACAGCATCAACACAGAGTTCTGCACAGTCCATTTCCTTCTCTTTCCCTGTGCTCTTCCCCATGTCCTTCAGTTGGTACCCGGGTCGTATCGTCTCGACCGGTACCGCAGCGTCCTCCCTGTTCAGCTTCACTACGTTTAGGAGTTCCCTGGCCCGTTTTGCCCCAGACACGAGGGCATCTGCCCATGCAGTGAGCTGCCACATTATAGAGCGACCTGCCTGTAGGTACTGCTGCATTTCTGGCCTAATGGCCCTGGACAGCTGGCTTCTCACTTCCCAACATTACGGAGTCAACCGCCCTATATGGACTCTATTACCCTACTGAATCAAAATAGGAAAACCCTCCATCTTATCTGCGTTTAGCCCCTCCTATGTAAACTATATACTCTATTGTACCCCCATCTAGTGTCCACTCTGAGGTACTGCGCACTCCCTATTTTCACAACATATATACATTTATATATACATTTAGCAGCATAAAATACATAACACATATACATGTAGGCAATTAGATGAGTAGTGTTAAGGGCATTAAAAAAAACGTTTCTGCAACCCTTTAGACAGTGACAGGGTGAAAATTGTAGCTCAGAGCACTACTCTGTACTGCAACAAAATGGCTCTCTCCTCCCCCACAGCTGTGAACTCAGCAGCCCAATGGCCCATCCCCAAAGGTTATCAATGTACAGAGCAAGACAGCAGTGAAGGATGTAATGGAGGTCTAGTCTCTACAGGGATGAGTCCCGCTTTTGTCTTGAATGCAATCATAGTTGGAGATTGGAGACCACGTGGACAGTGTCTTAAAGAGACCATCACGAGGGAACATTGGACCATCCTACTCCCGGCATTATCATATGGGGTTGTTTAATGTATGTTAGCCGGCCCCTTTTAGCCTTATTTCCAGCTATATTAATACTTTAGCTTGGCATTACATGGCTGTAGAGCCAGTGGTACTGCTATTTCTGCATTGTATCCCAGTAGCCATTATGTAACACAACAAAGCCAGGCTGCATGTTGCTCGTGCTACTGTGAGCAGCTTGTATGGGCAAAACGTGCTTCCATGACCTGCAGGTTCTCTGGACTTGTCTCCCATTGAGCACATCTGGGACATTATTTGTTAGCAATGGCAAAGGGAGCAGCCTTCAGCATTGTAGAACGTTCCTCAGAAAACCATTCATGACCTTATTGATGGCATGCCAAGACTTGTACTTGCATGTATTTCTGCGGGTGGCGCTCATTCTCGATACTGTATAAATTGAGATGTTTTGAAACTTTGGTTTAAGCATCATTTGCATATCACTGCCATGTCTATCCCTCCTGTGATTTCCATAATTCCACAACTTTTCCTTCTTGGTGTTGTAATATCCATGTTGATGAGTGTATTTGTAGTTCTAATTATTTAAGCAATTAACCCTTTATATGGAAACTTTTTTCACTGAAAGTACAGTACAGACCAAAAGTTTGGACACACCTTCTCATTCAAGGATTTTTCTGTATTTTCATGACTATGAAAATTGTAGAATCACACTGAAGGCATCAAAATTATGAATTAACACAATGTGGAATTATATACTTAACAAAAAAGTGTGAAACAACTGAAAATATGTCTTATTTTCTAGGTTCTTCAAAGTAGCCACCTTTTGCTTTGATTACTGTTTTGCACGCAGAAAAGGTGAACGGATGCACTCTACATGCCTGGTTCCCACCGTAAAGCATGGAGAAGGTGGTGTGATGATGTGCAGGTGCTTTGCTGATGACACTGTTGGGGATTTATTCAAAATTGAAGCGGTGAGCGGTCCAGCTCACCCCAAACCATCTTGATTGGGTTCAGGTCTGGTGACTGTGGAGGCCAGGTCATCTGGTGAAGCACCCCAACACTCTCCTTCTTGGTCAAATAGCCCTTACACAGCCTGGAGGTGTGTTTGGGGTCATTGTCCTGTTGAAAAATAAATGATGGTCCAACTAAACGCAAACTGGATGGAATTGCATGTTGCTGCAAGATGCTGTGGTAGCCATTCTGGTTCACTATGCCTTCAATTTTGAATAAATCCCCAACAGTGTCACCAGCAAAGCACCCCCACACATCACATCACCTCCTCCATTCTTCACGGTGGGAACCAGGCATGTAGAGTCCATCCGTTCACCTTTTCTGCGTGCAAAGCAGTAATCAAAGCAAAAGGTTGCTACTTTGAAGAACCTACAGTCATGGCCAAAAGTTTTGAGAATGACACAAATATTAATTTTTACAAAGTCTACTGCTTCACTTTTTCTAATGGAAATTTACATATACTCCAGAATGTTATAAAGAGTGATCAGCTTAACAGCAATTACTTGCAAAGTCAATATTTGGCTAGAAAATGAACTTTATCCCCCAAAACACATTTCAACATCATTGCAGCCCTGCCTTAAAAGGACCAGCTAACCTCTTTTCAGTGATTGCTCCATTAACACAGGTGTGGGTGTTGATGAGGACATGGCTGGAGATCAATCTGTCATGATTAAGTAAGAATGACACCACTGGACACTTTAAAAGGAGGCTGGTGCTTGGCATCATTGTTTCTCTTCTGTTAACCATGGTTATCTCTAAAGAAACACGTGCAGTCATCATTGCAATGCACAAAAATGGCCTAACAGGGAAGACTATAGCAGCTAGAAAGATTGCACCTCAGTCAACAATCTATCGCATCATCAAGAACTTCAAGGAGAGAGGTTCCATTGTTGCCAAAAAGGCTTCAGGGCGCCCAAGAAAGACCAGCAAGCACCAGGACCGTCTCTTAAAAGTGTTTCAGCTGCGGGATCGGGCTACCAGCAGTGCAGAGCTTGCTCAGGAATGGCAGCAGGCAGGTGTGAGTGCATCTGCACGCACTGTGAGGCGGAGACTCTTGGAGCAAGGCCTGGTCTCAAGGAAGGCAGCAAAGAAGCCACTTCTCTCCAGAAAAAACATCATGGACAGACTGATATTCTGCAAAAGGTATAGGCAGTGGACTGCTGAGGACTGGGGTAAAGTTATTTTCTCTGATGAATCCCCTTTTCGATTGTTTGGGACATCAGGAAAACGCCTCATTCGGAGAAGACAAGGTGAGCGCTACCACCAGTCTTGTCTCATGCCAACTGTTAAGCATCCTGAAACCATTCATGTGTGGGGTTGCTTCTCAGCCAAGGGAATCGGCTCTCTCACAGTCTTGCCTAAAAACACAGTCATGAATAAAGAATGGTACCAGAATGTCCTCCAAGAGCAACTTCTCCCAACCCTCCAAGAGCAGTTTGGCGATCAACAATGCATTTTCCAGCATGATGGAGCACCTTGCCATAAAGCAAAGGTGATAACTAAATGGCTCAGGGAACAAAACATAGAGATTTTGGGTCCATGGCCTGGAAACTCCCCAGATCTTAATCCCATTGAGAACTTGTGGTCAATCATCAAGAGACAGGTGGACAAACAAAAACCTAAAAATTCTGACAAAATGAAAGCATTGATTGTGCAAGAATGGACTGCTATAAGTCAGGATTTGGTCCAGAAGTTGATTGAGAGCATGCCAGGGAGAATTGCAGAGGTCCTGAAGAAGAAGGGTCAACACTGTAATTATTGACTTGCTGCATTAACTCATTCTAACTGTCAATATAAGCTTTTGTTACTCATATGTTTGCAATTATTATATCAATTTTTGGCCATGACTGTAGAATATAAGACATATTTTCAGTTGTTTCACACTTTTTTGTAAAGTGTAATGTATAATTCCACATGTGTTAATTCATAGTTTTGATGCCTTCAGTGTGATTCTACAATTTTCATAGTCATGAAAATACAGAAAAATCATTGAATGAGAAGGTGTGTCCAAACTTTTGGTCTGTATTGTATATATAATATATCCAAAAGTGTTTCTTTTTAGCTGAGATTTTGTGACATCTGTCAGCTTTTCTCAAGCATATACAAAATGGTGTAAGGTATGTACAGTAAATAGAGAGGAATAGACTGAAGAGTCTGATGGATGCATAATCCTGAAATATAATCTAGTACAGTGGAATAGTAAGAAGAGGTTCTGCAGGCTATAGGACCGTTGTTATTCAGGCCCAACAATATCTACACTTTTGTCCTCCATCTGATGAATGAGGGCTTATAGGAATATTACAGCGTTTGGCAGGAAAGGTCCCAATATACTCTGTAAGCTAAAGGCACAGACAAAGGGGCACACAGCCCTAGATCTCCACAAGTAGAACCAGCACCACCCAAGAGTGACATACATTTGTGTCAGGGCCCGTGCACACCACCGATGATCTTGTACGAGTGCTGTCCGTGGTTTTCAGTTAGCACTCGTACCCATGAAATTCTATGGGACAGTGTACATGTCCAATTGTGGTCTGAGGAAAAAATTGGAGACGTCTGATTTTGATTTGATATTTATATTTGATTGATATATTTGATTTGATTCGAGTGTCGGAAGTGGAAGAAAAATTGTTTATTTTTTTTCCTTTTATTATCAACATCTGTGAGAAAAACTGATGCTACTCTTCTCAGAGTCATCAGAATTATTAGAATTGGGCATTTTTATCGGATAGAGAGAAAACGGTCAGGTGCACCTAACATTAGGGCTGGTGCAGGCGACCGTATCCAACCGTATCCAACAAAACATCGGATCGCACTCAGACCAATGGTATGCTATGGGGTCAGTCACCACAGTGTAAATATTTGGGCTGCTTTTTTCAAGTATGTAGAGAAGCGTTACCCTCCCCTTTACGCTTTTAGCCTGATCTGCACATGGACTCTTTGCTAGATATCTCTTGGAAGTCTACAAAAAAGGTATTTTTATTTAGAAAGATGCATCTATACCACCATACATGAAGACATATGGAAGACACGTGTTGACAGGTTCACTTTAAATCTAACCATACACATAGGGTGTAGCAATTGTTTGGCTGACCATTATCCACCTCTAGACTATTATTATTCATTTTTATAGCGCCATTTATTCCATGGCGCTTTACATGTGAGAGGGGGTGAATATAGACAAGTACAATAAATATGAGCAATACAGGACACACATAAGTACAGAAGGAGAGAGGACCCTGCCCGCTAAGGCTCACAATCTACAGGGGATGGGTGAGGATACACTAGGAGAGGGTAGAACTGGTCGTGCGGCGGTTCAGTAGACTGAGGATCACTGCTGGTTGTAGATTCACACAATACTATAAAAAAACAAAAACATTCAGTTCCATCCAAAAAGATTTTTTTCTCACTTATCATTCCTGTGCAGTCCGTATACAATCCGTTTTTTTACAGCAGCAGCTATTAAAGGGAATCTGTCACCCCATTTTAGCCATATCAGCTAAAGATATGACTGAATAGTGCGTCCCATAAGCAACCTATCGGTATGTAGCTTATATCCTGATACCCCCGTTTTGATGCCAAAATACCTTTGTAAACTTCGTATTTTGGTATGCTAATCAGGGCGATCCGGTCCGGAGGGCGACGTTTTCTCTCTTCTCCCCCCGTGCTCCTCGGCATCTCTTGCGTATGGCCGTCAGTGAATCGCACACACGGCGTTCGGCTTCCCGAGATTGTGTTTTTCAAATTCCCCCCACGCATGCGCAGTGTGCTTTGCCCAACAGTGGGTGGGCAAAGCATAAAATCATTACAGCGCATGCGCAACTATTGTCCTTCACTTTCCTTGCCCCGAAAGTCGTCCAAGGCAAGCAGTCATTTCCGGGGCAAGGAAAGAGTTGCGCATGCGTTGTAATGATTTTATGCTTTGCCCACTGTTGAGCAAAGCACACTGCGCATGTGCGGGGGAAATTTGAAAAGCGCAATCACGGGAAGCTGAACGCCGTCTGTGCGATTTACAGACGGCCATACGCAAGAGATGCCGAGGAGCGGGGGGGATGGGGAGAAGAGAGAAAACGCCGCCCTCCGGACCGGACCGCCCTGATTAGCATACCAAAATACGAAGTTTACAAAGGTATTTTGGCATCAAAACGGGGGTATCAGGATATGTGATACACCGATAGGTTACTTATGGGACGCACTATTCAGTCATATGTTTATCTGATATAGCCAAAATCGGGTGACAGATTCCCTTTAATCATTTCCAGAATTGCAATGTATCCGTAAAGAGTGGATACCATACTGTGGCTCTTTATGACCTCAGATTTTTTTTTGCGCACCTATAGACTTGATTAGGTGAGTCTCCTCCGATTCACTGAAGAAACTAGTGCATTCCTCAAATTTGTTTATTTTTATTTTTTCACAAGCAGATTTGGTCATTGAATCTGAATCTAAACCCATTGAATAAATTGATTCCAGTGCTACCCATTTTTTTTTCACAGAAAATGCGGTCGTGTGAACCAGCCCTAAACCTAATACAGTGTGTTTTGAATCTTATTACGGTACATTGGTAAAGTCCCTAAACACTACTTATTCATGGTGATCTACTATTACCCTTCCTATTTTAAAGAATCTTTGTATAGGAGTAGATTAAGCATTCTTATTTTTTTCTCAGTTCTATAAACTAGATGATTTTTCTTGACTACAGGATGGAAATAAGTAGCAGCTCTTGCACTTGTGTTTTAAAGAGCCAATGCCAGGATCAAGGAACTTGTACAATGTGCATTCAACATGCTTTTCAGTGGAGCAGGAGACGATGGCTGCATTATATCCATGTTTGATTCACGACAATATGACTGTGCCTGATTTCTAATAATATAAAATCTAATATTGTAATCAGAGATTCAATAACAAAAATTGTGGCCAGGCTTCTAGCAGTTTGTAGTGTTTCTGTAATGAGATTTTAAGACGATTGAGGATAGACACTATATGAACAATTCCGTCATAACGTTGGCATTACCGTGATTTTGGGAGGTCATCCATTCCTGTGGAGACAATTGAAGATTAGGACATTGCATGTTATTATATTATCAGAGAGCAGTCAAGTATATTGAGAGTCTCCAGCTGTTTCATAACTACAAGTCCCAGCATGTGTTTTTAGTATTTCGGCCAAGGCTGCCTATCATCTATAAGGTCATGTAGAAAACGCGTCTGTGTATCTGGAGTCTAGACATGTAAATCATCTCAGAAGATAGTATGTCCTACAGCTCATTAATCTGTCTTTGCTCACTCATTTAGATTTATAAACACATTATCTTGTCTATAAAGATTATTTCTCACTGGCTTCCCAAGTATTACGCAGCGAGCTGTTCTCCTTTATTCCCATACTTATTGATCAATCTCTTCAGTGACTCATTGGCGATCTGTCATAGACGGCCTATGTCTGATATGTCTCTCACTACTGTATGCCTCTACCCATCCCGTTCCCTCCTCCCATCCCGGCTGCTTTAAATATCTGGGATGCTTTTGTATCTCCAGGTGGTTCTGTGAAGGAAGAGAGCTGCATAACTCGCCTGACATTATCATCTCCTCTGAGGGTGACGGCCTTCACGTGCTTGTCATTGCTGAAGCCTTTGAGGAGGACACGGGGCGCTATTCTTGTGTGGCGTCGAATTCCCTTGGATCCGATACGTCTTCGGCAGAAGTTTTTATTGAAGGTAAAGTGAAATTTTGTCAATTTTTTTTTTTTTATTTCAATTCAACTCTGCAAATTACTAATATTATTTATTTTCCCTGTGCCACCTCAGTCTCTGATTATGGCCATTTACACCTACCCTACTTTAAGTTTAAGAAAACCACACTGAGGAATGGTGAGAAGACCAAATGGAGGGATGCAAATGTATCAAAAGGATAAAAATAATAAAAAAATTTTATTAAAAAATTATGAAAAATTAAATTTTTAAATAAAAAATAATTAAAAATATATATGTATATATATATAAATCGACAAAGATAAACATATACTCAGATAAAAAAGGTTTTATTGACACATAATAACATACAAATCCAATAATAATACATGAATAAAAAATATATATATAGATATTGATATTTTATTAATACAATTGAAACACTCCACTGGAAAATGATTGTCCAAGGCAGAAAAAATACACAGGGGATTTGTTAGGCAAAAAGTAAATAAATAAAAGTGAATAGGTGCACAGAAAAAATTGATGCAAATATCAAAAAGGCACATAAAACAGTGAAAACAAGTTCATGAAAAAAATGTGCAACAATGTGCAAGATGAACAAGAGATAAAATTGCTGAGGAACAAATCCAAGCACAATGAATGTGAACAGAGTGAGATAAAGTCAAATCGCAAGTGGGACACCAATCCTAAATAATATAAGTGCCCGAAAATACAATAATAAAAGACCACTCACCGAACTCAAAAAGTGCTAACTGAACCTGGAAGCCGAGGACAGAGGAGTGTCACAAAGAAGCGTGCCCCAACGCATGTTTCTGAAATTAGATCCTTCGTCCCCCTGACGAAGTGGTCTTTTATTATTGTATTTTCGGGCACTTATATTATTTAGGATTGGTGTCCCACTTGCGATTTGACTTTATCTCACTCTGTTCACATTCATTGTGCTTGGATTTGTTCCTCAGCAATTTTATCTCTTGTTCATCTTGCACATTGTTGCACATTTTTTTCATGAACTTGTTTTCACTGTTTTATGTGCCTTTTTGATATTTGCATCAATTTTTTCTGTGCACCTATTCACTTTTATTTATTTACTTTTTGCCTAACAAATCCCCTGTGTATTTTTTCTGCCTTGGACAATCATTTTCCAGTGGAGTGTTTCAATTGTATTAATAAAATATCAATATCTATATATATATTTTTTATTCATGTATTATTATTGGATTTGTATGTTATTATGTGTCAATAAAACCTTTTTTATCTGAGTATATGTTTATCTTTGTCGATTTATATATATATACATATATATTTTTAATTATTTTTTATTTAAAAATTTAATTTTTCATAATTTTTAAATAAAAATTTTTTATTATTTTTATCCTTTTGATACATTTGCATCCCTCCATTTGGTCTTCTCACCATTCCTCAGTGTGGTTTTCTTATATACCCGGATGGTCTGCCATCCAATTTTCTTGGCTGTGTCCTAATTAACAATATAGAGAGTATTTTTATTTATATTTATTATTATTTTTTATTGTGATACAGCTTTGTGTGTCTCCTACTTTAAGTTTGTAATCTTGTGAAAGAATACACTAGAAGTAATTTTTTTAGGAAGGCATTGTTATGCATGCTTACATTCAACCAACATATTCTGCACACATTATCCTCATTGGGGCTCAGTATCTAAATTCCCTATCAGTATGTGTTTGGCGTGTGCAGGTAAGCCTGAGTACCCGGAGGAAACCCATGCGAATATGGGGAGACAGTATCAACTACTTGCAGATGTTATCACTGACATAGCGGTGGCGCCACTCCATGACTAGAAGCCAAAAGCTGCTCTCAGTGGGGCTCTCGGTGCCAGTGCTACAGAGTCAGAACACTATTTACCTGCCGATTAAACCCATATCTGCAGGTTAATAACGTTATTATACATGACCGCTTCCCTTTTAAGCAATCTTCACACTAGGCGTTTTTTCAGCGTTTTTTTAATACAAATTTTCAGCTGCGTTTTACAGCACCAGCAAAGTCTATGAGATTTCAGAAATCTCATGCACACAACTTGAGTTTTTTGTCATCAGTATTTTGTGCTTTGCATGTTTTTTTTGCACAATGGAGCATGTCACTTCTTTCAGCATTTTTCACCCGCTGAAATTATTGGGTAGTGAAAAAACGCTGAAAATTCACACCAAAAAACACAGGCATCAAGTTTTGCATTTTTTTTTGTTCCAAAACCTGATTAATTAGAATGAAATTTTTTTTTTACTAAACTTTATCAGTGTGCACAAGAGACAAATCTAGCATGACAAAAACTGCAGCAAAAACCGCACCAAAAACGTAGCAAAACCTGCGTTATTCCCGTAGCTTCTTTCCTGCTAAGAGATCAGGTTTTGCTGCAGAAATAAAACACAGCAAAAATGCCTAGTGTGAACATAGCCTAAAGATGCTTTTACATAACCTTTTTTCTTATTTGTGTGCAGTATGGTTTAAAAACTAGGGTTTTTTATGTTTGTTTGTTTTATGGATCCATGTGTTTGTTCCATTTATGTTCTACCCCAATCTCCAAAACCGACCTTTCAAGTCTATGGGCATCCGCCAAAAAATGGATGAAAAAAACAAGAAATTTGTTCTCCACCAGTTTTTGTTCTGTTTTTCAGACATACAGTTTTATCTGACCTGTTCCTAAGCGTCAATGGGAAAACAAATTTTGACAATTTACTTAGGATGCAAAACATGAGAACAAAGAGGCCTGTTTTTTGATAGATGGAAAAATGGAAAAGGATGTGATAAAGCAGCTTTAGCCCCATATTTAAATGAGAAAAAGGGTCTGCTAATGCTCCATGAAATAACCGCTCCGGAGCCGTTAGTCCAAGACATTTCTGAATACATTGACAACAAGGCTTTACCAATTTGGGGTGTCCCAGCACAATCTGTACCTGTTCGGTTCAATGCCAGATTGCATAGCAAAAATAATCTTTTAACAAGAGTAAATAACGCCCAGGAGGAACAGAACAATACTGACTTAAAGGGAATCTGTCACCCTAAATTGGCGGGATATTTAAATGATGGCAGTCAGGTCAGATGGGCGGTGTTTTGGGTACTTGCCTTAATATGTTGTTCGCCGCTGTCTCCATTATTTCTGGGAATTGTAGTCGTTGCCCTCCATATAACGCGCCTGCGCATTGCAATCTGCAGGCAAAGCATACTGCGCGTGCGCAATTCAAGATTGCAATGCGCAGGCGCGTTATATGGAGGGCAACGACTACAATTCCCAGAAATAATGGAGACAGCGGCGAACAACATGTTAAGGCAAGTACCCAAAACACCGCCCATCTGACCTGACTGCCATCATTTAAATATCCCGCCAATTTAGGGTGACAGATTCCCTTTAATGCATGTGCGACGCCCCTAGGGCCATAGGGTACTCGGTCCGAGTCAGACAGTTCTTTGGGGGGGAAGGTCACGGCAGCAATGAACCGGTCCGTGGCCCTGGGCGTGCAATAAAAATGAGGGGAAAAGTTTATAGGGGATTAAGTCGTGACGCCACCCGTGGTGTTCCGCAATAAAGTGGCCGACGCTGCGATTCAGCTCCACTGGGGCAGTTGGTGACGCAGCAGAGATGTTACAGGTCTCCATGGGCAGAGCTAGGCCCCAGGGCAGTTTAGAGTTAATTTGATGATGGTAACTGTTGTAGTACAGAGCAGGTGACGCAGTAAATTAATCTGAGGACACAGCAGGGTGCAGTCTTCACACTTTACTCACAGTCTTTATGTTACAATCACCAGCCGGGTGCTGTGTCCTCCGGGTCGGTGGCCCAGCCAGCTCTCAGGTAGTTTGGGATACACTTTACTGGGACCCCTTCTTGTGTACCATCTCAGGTCGTCTCTCCCTGCGCTGGCTGACGCCCTTCCTGCCCTGCACCTCACACGGTATCCCAAGCCAGCAGCCTCGGATCCAGTCGGGCGACGTCCTCCTGGTCCCCTTGATCCTATTTGGCTACCTTTTCAGCAAATGTGTATTGATTTGGCTGTTGCACATACAGTCACTACAGCCTCCGGTTTGCTTGCTGAGTTCTACAGTCTCTCCACTGGTCTGGCGCCGATTCCCCACCTGGTTCCTCCGTCCGACTACTATTGGCCGGGATACGGGCGCCATGGGTGAATTCCTTAGCATAGGGAGGTGTTGGCTTGGATGCTAGTGTGCAGGTACCAGGTAGTGCCCCCTCCTTACCCGACAGTTGAGTACCTCACCTCTGGCTGAGGTGCAGTACTTCTGTGGCGACTGGACCCTCAGTGGCACCACATACCCCCCCCCCCCCCGTAAAACACAGCACTTCCTCGGACTGGAACAGAGCAAAACAGGTGTTAAACATGCAAATAATTTTCTGAAATGCATTTCAACAGGGTAAACAGTTAAACAGGTAACTCTTTTTTCCCTTTATGGGAGTCACTTTACACTTGAACGTATAAATACCGGAAATATAAAACATAGCATTACTCTAAAATAAAAACTTTCTCAATTAAGTTCAGTTTCAGTGCGATCCTGAACCGGGGTGTCCTTTCTCACCCCCAACCCCCAACGTAGGCCCTGGGCGTGGCTACAGGGCTTGGCCAGTCAACTCGTTGGACCACTTTCGGCCACGCCAGACAGTTTTTCTTCTTTGGTCTACCGTAAAATGCAGAATGTCCTACTCGCACTCTTAAGGTTTGCTGTAAAACCAACAAGGGGCACATTAAGTGCTAACTATTTACAATAAAAGTTCTGGTCATTCACCGTCCATGACCGCATTGTCTTTAATTCACTCTAACTTGCCTTAGTAGCTCTTCCAAGGCAGTTCTTTGGGCCTACAACCTCCTGATCGGGGAAGTTCTTTTTCAGGTATCACACCGGATGACAAAAACTGAGCAGGTCCTGCAGTCGGGGTCTGTGTTGCCTGGATCCATACTGCAATTTTTACTGAATCTGCAGGGACTGATGCAGCGTCCGGGTTTATATCAGCTGGTCGCCGTTGCCTTTCTGGCACTGCACCCACTGGCATGGGAGCAACACATCCCAATGTGCACCTTTTCACATTCAGGGCCTCCTTCCATTTTGTCACCTCCGCCATCTGTGTCTTGAGAAGCTGACGGCCTAGCTCCTTCCCGTTGGTTGGGTAAGTATGCCGCCTCCACCCCACGCTCCTGAACTCTCCGACCACCGCTCGACATGGTGCTCGCCGGGTTCCTTTTCGCCTCTCCTTCAGCACACCCCATCGCACACTCCCTTGTGCTCCTTCTGCATGCTTTCTTTCTGTGGGCGTTCCTTTTTCCTTTCTCGCTAGTCACACCAGGAGGCGGATCCCCTGGCTGACAGATAAGTTCTTTTTCTTAGAAGTCTTTGCAGTGGGCGGGTACGTCTTTTGCACCGTTCAGTAACCCGGCCCATGATAGGCGCGCTGGACCGGGTCGGCAGATCCTGTTTGTGATGCCAAGAATGCAATGCCCCCAGGGCCGTGGGGTACTCAGTCCGAGTCAGACAGTTCTTTGGGGGGAAGGTGACAGCAGCAATGACCCGGTCTGTGGCCCTGGGCATGCAATAAAATGAGGGGGAAAAGTTTATAGAGGATTACGTCATGACGCGACCCATGGTGTTCGGCAATAGATGGCCTACGCTGCAATTCAGGTGCACTGGGGCGGTTGGTGACGCAGCAGAGATGTTACAGCTCTCCATGGGCAGAACCGAGCCCCAGGGCTACTGGTACAGTTTTTATAAGGGATCGTGGACATTGGGGTGCAGGACTGAGGGTGCGAGAAATGACTGGAAGACACAAGGGCTGTAGTTTCCTTTACCTTTACTTGATGGTTCAAGATGCAAACCAGGGCACTGATAACAGATAGTAATGGAGATCAGGGCAGCCTGGAAGCAATTTAGGATCCACTCAGCCAGGTGGGTTTTGAAGACTTTCTACTGCGCTGTCCTCTGAGGTCCTTGCTGCCTAAAGCTATGCCCGGGCCTCTTTTCCCTCTCGTCCATAAGTCCTTGCCCGTATGGCAGGCAGCTCGAGCCTGTCAACGGTATCACTCCTCTTGGCAGCTCCGGGCTCTCATATGCTTCTGTGCCACCGGGTGTTAGATGGGGCCAGGAGACCTGCAGTCCCCTGCTCTCCAGATTTAGCTGACGGGAATTCAGCACCTGTGCAACCACGGACTCCGGTGTCCTGTTTCTAGCGCTCAACTCTGGGGTGAGCTTGGTTATAGCTCCACTTCCACAGGTTCTACTACACTTCTCTCCTCTTCTCTCACTCTCACAGACTCTCCCCTAACCCCGCCTCCAGGCCAGAACATATAGGGCAGGTCCCTGAAACCGGGTGTTAGAGCTCCCCCTTCTAGTCTAGAGTCAGGAAAAGTGCTGGATGCTGGTGTTACCTGGCAAGGGGACCCTTCCTTGCTTCCAGGCATGATATCCCTCCCTGTGAGGGAGGCAATGCCACTGTGGCAACCGGACTCCTGGGGTGCCACACATGTTTTCACATGCAAGACAAGTATTTACTAAAACTTGTATATTAGGAGAGCTGAGCATTACAACACTTGTTTTTCATGCAATATTGAGAACTCCATCCATTGCCACATTGGTTGTTACTTTTGCAGTAGCAATATCTGAATTGATTTACGAAAAAAAACCTGCAACTCTCCATTGTTTGCTGTGATTATACCAACAATGGGAATAAAATAAAGAAAGAGGTGAACTAAATGAACCTGTGGGTTCTTTATAACTTTAGTAATTACCTACCTATGTAAAATACCTACAAATTCCTGGAAACCTGGCTTGTTAACAATATGTTTCTCATGACTGAGTTATTAGAAGGGATCATCATTAGAGGTCTGACGAGGCGCTGATTTGGCAACGCTAGCACAATGCAATGTTATGCGTCTTACCCACACTGGATAGTTCACACTATGAGAGCTGTAATCTTGACATAGAAAATTATCAAACTACTTAAAAGCTTTTTCGACTATTTTATGTTGTCCGTTCATCCTACATAGTGATGTTTGCCATTGGAAACAGACTATGGTTTAGTACTAATCTCAAGCAGAAGCACAGGGACCCAAGAGGTGAAGGGCCCACTTCTTCCTCCCAAATTAGGTGGCATTGTGCATTATGATGTTTGCCATTGGAAACAGACTATGGTTTAGTACTAATCTCAAGCAGAAGCACAGGGACCCAAGAGGTGAAGGGTCCACTTCTTCCTCCCAAATTAGGTGGCATTGTGCATTATGATGTTTGCCATTGGAAACAGACTATGGTTTAGTACTAATCTCAAGCAGAAGCACAGGGACCCAAGAGGTGAAGGGCCCACTTCTTCCTCCCAAATTAGGTGGCATTGTGCATTATGATGAGCTGTTGCACTACAAAGGGCACAGATATTGCTCTTGCTCTTCTGTCTGTGTCCTCTCCTGTCTACTTTTCTGTCAATTATGTGTCCTATCAGCTCTGTTGATTGTAAAATTGTCATCTGCGCTCCCACCATACGCGCTCTTGTACCAGGAGGCCAAAAGATTTCTGAATTTAAAGTATGTTCACCTGTTAAGGGTATGCCACACTAAGCGAGAGTAGCGATCTCGTTAGCGACTTAGCTGTGTGTGACATGTAGCAGCGATGTGGCCCCTGCTGAGATGTCGCTGATCGCTTATGAACGTTCTGAGCCGTTTTTTGGTCGTTGGTGTCCCGCTGGTGAGCCTGAATCGCTGAGTGTGACACCCTTTATGAACGACTTCACCAGCGTCGCAGGTTGGACTAGGTTTTCCCAACGACCGCAGAGGTCGTTATACAGATCGCTGATGAGATGTGTTTGGAATCACAGATCGCTGATGAGTTGTGTTTGGAATCTAACAGCTAAGTCTCTAACGAGATCGCTACTGCGTCATAAATGGTGACGCAATTGCGATCTCGTTAGCGATCTCGTTTGCGAACTCGCTTATGTGGCATACCCTTTAAACTGGAAGGAAAACAGATCACGTACGTTACCATAACTATAGACACGTATGATAGCTTTGTGACATTATATAATGGGTCTCTGGGGTTTCAAATAAGACACGCTCTTTCCATGTTATCTATTAAAGGGAATTTATCACCAGGTATTTGCTACCCCTTCTGAGAGCAGCATGATGTAGGGGTTGAGACCCTGATTCCAGCCATGTATCATTTCCTTAGCTGCTTGCTAGTTTTTAGAAAACCTTTTCTTCATCTGATGCATATCTAGCAGTTCTCTAAATGCTGAACTCTGTATAATCCCACCCACACCACTGATAGATAGCTTTACTTCCTATGCACAGTGTACAAATAAAGCTGCCAATTAGTGGTCGGTGCGGGGTTATATAAAGCTCATAAATATGAAGGACTATATGGCTGCAGGTTTACTATTCCTCCTGTGATAATATTCTACTGATAAAACAGCGAGGTTCTGCAGAGCCCTGACCGAATGGAGCGAAGGTCGAGCATGCATGCTCCAGTCCATTCCTTCAACATAGGACTACCGGTAAAGGACAAACACTATCTCCAGCAGCCCTATAGAAAGTGAATGCAGTGGACTACACACGTTTGACCTCTGCTTCATTCAGACAGGGCTTTGCAGTACCCCATTTTCAGGATCACTATGTGGCCCATAGTGAGGTTGGACACATCACAATCAGGATGTCTTAGTATTTTGAGAAACTCTTTTAATCACTGGTAAGAAGATCGTAAAAAAGGCCACACTTATTTTGTGGTAAATATGCCTTGTGTATGATCCATGTGTCCATTTTTCCCATCATTGTGTCACCAGTGTTTTTCACAGATGAATAAATAAATTATAAAGCTTCTCCTGTCCTTTGCAATGTCAAATACAAACAGCACTTGGATTATACACTGATGCCATCCATGCGCTGTACTTGTTTTTCATCGACCCAGACTTGTATTGACTCTTATCATCAGTGATACCAGAAAAAAATGGACATGTCTCTGAACACGATCCGTGAAAAACATGGAGATATGAATAGCGCCATAGATTATAACAGGTGTATGTTCTATCCGTGAAAAAAATTGATAGAACACATAAATTCAACGTGGATATGTGAATGAGGCCTCAGTGGGTTGGGGGATTGATTTACTGTATCCATACGACAGCAAAGTGTTCACTCTGAATTTGCTTTAAAGTGTATGTAAACTTTTGAAAATGTTTTTTATATTTTTTAAGCTCTTTAATTCCCCAAGATCATTGAGGATTCTGAGACCCTTATCGATCACTCAAATGACCCCTCGGACGCGCACTGAGTTCATGCAAGAGTGCGCATGTAAAGAGGAGTATGGATTCAATAGATAGTCGCAATGAGATCTAATACTAAGTCATAGGAGCCGATTCATCAAGACTTGTGAAGCACATGCTCGCACTATGCCAGTCTTGGTGGAGTAGAAGGCACCAAATTCATTAAGAGGCACACGCCACTGACTGGATTCACGCCTCTTCTGAGTGGCCTGTGCCTCTGTGCGCTGCGAGTAACAGCAGTGATTGGAGTAGCATTTCAGGCATACAAAACACCGGCACTCTTGATGAATTTGACAGGTGGTCGCGGTCACTCCCCATCCCGGCTCCGACCATTTCAGTAGAACTGATTTAGACTGGCCACAGTCTCTGACATAAAAGCTTTGGTGAATTGTCCCCATTGACTTTCTCTCAAATTCATACTTTGCCCTGTGAGGGAGCTCAGCCAGGAGCTCTGCGCTTTTACCTCTTGAGCTGCATACTTCTGAGTGGTCTTTTGAGCAGTCGGAGAAGATCTCATGACCCGGACCCCACTGATCTGCAGGGATGAAAACTCCTAAAATGTAAAACAAATAAATATATAAATTTCAAAAAGTTACTTACATTTATAACTTCTAAATGGAATTCACCATACTTACATTTTAAGTGTGCTACATATGAATTACTGATAAAGGTTTCTACTCTCATTTTAGGGGCCAGTTCTTCAGACTCAGAAAGTGAAAGCTGTTCTTTCAAGTCAAAACAAGCAACAATGCCACAGTGAGTGTACTATTTGTCTCCAATGAAAAAAATCAATATGATAATCTTTGCAGTTTTTGCCATTACGCCATACAAAATGTTACTGTTTACTGCTGAAAGAATACACTGGTAATGAGTCTGTTGTATTTATGATGGGAACGCTACCTATCCGCAGTGATTGGCAAGCTACTACTATGTATTCATGCACACACAGCAGCTTGTACATCTCTGCTGTCAGCAATGTAGGGGTGGGAGAAAATGCACCCCTAATACATTCACCGAACTACACACGTGGTCAAAATTGTTGGCACCCCTCGTTTAATGACAGAAAAACCCACAATGGTCATAGAAATAACTTGAATCTGACAAAAGTAATAATAAATCAAAAATATATGAAAATGTTTTTTTTTTTTTCTTCACTTGTTTAATATGTGTTGCCTAGAATATGCAAAGTTATTTATTCTGAGTTCTCTACCCTCAACCCATTCTCTTTACCCTTCTATTACCCCTTTTCCCAAAGACCGTTCCCATTTCCCCTCTCATAAATCATCTTGGAGAACAGATGTAAGGCGAAAATATCAATATGCTTTGATAAAGTTCATTTGTTGACTGTTAAAATATACAAAATGTTAATAACAATTTTGGAAAACAAAAATATATGAAAATGAACAAATGAAAGTCAGACATTGCTTTTCAACCATGCATCCACAGAATTTGTAAAAACAATTTTGACCCACGTGTGTATGTGTCCTCTCCTAGTATCCAAACAGCATGAAATATGTTATAGCGGTGATATGCTGCTTTTACTTAAGGCAGCATATGAAGCTGACAGATCCATTTTTTTCAAAATTGGGAGTTTATGGCACAGGTATACAAGCATAAATTTGCCATTAAAGGGTATTCTCAAGTCTGGAACTTTTCTCTTATCGGTAGAATAGAGGACAACTTTTCAAAAGTTATGGGTCCAACTACCAGAATCCTACCATTCCCAAGAATCGGGGATCCAAAGAACCTCGTGTGAATGACGCTGAGGTCAATCATGTACAGTGCAGCTGTATTCATTCTTATGGAAGTGCCAAAGACCAACTGAGAGCAGCGTGGCTATCTTTGGCGGTCCCATTAAGAATGACTGGACGAGCACTGCACATGATCGACCCCCGATCCATTCAAACTGGGCTCTATAGAGCCCTAGTGCTTGGGACTGGTGGGGATACTAACAGTTGGACCCCCAGCGATGGGGGAAGTTATTCTCTGTCCTAAGGATAAGGGATAACTTCCAGACTTGACGATACCCCCTTAAGGGCAAAGTTTATCAAACTAATAAACTATAGTTACTTTTATATGACCCACTCTAAATATCTGTCACCAACAGTAGGTCTCTGGCATTAAAATAGTTAAATATCCTGCGACAAGCATTTTCTGAGTAGACCGGCTTTCAGACTCAGGTGTTACCAGCTTTCTTCCAGCCTGGGGCGGTCTGTCTCTCAATGGAGAGTCTTATGACCTAGTAAATATCAGACGCAGAGCAATGATGATTCAGGTGTCTACAGTCAGACCTATTCGGAAACTTCAATAGTGGATGCCAAGCAGGAGCGGCCATGTTCCTGTCAGGAGATTAATCACCAGCCTGTCATTTACGGAGGTCTCTTCTCAGTGTGAGAATGTGGATAGAGAATCCTTTATCAGGAATGTCCATGTGCAGTGCTCTGTGAATGAGGAGGTGTTAAAATACATACGTGCTGCACACATTTCACACATTTATTACTTGTGTTGTAATGCGAAGTCACACTAAGGTAGTGAAGCTCCTTCAGGACAGGGTTCACTATTAAATCATAAAATGATATAGTGTATCATAAATGTGTTCATGTTGTTGGAAATGAGATGTTTCTGCTGACATTGTGGCCCCATTCATCATAACTGGTGCTTTGTACTCCATTCTTGATGAAGGGAGCGATAAGGTGAGATTCACTAATCAAATTAATAAGCATGCAGCTCTCAATGATTTTGGCGCATCTTTTGGATGCTGTGCCTCCTCGACAAATGTCTCCAGTCAAAGACGTGTGGCAAAAATTATGATAAACCTGCCAGTTGTGCTCACTTCTCAGTTTCACTTGCTATATCAGCACTATCAAGTAATTGAACGGGGGAAGAGGCCTTTCCATGACACTTCGGATGACTTAATTTGCAATTGAACAAGCAGAATATTTTCTTCTACATTATCCAGTGGATATTTTGAGCTCTTAGAGCATGGTCCCCTACATGGTCCTGACCTTACTTTCATAGAGATTTTGAAATCTGGGTCAATGACTTGGTTGTCCAAGATTCAGGTTTCCCTCATAATTGTAAATTTCTTTGACTATCATGTTACCCATTCATCTGCAAAACAATACTGCATCATTAAAGAAGTACCCCCTCAAAACTTTTTATTTACTAAACCTCCCTCCAATATAAAGATTCCCTTTAACAAGACACACTCCCTCCAAACTGTCAGTAGGATTAATCCTCCTAAGTCGTCTATAATTCTATATGGACATGTAGGTCATAGGAAGCTGAATAAAATTATACATTGATATCTGTTATCCGTTGTTTTATTCCAGAGAAATCCACGTTTTCTTAATATGCAAATGAGCTGTTAAGATATTTGGGCCGGACACTGATCTGCATGAGAATCTGCCTTCAGAAATTATTTAAATGAGGGGGTGTTGCCTGTGAGCAGGGTAGTAACGATCACGGTAACAAAGGGTGTAACCGCGTCTGGGCCCATGGAGGAGGAGGGTCCACCGATGCCACTGCCTACTTCAGCTGGATGTGCGTCCCACATTTAGCTGAAATGCATGAGCAGAGCAAGGTGTGATGTCATGCGCTGCCAAATTGTTGCACGCTGAAGTCAGCTGCTGACTACAGAAGAAGACACCATGCTGCGTGGGAACTGGGGAAGAGGTATAGAATTTATTTTATGTGTTAAAGAACAGCAGCAGAACAGGGGACATGTATACCAGGATGGAGCCCAGGATGGGGGACATGTGTACCAGGATGGAGCCCAGGGTAGGGGACATGTGTACCAGGATGAAGCCCAGGATGGGGGACATTACTACTAGAGATGAGTGAATTTGTTTGGATTCGGTTCCGAATACAATTGGAATCGAATGTTGTTTTTGCAATATTCGTTAAACACGGCCGAACTTCATTAGAGTCTATGGGAGTAGAAATTACCAAATATGTTTGGAATCGATCATAAGACTTATATTTGGCCCGAATAGTGTTTGAATATGGCACGAATGTGTCAAAATTAGATTTTGTACAAATTCCCTCATCACTGTAGACTGTGAGCCCTCTCGGGCTGGGTCCTCTCTCCTTTTGTACTTGTGTGTGCCTTGTTTTGCTCATATTTATTGTACTTGTCGATATTTGCCCCTTACACGTGTAAAGCGCCATTGAATAAATGGCGCTATAAAAATGTATAATAATAATAATCACTAATTACTACATAATAGGGGAAGGGAGGCAACACATGTCCTTACAGAATTTAGACCGCTACTAAGGCCCATACATTTGATCAGCATTCAGGGGTGAGGGGGCCCAGGATAAAATTTTGCACTGGGGCCCATAGGACTCTAGTTATACCACTGCCAATGAGAGTTATGTAACTAATACAGTACAGTAGAACTGAACCTTGTCTCCTTACAAACAAATTTGCTGCAGCTCTCACAGCTCTGATGTATTGCGACCATGTCTGCCTGTAAGATGGAAGCTGAAGCTGAGAGGAACCTGCAGATGTGTCAGGTATAATCACACACAGCTCTACAGTGAGCTCAGGAAAACAGAGAGTGACCATCACACATCAGACTGCTAAAGCCACATTTTATTTGAAAAAAGCTCTTGAACCTACTGAAAGATTCCCTCTACTAGGCTTTTTAATCTGTAGTGTTTTTGTGATATGCAGCTCTTGTAGCTCCTGCCCACATGATACCAATATATTATAATTCCAGTTTTGCAAACATAAGTCTGCTTCATTCTCCCAGGGCTCAAAAGAAGACCACCCTTGTTTCACTGACCATAGGACCATCATCACCAAAATGTGGGATAACCACAGCAATTATGCAACCGATATCTATTCCTAGTCAACAGGTTAGTAACTTACACATAATAATACATAGTGATTGCTTTGGTTTATTATTAGTGATGAGCGAGCGTGCTCGGATAAGGTGTTATCCATGCACACTTCTGTGCTAATAGAACATCTTCGGTGTGCTCTAATACTATGTTCGAGTCAAACAGGCAATCCCTACATGTGTTGCTGCTGTCGAACTGTCACAAGACTTGCAGCCACGGCAACTCGAACATAGTATTTGAGCACTCCAAAGTCACTAGGTTAGCACATGAGCATGCTCTGAAACGCCTTATCCAAGCATGCTCGCTCTTCACTATTTATAATACATTGTTCTGGACTATACAATGTATACAGAGCTACTAATCTTTTTACATCCACTCCCAGGTCCAGAGCCCTACTTCTTATCTGTATCGACAGGACGGGTCCGGTTACCAAACATTCTCTCCTCCGTCCTTTACTAAGGTATGGATTTGTACTTTACTATTGGTCTTCTATATTTACACAGTAGTTTGACAATAAATGGCTTCACCCAACCACTAACCATGAGTGGAGAAAAAGTTTTGGTGTTATCATTCATATTCTCTGAAAAAAGGGCAAGAAAGCCAAAATTCTGTAAACTAGAAGGTGGAATTTATCATTAGTGGAAAATGTCAGATTTGCTAGTGGTTACATTGCTGTTTTTTTTTCTCAAATTGACCAAACCGTCACCAATGTTTCATAAATTTGGCACATCTTTAGCGAAATCTCTTCTATCTAGAGCTGTTTCTCCAGTTTTTACATCACCCCTACCCTCCCATACCCATAGCAGGCCCCCCACTGAATTGAGAGTTGCAATTGATATTTCTGGCTTTGACCTATTTGTCTATATAACAATGCCCACTTTTAAACCAAAATTTCAAGTCACAAAAGCAATGCAAAATCACAAAAATTAAATGCAGCAATGTTTGCCACCATAGAAGAAAATCTTCTGCATCTGGAAGGATCAACATATAGTCTTCCCTTCCCTATCAGACTCTGTCCTCAAACCATGCCAGAAAAGCTTGCCTCAGAGTTTTCGAAGCAATCCTATAGATCAGCGGTTCTCAACCTGTGGGTCGCGACCCCCGCGGTGGTCGAACGACCAAAACACAGGGGTCGCTTAAAGGAGCCGGCGGCTGCAGCACTGTAGTGACAGCTGCAGCCGCCAGCTTCATTAGACATCCATACTTACCCTCCTCGCTCCGTCGCTGCAGGTCCCTGCATCCCTCTCGGCGGCATCAGCTTCCTCCTGGCAGTGCGGTGACGTAGTACCGCTCATTAAGGTAATGAATATGGACGTGACGCCACTCCATAGGCGTGGCGTCCATATTCATGTCCTTAATGAGCGGTATTACGTCACCGCTGCGCACAGAAGGAAGCTGACGCCGCCGACAGGGATGCAGGGACCTGCAGCGACGGAGCGAGGAGGGTAAGTATGATGGGGGGAGGACGGGGAGCGGAGCCATGTATACGGGATGGGAGGGGGAGCGGAGCCATATATAGAGGATGGGAGCGGAGCCATGTATATAGGATGGGAGGGTGGGAGCGGAGCCATATATACAGGATGGGAGCGGAGCCATATATACAGGATGGGAGGATGGGAGCGGAGCCATATATACAGGATGGGAGGATGGGAGCGGAGCCATATATACAGGATGGGAGGATGGGAGGGAGCCATATATACAGGATGGGAGGGGAGCGGAGCCATATATATAGGATGGGAGGGTGGGAGCGGAGCCATGTATACAGGATGGGAGGGTGGGAGCGGAGCCATGTATACAGGATGGGAGGGGGGAGCGGAGCCATTTATATAGGATGGGAGGGTGGGAGCGGAGCCATATATACAGGATGGGAGGGGGGAGCGGAGCCATGTATATAAGATGGGAGGGTGGGAGCGGAGCCATGTATACAGGATGGGAGGATGGGAGCGGAGCCATATATACAGGATGGAAGGGGGGAGCGGAGCCATATATACAGGATGGGAGGATGGGAGCGGAGCCATGTATACAGGATGGGAGGGGGGAGCGGAGCCATGTATATAGGATGGGAGGGTGGGAGCGGAGCCATATATACAGGATGGGAGGGGGGAGCGGAGCCATGTATATAGGATGGAGGGTGGGAGCGGAGCCATGTATACAGGATGGGAGGATGGGAGCGGAGCCATATATACAGGATGGGAGGGGGGAGCGGAGCCATATATACAGGATGGGAGGATGGGAGCGGAGCCATGTATACAGGATGGGAGGGGGAGCGGAGCCATATATACAGGATGGGAGCGGAGCCATATATACAGGATGGGAGGATGGGAGCGGAGCCATATATACAGGATGGGAGGATGGGAGCGGAGCCATATATACAGGATGGGAGGGGGGAGCGGAGCCATGTATATAGGATGGGAGGGTTGGAGCGGAGCCATGTATACAGGATGGGAGGGGGGAGCGGAGCCATGTATACAGGATGGGAGGGGGGAGAGGAGCCATATATACAGGATGGGAGGATGGGAGCGGAGCCATGTATACAGGATGGGAGGGGGAGCGGAGCCATGTATACAGGATGGGAGGGGAGCGGAGCCATATATACAGGATGGGAGGATGGGAGCGGAGCCATATATACAGCATATTTCCAATGGCTTTAGCCCAGTGGCGTAGCAGGGGCGTAGCGTGGGCGGGTGCGGGCGTAGCGTGGGCGGGCGGGGGCGGTCCGCCCCAGGCAGCACGTGTGTGTGGCGGCGTGGCAGCAGCAGCAATTCCTCCTCCCACGGAGTCACAGTGCAGCGGCCCGGGACCCTCTGGAGCTGAGCGGCGGGTCGGTGAGTCCACTGTGCGGGGAGAGTGGGGACCCGGCCTGAGCAGGCGGCGCAATACTTACCTCTCCCCGTGCCTCCATAGCTCCGGGCTCCAGGGGGCGCCTGCAGGGCGCCCGCGCTTCCTGTCACAGCAGCGCCGCTGGATGACGTCATCATTCAGCGGCCGGCTGTGGCAGAGAGCGCGGGCGCCGGACAGGTGAGATGTGAGGTGTATGTGTCTGTGTGTATCAGTGTGTGTGTGTGTCTGCCTGCGTGTGTGTATGTGAGAGAGTGCTGCGGTGCTGTCTGTGTGTGGTGCTGTATGTGTGATGGTGATGGGGGAGGCAGTGATGGTGGTGAGGAGGCAACGATGATGATGGGGAGCCAATGATGATGGGCAGGCAAAGATGATGATGATGGGGAGGCGATGATGATGGGCAGGCAATGATTATGATGATGATGGGGAGGCGATGATGATGGGGAGACAATGATGATGAGCAGGCAATGATCATGATGATGGGGAGCCAATGATGATGGGCAGGCAATGATGATGATGATGATGATGGGGAGGCGATGATGATGGGGAGCCAATGATGATGGGGAGGCGATGATGGTGGGGAGCCAATGATGATGGGCAGGCAATGATGATGATGGGGAGCCAATGATGATGGGCAGACAATGATGATGATGATGGGGAGGCAATGATAATGATGATGGGAGAAAATGATGATGGGAAGGCAATGATGATGATGGGGAGCCAATGATGATGGGGAGGCGATGATGGTGGGGAGCCAATGATGATGGGCAGGCAATGATGATGATGGGGAGCCAATGATGATGGGCAGACAATGATAATGATGATGGGGAGGCAATGATAATGATGATGGGGAGAAAATGATGATGGGAGGCGATGATGATGATGGGGAGGCAATGATGATGATAATGGGGAGTCTTTCCACAGTGCCCTTTCCTGAGCCGTAACAGTGCAGAACGCAGCACAGTGCAGAGGAGAGCTCCATATTTTGTATGGAGCATTATATGGGGACCAGTATTCTTTATGGAGCATTATATTTGGCCCATAATACTGTATGGAGGACTATGTGGTGCCCATAATATTGTATGGAGGACTGTAATTATTTTTTGGTTTGGGGGTCACCGCAACATGAGGAACTGTATTGCAGGGTCACGGCATTAGAAAGGTTGAGAACCACTGCTATAGATCATAATAGAGAAAAGTGAAGTGGGGCAAATTGCAAAAAATAATGCAAAAGAAACACAGGACAAAAATAATCAGGAACTTTTGATGTGCTGATTTACTTGAATCTTGCACCCGGTGTTAGTTGAGAGAAGCATAGTCAAGTTTTGCTATGTAACTTTCCATACAGTAGAACACTTTCCATAAAATACATGTATTTAGATTGCTCTTTTTGTATTATACTTGTAAGGATATATGGACAAAACTGTATAAAGGAATAGCTGGTTACCCTGCAGATCACCAGGAAAAGCAGTAAAATTTAATAAAAATGTAATTTGAGAGTATAAATGCAAGTTGATTGTATAGCCTCAAGCCCATCCTTTCTTTCCCACCAATTATAGAACTTTACATGACATAGAATGCAAATAGTAAAATGGTTTATGGTAATTGAAATAATCTTGACACCAGTTTTTGAGCAAATTAAGGTCAGGACTCTCAAGGACAAGCATTGTCTTTGTTTTTCTGCACATCAGCATTACTCTCGCAGCATGCTTTGACTCATTTGCTTGATGAAAGAAAATTTCCTGTCCTGATTGAGGATTTTGGCAGCGTTTGGCAGGTTTTCGTCCAATTCTTGTCTGTGACGTGCATCATCAGGCCTAATAAGACGGTCAGATCCTGCTGCGGAGAAGCAGTTCTAGAACATAACGCTAACACCCCTAGCCTTGACGACATGCACAGTGTTAGCTGGAGGCCGTCCAGTGCCTCATTTCTGCTAGGCATGCTGCTTGGTATTCAGGTCTTATTAGACCATAAAACTTTTTGCTGGATCATTACAATAACTGCTTTATTTATGATTTATTTGGGGATTAATTCTTGTAAATTTTGAGCCATCACATCTGTAACTCCTTCATTGGCAGCCACAACTGAACTCATGCAGCTTTTGTCATAATTCTTACTAGTAGATAAGGTTAAAGGGGATCTGCCAGCATAATTTCTCTCATCAATCTTTTGATATGTATGTGCATCTCTTTCAAAGGCTTCTAGCAATACCTTTACATGGCCAGTCTGTTCCTCCATTACCGAGTAATCAATGTTTGAATTATTGTGCAAATGAAGGTAAAGAGCTATTGCAGATCTGAAGCCTCTGTCACTCCAGGTCTGTTCCCCACCCAGCTCCGCCTCTTCCTTCCTGATTGACCGTCTGTATGCTGGGGACTTGAAGCAAGCAGGAAGAGGTGGCGTTGGAGGAGGAATAGAGCTGAAGTGACAGAAGCTTCAGATCTACCATAGTGCTTTAGCCTTGTTTGCTTATCAATTCAAACACTGATTTCTCAGTAACAGACGAACGGACTGACCATGTAAAGGTATTCCTGGGCTTGTTTTTGAAAGAGCTTCATGCTCACATAGTTTGGGGACAGGGGGTGGGAATAAATCCTGCTGACCAATTACCTTTATGTGTAGTGTGACTTTAAGCTTAATGAGAACATGTGCTCTTAATTCTCTGGAAAAGTTCTCTTTCACCCTTTCTAGTGGGAAGTGAGTTGCCTCATTAATTGTCTGGCTGTTGGAGGCGGCATCCTTGACATGTACAATAGCATGTAGATCGCGTAACTTTCATACCTTTCTCACTATATAGTGTTACATAGTCCTTGATTTATTGACAACACTTGAGTTTTGAACCTTCATATGAACCTTCATATGGTTTTTCTTCCTCTCCTGATCCATACACAAAGGCTACAGAGAACGATGTACATAATACTGCATTATTGTGAGAAGTTTGACCTCTGACTCCACGGACAGAGCAGAACCTGAAGCTGTTCAGGAAAGTAAGGACTCCACATTGCCTTGTTTGACATATGATCTTTTTCTCAGGAGCTCCAGAGTCTGACAGCATCTGAAGGTCAAGTTGTGGTCCTGGAGTGCAGGGTAAAGGGCACACCTCCTGCTAATGTCAAATGGTTTAGACAAGGGACAGAAATCCAGGACTCTCCTGACTTCAGGATACTACAGAAAAGTAAGTAATAAAACAACACAAATGTACATAAATTACGATACATATTACCAAAATGTGGAGCACATGCATGATTACCCTTGGATCCGTGGGATTCAGCAGAGTCTATGGAACTGATTGGCAGTACACAATTATATACTTGGTGCATTTGGCCTATTTCCCCCAAAACTTAAGTTGCTGCCCTAATAATATTGCTATGAAAAGAAATTTCAAGCTAGCCAATATTGCAAAACATTGAAAAAAACTCAACAGGAGTATCAGCTTGTAAGTGTAACTTGTATATTTAACAAAATAACTCTTCACTGTGTTAACATTAATTATGAGCATTCCTGCAGGAAGATGTATACCTGTCGGTTCACACAAAACAAGAATAAATGCGCAGTCCTAATGGGACTATCCTAATTCTCATGATCTGTAACTTGCTATCTACCTCTTTTTGAGTGGGTAGCTAATATTTATTAACACTCTGACAGCATCATATGTACTTGAACTTCCTTCCCCTCCATTCCTAACATGCATTGCACCTGCAATTGATCAGTCACTTGCCTGTCCTGAACTGAAAACATGTTTCTTTGTTCTGCCTGTATGTAGTTTAACCGATAGCACAGCAGGAGATGAGAATCAGACCTGCTCTCTCTCCTTGGCATCTACTAAGCACATGTAGTTAGTTACTGGCACCTTCATTTGTGATTCGTCAGGGGTAAAACAACATAATTGTTAGAGTGATGGGCAGATTGCCCATTATTATATAATAAAATTAACTGGTCTGAAAGTAGAGAGACTATTTAACAACAAAGAGCACTCGACAGTCACCATAATTCCCATTATTTTGATGGAGAATGATGGCTACTGAGTGTTCCTCACTGAATGGAGAGCTGGTACCTAAATATGTGCTAATGGATGGATAGTGGTCCCAGGAGCTGAGCCCTGCCCAATCAGTATCAGATGGAATGTACTTTAGAAAAAACATTAATTTAATGAAACCAGTACATGGTTATCACTATATCTGTCTTTCATGGCTGAGAAGGGAATAAGTGCTTCCAGGTGCCGACCACCAGAGGTAGGGTTACAAAAAACGGCCAAGTGCAGTTGCGCTGCACTCTCTGACACCCCTACAAATGAATCGGGGCTATGCTGTTTCTGCAACTTGGGAGTTATGCCAACAGTTGGCTGTGCTTTTTTCCTAATTTCCATTAATTTCTATGGGAATTACTCTAACAGCACAGCTCAGCTGTTTTCTTAAGCCAACGTCAGGTGACCAGGACCAAGAAGTAGGTTATTCCCATCTTGGTCTTAAAAGGCAGAGATTGGACTAACCCTTTAGGTAACTTGTAGTTTTTTTCTTTCACATTTTATTTCTAGATGATTATTTGCTTGTAGGTTATGAAGTTTCTCTGTAACCTTTTTTGAATTGTATGTTTGCTTCTGAGACAGGAAAGTGCTCAGCTCTGGTTGTCCCCAGAGACTTCATATATCATTTCCATTCACACATTATTATCCTGTATAAGTATTCTGGAAGAACAAACTCATCAAGTCCTCATTGTTCTCCTCTCTAATCTTTTTACTCCTGGAGAGGTTGGGAGGTTACACATTGTGTTACAGGTCTCTTTACAAGCAGACAGGAAAGTAGTTAACCGTTTGTTATTATAGGCACGCTTTATGAGTATATTTTCTGTGTGTATTAGATGTGCTACTGGATGTGTCCCCTTGTACATATGGCCTTCACCTGCTAACTGCAAAGCTTCTCCCCAATAACTATTGGTAGGGAATAATAGAAATGGCACAGATGTAGAGTTTGTTACTATGGCGCACGTACCACGATGCTGCAAGTTATCCTGATACAGAAAAGTGTACCTTGACATCTTACTTGGCATGTTCATTAAAGAAGCACTCCCATCAGTTTTTATCCAATTAATATATTGCAGTCATCATATTATAAAGCACTGTGTACTTACAATTGCTCATTTTGCCTTTCTACCCAGCTAATTCTTCTCTTTTCCATTAGGTCTATGACAAGACATAATTAAAGTCCCTGGCAAACTGCGCCTCTTCTTAACCTCCTTTGCACTTAACTTTGCACTGTTGACTCCTACAGGGAAAATTGACCTCCTGTTTCTACATAGAGCTTACAAGGATTCAGCTACTCAGTTTATAATCACATGATGTCATAGACCCAATGGAAAAGAGAACAATTAACTTGATAGAAAGGCAAAATGAGCAATTGTATTGTAGCAAAGTCACATCATTTCATTACTGTTTAGAATCATAGGTACTTCTGTAACTAATAAAGCATCATTTATTTTTTATTTCCATCCAACAGAACCACGCTGCGCATCTGAACCAGGTAAGTGAATATTAGGATCATATCACAATATTTTGCATCATTTACTAATCCTGTTGCTTACATAGCTCCAACTTAATCGTATAAAGATTGCTATGGTTCACATCATTCCCCATCGTTAATGGGGCTCATAATGTAAATTCAATATCTGATACGCACAGGGGCTAACTTCATAGGAGGAAAATCAACTGGAGCACCTAGACTAAGCCCCTATAAACAGAGAACGTACAAACTGCTTAAAGATGAATTTCCACCTTGTTCCTTTATAGATTTATATTATTTTATACATAGCTGAATCCTACTTTATTAAGACATTTAATTGTCTGCGTGCTTATAGCATAAGGGGAATATAACCTAGACATTAGAAGTCTAATCAATTTGATGCTAATTTTCTAATTATAATCCTACTTATGGCTTATTTAGACTGGCTGGTCAAGGCCTTAATGACGTTGTCTGGTCTTCTGTTGAAAGTCTGCAGTCAGTCTATGTGTTTGCAGACTTGTTAATCCTTATATACTGCTTGCTGCCAGGATTCTGCGATATCACCGCCGAGAGCGGGCAGTCGTATGAATACAAATGGCATTCTTGCGATCACATGACCGCCTTTCTTACCGGCAACACTGGAGAATACTGACATGTGATAGTGACTGCAGACTTTCATCAGAAGACCAGGCAACTTCTTTAAATGACCACCTACACACAAAGCTGTCTGCAGTCACTTACTGGCCATTTTAGGTAGGTTGGCAAAAAAGTGATGGGGACAAAATGATCACTAACACATTTGTTCTGTCCTTATACGGTACCACATTATCGGCAGCACATCTCTTGATTACACAGACAATTTGCTGCCTAGAATGATGATTAATATGTTTCTACAAAAAAATGTCTGTCTGACAATTATTGGCTCACTGAAACGAGCAGTCATGTGTGCCATTCCTACAATGACAAAACATAGTAATAATAAAAGAATGAGCTCAAGAATTGAAGAAAGGCTCGTAAATTCTAAATTAATCCTACAAAATATTCACATTGATGCAGCTAGCAAATGTGTGTATACGTATGTACTGTACAGTATGTGTGTATGTATGTGTGTATATATCTTTTTCAGCTGCAGATGAAGGAAGAGAGCCACAGTATTCATTACTGATGGGTAGGCGGAGCCCCAGATCAGGATGTTACCTCAGATCAAAAGAGTGCTGACTGGCTGGCCCCTCCAGCTCGGGCTCCTCCTACTCAGCTCCAGTCTAAGATTTGAGGTCCAGAGGATGGTCGCTGCTAATGCAGCTCCTCAGAAAATTTTATTATTTTAATATTCGGACAGGAGACTTGGATCACTAGTTGGTCTAGAGGTCTCAGGGGTATCAGCGCTGCTGTACCCCAACCTCTCCCTTGGCGGATCTGTATTTACTCAAAGTCCCTGCAGAATCCTTGCCGGCCTTGGGGGATGAGGAGAGCTTCCCTGGCGGGAACGCAAACCACACGTGCGGTCACTGCGTTCTTCGCCCTGGGGGGAAGCATGGGCACTGCGCCAGAAACCCCTGAGGGTCCCTGTGGCGCCTTGGCTGGTGAGTACTCCACACAAATTTTAATAATAATTATGTGTGAGTGCTTTAGCGTCTGAATGAACAGCGCTTTTACTAATGTCAGCGTTACTATGTCAGTATGCGTCAGCGCTGCTGTGACAGCGCTACTACATGTAATGTCAGTATGCTTCAGCGCTGCTGTGACAGCGCTACTACATGTAAATGTCAGTAAGCTTCAGCGCTGCTGTGACAGCGCTACTACATGTAATGTCAGTATGCTTCAGCGCTGCTGTGACAGCGCTACTACATGTAATGTCAGTATGCTTCAGCGCTGCTGTGACAGCGCTACTACATGAAGATGTGGTGATTTTTTGTCCGCAGGCAGATAGCTGCAGGACAGGGAGGGAGCAGGAGCGGGGAGAGTTCGCGCTCATTATTTGAGCTAGCAGGGGGCGTGGCCTATCTATCCCGGTCTTTTGAGCAGGAAGACGCGCGCTCTGGCTTTTCTCCTGCGACCCCCTCACTGTGGCGGCCATTACTCAGGCTCCTGGGCTCCTCGGACCGCTCCCCTCCTCATATAGACACCACGGCCAGCTGGGTGAGTGTGGATTCCTCACCCCGCAGCGCAGCGATCGCTATCCTGCAGCTGCAGTCTCATCAGAGACATAAAAATTGGCTGGGGCTCACAAATATATATATATTTTGGTGAGTTTGCAATATTAACCCCTTTGAGGGTTATTTCTACCTGCTAAATTTGCTGACTGAATACCGCTGGGGTAACTCTGCTTGGTGGAGCGTTAACCCTTCAGCGTTTGAAAAAAAAAAAAAAAAAAACCGCATAGTTTTTTGCTGGTATTACCGCTTTGACCTGCTCATACAGATGAGACATGTCTGAACAGAGTTCAGATGCCGCGGATCACGTCCCAGTGCCATTGCGGCAATCAGATACGCAGACCTCCACAGCGTCTAGCGCTGCGGTCGACAGCGGTGGAAAATTGGATGATATCGCTCGATCGATTAATAACTTATCTGACCTTTTAGGTCAATATGTGTCTGCTAATTCCTCTCAGAGGAAGCGACGCAGGCCGTTACCGGCCTCTACACGGAGCGAGTCAGATGTATCTGATATTGGGCAGAGTTCCCCTTTATATTCGGATGGAGAAATATCCGATTCAGATGCGGACGAGCCGCAGGGGCGTTCCTCTATGACGAAGCGTACGGAGGCATTAATTGAAGCCATGAGAGATATTCTACAGTTACCGGAGGAGGTAACTAGTCGTCCTGGTAAATCAACACGCATGTTCCAGGAGTCCCGTGCTTCGCGCACAACATTGCCAGCTCTGGATGAGCTTAATGGTGTAATAGAGGAGGAACGTCTATGTCCAGATAAGCGTTTTCATGGAACGCATTTCTTTGATACACTTTATCCTTGCTCTACGGAGTTAAAGGCTAATTGGACTTCTGCTCCTGAAGTGGATGTGTCTTTATCGCAGCTTAGTAAATCCTCACTACTCCCTATTAAGGGAAAAGCGAGCTTACAGGAGCCTTTGGATAGAAAGGCAGAATTGGCGGCAAAAGCAAGCTATGAGGCTGCGGGTCATGGATTTCGAGCAGTGCTAGGATCCATGTGTGCTGCTAGAGCTTCTCTAAGCTGGTTGGCACGTCTGAAGACGGAGTTGCAAAATGAATCTCCGTTATCTGAGATACGGGAAACTTGTGAATGGTTAGAAACGGCAGCCTGTTATATCTTTGATGCCGGTCTGGATACGGCATCTCTGCTGGCCAAAGCGCAAGCTTCAGCGGTCACAGTCAGAAGAGCTTTATGGCTCAGACAGTGGGCCGGGGACGCAGTTTCCAAACAAGGGTTGTTGGCCTTACCTTACAAGGGTGGCCATCTTTTTGGATCCGACCTCACAGAGCTGATTTCCAAGGCTAAGGCGAAGGAATCAGCATTACCACAGCGAAGGGCCATGGCCTCGGTGTCCAGTAAGCCTGGTGTTTATAGTGGTCGGCGGTCCTTTCGGGGCCGAGGACGATCTAGTCACTCCTCGTGGGGATCGGGTCGTCCTTCTTTCTCAGGAAAGAAATCCTCTCAGAAAACTCGTACTCCCTGGAAGCAGAGTTTCCGCCAGAACAAGCGGGAACTTGACAAGAAAACCGCAAAGTCGGATTGACGCCAGGGGTCCACTCGAGGATTCTCGAGTGGGGGGTCGCCTGCTTCTTTTCAAGGAGACTTGGATGGCTCGCGTTCCAGATTCCTGGGTAACGCGGATAGTGTCGGCAGGCTATTTCATAGAGTTTGCTTCTCAACCCCAAATGTTTTTTGTCAATCTCGCGTTCCGTCGGAACCCGAGCTTGTTGTCGCTCTACAGCGAGAGGTCGAATCGCTACTACAAAAGGGTGTAGTGATACCGGTTCCGTCAGAGGACCGAGGGAAAGGTTTTTATTCCAACCTTTTTATAGTTCCCAAAAAGGAGAACAAATTTCGCCCGATTCTGGATCTCAAGCGATTGAACCGGCATGTCCATGCCCGGAAATTTCGCATGGAGTCGCTTCGTTCCGTTGTGGCAGCTCTGTCACAGAACGATTTTCTGGTGTCAATCGACATTCGCGACGCCTATTTGCATATTCCCATCGGAAAGGCTCATCAGCGCTTTCTTCGATTTGCCATAGGTCAGAATCATTACCAGTTCGTGGCTCTGCCGTTCGGCTTAGCCTCAGCGCCAAGGGTCTTTACAAAAATTCTGGCGCCCCTCATGGCACTCCTTCGAAGACAGGGGATTACGATTCTCCCTTATCTGGACGATCTTTTGATCGTGGCTTCCTCGGAGGAGGAGGCATTGACGGCTCGGGATTTGTCTCTTCAGTTTCTGAAAGACTTCGGTTGGCTGGTCAATTGGGAGAAGTCGTCCCTGGAACCATCGAGGACAATTCTCTTTTTGGGAATGCATCTCGACACGTTTCGGTCGGTAGTTTCCCTACCACCAGACAAACAGTCATGTCTTCTTCGACATGTACAGATTATGACATCCTCAACGGCAATGTCCCTACGGAAGTGTATGCGTCTTCTGGGACTGATGGTGGCGTCCATGGAGGCAATTCCTTTTGCCCAGTTCCACTCCAGGACTCTTCAAAGGTTCATCTTGAGTCGATGGAATCAGTCGCAATCGCTGGATTGCAGTGTCACCATTTCTCGCGCGGTGCGGGATTCTCTAGAATGGTGGTTACGTCCAGGGGCATTCTCCCTGGGGAAGTCTTTCCTCCCTCTGAAGTGGTCAGTCATAACCACCGATGCCAGCCTGACGGGCTGGGGGGGTGTTTGGAACAATCTCTGGATTCAGGGGGTATGGTCACCGGAAGAGTCTGTGCTTCCGATCAACATCCTGGAATTGAGGGCGATTTTTCTTTGCCTCCAACATTGGACGGTCCCTTTGAGCGGTCTGCCAGTCCGTGTGCAGACAGACAATGCGACGGCTGTCGCGTATATCAATCACCAAGGTGGGACAAGGAGTTCCAGACTCATGGTAGAGGTGTCCCGAATTCTGATTTGGGCAGAGGCCAATGTACCAGCCATTTCGGCGATTCACATTCCAGGGGTTCAGAATATTACAGCGGACTTTCTCAGTCGCAGAAGGATGGATCCCGGGGAATGGAGCCTCCACCCGGAAGTCTTTGCACTACTGTGCTCTCGCTGGGGAACCCCCCAAGTGGATTTGATGGCTTCCAGGTCCAATGCCAAGTTACCGACATTCATGTCCAGGTACAAGGACCCGAAGGCGGTGGCGGTGGATGCTCTAGTGGCTCAGTGGGATCAGTTCAAGCTGATCTATGTATTCCCGCCGATATCCTTACTTCCTCTAGTGCTGCGTCGGATCAGACTAGAGAGAATTCCAGCTATTCTGATAGCTCCAGACTGGCCAAGAAGGGTGTGGTTCTCGACAATAATGTCGCTGTTGGCGGCACCTCCGTTTCCACTCCCTCTTCAACCGGACTTGTTGACTCAGGGGCCCATTTGTCATCCGGACTTGATGTCCCTGCGTTTGACGGCGTGGCTCTTGAGACCGAGATCTTGACCCGTAGAGGTTTTTCAGCCGAGGTCATTGCTACCCTTCGTGCTGCAAGATGTCCGGCTACTTCTAGGATTTACCACAAAATTTGGGAAACCTTCTTTTCGTGGTGTTTGGGGTCTTCTCGGAACCCGAGAAAATTTTCCATTCCCAACCTGTTGGCTTTTCTGCAGCATGGGCTAGACAAGGGTTTGGCAGTTAGCACTCTGAAAGGTCAGATTTCTGCTCTGTCCTTATTGTTCCGGAGAACCATTGCTTCGAATAGAGACGTGATCTCTTTTTTCCGAGGTATCTCTCGTAAGTTTCCGCCGCGGAAGGCACCCGTGTCTCCTTGGCGGCTCAACCTTGTTTTGGAGGCTCTTCAGCATAAACCTTTTGAACCTATGGTTTCTGCTAGCCTTTCTTTACTTTCTTGGAAGGTGGCTTTCCTTGTTGCAGTCACTTCCTTGAGGAGAGTTTCTGAATTGGCAGCTCTTTCTTGCTCGCCTCCTTTTCTGGAGTTTTTTCCGGATCGTGTAGTGCTTCGCACTCGGGGTGATTTTTTGCCTAAAGTGGTGTCACAATTTCATGTTAACCAGGATATTGTGTTGCCTTCACTCTGTCCGGATCCGAAGAATACGAAAGAGCGAGATTTACACACATTGGATTTAGTGCGGGCCTTGAAGTTTTATCTATCTATTACTCAAGGTTTTCGTAAGACGGACTCCCTGTTTGTGGTTCCGGCAGTCGTCGGCGTGGTCAACGAGCTTCCAAGGGTTCTATAGCTCGTTGGATCCGGTCAGCTATTTTGGAAGCTTACCGTCTTCGGGGTGAATCTTGCCCGATTAAGATTCGAGCCCATTCCACGAGAGCTGTGGCTTCATCGTGGGCTTTTCATCAAGGTGCTTCGGCAGTGCAGCTTTGCCGAGCGGCGACTTGGCGCTCTGTCCACACGTTTACAAGATTTTATAAAGTGGACGTCAGTGCTTCCGCTGATGCAGCCCTCGGACGTAGGGTCCTGCAGGCAGCTGTAGTTTAAAGTTCTGGATGAACTTGTGTTTAGCGCTGGTTGCGCTTTGTTGTTAAGGTTGTTGGGTTTCTGCCTTTTGATGGTTTTTTCCCACCCTTATTTTTGAACTGCTTTGGGACGTCCCATCAGTAATGAATACTGTGGCTCTCTTCCTTCATCTGCAGCTGAAACACGGATTTTGGTAAAGACTTACCTGTAAAATCCTTTTCAGCGAAGGAAGGAAGAGAGACACAGCACCCTCCCACGGCAGAAGTGTGTTGATGTTTTCAGATGCAGCGCGACCCTTATCTGATAGCGATTATCTGGGCTGAGGTCAGCGCGCTAAGGCTCTGTTCCAGCATCGCCAGCTCATCGCAGTAGTCAGGTTCCGTGAGTAGTTCCTGGAACTCTGTGGTTTTTGGCTTTCTTTGCATGCATAACCTGTATCCTTGTGTTTTTTCTCTGAAGTTCCTTCAGAAGGGGTTATGTTGCTCCGCTGGTGATCTTGGCTCTTTTCCTAAAAGCTTTGATACGACTGGAGCTGAGTAGGAGGAGCCCGAGCTGGAGGGGCCAGCCAGTCATCACTCTTTTGATCTGAGGTAACATCCTGATCTGGGGCTCCGCCTACCCATCAGTAATGAATACTGTGTCTCTCTTCCTTCCTTCGCTGAAAAGGATTTTACAGGTAAGTCTTTACCAAAATCCGTGTTTTTTAAATATAATATGGTACTATTATAGAAGGATCCCACATAAATGGTATTTTACGTTCCCAAATAACGTCTAAATCCAGACCATGATGGAATTTCATGGAATTCAGCAGATTGACAAATTCAAACTGAAAAGTAAAACGATGTTCTAAATTTATTACTTTTATTAGAAAAACTAAATAAAATTTGTAGTTGTCAGTGGTTGATTATTAACTAACTAGATGCGTGATGACAAGTATCAAGCTTTCAAGACTACTTAGTGTAATATCCAAAGTGAGACAGTTTTATATACAAAAATACATGTGTAAATGGGTGACGCTTCAGTTTTTTGTCTCAAAGTGAACCTGACAGATTATTCATAATGCCTGAACCACGGGCAGTCTGGCTCAGTCATTTCAGCCAAGCGGCTTGTATCGGAGTCTAGCTCCATAATTTTAGGCAGTTAGGTCTTTATCTGAAATGCTGCGACATTTTAGAGAAATTATGTCACACAAGCCAGGGACCATGACGCTCGAGTGACTGGTCCAAGAGACTTCTCACACTCAACTCCCCTTGAATGAAAGGAAGAAGTCTCAGTGATAGCCCTCTTGGATTAGTCAGGCATTGTCCTCAGCTGACATATAAATGGACTTAACTCTGACCTGTCACGTCCACATTTTCCTCTGTGTTCAGCTCCATGTGCTCATCTGCACAAGAGCTTCTTGCTATTTACATGCACTAGTCTGGTCTATAAATCACACCAATCATGCCATTTTTTCCAAGTAGACCATTGGTCCTTGTGGAAAATGGGTCATGTCATGTGCACTGACAGATTAACTATAATGGGTGACTGTGCTCTCTGTGTGCAGTCCACGGTGTACGTCTGTATAATGCACTCGCCTGAGCAATCATAGTTTCCTAAAGTTATGGAACCAGAATGATCCAAGCTCTCTTTAAACCAAACTTGATTAACTGACCTCTCAAATGTTTGCTAATTGCATTCACCTTTTTAGTTAGTCTTTACAAGGCATCAACCACTGAGGACTCTCAATTGTAATTTTTTTCTGTCTACTGGCTAACCTGGTGCAGAGATATTTTGACTGTCCGTAGAAACCCTCACCAGTTATTCTGCCCAGTATACTGTACAATGAGTAGGCTACAAATGGACTGACTCCCAAGCCATCATTTCAATCAGCAGCCTAACTGTTTTTCTAGGATTTTCATGTGGGTGGCCAGATTGAAATAACCTGGCATTTTGACCTCTCAGGCCAAGCACCCATATCATATGCTGCTCCACTGAATCCCGGTAATGCAAGTGGTTGATGTATTGATGATTTACAAGCCATTATGAGAACCTATAGGTGCTGACAGCAATGTCTGTTTGCTATTGATCCTGAATAACCTACTAGTAAATGAGCCATTGTGTCTACATTAATCAGAGCGATTTGTGGACTCATAAGTTAGGGGTTATTACAAATTTCTATTATGTGCTCTTTTTAACAATGGCATAGTCAGTGACCAAGACTATTCTTAATTTACTTTCCACGGTAAAAGCTTTTTCGCAAGATTTTCTTTGGCCTGTCATTTCACTGTCACAGCGATACCTTAGTCTTTGGTAGAAAGCATCAGTGAAAACAAACTGTGTAACAATAAGGCCGGCGTCACACATTTGCGAGTGTGATGCGAGTAAGTCGCACGACTTTCTCGCATCAACACCCGGCACGGCTGCCTGCTCTCGGACCCGAGTGTGCAGCTGCATGTATTTCTATGCAGCCGCACACTCGGGTCCGAGAGCGGGCGGCCGTGCCGGGTGTTGATGCGAGAAAGTCGTGCGACTTACTCGCATCACACTCGCAAGTGTGACGCCGGCCTAACATAGTTGATTTAAATCCTTGAAAATGTCCAAAATGGCCACCACCCCAGATTTCAGGATGCAACCCATCCTAGGCACACATTATGACTTATTTCAGCTTGAAGTAACACTGCTCAATCAAGATGTCCCTGAGCGATGTAAAAGCAAGTTCCTGTCAGGCTGAAGAGCAGCATCATGAACGACCATGACTGATCTTCTCACTCAGCTGGACAGGTTTACAACGAGGCAAGGAGCAGGGCTGAAGCATGTAGTCCTGCTCCATGTTCAGGTGTAAACCAGTCAGGCTGAGTGAGCAAATCAGTTATATCAGAACATAATGCTGCTTCTCAGCCTGACATGAACTTCCTCCATCATCACTTAGAGACATCTGTCTTGAGCAGTGTTTTTTTGGGCTGCAACTTGACCTAATCATAGAATGTTAGAGATAGAAGGGACCTCCAGGATCATCATGTCCAACCCCTGCTCAATGCAGAATTCACTAAACCGTCTCAGACAGATGTCTGTTCAGCCTCTGTTGGAATTATTCATTGAAGGAGAACTCACTGCCTCTCGTGGTAGCCTGTTCCACTCATTGATCACTCTCACTATCAAAAAGTTTTTTCTAATATCTAATCTGCATCTTCTCCTTTTCAGTTTCATTCCATTGCTTCTCGTGTTTCCATGTGCAAATGAGAATCAGGATGATTCCTCTACACTGTGACATCCCTTCAGATATTTGTAGACAGCTATTAAGTCTCCACTTAGCCTTCTTTTTTGCAAGCTAAACATTTCCAGATCCTTTAACCGTTCCTCGTAGGACATACTTTGCAGTCTGCTCACCATCCTTGTAACTCTTCTCTGAACTTGCTTCAGTTTTTCAATGTCTTTTTTAAAATGTGGTGCGCAGAACTGAACACAGTATTCAAGATGAGGCCTGACCAAGGAGGCGTAGAGGGGGATAATTACTTCACGTGATCTAGACTATATGCTTTTCTTAATACATCCTAGAACTGTGTTTGCTATTTTTGCTGCTGCATTGCACTGTTGACTCACATGCAGGCTGTGATCTATTAGTATACCCAAGTCTTTTTCACACGTGCTGATGCTTAGTTCTATGCCTCCTATTCTGTAGATGTAATTTTTATTTTTTTGCCCAGATGCATAATCTTGCCCATTGATCAAGCTTCTCTAGATCCTTCTGAATTCTTTCTCTAGTTTTAGTTAGTTTACCTTCAGTTCCCTTATTTAGATCATTTAGAAAACTGTTGAACACCACTGGGGCCAGGACAAAGCCTTGTGGTACCCCACTTGGAACACTTTTCCAGTTGGATGTGCAACCATTTATTACCACTCTTTGAGAACGATCACTGAGCCAGTTATGAATCCACCTAACTCATGGGTCAGGAACCATGAACGCTACATATTTTAAACTGTAATTCCATGAGAGCCATACTATATGTTTAAAACTAAATACAAGTAAATGTGTGCATTTTATGTAAGACCAACACTTTTAAAGTACAATAAGTCTCTGAATTCTTGTTAATAACACTGTTATGCTGTTGCTAACCAAAGATGAATAAAGTACTTCTTACCATTAATGTGACTTCTGGTGCTGCATGGTTTTGCTGATGGCTTTGTAGCCTGGTTGATACGTGGTGAGGTTAAGCTTCATGCAGGCGTTGAGACTTCCATCCATTAAACGTGATCGTAGGTTGGTCTTAATGTTCTTTAGATGTGAGAAAGACTGCTCACATGCATACATAGAGCCAAACATTGTCAGTACAGCAATACTCACACGCTGTAGTGTGTGGTATGGGACGGGAAGCACGTTCCAAGTTTTGACAATCAGCTGGTCCGTGGGATGAAGTTTTTTCATTTCTCCGCACTTGTGTTTGCTCGCCAACTCTGCATGATGTCGTGCAAGTCTTTCTAAATCTTCATTCAGTGGCTTGAACTTATTCACCCACATGTCTGAGGCCTTCAGGTCAGCAGCTTGTAGCTCAAAATATCTGACGGAGACACCAGAGATGTAACTCAGGTCGGCGCTGCCACTGCACACTCGTGTGGATGGGTGATGAACTTAAAAAGACGAGTGCGCTCACGAAATTCTCCAAAGCGCGCATTGAATGACTGCAGGAGATTAGATGTGAAGCCCGCTAGCTGCTGAAGATCAAGATGCTGAGTAGGGTCACTTGCTGTGCATGAATCTTTAAACTCTCCCAGTTTTTCAAAGTGTAGTAAACGACCTGTTTCAATGTCGGCGATGAAGAGTTCTAGCTTGTTTTCAAATGCAAACACTGCTTGTTGAAGGGATAAGACTGTATTTCCAAAGCCTTGCATTTTCACATTAAACTGGTTCAGATGTTCAGTCATGTCCACGAGATGGTAGAACTTCAGGAGCCACTCAGTGTTAGCTAACTCAGGATGCTCGAAAGTTTTTCATTTCAAGAAATGTCCGGATTTCTCTCAGACAAGCCGCGAACCGGCTGAGCACCTTCCCTCTTGACAACCAATGCACATTGCTGTGCAGAAGCAGACCAGGATAATTATTCCCAGCTTCATCTAGCAGTGTTTCAAACTGGCGATCATTTAACCCCTTCATGACCGGAGCTTTTTTCGGTTTTGCGTTTTCGTTTTTCGCTCCCCTCCTTCCCAGAGCCATAACTTTTTTATTTTTCAGTCAATATGGCTGTGTGAGGGCTTATTTTTGCGGGACGAGTTGTACTTTTGAACGGAACCATTGGTTTTATCATGTTGTGTACACAAAAACGGGATGAAAAAATTCCAAGTGTGGTGAAATTGCAAAAAAAGTGCAGTTCCACACTTGTTTTTTGTGTTTGTTTTTTGTTTGGCTTTTTTGCTAGGTTCACTAAATGCTAAAACTGACCTGCGATTATGATTCTCCTGGTCATTACCAGTTCATAGACACCAAACATGTCTAGGTTCTTTTTTATCTAAGTGGTGAAAAAAATTCCAAGCCCGTTCCATATATCTGATTATACATCATACACCTGACCAGGTAACTGTTTGGATTTGCCATATGTACTGTGTACAGATTGTTAGTACTCTGCACTATGCTATGATTGCCTGAATGGCTGCAGTATATTATGGGTGTTAATTTTGTCTATTCGGTCATGTGGGTGAACGGGACCCGGTCCTATGTGGCGTTATTATGCTGACATTCAGTGTCATTTGCCCCTGTTTGCACCATTTACTTATCCCTTGCATTTTATTGTATGTTGTTTAATAAAGATGATTTTATGGGAATTTTTGGCTGCTATTTCCTTGTTTATTTGCTTAGCTTTTTGCAGTTTCCTATATAGTCTTACATTTATACCCGTACATAATAATATTTACTAACTTGATTGTGGGTATATGCGATGTTTTCCGCTACCTCTGTATTAATCTTTTTTATCTAAGTGGTGAAAAAAATTCCAAGCTTTGCTAAAAAAAAAAAAAAAAAAAAAAAAAAAATTGCGCCATTTTTCGATACCATTAGCGTCTCCATTTTTCGTGATCTCGAGTCGGATGAGGGTGTATTTTTTGCGTGCCGAGCTGCCGTTTTTAGTGATATCATTTTGGTGCAGATATGATCTTTTGATCGCCCGTTATTGCATTTTAATGCAATGTCACAGCGACTAAAAATACATAATTCTTGCGTTTTTAATTTTTTTCACGCTACGCCGTTTAGCGAACGGGTTAATCCTTTTTTTTATTGATAGATCGGGCAATTCTGAACGCGGCGATACCTAATTTGTGTATGTTTGATTTTTTTATTGTTTTAGTTTGAAAGGGGCAAAGGGGGGGGTGATAAACTTTTATATTTTATTTTTTTTTATATTTTTAAACACATTTATTTTTCACTTTTGCCATGCTTCAATAGTCTCCGTAGGAGACTAGAAGCTGGCAGAACTCTATGTAGCAGAGGCAATGAGCAATTGCGGGCACATGTCAGCTGTTCAAAACAGCTGACATGTCCCAGGAAAGATGTGGGCTCACCGCCGGATATCGGCGTACTATTCCGCCCGATGTCGGTAAGGGGTTAAAGATCTGTCAACAATAAAGTTGACCATCTGAATGACCAGCGACATCACCTCATCAAGTTGCTCGCCACACATCTGAGCACAAAGCGCCTCTTGATGTAGAATGCAGTGAGAACTTAGGATTGGTCACTTTTCATGTTCACGAAGAAGCGCTACGAATCCTTTGGTTTTCCTTTTTTTCCTTTGGAATTCCTCTGTGCATTCCTGCTGAAAAGTACCATACTCCTCATCTTTTTTTCTTTTAGCCATCTTCTTCAATAAAAGGGTTTCTGCAATTAGCTAGCTGACTAAGTCGCCCGCTTTCCTGACCGCTAGAATGGCGCTTGAGTGAGCAGAGCTCAGTTGCTGCTAGGTTGGGGTGAGGGGAACGCCGGCTGATAGCATGGGAACGCCCTATACCTGCTGATGAGCTTGTCTCCTGTCTGCGCTTAATGATTCTGCTCCCGTTCGTGAGGGTCAGTCACTGCCACTTCTACTCCGCTCTGGTCGTGTCAACTGAGCAATGTCAGTGGCAGTTAGATGAGCGATCACTCATCTGGGGTCTTCTAAAACGGTTTATGGAAGTCAGGGAGGGTTTAGGTGAGCCATTTTCTTCTCTCCTCGGAGCTGATTTACTATACATCTGAAAGTGAATGTGAAATGTTACTATCAGTAAGCACAACACAGAGGGATGATAGCGTAATAGATATAGAGTTGTATTTCAACATGACATTCCAGCAAGCGCATGCTTCAGGGAGGAAAGAGTCACAACCAGCAGAGCGTCCAATGACACAGGTGGAGCGGGTCCAAGCACAGGTATTTGTGTTAGACCTCTTTCACACATCCGTTGTGCGCCTAACGGCGCCCTCCGGCATTTTCTTGTCCAACCGCATCCGGCGAAATGTAATGCCGGATGCTGTTTTTTTTGCATTGACTTTCATTAGCGCCGGATGGCGCCTGATGTCAGTGCGTTTTATGCGTTTTTGTCCGGATCCGGCGGAAATGTACATTCCGGCGGCCGGACACAACGCAGCATGTAACATTTTTTTTTTTTGCCATAGCCGCCTGATGTGCCTGAAGCGGCGCATCAGGCGGCCGGAAACAATAGAATTCAATGGAACCGGATCAGACTTTTGTACAATCCGGCAAAAGTTTGATCCGGATTTTGGAAATCGAGGTCTACTACTACTACTACTACTACTACTACTACTACTACTACTACTTTTTCCAGTGTCTCCGGGCATCAGAAACCCTCTTTTTCTGGGTTCAAAAGTTCAGGTCGGATCCAGCAAAAAAAACGGATCCGTTGCATCAGTTTTTTTGTTTCAGCGCCGGATCCGTCCCTTCAGGTGTTCGACGGATCATGCCTGATACAAAAAGACGGATGTGTGAAAGAGGCCTTAGGAGGCTCTTGGTCAGTCTGTAGGTGGCCCCACTGAAAAATTGTCAGTAATCAGTCAAAGCAGTACACGAGTGTTTCAGTCGATGTGGCTGGGAAAGCCTGTGTTTATATTAGCCACAATGGTATGGTAGACAGCAGTCTTTACCTTATCTTTTGCCAGGCTGCATACCAGAGCGGAAGCGGTGAGGAGATGCTGTTTGTAGGTATTGCTGTGGAGTAGATGAGGCAAGGAGAGGAGTGGAGCACTGTCCCAGCCAGTGACAGGCGCTCCATGTGGCTCGACCGGACAGGCATAGTTAAGGTGCTGCAGTCGAATCCTGTGGTAGGATGGTGACCGGAGATTGCAGGACCAGCGTGATGTCAGTGATCACGTGTAGATCACGTGACTGCCGCAGGTACAAGGCGCCATAAGGACCAAACTTATCCTACGCATTTCGGAAATCAGCGATTTTCTTCATTTTTTTTGTTAAAGATTTGTCTGAGAGCCAGATGCAGCCATCAAGAGCCACATCTGGCTCCCGAGCCATAGGTTCCCTACCCCTGACCTAACTGTTGTCTTGTCAATCCCATACTTGGTCATTTTTTCAATAAGGATAGTATGAGATACTTTATCAAATGCTTTGCTGAAGTCGAGATATACTATATATACCACATTTCCCTGATCTACCCAGTCAGTGATTCCATCATGGAAGGATATTAGATTAGTCTGGCATGACTTGTTTGCTACCAACCCATGCTGGCTCTGGTTAATTACTGTATTCTTATCCAAGTACTTACTGTCTTCCCATTTCCCGGTCTGGCCATGTCAGGGGTTAACTTTTTCAGCCTAAGTCTTGTTTTAGGTTTGCTATTTATCTCCACTGCTTCCTGCAGGTGCTGTCAGTTATAGTTTCTGCCTATGGCTTGTGTAGCTGACTCCGTTTGCCCTGATTTGTCCTGCTGCTTTTGCTGACTGAACCCGTGTCTGTTTATCCCCTTTTCCCGTCCCAACTCTTCCACTTTCGTGTATTGACTCCCTGGTTTTGACTTGGCTTGGACCCTGACCTGCTGTTTTGTCCCTTGTCTCTTGCTGACCGGTATTGACCCATTTTGCTTGTTTTTGACTCTGTGCTTGTTTATTCCTTTGGTACTGCGCTACAGACTAATATCGACCCAGCTTGTTTAACTATTCTGCTGCCACCTGGTGGTGGCCTCGCAGCTGTGCTGCAGGTCTGCTCTTGCTGTGTGTAGTCCACCCTCCACTCTATCGCCATCTGATGGAGCTTGCATCTACCTGCATTGCAGCAGCGTGATAAGGGGGACAACATTTACCCTTCTCCAATCTTCTGAGACTTCTCTTGTTCTCCAGAATTTTTCAAAGATTCTGGCTACTGGTTCTGCAATTTCCTCTGCTAACTCGTTTAGTACCCTAGCATGTAATTAATCTGGACAAGGAGATATAAATTAATTTAAATTAGATAAGTGGTCCCTCACCATCATTCTGTTTATAGATGGTGTGGATTGTTTTATTCCTTAGATATCACTGTGAAGATCAGTTGATGTTACAATTGCTTTCTTAGAGAACACAGGTGCAAAATAGAAATGTAACAGGTTGGACTTCTCAACATGATTTTTTTTTTCACCTGAGGGTTCAATGTGCTCACCACACATCTAAGGCCGGGATCACACATGTGACGAAAACGTCCGACGCTCGCATGTGAAATCCCAGCTCTGGCGCCGAAACTCGGGAGTGGAGTGCGTGGCTGCATCTATTTATATGCAGCCACTCGCTCCACTCCCGAGTGCCGGCGCCAGAGCTGGGATTTCACATGCGAGCGTCGGACGTTTTCGTCGCATGTGTGATCCCGGCCTAAATCAGTTCCCTGAGCGGTCTAGTTTCCAGCATGGTGTCTCTTGTGTGGAGTTTTCACTGTTTAGGCACATTAGGAGCTCGCCAGACGCGACATGCCGTCCGCTAATTGTTCCAGTAAATGTTGCATTCAAAAAGTCAAATGGCGCTCCTTTCCTTCTGAGATCAGTCATACACACAAACAGTGATTTTCCCCACATATGGGATATCTGTATGCTCAGGAGAATTTGCCCATCAAATATTGGGGTCCATTTTTTCCTGTTACCCTTGTGAAAATAAACAAATTGGGGTCTAAATTAAATTTTGTTGTGGAAAAAAAGTTAAATATTGATTTTTTTTTCACATAATCCAAAAATGCCTGTGAAGCTACTGAAGGGTTAATAAACTTCTTGAATGTGGTTTTGAGCACCTTGAAGGGTGCAGTTTTTAGAAAGGTGTCACTTTTGGGTATTTTCTGCCATATAGGCTCCTCAAAGTCAATTCAAATGTGAGGTGGTCCCTAAAAAAATGGTTTTGTAAATTTTTGGAAAAAGGAGAAATCGATGGTCAACTTTTAACCTTTATAACTTCCTAACAAAAAAATGTTGTTTCAAAAATTGTGCTGGTGTAATGTAGACATGTGGAAAATGTTATTTATTAAATATATTGTGTGACATATCTCTCTGATTAAAGGGCATAAGAATTCAAAGTTTGAAATTGCTGAATTTTCCAAATTTTCCTTTTTTTTTCGCAAACGCAAGTTATTTTGAAGAAATGTTACCACTATCATGAAATACAATATGTCATGAAAAAACGGCCTCAGAATCAGTGTGATCCATTGAAGCGTTCCAGAGTTTTTACCACATAAATTGACACTGGTCGGAATAGTAAAAATTGGCCCTTACCTTACCTTTTGTATTACTGCACCTAATGAGTGTGTGCTAAGGTCAGTGTGAATGGAGGAGGGACACCAGTGACATTGCTTATTGTGATTGTCAGATCCTGTTATCAGCTGTGTATAGAGATATTACCTGACATTGTAATCCTGCCTCGGCTGATAAGGAGCCTTGCTGAAAGGACCGGAAGAAAGAGTCTAAAGGTACTGTCACACTAAGCGAGATCGCTAACGAGATCGCTTAAGCGTCAGCGATTTTATGACGCAGTAGCGATCTCGTTAGCGACGTCGCTGTGTGACATGTAGCAGCGATGTGGCCCCTGCTGAGATGTCGTTGATCGCTTATGAACGTTCTGAGCCATTTTTTGGTCGTTGGTGTCCCGCTGGTGAGCCTGAATCGCTGAGTGTGACACCCTTTATGAATGACTTTACCAGCGTCGCAGGTGGGACTAGGTTTTCCCAACGACCGCAGAGGTCGTTATACAGATCGCTGATCTCTGATGAGATCTTTGTGTTTGGAATCTAACTAGTGACCATATAGCGATCGCACCCACGATCTCGCCAGGTCGTGTCGTTTTCGTGATCGCTAGTGCGATCGCTAAGTGTGACAGTGCCTTAACTGACCCCAATGGCCACTATAAAAATTATAAGAATGCTAATTTTTTTTAATGTTTTTTTTCTGACTTTATATTTCCTTTAAATTTGATGCACTAATGTATTTTTGACAACCTTACTCATGTTATATGACATTCATCTGAATACATCAGAGTATCCTACAATGCAAGGGATATACCTGTACAATGTTTTGGACTATAGATCTGTGCCCCAAATAACTCCCATTGATCTGCATCCATATGATTTATGTATGGTCTAATGACAGTAAACACCCAAGATATCTATCTTCGCCAGCAATTTCCATGGTCTGCAAAGTCTTTTTTTATCAAAAAAGCTGGTAATTTATTACTATAGAAGCCACATATATTCGAATATCTTTTGATTTCTTTTACAGGATTGTTCACTTCTAACAGTACAAGTGAATTGGTGATGTCATAATAAACAATCAAATCTTTGTCCTTATTATTTTGCAGTTATATTATTATCAAAAAGATCATTTTTCTTTCTATACTATACCAAATCCACAAATAATTAGTATTCTGAAATATAGAAGTATAAAGTATGGAAACGTATAGCATAAAAACAAGTTAAATAATATAAAAAAATATATATTATTAAACAGTATAACAGAAGATACATACCCAGATATTAATATTTCAGGCTAATACCAGTATAGATTCCTAACATAAATGGATGTATTTGGAGAAGAATGATTTCTACCCAAGATCATGTATTTTTTTTTCGCAACACTCATCAAGAACACGTATGTGTCATATGGCAAACGTTTGTAGCTCATTCATAAAGTCTTGTTATTGTTGCCTTAGGGAGTGATTTCATCACAGACGGTAAGTCATAGTTTAGTACGCTCTCCTTGGAAGCGTCCCTACACACCCGCCCATACATAGGGCCCGGCGATCCCATGTAACAGCAGCATTTTCTCCTCTGGCTAATGTATTCTCCACTCGTTCTGTCTAGACGGAATTCGCACCGTATCGCTGACTGTTTTGTGACTTAATAAACAGTCCAGTTGTTTAAGGCTGACATCCCGCTTTGTCATATTACCTGATCTGTTCTCCTTTATGCTTCTTTTGACACAATGCTGATTGAAGTCTTCAAAGCAGAGTTTGTAGGGGAAAAATAAATGAATCATTGGCCGGCTGTGGCTGCTTTCACCCATTACTCAGCTGTCTAGAAACAGGACCTATCAGATTTCTGCAGAGTACTGACTTCGTAGTGACATGCACGAAGAATAGCGGTTTTATTAGATAATTGGGGAAGAACTTTATTATAATGATTAAACCATATCCACTACTGTTAGACAATTGGAGTTGCTTTCCCCTAGTAATGCAAAAGTTCAGATTCTAAATTAAAGGCTGCGCTACATGTAATGGCCTCCTTCTATGGCCCCAGGACTCAAGAAATTTGCTTGTCCGGCTTGTTAGACAACTGATATCATCTAAAGTGGATAATTGCACTGAAGGAGAAGACTCTTATCTTATGTTTATTGGTCAATTACTAAGATGTGTAATCTATGGCCAGCTACTGTGCAAAATGTTGGATTGCAAGAGCTTTTTTTTATTGAATGATTATTCCCAAGATAGCTATGTCCTATCCATAACATAGGGGATAAGTTACTGAACAATGGGGGTCAGTCTGCTGGACCCCTGGTAATTGCGAGAACGGGTCTCTGGAACCCGGAACTGGGCTCTCCTGAGCCTTGTCTTGAATGGAACGGCGATGTGCATGCTTAACCTAAACTTCATTTATTCTCTATAGGACTGTTGGAAATAGCTGAGCATTGTACTTGGCTTTTTCCAGCATTCTCATTGACAATTAATGGAATAGAGGTCTCCTAACCCAAATTTGACAGTCTCATATATTTCTATGAGGCTGTCACTTGGAGTCAGGAGACCCATACCCAGTCCATGCATTACGGTCAGTACTCAGTCCGTGATTCATGGATGTCTGCATTCGGCCTTAGACAACTGTAGATATATGCTATATATCCTAAAGCCATAATCTGGGACATTTTCTAATACCACATTGAAATGGTAATAAATCTGAGATCCAATAACAGTCTCCTTAAAATCATCATCAGATAAGGAGATGAGTTGATGCCACATTCAGAAGATATCGGTATGGCCAGTACTGCTAACCCCTGTGAAACCATGATGCCATCTACTGTATATACAGAATGTTCTCAATATTCCAAAATCTTGTACTCCTTGTTTACTTATCGTAATATACAGTGGCATGTAAAAGTTTGGGCACCCCTGGTTAAAATTACTATTATTGTGAAGATTTAAGCAAGTTGAAGATGAAATTATCTCTAAAAGACCTAAGTTAAAGATAGCACATTTCCTTTGTATTTTAGGCAAAAAAATATAAATATTTTCATCATTTACATTTTAAAAATTAAAAAAAGAAAAATGGGCCAATGCAAAAGTTTCAGTACCCTACATGATTAGTACCTATTATCACCCCCTCTTGAAAGTATCACAGTATGTGAACGATTTTTCCAGCCTGCCAAGAGTCTTTAAATTTTTGGTTGACATATTTTCATCCATACTTCCTTGGAAAATTCTTCCAGTTCTGTGAGATTCCTGGGTCGTCTTGCATGCACTGTTATTTTGAGGTCTAGCCACAGATTTTTAATGATGTTCAGATCAGGGGACTGTGAGGGCCATTGTAAAACCTTCAGCTAGCGCCTTTGGAGGTATTCTATTGTGGATTTTGACATGTGTTTAGCATCATTATTTATTTGAAGAAGCCATCCTCTTTTCAACTTCAGCTTTTCTACAGATGATGTTATGTTTGCATCAAGAATTTGTTTAAAGTTCATTGAATCCATTCTTTTCTCTACCTGTGAAATGTTCCCAATGCCATTGGCTGCAGCACAACCCCAAAGCATGACTGATCCACCCCCCTTGCTTAATGGTTGTCGAGATGTTCTTTTTCTGAAATTCTGTGCCCTTTTTTCCTGCATTATTGTAGCCAAAGAGTTCTATTTAACCTCATCAGTCCACAGGACTTGTTACAAAAGGCTTGTTTTGATGTTATTTTGCGTACATTTGATGCTGAATTTTATGGTGACGACACAGGAGAGGTTTTCTTCTGATGAGTGTTCCATGAAGGCTATATTTGTGCAGGTGTCTCTAAACAGTAGAACAATGTACCACAACTCCAGGGTCTGCTAAATTTTCCTGAAGATCTTTAGCAGTCAAGCGGGGGTTTCTAATTTGCCTCTCTAGTAATCCTATGAGCAGCGCTCACTGAAAATTTGCTTGGTCTTCCAGACCTTATCTTGACCTCCACTGTTCCTGTTAACTGCCATTTCTTAATTACATTTCGAACTGAGGATAGGGCAACTTGAAACCACTTTGCTATCTTCTTATAGCCTTCTCCTATTTTGTGGGCCTACACCATTTTCATTTTCAGAGTGCTAGGCAGCTGCTAAGAAGAACCCATGGTTGTTGTTTTTTGGCACAAGATTAGAGGAGGCTGGGTTTTTATAAAGCTGGGAAATTTGCATCACCTGTCCTTTCCTAATGATGATAGTGAACAATGCATAACCCTAACAGGCTAATTAAGGTCTGAATCCTTGGTCAAAGTTATCTGAGCACACAAATCTCCAAGGGTGCCCACACTTTTGCATCTGCACATTTTCCTGTTTGTAATTTTTAAATTGAAAAAAAAAAGACTTTCTTTTGCCTAAAATATAATAAAATACACAGGAAATGTGTTATGTTTAACTTTAGGCCTTTTAGAGATCATTTCATCTTCAACTTGCTTAACTGTTTACATTAACAGTAATTTTAACCAGGGGTGCCCAAACTTTTATATGCCACTGTATATTGTAGTGAGATCCTCTACTTACCTTGGATTCTGCTCTGCATAGGCCATCACATTGTTTGGACTCTGGACAAGTGACTGGCATGAACCAGTCAGCAGTAAGTGATACCACATCTTGACCTTTACACTTCTGCAACAGGTTAATGACATGTAACTCCGCTATGTGAATGGGAGGTGTTGTCTGACTTAACTGTAGTTGTGTAGAGAAAATTCTTTACTGGATGCATGGAAACACATGGGCTGGAGACAAATAGATTACATACTACACATAGACTTCAAGATCTGCAAATGTCTTGTACCTATATTGTTATTATGGGGCAGAGTCGCTATTAAAGTCTGCTGAGCCGAATACTGCTGGGCATTAAATGGCAGTATATTAATAATGTCCTCGGAATTCGGTGGTTACAAGGCTGATTCATTCCAAATAACGAACAGTGGAAAAAGTAGGTAGAGCCTGTATACTGTATAAAATGGAGGAAATGAGTATATAATGGAAGTCAAATTATTTATAGGACTGATTGGAATCTGTTTGCCAGGAAAGTAATTCAAAGAAGAAAAAAGTGCATTTGTCAGCAAAATCTTTAAAGAGGGGGTGTTATTAATGGTAATTGCAGCTTGATAACCCTGAAATGTATGAATGATTGTGCCATATGGAAATGGTACAATGTATTTTCTATCTAGTCTGACTGACACGTATTAGAGTGCAAGCTTTGGGTAAAGTGATCGGAGTCCTCACAGCAATCATAAGGTAGTAACTGGTGCAAGAGAATGGATGTAACACGTGCTTTTTGCATTTTCCAGAGGAGATCTGTACACTGGTGATTGCAGAGACGTTCCCAGAAGACGCTGGAGTGTTCACGTGCACAGCGAGAAATGACTATGGCTCGGTGACCAGCAGCGCACAGCTGACAGTGCTTTCTGGTATGTTGTTATATACTGATCCACTCGCAGAAACGCAGAATTATGGCAACATTGAAGACTATGGCGACATTATTCTGATTTTACTATATATTGCATTGTGTGAAATCGTGTGAATTTTCTAAAACTTGATTTTTTTTCTAATGTGCTACTTTTTAAAAGTCAAGATACAAAAGAAAACTCAATTTTTTTTTCCGACCAGTGGCAAAATAATTAGGAAGATATCTAAAGCCAAGGAAAATACTTGACAGATTTGGTAACGTTAATGTAAAGTGTGGGGGAGTCAGAAACATTCTGGATTTGTTTTACTATCAGTTTTACATTCTTTGGCATCCATGGTGATCCATCTTCTGCCCGTCTTCTCTAAGCTGAGCTTTCCCCCCCCCCCCTGAAGATTGATAATTTATTATCTAGAAGTCATTCTAAACTATTTTGCTAAGATTAGAACTGGGAAAAAAATTGTGCAGTGACATTATGGAAAAATCAATACTGCTATGGGTTTTTGGGGTTTTGTTTGTATGATTACATCAATACCAAATTTGCATATTTTTTTGTTAAGTGTAAAAAAAAAAATAATAGTTCAGTAATTTGTAGAATAAAATTATTTTGGATTGTGTTGCCATTTTCCGAGAACCATAACGTTTTAATTTTTCCGTTGAATGTGCTGTGTGACAGATTTTTTTTTCTGCATGATGAGCTGATTATTTTATTGATACCAATCTGCATACACAATATATACCACCTATGATGAATCTGTTTTAAAGAAACACGTCTGTAGCTAATTTGGACCCTCGGTGATTGTAATTAGGCATATAGGAGGAAGGATGGATGAGACCCCTCCAACCAGCCATTGGGAGGGTTAGTGATGAGCATAAGTGCTCGTTACAGGAGCTTGCCTAGGGGGCTCGGGTATGCAGAGTATCGCGGGTGCTCGAGTGATATGTTTGAGTCCCCTCGGCTGCATATTTTGCGGCTGTTAGACAGCCACAAAACATGCTGGGATTGCCCAACAAATACCGACAATCCCCACATGTCTTTTTGGCTGTCTAACAGCCGCAAAACATGCAGCCACGGGGACTCGAACATGTCACTCGAGCACCCGCGATACTCTGCATACCCGAGCCCCCTAGCCAAGCTCCAGTAACGAGCACTTGTGCTGATCACTAGTGAGAGTCTTTCCAGGAACATTTGTGTCGTATCAAGACAGGTGTGGTTATCCTGGTACCCGTTCTACTGCTGCTGAATGAGACAGTTGTCGAGTGGTAGTAGATTTGTTCCAGTGTGTCAGGATTAGTTTGGGCAATGTGAGTCAGAAAATGTAATACATTGCATTGTATACCTACTGGCCAATGTGTGTATATGAAAGTTAAGTGATTATTCTCCTCACAACAAGCTGCCATAGAGATGGCTGAGAGGAGCCTCCCAGCTCAGGGCTCGCACACTTCCTGAGGTAACTTCCAGTTCTGGGAGATTCAAGCTGCTCCCAGCATAGTTTCCATGCCAGTCCACGCTGGGGGGACATTTTCTCATAATCTCCTCCACAAAGGAGTGAAGCCTCATCCAGTCAGGAGAGATAACGCTGCACATGTGCTCTCCTGCATGCTGGTTATCCTGTTTGCTTCTAGCCTGGACCAGATCCTTGTGACGTCCGGCGCACCAGTCATTACAGCTGCCACACCACCGACTTTGTTTAACCTACCCCCTGTAAATGGGAACGGTAGGCTCAAAACTGTGAGTACTTCCACACTTCAGTGTGTTTCCACAGAGAGCCAATCTGTGATGGTCCCTCCATCAGTGTAATATTTCTTGGACTTCGCATAACACTTCCTCTAATAGCAAGTGAAGAGAACTCTGCTCCAGCCGCCCAGAGAGGCCATAACCTTGCTTGCATCATGAGGAGAGAAACATTAATATGCACAATATACTGTGAACTTTGCCTTTACGAGAGAGACTGTACCCCGTTACCTCTTTCAGTAAAATGTTATGTTTACAGATTCACCCGTGTGTCAGGCTGCTTGAGATTGCACAAACAGCACGGGAGCTCCAAAACCTGCACCCAGACACCACCGCTACAGGAGTGCCCTAGGGGGGTCCTATACCATCCACAAGTGCCACCTCCCGCTATTGACAGTTGTTGTGGACACGAGGGAAGTGTTGAGGGGTCCAGCGACCCACTTCAGCTACCATGACATCATTATCTGCTGCCAGTGGGACTACAAGTCCCAGCTGGCCCCTCTGCAACATCTGGCACCTCCTCAGTAGCCCACCACACAGGGACCCAACTATAAGCAGAGTGGAAACATCCAGAAATATCCTTTTTTATCTATTGCAAATGGAGACACTGATTTGGCTTTTATCCTAAGTCATATTACAAGACTCGTTAAAGGGATGATTGTGACTTGTAGGATCGCTACTTCCAATAGGTGGCGCTATAGAGTGCAAGTCCTCTTTTTTTGAAGAGGCAATTTGCATACTTTTTTATCTAGGAACATTTGTGGACATTTCTGCATAAGTCTGGTGAGATTGTTCATGTTTAATTATCATCAATACCGGCCTCAATGCAATGTACCATTTCTATTTGTTTGCCTAGACACAAAGGGTTGACTTACCAGACGCATACTGTTATAGTGAGGCTTGATAGGTGGTATATATTGGGTATGCTAGTGCACCTATTTTTGTAGATGATACTGATGTGCCTATGTATAAATTGTGAGTAAAGTAAACTTTGCACACACCAAGATGCTGAAGTGAAAATATTTAATATGATCCACATACAGTAGTAGGATATAAACAAACATTTCGGTAACTTAGACCTTCCTTAGTGAACTGACTGCAGCATAAGGTATAGAGAGGAGAAATTGCTCCCGGTAATATCTGCTCCTGGAGGGTTTTTTTCATCCTATGTATAAATTGTGGTCTTTATTTTCTTTTTTGTGTGTATTATTGTTTGTTTTAGGTCCTTCTGACCAACTTTTGCCTATTTTATGTGACCTAAGAAAGGTTAAGTTTTAATTGCCATATATATTGTCATATATATATTGGTGGGTCATTTTAAGACAAATATAGTTGCTATTTTTTCATTTGAAAACGCCTAAAGTCAATATGAGGAATTTCAAATGTTTCATCACAGATTTTACCTTAGGACAGATCATTGTAGCAATTACAATGATCAAGAAATTGTTCCATTGGTCCTATTTTTGGGATCTAACCTTTATGATCACCATTTTGCAACAATCATTGCTATAATGTGACATGAATGATTGATAGATACTAAGTATTTGTGAAGTCCGCCCTGCAATTTGTGATCTGTAATCTGTGCTGGTGTGCCTGTACAGGATGAACCTAATATAAATGTCCATCTTTTGTGTTGTGTAGGGCTTAATTCATGTAAAATTAATGTAGTAAGTTGATGAGTAAATACTGGCAGAATTACACTTCAGGTCAAGCTTGTAGCTTTGGAAAGGCACTTTAGAATATTTTATTCTGTGGCAGAAAGAAGACTTGGCTACCACCAAAGAATATGGGCTACCTCGGGAAACATTAGTGTTGGTAATCTTGCTAGTTCCAAATGACATAGTGTGGACGATGCAGTAGTACCACAACTTTGCATCTGGAACTACGGTATATTATTATATCTTAAAGAATGAAAGGCCTAAAATAACCAGCCTGAAGATTTACCAGCCTTTCCAATGATAAATGGACAGATTACACCAGAGATTTCCTTTTCTGAAACCACATTTGATATTGTTTTATTACTGGAACACTAGCAGACGTTCTGGAGAACTTCCATGTTATTTCAAGGTGAATCTTTTTTTTTTTACTTTACAAACTTTTTTCTCTTGTTCATAGCAAATAATGAGCAGACCAGAAGTGATGTGTCAAGTGGAGAGATTAGTGGTTATGATTTCCAGAAACATCCATTCTCTTCTCCAACAGCAGCTAAAAGTAGTGGCCTTGAAATGTCATCAAAGAAAACATTGGAGTGTGTTCAGCCCAGTCATCCAGACTCCAAGCCTAATGTGGAAAGAAGTCATCTGCAACTTAATACCCTGGAACGGAAAAGTAACGGTGTTCACAGTAATAATGGTGTAAATGGGAATCAAGAGAGCAAGTACTATAATGCCATATCTCCTACTACATTGACATCTCCGACCAAAGAACCACCACCTGTGCCTTCCAAGCCTAAACTGTGAGTACTACCATGTACTTTCCGTCATTCATGAGCCATGATTCATTAGATTTTTTTTGTGTTGTAGTAGTTAGCAGATTTTTTTTTGTATTGGTTTATTAATGGATTCAAGATCTTCCTATTTTCCTCTTTCAAGACCAGGCAGATTTTCAAGTTTTTCGTATACGCACAGGATTTTAAGCGCTCCAAAATGTTTTCTCCATTGGATATTCTAATAATTTCTGCCTCTTTTCTTTGTGAAGCATGGGGCCTAATTTTTTGTTATTGTGGTATTCCTTTTTTAATGCTGATATTTGGACCTGTATAATGAAAAGAAAGATATACATGCCTGTCTTTCACATTTTTTTTTGTATTGTATTGTTTTCTTTATTTATGGTCAAAAGGACCACAAAAATATATTTCCAATACGATTTCCCTAACTATTATTTTATATATTGGACACAAGAGGTTTTTTAACAGGGCCAGTGTTAGTATCAGTGATTCAAACTTGCTATGACTTTCTTTTTTGTGTGTTTTTTTTATTCATTTATTTCACATTATGCTTTCATAATGTCAGAAAACACCTTTTTTGGGTGCATTGCAACATTACAATACATTTATTTTATACCTTATTTCCTCTGTAACTGGGGCTAGAATTTAAGCTCTAGTTACAGGGCAAACTCTGCTTCCTGCCTGCATTTATAGTACTGATCCAGGTCTGTTAGAATCCAGCAGCTTGCTGATCTAGAGGAGGAAATGCTTCCTGATCTGTAGACAGTCATTAGGTAGTAGAGTAGTAGTAAAACATCTCTGCCTTCTATATGTGGAGTCAAGACTGTGCAGCTGCTTAATATGCAGAAACATTTTACAACATCATTGTATATTAATATGCTGACCATCTCAACATTTAACTTATATGAGTGGTTGAAAATAGTTATTAGTTGGTAAGTAGATGTTAGTAGAGCTCCAATATTTCAATGTAATCTTCAAATAACCCGAAATATGCTATGGATAAGAATAGACACCCTTCACACACAAGCGTTATTGGGAGTAGACGCTGCTAAAAGTATGTCCTAAGCTGTTAAAATTGGAGGAACCACAATTGTGCTACTATTGGGCGAGGTGGTGACTGTGTAACCAGGTAAAATGTTATACTAGTAATATATTGCTATCAACTTTAGCATAGTTTCATTAGACATGATAGTTTCCAAATTTATGAACCTTGAGCCAAAATTAGCATAAAAAAAACTAAACAACAAATGAATTATAGTTCTCATCAAAATAGAGTTTGCAAATTGAATATTAATGACAGAGATGAGAAAAACGTTTGTAAATCCAAATTAATGATTTTCTCATTGTAAGCAGTTTTATTTTATAATTGTATTTGTATATTATTGTTCCTACATGTATTGTATTGTATTGAGCCATAAAATCCTAGATATTAAAAGTAGTGATAAGCGAGTATGCTCGTTGCTTGGGTTTTCCTGAGCATGCTCGGGTGATCTCCGAGTATTTGGGCGTGCTCGGAGATTTAGTATGTGTCCCGCAGCTGCATGATTTGCGGCTGCTAGACAGCCTGAATACATTTGGGGATTGCGTGTTTGTTAGAGAATCCCCACATGTCTAGTAGCAGCAAATCATGCAGCTGCGTCGACACATACAAAATCTCCGAGCACGCCCAAATACTCGGAGACCACCCGAGAATGCTCGGGAAAACCTCATTCACACACACTTTGGGATGTCAATCAAGGAACATGGAGTGTGATTTCAACTGTGACTGTTCACTTCTGAAACTCCGCCCAAATGACCAGAGCCAGGTAGCACACAGCATGGATATCACTTCATTTTCTCTCTGCACCATAAGGTCCCCTTACACATCATCCAGCGCCTCTGATATCAGCAGAATTGGCCATTAGTCTAATATGTATAATATCCTGACAAATTGTATTTCCGATAGACAATCCTTTTGTTCTCCAAGTAATAAGTAGGATCTGGTAGTTGCTCACTCATAGAAAACATGGGAGGTCTGGCTGAGCTTACACATTCCTTTGTATGAAGGACTCAAGTGAGATAGATGTTGGTCAAACAATCATTCGGACAACAGCTATCTCCTGTGTATGGAGGACTTCACCCTTCTCATTTACACAAGGGTAACAGGGTCCCTTAAAACAATTGTGGATAAAGTTGTAGAGTAATTATAAAAAGTAAATATTGGATCTGATGGTCCATATGGGGTAAATGACAGAATTATTTTAATCAGGACTGGGGACAAGAATAAATCAAGTGATGTGCATGGAGAAACCTACAAGAACATTTGCGATCTACAACATTTTGGGGATATTAAAATGTCCAATATTTCTAAATACTCATTTATCTGGCATTATGCTGGTCCCTTTTGTGGACAATTTAGCCAAAAATCATATACCGTCAACATTTTTTTTCCCTGTACACACTAGAAAGCAATAATAAATCCTATAGCTTATAAGTAATACACTTCTACAGCTCTGAGTACTAATATGATGCTCTAAATAGCATTTACTACAAAATAATAATTTCAATCACAATAAACTGCACAAGCTTTTTCAGCTTCCTAAAAAAATCACAGAAGCATCAATTTTCATTTACTCAAGAGTGGAAACAGGGGCCCTAATATTTATTGTCCAGGATGTCTAGACTGTTGACTGCCCTGAAGTTGCCACCTTGTACCTGCACACAACGTCTACTGTTGACTTTTCCTGCGGTTACACATTTATGTGTTCTTCAGCGTCCATCTATATTACAGTTCACTTGCTTTAAATACATTGTTATTATATGTTTATTACACTTCTCTGGGTGAATATTTGTATTATGTGGAACAATCTTTGTGGTTGCGTTGTTCTGTTTGAAACACAGACATTACTCAGGCTGTGATATAAATCACATTGTACATGAGGAGACCATAGAAGGATCAGTCCAGGTCTTATTTCTAACCACATGGCTAAACCTCAAGCCAAAATAGCTGCCAATAAAACGGACAAACTTGACGGCTCAGGATACATCATCCCAGACTTGGCTAATTATATAAGAATACAAATTCTGATGTTTTTAAAGAAGAATGTGCTTACTCCTAAGGAACTATTGTCTGTGCTCCCCATACCGCTGAAATATTACCTGACCTGATGGGTGCTTATGGATCCGCCGCTGGGCCACTATTCACTTACTATAAAAAGATTGAGGGCAGAGGTCTTTGTCGGAATACTTACGGGAATGTGTCATCAGGATTTTATGCTTGTTTGATTTTTAAGTAAATGTTCACACTTGACATTTGATGCAGTTCCTACTCCTTTCACCAGCCACATGTACATACAGTACAGACCAAAAGTTTGGACACACCTTCTCATTCAATGATTTTTCTGTATTTTCATGACTATGAAAATTGTAGAATCACACTGAAGGCATCAAAACTATGAATTAACACATGTGGAGTTACACATTACACTTTACAAAAAAGTGTGAAACAACTGAAAATATGGCTTATATTCTAGATTCTTCAAAGTAGCCACTTTTTGCTTTGATTACTGCTTTGCACGCAGAAAAGGAGAACGGATGGACTCTACATGCCTGGTTCCCACCGTGAAGCATGGAGGAGGTGGTGTGATGGTGTGGGGGTGCTTTGCTGGTGACACTGTTGCTGGATTAGGGTTAGGGATGTGTTGTAGTTAGTGTTGTGGCTTGTGGTTAAAAACTTATGGTTAGGTTTGGGATGAGGGTTAGCGGTGTGTTGGGGTTAGGGTTGGAGTAAGACTTGGGGGGGTTCCACTGTTTAGGTACATCAGGTTTCATCAGGTACATCCAGACAATTTTGCTTTCAAAAAGTCAAATGGTGCTCCCTTCCTTCTGAGCCCTGCCATGCCCCCAAACAGTGGCTTTCCTCCACATATGGGGTATTGGCGTACTCAGGAGAAATTGCACAACAAATTTTGTGGTCCATTTTCTCCTGATACCCTTGTGAAAATAAAAAAGTTTGGTTCCAAATTAATTTTTTTGTGTAAAAAGTAAAATGTTCATTTTTTCCTTCCACATTGCTTTAGTTCTCATGAAGAACCTGAAGGGTTAATAAACTTCTTGAATGTGGTTTTGCACACCTTGAGGGGTGCAGTTTTTAGAATGGTGTCACTTTTGGGCATTTTCTGTTATATTGACCTCCACAAACTCACTTCAAATGTGAGGTGGTTCCTTAAAAAAAATGGTTTTGTAAATTTTGTTGGAAAAACTTCCTAACAAAAATAAATTGTTTCCAAAATTGTGTTGATGTAAAGTAGACATGTGGGAAATGTTATTTATTAACTATTTTGTGCAATATGACTTTCTGATTTAAGGGTACAAAAGTTAAAAGTTTGAAAATTGCAACATTTTCAAAATTTTTGCCAAATTTCTGTTTTTTCATAAATAAATACAAGTCATATCTAGGAAATTTTACCACTAACATGAAGTAAAATATGTTACGAAAAATCAGTCTCAGAATCCGTGGGATACGTTGAAGCGCTAGAGAGCTATAACTTCATAAAGTGACAGTGGTCAGAATTGTAAAAATTGGCCTGGTCCTTAAGTACCAAACTGGCTCTGTCACTAAGGGGTTATTATCCCTATGTGGATTTGGATTTTCTATCATCAACCAGCACCGCAGATTCTCCACAGTTTTCCCTTTACAAGTAATCTGAACAGAACAGGAAATGTTAGCCTAAAACTAGGCCTTGGCCTTTGTTAAAGGAAATCTGTCACCCCATTTTAGCCATTTCAGCTAAAGATATGACTGAATAGTGCGTCCCATTAGCAAGCTATCGTTATGTATGATATATCCAGATACCCCCGTTTTGATAGCAAAATACCTTTGTAAACTTGGGATTCTTTTCTGTAAATCAGGACGGTCCGGTCCGGAGGGCGGCGTTTTCTGTCTTCTCCCCCCCCCGCCCCTCTGCATCCCTTGCGTATCGCCGTCTGTGAATAGTACAGACGGCGTTCTGCTTCCCGCGATAGCGCTTTTCAAATTCCCCCCGCGATGCGCAGTGTACTTTGCCCAACAGTGGGCAAAGCATAAAGTCATGACAGCTCATGCGCAACTCTTTCCTTGCCCTGGAAATGACTGCTTGCCTTGGATGACTTCCGGGGCAAGGAAAGTTAATGACAATAGTTGCGCATGTGCTGTCATGATTTTATGCTTTGCCCACTGTTGGGCAAAGTACACTGCGCCGTCTGTGCTATTCACAGACGGCGATACGCAAGAGATGCAGAGGAGCGGGGGGGAGAGAAGACAGAAAACACCGCCCTCTGGACCGGACCGCCCTGATTTAAAGAAAAGAATCCCAACTTTACAAAGGTATTTTGCTATCAAAACGGGGGTATCTGGATATAAGCTACATACCGATAGCTTGCTTATGGGACGCACTATTCAGTCATATCTTTAGCTGATATGGCTAAAATGGGGTGACAGATTCTCTTTAAAGCGAACCTGTCAGCAGTTTTGGCTGATATAAGATGTGGCCACTGCTTTTCAGGGCTTATCTACAACATTCTATAATGCTGTAGAGAAGAAAAATAACTTTTATTATACTCACCTGGGGGGTGGTCCTGTCCGATGGGTGTTGCCGGTCCGGCGCCTCCCATCTTCTTATGATCACCGCCCTCCTGCTTGCTTCATGGTCCCCGGCATCGTGCAGAGGAAAGTACTGCAGTGCGCAGGCGCCAGGAAATGTCAGAGAGGCCCGGCGCCTGCGCACTGCAGTACTTTGCTCTGCCCTCAACAGGGCAGATAAGTACGCCTGTACAGGAGCACGATGCCAGGGAGCCATGAAGCAAGCAGTAGGGCGGCATCTCAAGAAGATGGCAGGCACCGGACCCGGACCTGCAACTCCCATCGGACCGAAACGACCCACGGGTGAGTATAATAAAAGTTATTTTTCTTATCTTTCAGGTCGGATCGTGGGCTTATCGACAGCATTATAGAATGCTGTCGATAAGCCCTGAAAGGCGGTGGGCACATCTTAAATCGGCCAAAACAGCTGACAGGTTCCCGTTAAAATTGCAACATTTCTATTTGTTTTTTTTTCTTACTTTTTAATAAGGATTGTGATTGGAAAACTAAAAAAATTAGGAAAAATGTTTAAAAAAATGCTTTTTACATAAAAATCTAATCAACAGATCTTTTTCTATTGATACATTCCCTTTATGCTAAATCAATATATTTTTCCTTTGGTCTATAGACATTATTGAGACTGGATACATAGCCATGACAGTCAGATCATGACTGCTGTCATTAAATGCAATTCAGACATTTTATTTATTTTACTCACTTATACAGCGCCATTAATCCTATGGTGCTTTACACTAACATCGCTGTCCCCATTGGGGCTCACAATCTCAATTCCCTATCAGTATGTCTTTTGAGTGTGGGAAGAAACCAGAGCACAAGGAGTATGTATGTAACATATGTTGTAGGTTCTCGCCACACAAACACAGGGAGAACATACAAACTCCTTGCAGATTTTGTCACTGGTGACATTTGAACCCAGAACACCAGCGCTGAAACGTAACAGTGCAAACCACTGGAATATTTGAGACTGCATCTGCCTAGAACAGTCTGTACCTTCAGATCAGGGTTTGTTCTTAAAGTCTATTTATCGTAAAAGTAATTTATAGAGCACAAAACCAGAGCACAATGGTTTCAAACTACCTTCATAAGTAATCAACAGATACTGACTTGTAGCTTATTATTAAAGTGAACCTGTCAGTAAGATTAATTCTTCTAAACTGTCTGTGTGAGCATGCAGGTCATAGAAAGCGGAATAAAACGATACCTTGATATCTGCGATCCAATGTCTTATTCCAGAGAAATCCATGCTTTTCTCATATGTAAATGACCTTTCCGGACTATGGGCCGGACACTAATCTGCATGAGAATCTGCCTCCAGAGATTATTATAAATGAAAGGGCTGTAAAAGGGTCGATATATCTCACGCGGGTAACACCCTCTTTCATTTAAAATAACACCTGGAGGCAAATTCTTACTCCATCAGGGCTCATGTCTGGGTTCCGGTTGGGATACAGTTTTTCTGGGATTCCGACAGATACCCTATGTAGTGCTTGGCACATAGCACTACACAAGAAATGATCCTAGCCTAAAAGTGTTTGGCAGTAAAATAAATAATAAATAAGTGGTCGTAAAATTGTAAGTTATGTTGGCAACATTTTTTATGTCCACCAGCCTGTGTAGAAGGGGCTTTCTGACTTCTCATTTCAATAGATAAGCCAGCCCTCTTCTCGGTCGTAGCTGATGTTTAGCCAGAGAAGAAAGGTGGCTTTATTGAGGCATCAACATGCGCAGATGTTTCTTCTCTAATGCAACTGATGCAAGAGTTGCTCCTCTTTTACTCTTAAAGGGGCTCCCTTTCAGAAAACTCTCCTTCATAGTTTGCGGTAGCTATAAAAAAATAACACACTGCACCATTTCTTCATCGCTGGCATCTGCTATTTGTCTACCGAACTGACGTCATGTCGACAGTGCTACAACCAATCAATGAGCTCAGTGTCTTGTGCCATCTGCACAGGCAGAGCCATTAGGCTCACTAATTGGCTGCAGTGCTGTTGACATGATGCCATCGCTGCAGACAAACAATAACAACCAGGCAGTGGTGGTGAACTGGACCCTCAATATGTTTTTCTTTATAGCTACTGCAGACTATAAAGGAAAGTTTTCTGAAATAATAGTGAGTGGGGAAAAAATGTTCTGCTGGAGCAAGAGATTGTTTGTATACTCCAATAGAAATGAATGGGGAAAAGTTGCAAATTTCCATGACAATTGTTCTTCTCTTACAATCTGTGGATTAGAATAAAGTTAAGTGACATATCTTGTGCAGCAGTTGACTCATCTACGGTAATTTTAGTTGTCGCCTGACTGTAGTTTGTGTGCATTGGTGTTAGGCCGCCTAATTTGTGATGATTGTAAGGGTCCTGCTATGGCCACGGTGTACGTGCGCACATGATTTCCTCTAGTTTATATGATTGACATAACTACCAAATAAACAGAAAATAACATTCCGCTTGCTGCAATCTGCAGCTTGTAACAGTTATCATTTGTGTTTCCATGAATTAAATTTCTGTTTCTGGAAGAAACTCTGCAGAATGAAGTAATTTGAATCAGAGAAGACTTGTGATAGTAATAATGGACCTGTGTATATTGTAGATTGGAATCAAGTTGTAAAATGAGAAGAATGTGTTATGTCCTCACTTATATAAATCAATTGACTATAAATATTTAGTTTGTAGATTGATGAGGTTGAAAACATGAAGCTAAAGATTTCTACTGAATACATGGCACCATTAGTCATACACCATGCAAATCACAAACTCCGCGGCACCACACATGGCATCCAATATTTGACAAGTTTACACGATGTAGCGATCACTTATTATTTGCAGGAGGCTAGAGATGCCTGTATATGGTTGAAACATTTGTTATTCCGTCTTATTTTGCTTTAATTACTGTATTGTTAACGTTGTTACTTATGACTTGTGTTTTGAAACTGTTAAACTGTAAAGCGCTGCGGAATATGATGGCGCTATATAAATAAAGATTATTATTATTATTTCAGCCTCCATACAGGCTTTTTAATCTTTAATACGCACAACATAAATGGTCACAATTCACAAAAACAACAAAAGGAACATTCTCATGTCAATCTCCAGCCGACATCAAGCCGCAAACAGATGTAAAACAGGGTTTTGTAGAGGTTCTGCAGCTTTTGTGACAATGTATTATATGAAATATCCCAAAGCTTATAAAGATCCTTTAAAGGATATTCCAACAAATTACATTTATGGCACATCCATACTATATGCCCTGAACGTTTAATATTCGATTTACCACATATATATATTAAACTCCTATTTAGGCCTTTTTCAGACATCCATCATAGGTAATTACGTCTGTGAAAGGTGAAATGGATTCTGCAGCAGTTGAGGTGCGTATGGCGTGCCATGTCCAGCAGTCATCCTGTGGATGTACGCCAATATACAAGTGGCATGGATTGCTCAGCTCTATTGTAGCAATAACAACTTTTGTGGGAATGTAGAGGGATACCTTAGCAGGGTAGGTTTGGCCTCCTAACCTTCATCATGCTTTGTATGCAGCTAAAATACATATTTTAGCAAAACTTTATGGATAAAAGCTTGTCACAAAATCCTGTACATGTCACAAAGCTCTGCCACATCACAGTAGGCAATAAAGAGTGGTACAGATAGATGGTGAATAAATGAGATCTGCTTCCATTTAGTGCTAAACCCCATCTGAAACCAATCTTCATTTAGTGGCTTGCTTACTGTAATCTCATTCATGTGTTGATAATCTGTAATGAATTTCAATTTGAACAATGAGCTAAACAAACACAAGCAAAGTTCTCATTTTATTTGGTTATTTCTGATGATTTCTATATAATTTTTATTATATATCTATACATAAAAAATGGAGGCAGCACATCCAAAATTAGAAAAATATGCAAAATTCAGGAGGCATTAGTGACGGCAAGTTGAGGACCTTTTTAATATATTTCTAAAGGTGCTATTGACATGACATTCTCACCAGATGTCAGTAACAACCCATCCAATCCACACAGGCAAAGAAATCAAACCATAGATGTCCAGAAATTGTGTAATAATGAGATATGACACAGGGAAAAAGTATTGAACACACTTAATGAAATTTATTTAAAATTTCGTACAAAAGCCTTTTTTTGGTGATGTCTGCTTCAAGACGACTCCTGTATAAAGAAACTAGTTGCATGCATTGCTCAGGTGTGATTTTGTCCCATTCTTTCAAACAAGCATTCCTAAAATCCTGAAGGGGCCGTGGGCTCCTTCTATGAATTCTAACCTTTAGTTCCTTCCATAATTTTTCTATTGGAATTGGGTTAATTGGTTGGCTGGGCCATTCTAGTAGCTCTATTTTCTTTCTCTGAAACCAAATGAGTATTTCCTTGCCTGTTTCATTGTATTGCTGTAGGTTTGTCTGTAGCTCTCCTTAGGTGGTTTGTGGCGTGGCTCTTGGACAACTCTTCTGATAATTCTTTTCACTCTTTGCTTTGAAATCTGTGGGGAGCACCTGGTCGTGACCGGTTTATGGCAAAATTTCCACTTCTGGATTATGGCCCCATCCGTACTCACTGGAACCTCTAGTAGTTTAGAAATTCTTCTGTAACCAATGCCATCAGTATCTTTTGCAGCAATAAGGTTGTGAAGGTCTTAAGACAGCTCATTAGTTTTGCCCATCATAAGAAAGGTACCTTGGTAATGAGCAAACTTTTTATAGGCCACCAGTTGATATTATTTGTCACTAGGTTGCCATAATTGTTTTCTAATTACTGATAGATTTCAGCTGGTGTCATGACTTTCCATGGCTTTTGGCTCCTCTCTTTCTTCATGTGTTCAATACTTTTCCCTGTGTCATTTCTCATTATTACACATAACTTAATTTTTGGACATCTGTGGTTTGATTTATTTTCCTGTGTGGATTGGATGGGTTGTTACCGACATCTGGTGAGAATTTCATGTCAATAGCACCTTTAGTAATGTATTTACTTAGAAATTAATGACGTGTTCAATACTTATTTCACCTGCTGTATCTGTGTCACTGTATCTAAGACAGTTTACAGTATTTCAACAAAACATACGGGAGACACAGCTCTACAGTACCTGCCACTCCAATCTGGTTACCATTTTGCACAGCATGCGTTTTCCATTTTGCTTTGTTGATTAATTAGCATCAATCCTTCAGAATCAATCAAATCATCTCCGAGTAAAATAATATCTTGAAGCAAATATCCTTTGTGATACACATGCCAATAGCAACAACGTGGGTTTCATTATGTATAGTCTCTGCCTGATTTCACGTCAGTTTAGTCTTATAGTTCAGCAGACGATACACAAATTAAAGTAACAAAAAATTAAACTCCAGATGTTAAGAGTTTGATATTTTAATCTTATCCAAGACCAGAGCTGGATGAAAACTCTAAAAAACCTAACTGACCAAATTTTCAGATCAACTATGAGGACATACAGTACTTCACATATTAAAGAAGATATCTAGTGGCCATCCCACTAGATACTTCTCTGAACTAGCCCTTTTTTTTACAGCATCGTGTAAGGGCTTGTTCACTCTTTGTGTTTTTGCTACATTTTTATATGCTTTTTTTGTGTAGAAATAATGCAGTGTCTTACAGTAGCTGCAAAATAAATGAGATTCCTAAAATCTCATTCACACTGTTTTTCTTTTTATTGCATTGTTTAGCTGTTTTGCAGATTTTTAAATTTTTTCTTTTCTTTTTTTTTTTAAATTGGAACATGTACCTTTTTTAAGCGTTTTTGCTGCATTTTTTTTACCCATTTAATAAAATGTAGAAAAATCCACTGGGCAGTTATAGCACTAAGGTTATTTATAGTCAGGGTAGTCAGCTAGCCCCAAGACTTTGGTGCCTCAAACTTGCTCTTGACAGAACCCAAAAATAGGGAGCTACAATTGTGCTCAAAAGTTTTACATACCCTGGCAGAATTTTTGCTTTCTTGGCCTTTTTCAGAGAATATGAATGATAACACCAAAACTTTTTCTCGATTCATGGTTAGTGGTTGGGTGAAGCCATTTATTTCTTTTTAAATCATGACAACCCAAAACATCCAAATGATCAAAAGTTTATATACCCTGGTGATTTTGACTTGAAAACATGCACAGAAGTTGACACAAATAGGTTTCAATGGCTACTAAAGGTAACATCCTCACCTGTGACCTGTGACAAATGCCACGAAAATTGTTCGGGATGCAAAGTAAAACCCACAAATAACATCAGCTGAAATACTGGACTCCCTGAAAACTAGAGGTGTGTCTGTTTCGAGATGCATAAAAAGGAGGCACTTGAAGAAAAATGGGCTGCATGGTCGAGTCGCCAGAAGAAAGCCAAATGACCCTGATCAAAAGTTCACATACCCTATATCTTAATACCGTGTATTTTTACCCTCTAACATCAATGGCAGCTTGAAGTCTTTTGTGGTAGTTGTGGAAGAGGTTCTTTATTTTCTCAGATGGTAAAGCGGCCCACTCTTCTTGGCAAAAAGCCTCCAGTTCCTGTAAATTCCTGGGCTGTCTAGCATGAATTGCGTACTTGAAATCACCCCAGAGTGGTTCAATGATATTGAGGTCAGGAGCCTGAGATGGACAATCTTGAACCTTCACATTGTTCTGCTGTAGCCAATGACAGCTCGACTGGGCCTTGTGTTTTGGATTGTTGTCATGTTGGAACATCCCATGCGCAGCTTCCGGGATGATTGCATATTTGCCTCCAGTATTTGCTGATAGCATGCTGCATTCATCTTTCCTTCAACCTTGACCAAGTTTCCTGTGCCTTTGTAGCTCACACATCCCCAAAACATCATCGATCCACCTCCATGCTTTAAAGTAGGAATGGTGTTCCTTTCATCATAGGCCTTGTTGACCTCTCTCCAAATGTAACGTTTACGGTTGTGGCCAAAAAGTTTAATTTTGGTCTTATCACTCCAAATTACCTTGTTCCAGAAGTTTTGAGTCTTGCCATACTTTGTGGCATTTGCGCAGTAATGGCTTTCTTCTGGCGTCTCGACCATGCAGCCCATTTTTCTTCAAGAGCCTCCTTATTGTGCATCTTGAAACAGCTTCAACACTAGTTTTCAGAGAGTCCAGTATTTCAGCTGATGTTATTTGTGGGTTTTTCTTTGCATCCCAAACAATTTTTCTGGCATTTTCCACAGGTCACAGGTGAGGATATTACCTTTAGTAGTCATTCAAACCGATTTGTGTCAACTTCTGTGCATGTTATCAGGCCAAAATCACCAGGGTATGTAAATTTTTGATCAAGGTCATTTGGATGTTTTGGGTTGTCATTATGATTTAAAAAGAGAAAACACAGTAGTTTGACAATAAATGGCTCCATCCAACCACTAAACATGAGTGGAGAAAAAGTTTTGCTGTTATCATTCATATTCTGTGAAAAAAGGCCAAGAAAGCAAAAATTCTGCCAGGGTATGTAAACTTTTGAGCAAAACTGTATAATCGCTAAGGGCTGCAATGGGAAAAAGGCTAATTAAAGTGAATCTGTCAGCAGAATTTCACACCCCAGACTAGTTATATATGCATGTATCGCTTTCATAGATGAGTCCAGCAATACATTTACTTGGCCAGTCCATTCCTCCATTACTGAAAATTGATATGCAAATGGCTGTGGTACATCTGAAGCCTCTGTCACTCCAGCTCTGTTCATGGCTCAGTGCTGCCTACTCTTACATAACTAGCAGCCTCTATGCTGTAACTTCAAGCAGAGGAAGGACAGAGAATAGAGCTGGTGAGACAGAAGCTTCAGATCTACAATCAGTAAAGGTATTGGGGTCATGTAATGGTATTGAATGACATGTCTTTCAAAGAACTAAATGTATATATAAATAATTTGGAGCTTGAAATCATGGTGATAGATTCCCTTTAAGTATAGCAGGAACAATTGCTAATCAAGTTTATCAAGTTTCTCCATGGAGATGTAATAGAGTTGGTATGGCACGGATATTTTGGTCAGAAGGATAGTCACTAGGGTTGATCGAATAGCTTCGGATAACTCCTTATCCGAATAGCTATGGCGCGTACCGAATAGCTGCACTGGGAACCCGGATACCTGGACCGTTCCCGATGATCAGCTGTTCGCAGCATGTGTCACGGCTGTGTGACAGATACAACACATGCATGGAGAGCCCAACACACAGGCTCTCCATGCATGTGTTGTGACTATCACACAGCTGCGACACATGCAGCTGCAGAGCCAAATAGCTGATTATCGTGAGCGTTCCAGGTACCCAGGTTACTGAGGCAGATTATTCGGTAAACGCTATAGCTTAAGCGCTATAGCTATTCTGATAAGCACTTATCCGAAGCTATTCGATCAACCCTAGATGCAATCCAGCATCCAGCAATGGTTTGGCATAACAGCAGTGATCAGGAGGCTTGTCAGGAACAAGAATAAGGTAAGTTCACACTGGGTGTTTTTGCTGCTTTTTTTCTGCAGCAAAACCTGATTTCTTGGCAGGAAAGAAGCTGCGGCAAAAATGCAGGTTTAGGTGTGTTTTTTGGTGTGGATTTGGTGTGGTTTTGGTGCGTTTTTTTTTGGTGCGTTTTTGTGTCTCTTTGTCCATGCTAATGTCCATGACTTTTCTGCAGAAAAAAACGCTGCAAATAATGATACCTGCATTTTTGCTGCATTTTTTCAACACCCATTTGGGGCAATGGGTGAAAAACGCTGCAAAAACGCTGAAAGAAGTGACATGTTCTCTGTCCAAAAAAAGCAGCAAAGCACAAAATCCTGATGACACAAAAAAACAATGTGTGTGCATGAGATTTCTGAAATCTCATAGGCTTTGCTGGTACTGTAAAAAGCAGCTGAAAATTAGCATAAAAAATGCAGCAAAAACCATATCCTAAAGGTTCAAGAACAAGATATAGAAAATCAGAAACCAAATTTACACTATAACACTATAAACTGCACTGAGGCAAATCTAAAAACTCCTTCTAGCATGTTGTTGCTTTAAAAAAGCATTTCCCAAATCTGTGCCAGTTCTCCCAAGAAATTAACTGCATTGGTGGATGGCTCTGAAGAACCACATCAAGGCAAATATACTACCCTTGGTATGAGATGGCCTTTCGATGATATTTTGCAGTGTTGAGATATCATTCATATCATGGCGCTAAGAGCTGACACACCATCGGTGCAATCTGTGCAGCCGTATAGGGCCCAAGCAGTTACGTGTCCATCTTCCACCTCTAAATCGGCAAAAACTTCATAAATAAAGGAGGTGTAGTATGATGAGCTATTGGGCTGGGACCAAATACTGTTCTTGCTCTTGAGGCCCTGTTCTGTGTGTGTATGCCACTGTGCTGCACTATCCTAAGGACCCCTTATGCGGCTTTATCTGCGGTAAATCACCTAAACTGAATGCAAGGACAGAATTCATGTGGCCCCATGTCAGTATGAGGCCATGTAGGAAATCGTTCTAGGGTCTAATTAAAATAATACAGTAATCTTCAGAGGAAGTAACCCTGAGATCTGTAACCCATCTAACAGCTACTTGACACTAGCGTCACAGCAAGTCGGGTCCATCCGGGTACTGGAATTTTTCATAGCATGAGAAGTATTGCGGAAAAATCTAAAAAGGCAGAGTATCATGGTTTTATAATTTAGAATACCTATGGAGGCAACAAAATATTGTCATAGAGCATGAATCAATTTTAAAAATTAATATTGCTAATTACATTAGTTTTAATATAATCGAATAATAACCATGTGAGGCCGCGGAGAAATGTTAACGGCTTCCTGAGTAGTTGGAACATCTACACCAAAAATCTGTTCTTTTCATGCAGCGAGGCTGATTTATCATTGTATTCTCGCTCCATGCTGCTGCCTCAAGGTGGCAGGACAGACATAGAATTGAGATCAGCAGATAATATGCATTGCGACATTTCTCATTGTGCGTTTCCTCATTTACTGTCAGGGCAGTGGTACAGGAATAAAGTAATGAAGCCTGACCTTTTATTTTTTATTTAGCTCCCCACAACCATAATGGAATATTCATAGGGGAAATAGTCTCATGTTTTTTTATGCATTAGTACAGTATATGGTTCTCTTATTGTGAAGCCTTGAGCACCAGAATTCTATAATGTACTAACGTAGTGTTTCTACTGTTAGATGGAAATGTTCTATTTCTACTGCGTGGTAATTGTTAGTAAAAACACACACACACAAGGGAGCAGCGGGATACGGATATCCCCCCCGCCGTCACCAATCTGTGACGGAGCTTACACAGTCGCAGCCCTCTGGTGCCCCCTTACCCTCAGGTCAGTCAGGGAACTGCACCTAGGATAAGTAGTCGCCGGAGAGGCTACCCTGTCATGTACTGGTTATCGGGGCATTCTGCAATGAGGGCGGTATATATATCACCAGTCCCAGGACGGGAATATATATATAAACCTCCGGTCTGTCACTGCCAGGATCCCCCAATAACACCAGAACGGTATGCTGCCACCAGTTCCTCGTTAGATATAAGCCCAATTCGTTAACAAGCTTATATCGGTTCAGAAACCAACCCCAGGTAGCGTATAAGTACTAGCCGGACTCACGGACGTGGGAAATCGGGTTTCAAGATAAAAGAGCAGCCCAAAATTGATATTTTAATTGCCGAAAGGCACACTAGATACTACAAATATATACAGAGTAATATACAGAAATTACAGCCAGAGGTACAAATAAAAATAGGGTATAGGTTGGGGATAGCAGTTAGCTGTATGTGTCATATTACCGTTCTTATCACTTGTGGATGAAGGAATCTCTCGTATCCACAGGCACCTTCTTAGTTTCTGGTCCGTCTCCACACATAACGGGACGTGGCTTCCATGGTAGAACAAAGACAGTAGCTAAATGTGTGTAGCTAGCTTTTAACCCTTAGCGTGCCCCCTCCCATATTTGCCACCGCCCCTCTGGGTTGGACTGAATTCTCCTCCCTTTACCTCCTAGCTGAAATAATTCCCAATATCCAGGATGGATCATAACTTTCTAGCGGGAGGTCCAAACGGGATGACTGACGTCTCAACGGGTTCGTTGGGGCTGGACCTATACAGAGTCCAAACTTGGGTCGGCTAAGTGGTTTTGGATAGCTCGGCATCCGGGACAGCTAGAGAAATATGAGACGCAGGGGTGCGTGCAGGGGGCTCCCAGGGTTCTGGTGGTATATTGGACTTCACCTTGAGATTCACGGCACTTTCATAATTCATCTCTAGATGTCAGTAATGCCCGGTCTGGAGTTTTCCCCTGTTGTAAGCAGAATTGCACAAAAGACAGCAGGGGGTCTCAGCTCTGCTTTCCTGCCTTCATTAACATGTGGCCTCTAATTCTCTGGCCAAATGGTGAAGTTGGGATCTTTTGGGAATTGTGTACTCTTCCCAAGGGTGGGGGCCACACTTCAGGAGTGGAGGGAGATCTCTGGATGATCTATGGGGCCTGAATTCATAAATCCAAAATGGAGTCTCCCTCGTCCCTCACAGTAATCTACAGAGAAAATTATTGTCCTCTATTCCGCTAACATGTGTCTGCTTCATAGTCTATACATGACTCCTTACAGAAAAATATTTAAATTTTTTTACACTTGCACTGCTATCTAATTATGTGATGTTTTATCCTTCAATACTCAGTTACTAAAGATCTGTGAGAGATCAGCTATTAGATGCACAGAGAGTAAGGGTGCATTTATACTGGCCGAAGGCAGCCATGAAACAACCGCTGATCAGCTACATAGAAGCCAATCGGACGTCGTTCCAAAACTGTGTCAACAAACTGAACACCCATGCACACAGAACGATCGCTAATTATTATTATTATTTATTTATATTGCGCCATTAATTCCATGGTGCTGTACATGAGAAGGGGTTACATACAAAGTTATAGATATCGTTTACAGTAAACAAATTTACAATGACTGACTAGTACAGAGGGGAAAGGACCCTGTCCTTGCGGACTTACATTCTACGGGATAATGAGGAAGAAACAGAAGGTCGGGGGTGCGGCAGCTCTGGTGGTGGCGGCGGCGAGGCGGCAGCTCTGGTGGTGGCGGCGAGGTGGCAGCTCGGGTGGTGGCGGCGAGGCGGAAGCTCGGGTGGTGGCAGCGAGGCAAAATGGTTAGGTTATTGCAGGCTGTAGGCTTTCCTGAAGAGATGGGTTTTCAGGTTCCGTCTGAAGGATCCAAGGGTGGTGGATAATCGTACATGTTGAGGCGTGGAATTCCAGAGGATGGGGGATATTCGGGAGAAATCTTGGAGGCGGTTGTATGAGGAACGAATAAGTGTGGAGGATAGTAGGAGGTCTTGGGAGGATCGAAGATTACATGAAGGAAGATATTGGGAGATTAGTTCAGAGATATAGGGAGGGGACAGGTTGTGAACGGCTTTGTAGGTCAGTGTTAGTAGTTTGAACTGGATTCGTTGGGGAATTGGGAGCCAGTGGAGGGATTTGCAGAGGGGAGAAGCAGGGGAGTAGCGATGGGAGAGGTGGATTAGTCGGGCAGCAGAGTTGAGGACAGACTGGAGTGGTGCAAGAGAGTTTACGGGGAGGCCACAGAGGAGGGTGTTGCAGTAATCAAGGCGAGAGATGATGAGGGCATGGACAAGAGTTTTAGTAGATTGAGGGCTGAGGAAGGGACGGATTCTGGAAATGTTTTTAAGTTGGAGGCGACAGGAGGTGGCAAGAGTTTGGATGTGTGGTTTGAAGGACAGGGCAGAGTCGAGAGTTACTCCGAGGCAGCGGATTTCAGGTGCGGGAGAGATCGTGATGCCATTTACCATAATAGATAGATCGGGTAGGGAAGATACGTGAGATGGAGGAAAGATGATGAGTTCGGTTTTGTCTACATTGAGTTTTAGGAAGCGAGAGGTGAAGAAGAAGGATATGGCTGATAGACACTCCAGGATTCTGGACAGCAGAGAGGTGACATCTGGGCCAGAGAGGTAGATCTGAGTGTCGTCCGCATACAGGTGGTACTGGAAGCCATGGGACTTTGAGTTGTCCTAGGCCAAGGGTATAGATGGAAAAAAGTAGGGGCCCCAGGACAGAGCCTTAAGGGACTCCAACAGAGAGAGGGCGGGATGAGGAGGTAGTGTGGGAGTGGGAGACGCTAAATTTGCAGTCGGAAAGGTAAGTGGCGATCCAGGACAGGGCAAGGTCTTTGATGCCATGGGAAGAAAGAATCTGTAGCAGTAGGCAGTGGTCGACTGTGTCAAAGGCAGAGGACAGGTCAAGGAGGAGGAGGATGGAGAACTGTCTGTTAGCTTTGGCTGTAAGTCATTAGTAATTTTGGTCAGGGCAGTTTCAGTGGAGTGGTGGGGGCGGAAGCCAGATTGGAGGTTGTCAAGGAGAAAGTTAGATGAGAGGTGGGAGGAAAGTTGAGCGTGGACATGCTGCTCAAGGAGTTTGGAAGCAAACGGGAGCAATGATATTGGGCGATAGCTGGGAGTAGCAGTTGGGTCAAGGTTTGTTTTTTTGAGGATAGGTGTGATGGTGGCATGTTTGAAGGCGGAGGGAAAGGTACCAGAAGATAGCGATAGGTTGAAGAGATGGGTTAGGGCTGGGATGAGCGTGTTAGTGAGGTTGGGGAGCAGGTGGGAAGGGATGGGGTCAAGTGCACAGGTGGTGAGGTGTGATTTGAAAAGGAGATGAGTAAGTTCTCCTTCAGTGATGTTGGAGAGGGAGGTTAGTAGGGAAGGGCAGAGGTCTGGTATATGGAGTGGTGGAACAGTAAAGGTTTGCCTTGTTTGGTCGATCTTATTTTTGAAGTAGGTGGCAAAGTCCTCGGCAGAGATGAGGGGAGTTGGAGGTGGCAGTGGTGGGCGGAGGAGAGAGTTGAACGTGCTGAACAGTTGTTTTGGGTTGTAGGATAATGAAGATACAAGGTTTGTGAAATAGGTCTGTTTAGCAGAGGTGAGGGCTATTTTGAAGGCAAATGTAGCTTCTTTGAAAGCAGTGAAGTCGTCTGGCATGCGTGTTTTCTTCCAATGCCGCTCCGCGACCCTGGATGATTGTCGAAGTTTTTTGGTGAGATTGTTGTGCCAGGGTTGCCTATTGATTTGTCGCACTTTGCCGTGTGTGAGAGGGGCGATTGAGTCTATGGCAGATGTGAGGGTGGTGTTCTAGAAAGCGGTGGCGCTGTCTGTGTCGTGGAGTGAAGATATGGAGGACAGAGGTAGAAGAGAGTCTGAGAGTCTGTGAATGTCTAGGTGTGCGAGGTTTCTGCGAGGATGTGCCAGTGGCTTGACATAGGGGGCAGGTGAAGAGGACAGGGATGAGAAGGTGAGTAGGTGGTGGTCTGATAGGGGAAGGGGAGAGATTGTGAGATTAGATAGGGAACAGAGGCGGGTGAAGATGAGGTCTAATGTATGTCCGTCTATGTGGCTGGCTGTGGAGGACCACTGAGTAAGTCCAAAGGATGAAGTAAGTGACAGGAGTTTGGAGGCTGCTGGCTGGCGGGTGTCAATAGGGATATTAAAGTCACCCATGATGATGGTGGGGATGTCAGCAGAAAGTGAAGAAGCCAGCTGGAGAACTGGTCAATGAAGGCAGTGGCTGAGCCCAGTGGTCGGTATATGACAGCCATTTGGAGATTAGAGGGAGAGTAGATACGGACCGAATGGACCTCAAAGGAAGGGAGGATGAGGGAGGGTGAGGGTTGGATAGGGTTGAAGGAGCAGTTATTAGAAAGAAGGAAACCCACGCCTCCACTGTCATGGGTGTATCGCCACGAGGATCGTCACGATTACACACTCTGACTTCTCACAGCTGAGTTGCTGTTTCTTTGTGTTTGGTAATGAGGGAGTTAATTTTACCTAGCTCTTTGCTAAGACTAGGTCCAGCCTCGCCCGGCTGCTTTTGATTATGTTCTAATTAGATTCCTTCATATACCCGCCAGTCTGCTTGTTAGATGCCGGTGAAAGCCTTTATGTAGTCTAGCAGACTGGATCGGTTCTGAGAATACTTAAGCTAAGAGCTCCTTAGTTGTTTTTACTCTTATAGCTTATAGTTTATCTCTGAGACCTTAGGTGTTCCTACTGTGTGTGAGTGTTGTATGTAAGACTTTATTTACTTTATTTCTTGTCTTTCTTGTATGTCTTTCTGTTCATTAACCGTTACCTGTTCATTCCCTTTGGTGGTAATCAGGGTCCTTCTTAGGACTAGATTACAGTTGGCAGGGATTGATAGGAGACAGGGTTTACGCTGGTGGCCTGGACCTCTGTACCTTTAACAGTACCTCCAGGTAGAGGGATTAGTTAGGACCCCAGTTTAGGGTCAGCATAGACCCCGGTCACCCTCTAGCCCCCATATGTCAAAGTCAAGGCCCGCGGGCCAGATCCGGCCCGCGAATTGATTATCTATGGCCCCCTGGCAGGCGGGGCCCTGAGCAGGCGGGGGGCCCACTCGCAGTCTGGCACCCCCCCGCCCGTTAGCGGAGGAGAGCGGTGTCAGCGCCGCCACTGGGCCCCCCCCGCCTGCTCAGGGCCCCGGCAGCAGCTGCCAACAATACTTACCTCTCCCGTGCCTCCACTGCCGCAGCTCCGGGCTCCAGGGGGCGCCGGCGCTTCCTCTCACAGCAGGCCGCTGAATGACGTCATCTGTGGCACAGAGCGCGGGGACGCTGAACAGGTAAGACGTCTGTGTGTGTGTGTGTGTGTGTGTGTGCTGTCTGTGTGTGATGATGGCAGGCATTGCTGATAATGGGGAGGCATTGATGATGGGGAGAAGATGATGATGGGCAGGCATTGCTAATAATGGGGAGGCATTGATGATGGGGAGAAGATGATGATGGGCAGGCATTGCTGATAATGGGTAGGCATTGATGATGATGGGGAGAAGATGATGATAATGGGCAGGCATTGATGATGGGGAGAAGATGATGATGGGCAGACATTGATGATGGGGAGAAGATGATGATGGGGAGGAGATGATGATGGGCAGGCATTGCTGATAATGGGGAGGCATTGATGATGATGGGGAGAAGATGATGATAATGGGCAGGCATTGATGATGATGGGGAGAAGATGATGATAATGGGCAGGCATTGATGATGATGGGGAGAAGATGATGATAATGGGCAGGCATTGATGATAATGGGCAGGCATTGATGATGATGGGGAGAAGATGATGATAATGGGCAGGCATTGATGATGGGGAGAAGATGATGATGGGCAGACATTGCTGATAATGGGGAGGCATTGATAATGGGGAGAAGATGATGATTGGCAGGCATTGCTAATAATGGGGAGGCATTGATGATGGGGAGAAGATGATGATGGGCAGGCATTGCTGATAATGGGGAGGCATTGATGATGATGGGGAGAAGATGATGATAATGGGCAGGCATTGATGATGGGGAGAAGATGATGATGGGCAGACATTGATGATGATGGGGAGGAGATGATGATGGGCAGGCATTGCTGATAATGGGGAGGCATTGATGATGATGGGGAGAAGATGATGGTAATGGGCAGGCATTGATGATGATGGGGAGAAGATGATGATAATGGGCAGGCATTGATGATGATGGGGAGAAGATGATGATAATGGGCAGGCATTGATGATAATGGGCAGGCATTGATGATGATGGGGAGGAGATGATGATGATGATGGGCAGGCATTGATGATAATGGGGAGGCCATGATGATGATGGTGAGGCAATGATGATGATAATGGGGAGTCTTTCCACAGCGCCCTTTCCTGAGCTGTAACAGTGCAGAACGCAGTACAGCGCAGAGGAGAGCTCCATATTTTGTATGGAGCATTATATGGGGACCAGTATCCTGTATGGAGCATTATATGGGGACCAGTATCCTGTATGGAGCATTATATTGGGTCCAGTATCCTGTATGGAGCATTATATTGGGTCCAGTATTCTGTATGGAGCATTATATGGGGGGTGACATCCTGCATGGGGTATTATATGGGTGATGAGGGGGAGACTGTGGTGCCCATAATATTGTATGGAGGACTGTACTGTCCAGTCTGTACTGTGCGCTGTGAGGATTTGGCGGTTTTTGAGCTATTGTACAATTTACAATAGATATCACTCATGTAATGGAAGAAGAGAAGTATTTGGCATTGTACTGTACCCATATTTCTCTGCTGTATCTGTGCATCATGAATCGTGGTCTGTGTTAAAGGGGCCCACTGAGGCTCTTTCGCCCGGGGCCCATAAAAACCTGGAGCCGGCCCTGGCACCAACACTACATTTCCCACAATGCACCGGTAGCAGGGCCGGCGTCAGTCCGGCCCTCGGCTTGTAGCAAATTTTTTTTTTTGGCCCTCGGTGTGTTTGACTTTGACATCCCTGCTCTAGCCGGAGACAGCGTATAACGGATTCCGTATTGACCCACTGGACTTTCTGTCAGGTAATTCTATGTTATCATATATCTATGCGCATGTTATATTGTATGTTGCCCTTTTGATATAGATTACTGTCATCACATATATATATATCTGCTATACAGCGTGACATTTTCACCGGCCATACTAAAGATTCTCTCCAGCTGTCATGGATCCAGTAGCCCAGCTGGCCCGGCAGTTGCAGGGGTTGTCCATGGAGTTTGCAGACATTAAGTCCAAGGTTTTGTTCCCCCGGAGCAAACCAGATCTGAACCTAAGGTTGCTCTCCCGGACAGGTTCACTGGTGGGCGGGACAAATTTTTTACTTTCCGGGAGGCATGTAAATTGTACTTTCGGCTGCGGCCTCGGTCATCTGGGAGTGAAGAGCAGAGGGTGGGAATTGTTATCTCGCTCTTACAAGGGGACCCTCAATCTTGGGCGTTCTCTATTCCTCCAGGCTCCCCAGATCTCCAGTCAGTGGATCGATTTTTTACTGCCCTGGGTCTGGTATATGATGATCCGGATCGAGTTTCCCTTGCTGAAACAAAGTTACGTAAAATACGGCAAGGAAATCGTCCAGCGGAGGAATATTCTTCTGAGTTCCGTAGATGGGCAACAGATACTCAGTGGAATGACCCAGCTCTTAGGAGCCAGTTTTGTCAAGGGTTGTCTGATAAATTAAAAGATGTGTTGGCTCAGTATGATTCTCCTCCATCACTGGAGGCTGCTATAGCCCTCGCTATTCGCATGGATAGACGAATTCGGGGAAGACGCGAGGTAACTCCGCCTCCCGTGATTACTCCACCTACTACTAAAGTCCCTTATACTGAGGTTCCCCTGGTCTGTTCTGAGGAACCCATGCAGTTGGGAGGGACATCTTTTTGTAGGAGGGAATTGGCGGTGCACCGCAAGACTAGAAGGTGTTTCTTTTGCGGGAGAGAGGGACATTTTGTTGGGGGGTGTCCATCCCGGGCCTCTTTGAGCAAAGGAGTTAACCTGGGAGTGTGTATTTCGTCCCCAAATCCCTCTCAGTTTCTCGTGCCTGCGGAGGTGGTGATTGGTACTAGAACTGAGAGGATTTCTGTTTTTCTTGATAGTGGGTCCGGGGCTAATCTGGTGGACGCTCGGTTTGCCCAGGTGCATGGTATGCAACTGAGTGTATTGGCCAAACCGGTCCCTATAGTCTCTATTGATTCTAGACCTCTCGGTCAAGGTAGCTTGGTACAAGCTGTTCATAACATAGATCTTCGAGTAGGGGCAAGACATAAAGAGCAATTGTCTTGTTATGTGTTGGAGGGTCTACCTACTCCTATTGTGTTGGGACTTCCTTGGTTGGCTAAACATAACCCAGTGATTGATTGGCAATCCGGAAAGATAAGCCAGTGGGGTGAATTTTGCAGGAATAACTGCATGAGCACGGTCATCGGTGCGGTTGTGCCTAGGACTTTGTCTCCTTTTCTGGAGGACTTTGGGGAGATGTTCTCAGAGGAGGGGTGTAAAGAGTTACCTCCTCATCGCGCATATGACTGCTCAATAAAGTTGCTTCCTGATGCCTTATCTCGTACTTTCCCAGGGGCCGGGAAGACGGATGATCCGGTTCCTATTCCTCAGGAGGGAGTTGTAGTGTCAGCTGTATGCTCTGAGCTTGAGGGGGAGGTATTGGGGGCTCAGGGGGACGCCCCGGTGGGACTTCCAGGGAGACTGATAGTTCCAGATCGGTTAAGACTGAAGGTTACGGGGAACCGTTACAAACGGATGGCTGATAGGGGGAGAGTTTCTGGTCTAGATCTGAAGGTGAACGATCTAGTTTGGTTGTCTACCAGGAATATAAAACTTAAAGTTTCCTCCTGGAGGTTGGGTCCCAGATTCATCGGGCCGTACAGGATCAGTTCCATAATTAATCCTGTGGCATTTCGTCTGGACCTCCCTCCTACGTTTAAAATTCATAATGTGTTTCACAAGTCATTACTTAAAAAGTATGTGGCACCAGTCATACCGTCACCTCTACCTCCGCCTTCAGTGGTGGTCAATGATAACGTGGAATTTCATGGGTCGAAAATCATTGACTCACGTCTCAGTCGCCGATCCCTTCAGTACTTGGTTCATTGGAGGGGGTATGGTCCTGTGGAGAGGACGTGGGTCCCTGCGTCTGATGTTAACGCAGATCGATTGGTTCGGACCTTTCACACAACTCACCCGGGCAGACCTGGCCCTGAGGGTCCGGAGTCCCCTCGTAGAGGGGGGGGTACTGTCATGGGTGTATCGCCACGAGGATCGTCACGATTACACACTCTGACTTCTCACAGCTGAGTTGCTGTTTCTTTGTGTTTGGTAATGAGGGAGTTAATTTTACCTAGCTCTTTGCTAAGACTAGGTCCAGCCTCGCCCGGCTGCTTTTGATTATGTTCTAATTAGATTCCTTCATATACCTGCCAGTCTGCTTGTTAGATGCCGGTGAAAGCCTTTATGTAGTCTAGCAGACTGGATCGGTTCTGAGAATACTTAAGCTAAGAGCTCCTTAGTTGTTTTTACTCTTATAGCTTATAGTTTATCTCTGAGACCTTAGGTGTTCCTACTGTGTGTGAGTGTTGTATGTAAGACTTTATTTACTTTATTTCTTGTCTTTCTTGTATGTCTTTCTGTTCATTAACCGTTACCTGTTCATTCCCTTTGGTGGTAATCAGGGTCCTTCTTAGGACTAGATTACAGTTGGCAGGGATTGATAGGAGACAGGGTTTACGCTGGTGGCCTGGACCTCTGTACCTTTAACAGTACCTCCAGGTAGAGGGATTAGTTAGGACCCCAGTTTAGGGTCAGCATAGACCCGGTCACCCTCTAGCCGGAGACAGCGTATAATGGATTCCGTATTGACCCACTGGACTTTCTGTCAGGTAATTCTATGTTATCATATATCTATGCGCATGTTATATTGTATGTTGCCCTTTTGATATAGATTACTGTCATCACATATATATATATCTGCTATACAGCGTGACATCCACCATGTCTGTTGCCAGAGCGAGGAGTGTGGGTGAAGTGGAGGCCACCCTAACTCAGTACAGCAGGGGAGGCCATGTCAGGGGGCGTCAGCCAGGTCTCAGTGAGGGCCAGGAAGGAGAGGTTGCGGGAAGTAAAGAGATCGTGGATCACATGG
>JARQOD010000001.1:147436507-147477202 GCA_033576555.1 Oophaga sylvatica
AGTCCAATAGGTGACCGTGACAGTGCTGAAAATATGAGAAGTGAAATGTGTCTTTGTTGTATTCTCTGTAGCCGAGTCCTGGCTGGAGGAGTCGCCATGTCGGTCTGGGCCAGATGGAAAAGACATGAAAAGTGAACGATTCCATCAGAAAGAACATCAGCGGTAAGTCATTATCTGTAACTCTGCTGTAATCTATTATATGTTCTGTAGGACTGGTATTATTTACCACTGACCATATGGCGGTGATAACAATATTGGTCTTTTTATATATAGATTATTTTTGGCAACAGTGCGGTCATTTGCTGAGGTTCTCTGGTTAGGGGCCCACTCAGATGTTTCGCCCCCCTTAAACCCTAGCTACGCCTCTGAGTATAAGGAAGCAGATGGAGACACTTTGGATGTCATCTGGCCTATGATCCGATGGTGTTCATCATTTTAGGCAAGCATAAAAGTGCAGTCGGCCATAGTTTTGTGCACCTCTGAAAAGCTGGACAACGCTGAACAGAGGCCAGACTGACTCCAGAGTAACTCCACCTGCCTCATTAGTGTATGGGTCCAGAGATTTAATCAGGATCGTGTGTTTTAGATATTTAAGCTGAGCACTTACATAACAGTTTCCATCTAGAGTATAGGATAAATGTGAATTGATCTAAAATATTCTCTACCCCAAAATGCCACCAATAAAAGCTTTAACTTAACCCAAGTCTCCACTTGGGTCCGTCAACTGTTAACAGAAATGTAGGAGGTGTCCACATATTGTGTGCAAGCTGGGGTGTGGTCTCCCTCTCCTGAGCCGGAAAATGTATATAAGGCTTCCCCAGACTGGTGTTCCACTGGTGGGGCCCAGTCCTTTTGTCTGCCCTTATTCACACATTGAGGTCAACCCTGACCCATGGTAAGGTTTTTAATATTGGACAATGTAGGACTGTGCCGTCAGTTACCTTGTCACGGTGGGCTGGCTTTTATGCTATTTTTGATCAAAAACAGTATTACTAAAAACTCTGTGTTGAGTGCACTTTTTTCTTTTAATTTACTTAGTTACAGCAGGGTTTTTGCTCACTTTTTCTTTTGTAGGTTTATGTGTCCACATTACTGTTAGCACAAAGGCTCTGGAGAAGCTTCATGGCTCCTATCAAAATAAAGTTAGCAAAATCTGAGCTGCTAATTCTCTTTTCAGCCACAATATGCCCAAACTGTAGTTATCCTACACATTTGCCATTAATTTACTGAGGTGAGCCCACTTAATTTATGGGAGCATAGCTCCAGAAGCACAAGCTGGGCACAATGTATTGGGCACTACAATGTAGTGGGCAGTGCAATGTATTGGGCATTACAATGGCATATTTGCAATTTTCACTCTTCAACTTCCACTGCTTGTTTGTTTCTGGAAGACGCCCTTAGGGTCCCGTCACACTCTTCAATGTCCCAGGGATCCCACCAACGATACGACGTGGATGGGATCGCTGGGACATCGTTAGCTGATCGCTGGTGAGCGGTCACATGGGCAGAATCACCAGCGATCAGGACCAGCGAGCACGCTGGTATCCAATGTACACATCGGGTAACTAAGCACCGCGCGGCACCTAGTTACCCGATATGTACCCTAGATACCGGCTCTCAGCTTCTGCTGTACACGCTGGGAGCTGGTATCCAATGTACATATCGGGTGACTAAGCACTGCGCGGCACCTAGTTACCTGATATGTACCCTAGATACCGGCTATCAGCGCTCTACAGCAGAAGCTGGGAGCCGTTAACCAGGGTATATATCGGGTAACTAGGTGCCGCACGGTGCTTAGTTACCCGATATGTACATTGGATACCAGCTCCCAGCTCGCTGGTCTCCCGCTGTCACACGCAGCGATGCGTGCTGGCCAGCGGGAGACCAACGATAAAAAAATGGTCCAGGACATTAAACGACGATCAGCGATACCCAGCAGGGGGGCTGGTCGTCGCTGCGTGTCACACTAAGCGAGATCACTGGCTAGGTCGCTGTTGCATCACAAAATCGGTGACGCTTCAGCAATCTCGCTAGCGATTTCGCTTAGTGTGACGGGGGCTTTAGTGTAAAAATCATCACTACATCCATAGATGTATTCCCACAGGGATGTAAATTTCAATAAGGGATCACTTGAGGGGGTTTCCACTGTTAAGGCACATCAGGGGTTCGGCAAGTAGAGTACACAAACTATTCCAGACAAATCTGCACAGCAAAAGTCAAATAGCACTCCTTTCCTCCCGAGCCCTGCCGTGTGGCCAAACAGTACTGTGCAGCCTTGTATGGTGATCCTGCCATGTTCAGGAGAAATTTTGTATCAAACTATAGGCCCTTCTTTTACCCATTTCCCTTGCGAACATAAATCTGGTTCTAAAACAGCATTTTAGTAATAAAAATGTAATTATTAGTTCTTAACTACAGAATGGTATAACATTGTGACACACCTGTAGTGTTAATACCCTCAATGCATCATTAGATGTATTTACTGAGGGGTGCAGTTTGTAAAATGGGATCACTTATAGAGCGTTCTACTGTTCTGGCTCCTCAGGGGCTCTTCCAATGTGACATGTCGCCAACAAACCATTCCAGCAAAACAGTCTTCTGAGGTTTGTTCTGTGCCTTAAAAGTAGTTTCAGACCACTTATAGAATATTGGTGAACTCATGAGAAATTGCGTAACAAATCATGTGGTCCATTTCTCCTTAATAGCCCTTTTTAAAAAATTTAAAACTTGGTGCTGAAACAACATTTTGGTGGAAAAAAAATAAATTTTTCATTTCCGCAGCCTAATATTACACTATTCTGTGAATCATCTGTGTGTTTAAAATACTTATTACTCCCCTTGATGAATTCCTCAAGTGGTGTACTTTCCAAAATGAGGTCACATGTGGGTGGTTTCTGATGTTTTGGCATCATAGCGTCTCTTCAAATGCGACATGGCGCCTACAGTCTATTCCTGCCAAATCTACACTCTAAAAGCAAAATGGCGCTCCTTCCTTTCCGAGCCCTGCCATGTGTCCAAACAGTTGTTTTCCATCATAAATGGGGCATTGGCTTACTCAAAAGAATTTGTACAACACACTATATGGTTCATTTTCTCCTGTTACCCTTGTGAAAATGAAAAATTTTGGGCTAAATCAATATTTCTGTGGTAAAAATTTTATTTTTTATTTTCACTGCTTAATTTAATAACATTTTGTGAAGCACATGTGGGTTTAAGGTGCTCACCACACCTCTAGATGAATTCCTTGAGGATGTATAGTTTCCAAAATAGGGTCACTTGTGTAGTTTCCACTGTTTGGTCACAACAGGGGCTCTGTAAACATGACATGGCTTCCTCTGTCTATTTCAGCCAATTTTGTGCTCCAAAACTTAAATGGTACTCCTTCTGTTCCAAGCCTTGCCATGCACCCAAGCATTAGTTTTCCACCACATATGGGGTATTTGTGCACAACAAATTTTATGGTCCTGTTTTCTTCTGTTACCCTTATGAAAATGCAAAAGTTGGGCTAAAGCAACATTTTTGTGGGGAAAAAAGTAAAATTTAATTTTTTCCTTCCACCTGAATGGTTAATAAGCTTCTTGAATGTGTCTTTGAGAACATTGGAGGGGTGCAATTTTTAAAATGGTTTCAATTTTGGGTATTTTCTTTCATATAGGCCACTCACAGTGACATCAAATGTGATGTAGTCCCTAAAAGAATGGTTTTGTAAGTTTTGTTGAAAAAAGGAGAAATTGCTGATAAATGTTTAACCTTTCTAACTCCCTACACAAAAATTGTTTAAAAAGGATGCTAATTTAAAGTAGACATATTTAAAAAATTATGCTAATGTAAAGTAGACATGTGGCAAATGTTATTTATTAACTGTTTTGTGTGACATAACCCTGGGATCTGTTGACGTGTTCCAGAATTATTACCTCACAAGGTGACTCTGGTCAGAATTGGAAAATTTGGCCTGGTCAAGAAGGTGAAAACAGGCTTTGGGGTGAAGGGGTTAATGTCACTGTCAGGGATGTTATCATAGCATATTAACAGCAATTTGTTATCTATCACACAACTTTATTTTTTGTACAAGTGCTGCCTGTGTCAAAAACTAACAGCACTTGGACCAATGATATTCAGTTGGGTTGTTCAGATGACCATCTTTATTCATGGACCTAATGTTTGCCTGAAAAACATAGGAGCATGCACTAATCGCTTCCATATTTTGTATGAGATTCGCCTATTCAAGTCTATGTGTGGGCAAAAAACATTGGATCCCATACAATTCAGTACAGTTCAACAATATAGCATTAGATTTTTGCAGATACATTCACTGATACATCAGTTTTTTTTCTCATCCCTTTTTTACTAAAGTAGGTAGTTTCGCCAATGACTCTTAAAGAGGTTGTCCACTACTGGAACAATCCCTTCTCAAGCTGTATGTTTTCCCCCAGTAAATTAACACTTATACTTCCCCCATTCCAGCGATGTTGGCACTGGGTCTCCCGGGGATCTAGTGACATTATGTCACACGATCCCTGCAGCCAATCAAGGCTGGCGTCACTCTCCCATCCTTCGGACAAATCACATACATCTGGAGGAAGTGAGAGGTGTTGCTCTCACTCCCTCCAGATGTTTGTGATACATTTGAAGGCAGGGAGAGTAAAGCTGATGTTAATTGACTGCAGTGATTGCGTGACATGATGTCACGCGATCCCCAGGAAAGCCATTGCTAGAACTGCTGGAACAGTACCAGCACCAGACATGAGAATAGGTATTATTTTCATAAGGGGGCTATGTACAGATTAAGGATTGTCCAAGTAGTGGACAACCCCTTTAAAAACTTAAGTGTATTAGTTAAAAACAGATGAAACTTGGAAGACACTCTAAAGTACAAAGTGTGTCTCCCTGGTTTAATCTAAGGAGTCAGATCCCCAAATAAATTAATCTCTATAGATTGTCCGAGCAAAAAAAACAGACAGCACTAGGACATGTCACAAGGATGCAATGAATGTAGCCTGCGATGAATCCTAAGATTTATCAATTAAGCAGTGTGATAACATTTCTTTACTTCTATGATTTGAAAAATCCATTAATACTGATCAAAGATGATCTGACCGAAGCTACAGTTTAGTATATTTGCTTAGAATAGTAGCTCCGGCTTATGATTAGTACACTTGGACTAATAAACAGATAAATTCTCTGCCTACAAGACATTCTGTTTTATGTAACTCGCCACAACAGATGCAACAATGGTGCAGATTCTGTTGTGATACATATGGAAACATGTCTGTGGTCTGGGTCAGCCTAATACTTTTCCAGATGGAGATTCAAGGAGAAATGTAATACTACTTGACATATGGAAATGTTCTCTCTTCTAGTGGTTTATCTGTAGATATAGATACAATCTCAGTGATACAATCTCATACAGAATGTGTGTCCTGATTTATCTTGCATGTATAAATTGCAGTTGAAAAGTCTTTAACCCCAGTTTGTGCTATATGTCATGCTTTTTCCTAGCTGTTCCCAAGCTGTATTGAAAGGATTTATGAACGTGTACAAGCAATATAGCATTTTTCTACATTTGTAGTTCCACATCTGAACATTTTGCTGCCAAGGTTTCTGACTAGATTGCAATTAATCCAGGCAATGAGAAATCTTGTGAATTTTTTGCTTGATGACCCCCCTAACCATAATGGATTATTAAAACCGCACAAACCCTTTAATCACCCAGACATTAATGGGAGTCTGCCATCCTCAAAACTCAATTCAAAAAAGCACTATCGTCAAAGATTTTATCCTCTTATCTATAATGCAATCATCATATTATATAGCACTATGTATTTACAATTGCTCATTTTGCCTTTCTACCCAACTAATGCTTCCCTTTTTCATTAGGTCTATAACCTGACGTGATTAAAGGCAATCTGTCACCCCTTTTTTGTGATATGAGATAAAGGTATCACTCAATAGTGCGTCCCATAAGTAATCTAGTAGTACCTTTCATAGCCCCTGACACCCCAGCGTTGATGCAAAAATACCTTTGTAATGTGCCTCTAGCTGTATGCAAATCGCCGCTTTCAGGTCCGCTCGGCGGGGCTTGTTCTCCTTCTCCACCCCCCCCTCGGCTTGCTGTATGCATCTTCATCTGTGAATATCACAGATTCCGTTGTGTTTCCGCGCATGCACATTGAAAAGGGACCTCGCGCGAGCGCAGTACGCTTTGCCCAACAGTGGGCAAAGCATAAAAGCAGTATTGCGCATGCGCCGGTATTTTGCCTCACTATCCAAGGCAAGCTGTATGTTCCTGGACGCCGGAAATCATACTGAAGCCCTGCACATTACACCGGAGGCTTCAGATAACAAACCTCTGTCTGAACACTTATTATTTGAAGCTTCCGGTGTCATGTGCAGGGCTTCAGTAAGATTTTCGGTGTCCAGGAACACAGTTTGCCTTAGAAGACTTCCGGGGCATAGATAGTGAGGCAAAATACCGGCGAATACGCAATACTGAAATTATGCTTTGCCCACAGTTTAGCAAAGCATACTGCGTACGTGCGAAGGCCCCTTTTCAATGCGCAAACTCGATAAACCCGACGTGAACACAGTCTAAAGATTAAAAAAGTACGTAGGGCAAGACAGGAGGGGAGTTGAGAAGCGGAACAAGCCCCGCCGAGCGGACCTGAACGCAGCAATATGCATACAGCTTGAGGCACATTACAAAGGTATTTTTGCATCAAAGCTGGGGTGTAAGGGGCTATGACAGGTACGACTAGATTACTTATGGGACGCACTATTGAGTGACAGCTTTATCTCATATCACAAAAAAGGGGTGACAGATTCCCTTTAAAAACTGACCACCTGAGTCCTTCTAAGATCTATGAAGAAACTGCAGACTTGTGAATCCTCACACCATGAGCACTGTGAAAATTCTCTTGGTTCAGAGAGCGGCCGGTCATGTGATCACAAGTATAAAAATCGTATGCTCGTGGTCATGCTTCTGGCGCCCTCACAGGAGAATCTTCACAGTGCGCAGTTTGCATGCTTTGAGGAGTCTCAAGTCTGCAGTTACAAAGAGTGACTGTAGACTTGAACCTTAAGCACAGACAACCCCTTTTATCAGCTAATTTGCATATAAAAAAAATGGATTTCTTTGGAATAAAACATCAGAATGCAGATATCAAGGTTTCATTTTATTCAACCTTGATATCTGCCAATATAGACGGCTTAGGAGGGTTGATCCTACTGACAGATTCCCTTTAAGAAACATGTCGTGTACCCATGCAAATCTTCAGTCTGGCTTGTAGAAGTAAATTTAGCTATGAACCAAATGTAATTTTTTTTATAGATCTAACTTACAATGTAGTAACATCTATAGATCATCACTGTGGAGTGAGTAATGTTTGTAGTAACTCTACTAAATTACTCATGTGTATGACTCCCAACTGGGCGAAAGCCAAAATTTGTAACCAGGTGTCCTCATTATTTGTATTTGTTCCTATCTTCTTATCTAGCGTGCTTGAGTTTACAAATCTGGGACATCTGTCAAAATTACTGTCATTTCACCCTAACACTCAAACCTGCATTCTGCCCCTGTGAAATCATCTTTCACGGGTTAAAATCTGAAATATCCCACACACAATGTGCTCCTGCTTTGGAGTTTTGGGTGCTCCATTCTCACTGTAACACATGACATATTTCTCATTGTCTGTGGTTTTAATGTTTAGCCAATAAGGACTTATTACCTCTGTGGAATCTTATAACTTTTGAAGCTTGACTTAAAAAGAAAATTGTTTACCAGATCTAAACAGTGATTTAAAGGGGGTTACAGGGTCAAGTCGAAATATCTGAGGTTAGGCCACCCATTCAGCCTAATGCAGCATTCAGTTTCTCTCCATTGCGAGCACCAGCCGATAGACAGAATGAAGAACTGCCATCTAAGAAAGTTTTTGTTTTTATAGTAGCAACTTTTTCAAGCATTAAATCTTTTTTTCTCATATTTTAGTGTTCACTGAGCTGCCCATACATTACTACTCGTAGGTTACCTATCGCTGTTTTTATAATTATTTTAGTGCAGAGGCTATTTTACAACATTCACTATATGTTCTGCTTCTCTGAAAAAAATATTTGTAATTAAAGTAGTGGTCTGCCAGCAAAAAATATATATACATATTTTCCATAGTGTATAATATGGAATTTGTTGTTAAGTACTAATATACTTTTTTGTATTAAATGTGGCCAGATGTCCCACTGTCCGCCCTTGTCCTGGGATCCAGTGCCTCCACTTTCTGCCAGGCTTTGACATGGAAAAGAGCTTCTGCTCCCTCTGTGAGTCGGTAACATGCTTGAATGGGACTGACTGCTCATTTTAGAAGTAAGCCCACTACTTTGTTATAGCCGATGCATAGTCAGAGGTACAAGTGACAGAACTAGGGATGACATTGGGATATCGAACACATTAAATCAGGCAAGTATATTGAAAATCTCAAATATATTGCATTTCCCTATATTATGATATGAGGCAAAAATAAGAAATCCATATTAAGGGTTTTTTCAGGAATAGAAAAGAAATATACTGTACAAAGGATGTATCATTATAAATTCTTAAATACTTTTAATTAGCAAATCACAACTGAATTGTCTAGAGCGGCAATCACTACAGAATCAAAATGGCCGCCAACTTGTTATTAGATAGAAAACCATCCTAGAATGTTAATAGAACAGGTGCAGTTGAGGCTCTGCCACTTTCTGTGTGGGAAGATGTACTCATAGTGGGATATGTGGATGTAATTCTGGAAACCCCACACTGCCGTCCACCCTTTGTTTATGATCTAATACTGGAGGCATTAGGGTGCTGAGATAGAGAGATGCTGCTCACACTGCTGTCCACCCTGTCTATCTGATGTAATACTGGGTATACCAGTGTGCTGAGATAAGGAGAGGCTGCTCACACTGCTGTACACCCTGTATATCTTATATAGTAGTGGAGATACCAGGAGTGCAGAGATAAGGAGAGGCTGCTCACAGTGCTGTAAACCCTGTTTATCTGATATAATACTGGAGATACCAAGGGTGCTGAGATAAGGAGAGGCTGCTCACACTGCTGTACACCCTGTATATCTCATATAATCCTGGAGATACCAGGAGTGCAGACATAAGGAGAGACTGCTCACAGTGCTGTAAACCATGTTTATTTGATAAAATACTGGAGATACCAAGGGTGCTGAGATAAGGAGAGGCCGTTCACAGTGCTGTACACCCTGTGTATCTGCTATAATACTGGACATACCAGGGTGCTGAGATAAGGAGAGGCTGCTCACACTGCTGTACACCCTGTGTATCTGATATAATACTGGAGATACCAAGGGTACTGAGATAAGGAGAGGCTGCTCACACTGCTGTACACCCTGTGTATCTGATATAATACTGGAGATACCAAGGGTACTGAGATAAGGAGAGGCTGCTCACACTGCTGTACACCCTGTGTATCTGATATAATACTGGAGATACCAAGGGTACTGAGATAAGGAAAGGCTGCTCACACTGCTGTACACCCTGTGTATCTGATATAATACTGGAGATACCAAGGGTACTGAGATAAGGAGAGGCTACTCACACTGCTGTACACCCTGTATATCTTATATAGTACTGGAGATACCAGGAGTGCAGAGATAAGGAGAGGCTGCTCACAGTGCTGTAAACCGTGTTTATCTGATATAATACTGGAGATACCAAGGGTGCTGAGATAAGGAGAGGCTGCTCACACTGCTGTACACCCTGTATATCTGATATAATACTGGAGATACCAGGAGTGCAGACATAAGGAGAGGCTGCTCACAGTGCTGTAAACCATGTTTATTTGATAAAATACTGGAGATACCAAGGGTGCTGAGATAAGGAGAGGCCGTTCACAGTGCTGTACACCCTGTGTATCTGATATAATACTGGAGATACCAAGGGTACTGAGATAAGGAGAGGCTGCTCACACTGCTGTACACCCTGTGTATCTGATATAATACTGGAGATACCAAGGGTACTGAGATAAGGAGAGGCTGCTCACATTGCTGTACACCCTGTGTATCTGATATAATACTGGAGATACCAAGGGTACTGAGATAAGGAGAGGCTGCTCACACTGCTGTACACCCTGTGTATCTGATATAATACTGGAGATACCAAGGGTACTGAGATAAGGAGAGGCTGCTCACACTGCTCTACACCCTGTGTATCTGATATAATACTGGAGATACCAAGGGTACTGAGATAAGGAGAGGCTGCTCACACTGCTGTACACCCTGTGTATCTGATATAATACTGGAGATACCAAGGGTACTGAGATAAGGAGAGGCTGCTCACACTGCTCTACACCCTGTGTATCTGATATAATACTGGAGATACCAAGGGTACTGAGATAAGGAGAGGCTGCTCACACTGCTGTACACCCTGTATATCTATATAGTACTGGAGATACCAGGAGTGCAGAGATAAGGAGAGGCTGCTCACAGTGCTGTAAACCCTGTTTATCTGATATAATACTGGAGATACCAAGGGTGCTGAGATAAGGAGAGGCTGCTCACACTGCTGTACACCCTATATATCTGATATAATACTGGAGATAACAGGAGTGCAGACATAAGGAGAGGCTGCTCACAGTGCTGTAAACCATGTTTATTTGATAAAATACTGGAGATACCAAGGGTGCTGAGATAAGGAGAGGCCGCTCACAGTGCTGTACACCCTGTGTATCTGATATAATACAGAACATACCAGGGTGCTGAGATAAGGAGAGGCTGCTCACACTGCTGTACACCCTGTGTGTGTCTAATATAATACTGGAGATACCAGGGTGCTGAGATAAGGAGAGGCTGTTCACAGTGCTATACACCCTGTTTATCTGATATAATACTGAAGATACCAGGGGGCTGAGATAAGGAGAGGCTGCTCACACTGCTGTATACCCTGCATATGTGATATAATACTGGAGATACCAGGGTGCTAACATAAGAAGAGACTGCTTACACTGCTGTCCACCCTGTGTGTCTGATATAATACTGGAGATGCCAGGGGTGCTAAGACAAGGAGAGACTGCTCACACTGCTGTACACCCTGTGTATCTGATATACTACTGAAGATACCAGGGTGCTGAGATAAGTAGAGGCTGCTCACACTGCTGTATACCCTACGTGTGTGATATAATACTGGAGATACTGGTGGTCCTGAGATAAGGAGAGGCTGCTCACACTGCTGTACACCCTGTGTATTTTATATAGTACTGGAGATACTGGGGGTCCTGAGATAAGAAGAGACTCGTCACTTTGCTGTCCATCCTGACTTTATGAATGACAGGACATTGGTATAGGTAGCTCCAAATCACAGCAGAGGAGTTTCCTACTGTGCATGCTCACAGACTATTGGTTGCCGTGATTTTAATTCTACAGTGATTACCCCCCTCTGGACAAAACGTTGTTTATTAATTAAAAGTATGTAGGAATGTATATATAATGACATATCCTTTAGTTACGGTACTTATATTTTCCCATTACTGGAGAACCCCTTTGAGCCGGAACTATAGGCATAGTGTCCCCGATTTATCTAGACTGGAACTTTGCATGCCAATATTGATGAAGAGGTCCATGGAGTATAATGTACCAAATTCATTAAGAAGTGTGTTTCTGAATGAACTTGGCACATCTTTCCACTGCTGTGTGGCAACGCAAGAAATATATTACAGTCAGGAACTGGAGTGCATTTCTGTTGTAATTTACACCACTTGCCCTACTAAGCTTCTTTCACTTTTCAAAAAATTGACTGGAACTTGGGTTAAAACAACCAAAGTTGCAAAGTTTTTGTGCCAATATGGCAGAATTCTGGGGAAAACGGTTTGACGAATCAGGACCAGTGTGTGCATGTCATTGATGGGATACAGCACTGGAATGGAAAAACATGGCTGCTTTAATTTAAAAACTATCACAACCCTCCAGGAATTGTGTGTGGTACTGCAGCTCAGCTTCGTTGAAGTAAATGGAGCTGAGATGTAATACGGTACACAAAACAGGTGGACTTATTATTGGAAGAAAATATCAATAATTTCCTAATTACGGATACCTGTTAATGAGTATACAAACTACAATACCACTTACCATTGGACTATATTCTCCTGACAGGTCTCCGGGCCGAGAACAAACATTTGCAGCCAGGAAAGTTATTGCATGAAAACTCCAGTAGCTAAATACCGAGAAAATAATTTCTTATATTAGGCAACTACAATTACTTGCAGTTCTCTCTGAATGAGGCGTAAGAGCAGTAATGGAATTCATACAGAGCGGCGTGCCCGTAGCGCTGACAACAAGCCTATATCATGTCTGTCAGATCACAGTGATAGATCCTCACATTCTGAGGACGGAGGAGATCTATTATTACCAGTTTACACGTGACACAATCTTATACTGAAAGCTCCAGTCATGATCATTGTGTTAGAACCTTGATCCTATTGTTGGTCATGTACTGAATAGATTTCTGTAGAAACCACGAAGAAAAGTGCTCGGCATTCAACAAGTGGGGGAGATGCGGAGACTTAACTTACAGAAATAGGTGTAATGAAATTTGAGGTCCGTGATCAGACACATGTGACGTTCTTCTTCTCTCGCAGGCATGTGAAACATGCTTGTGTGCTATTGTAAACTTTGTCTCATTGGACCCTAGCCTTTAGCCCGGCGACCTAGTAGGTGTGTGCAATGTAGGATCACAATGGAGACCATTCTGTCCAGACAATTCCTGGAGAAGCTTCTAGTTTAGGTAAAATATAGGAAGTAAATTGCCAATTAATCTAAATATTGCAAAATGAACCCTGTTTAGGGTAATTCACACAGTTTTTGATGAGGATTTTTTGAGGAGATTCTGCTTGAAATGCTATACAGTGATATTGTGTGATATTACTGTTAGGCTGGGTTCACATTAGCGTTCCTCAGAGCTGCGGACTTCCTCCGTGAAGCTCCGCCCACTGCTGCACCTCCTCCGGTCAGATCCGCCTACGTCTGCATGCGGCCTGCATACCTATCTTTAACATTATTTACGCAGGCCATGCGGATGTATGTGGATGCCTCTGCATGCGTCGTTTTGACAGTGCGGCGACCCGCGTTGAACACACCGTGTAGGAATTTGTTTTGTTAGCCGCATCGTCAAAACGACCCATGCGGCGGCATCCACATCCATCCGCACGGCCTGCGTACCTAATGTTAAAGATAGGTACGCAGGCCGCATGCAGGCGTAGGCGGAGCTGACCGGAGGAGGTGTGGCAGTGGGTGGAGCTTCACGGAGGAAGTCCGCAGCCCTCCGCAGCTCTGAGGAATGCTAATGTGAACCTAGCCTAAATCAAGGTGAAGCGCACATAAAGGAGTGAGGGAGAAACTTAATTTCACTCGTATAATGACCAGTCTACGAGATCCCCAAGGGCAGACATGTGGTTATGCTCACACAATAATCACATTCAAATAATCAGGGGCAGGATCCCACAGCGCAGCTGACACTTGTGGCCAAAACACCACCCACTTGTAGTGGTCAACAAGCACACGAGTCTTTGGGAACAGTGAAGTCTATGGCCACATGTGATAGCAGCACCAAGACCCCCCTCCCTGAGAGAAAATGAGGCTCTGTTCATTCACCTGTACGGGTGTAACTGCACTCGGAACAGCTTGTTCTTGGCATTGGTGTTCTGCCTTCATACACGTTGACACGGTGTGCAATCTAGCATACAGCATAAACCACCTTTCTGTCCTCCAAATAAGCAAATAAGTTCTCTGTAGTCTAACTTGTTTATTGATGAACAGTATAGAACATGCGTGGTAAAACTATAAAAATTCAAACGACATAGATCAGTATTGGGCAGATGATCACACAGCTAACACAGTTACAGGAAAGTATACAGTGTGATGCAATCTTTACATGTAAAGACACAGATCTCTAATAATCACATCTCCTTTGAACTGGCTGCTATACAGTTAATCACATTTCTATTCAATACTGTATTGCAAGAAAGAGATACTATTCTTACCAGATATGCCTTACCAGGATAGCAAAACTCAAATTGGAGAGGTTACAGGAAAGCACATGAACACGTGTGTCCCTGAAGTACAGAGAAGAAAATGGAGCTTCTTCCCAGCATACCTTTCTTCAATCCCATAATGCAACACTCTATCTGCTTGTTAAAGACACAGGCTATAAATTCAGCCACCACAAGATGGTGCTATAACAACTAAACCAGATAAATATGGACATCTTGCCCTATATTCAGAGGGCAGAACACTCCCCGCTTGGCATCAAATGATGCCACTTACAGGCTCTTTTGGCGAAAGCAATAAAACTAGTTCCGCAACTGGTCTGAGGAATAATTTACTCTCCCCAGCCTTCCACACTTTGACCTCGACCTTGCGCACCTTCTCGTCCTTGCTTGGAAATACCTTGGTGATGAGGCCTAGTGGCCACTCATTTCGGTGTGACTGGCTGTCCTTCATGAGCACAATATAACTGGGTTTGATGTCCGGCTTGTCGATCTGCCATTTCTTTCTAGGCTGTAAGGTGGAGAGATATTATTTTTTCCATCTGTCCCAGAAAGTATTGGAGAGACTTTGAACTTGTCTCCATTGACGTCTGTAGAGGTCCTTGTTGCTGAATTCTCCCAGTGGAGCGCTGGGAGTGTTGATTTTCTGAGTGAGTAACATGGTGGGAGTGAGAATGGTTGGATCTTCAGCGTCACTGGAGAGTGCAGTCAATGGTCTGGCATTTATGATGGCCGAAACTTCTGCCAAGAAAGGAGTCAAACCTTTGTGTGTGAATCTTGTGCTACCTTCTTGCAAGAAGATAGAGTCTAAGATTCTACGTGCTATTCCTATCATCCTCTCCCAAGCACCTCCCATGTGAGAAGAGTGTGGTAAATTGAAGGTCCAAGTGCATCCCTGCTCACTCAAGTATCTTTCCACACTGGTAGTGTCTAGGTTGGAAGGAATTTGAAGTTCTTTCACTGCTCCTACGAAATTTGAGCCTCTATCAGAGCGAATGTGTTTCACAGTGCCTCTGATGGCAATGAAATGTCGGAGTGCATTTATGAAACTTGAAGTGTCCATGGATTCAATTACTTTGATGATGACCGCTCTGATGGACATACAGGTGAACATAACTGCCCAGCGTTTTGCATTGGCTTGGGCTCTTCTAGTGTGCCGTGCCACCACAGACCACGGCCCTGGATGTCTGACGTTGGTAAAGGGAGGATCCGTGCTAAGTCTGTCTGATGGGAGACTAGCCATTTTTGGGTTTTCAGTCACGCCACAGAGTTTGCGACAAGTCACACAGTTGAAGATGAGTTTACTAACACATCTCTTTGCTCCGACTATCCATAGTCCAGCAGTTCGTAGATTCCCTTCGGTAAACAATTGGCCTTGATGTTTCACCAAAACATGATGGTGCTGTACGAGCAGAGTAGTGACATGATGATGAACAGGAATTATTACAGGGTGTTTTTCTACAAATTCCACCTTAGCTTCTTGAAGACGACCTCCAATCCTTAACAGCTCGTTTTGGTCAATGATTGGATCAAGCTTTTTCAAGACACTGTCTCTAGAAATGGGTTGTCCCTTGTTGAGGTTGTCTATTTTTCTGGGGTAGGTTTCCTTTTGCACAACACGAAGTATTGTAACCTTGGCTCTTTCTAAATTGAGGGCGGTAAATGCATGCTTGCAATGATGGCAACCTTTACAAGATCCCTGACTTGCAGGTGACACTGACTTGTAGGACCGGGCCACATGAATTAGATAAGCAACAGCTCGAACAAGTGACTTCCAGGTTGAGAACCTGCTGAACCGATGAGATTCCAGGTGATGACTTGAAATTCCTGTATGCAGAGTAGACACTCGAGGACGGATCTCTTCGTTGGCATCTGGATCCACTAGTTTGAACGTTCAGGCCTGTCGATGTGGGGCATCGAACGGTATAAGGAAGCAGGGCCTGTGAACCATGTAGCGTCCTTAAGATGACTTGAAGCAACGGATCTAGTCGCATGGTCCGCAGGATTGAGGTGAGTAGGTACATAGTGCCACTGACTAGGGCAGGTGGATCTTCTTACCTCAGTATCCGGTTGCGACGTTGTCATAAAAGCATCGCGTTTCATTGCAGATGTATCCCAGTACCACCTTGCTATTAGTGTAGAACTCTGCTTCTTTGGTCTCCAGATTTATCACACCTGAGATAAGCTCGGCCAACTCAACTGAGAGGACGGCAGCGCAGAGTTCCAGTCTGGGTACCGTGTGTTCGCGGAGTGGTGCCAGTTTAGTCCGGCTCATCACAAACCCGATGTGGCTCTGTTCGTTGAGACCTATGGTTTTAAGGTACGCTACGGCTGCGATCACTTTGACTGATGCGTCACAGAAGATACAAAGTCTTTGTGTCTTGACTTCTGTGGATGGCACAGGAGCATACGGTCGTTTCACACGAAAGTCGGTCAAGGCCTCGAGAGACCTCCTCCACTCTGCCCACAGATCTGCCTTTTCTGCTGGCAGTGGATTGTCCCAATCAGATGTGCTTTGGGTGAAGTCTCTTAGCATCATTTTCCCTTGGACAGTAACTGGAGCTATGAATCCCAGGGAGTCGTATAGACTATTCACGAAAGAAAGAACTCCTCTGCGCGTGAAGGGTTTCTCATCTTTACTGATCTGAAAGGTGAAGGCATCCATCTTCAGATCCCAAAGCAATCCAAGACTCCGCTGCATGAGAAGAGTGTCGATGCTTAGGTCTAGGTCCTTTAGATCGCTGGAATAGTCTTGAGAGGGAAATGCTTCCATCAACTCTCGACTGTTGAAGGAAACCTTGTGTAACCTTAGGTTAGACTGAGCGAGCATTTCTTGAGCCCTTTTTAGTAAACTGATTGCAGCCTCATTTGTTGGTGTGGACTTCAAACAGTAGTCTACATAGAAGTCCTTTTCTATGAAAGATCTGACGTCTGACCCATACTTTTCTTCGCCCTCTTTGGCTTAATTTCGGAGGCCGTAGATAGCGATTGCTGGGGAAAGGCTGTTCACGAAGATGTGTACCCTCATCTGGTGTTTCTGTGTTCCTCTTTGACGAGAAAACAGTGGAACATCTGTTGTATGTCAGCCATAAATGCCACCGTATCTCTGCGGAAAGAGAGTAGTACTTCTAGAAGTCTGTTGTTGAGGTCTGGGCCCGATAGTAGGACATCATTCAATGAGACGTCTTCGTCGAATACCACTCTTATTTGACCTGGCTTCTTGGGATGGTATACTCCGAAGATGGGCAGGTACCAACATCCTCTGAGGGCTGAAGTGCAGGTGCAATCTCTGCGTGGTTGTTCTGGAATATCCTTCCCATGAAGGTAAAGAAGTGTTCCTTCGTCTCAGGTGACTTCTGAAACTTGTGCCTGAGGGAGATGAATCAGCTGTAGACCAGTTCCCTGGGTAGGCGCCATCTCTGAAACCGAAATGCTAAAGGTTCGACCCAACTGTTCGATTTGTCTTTGACTATTTGTCTATCTATGATGTCCAAAAACATCCTATCTTCTATGGACATCGCTACCTTGTCGTCTTCCTTTGTCCTGTGGAATACTGTACATCCCATGTGGTCTTGTTGACCTTCACAGGCGTGGTCTTCGTTGGCAGGTACTGAGAAAGGGCAAGGTAGGGGAGAACTGTTTGGCAATTCCTTTACCAGCAGACTATTGTGACATGGCCAGAAGAGATGTGTCAGTAAATATTGGCACAGCTCTTTTTGGAGGTGCTCCAGTAGGTTCCCAAACCATATTATGTGTCAAAAAAGCTGGGCACACTCAAAATTTGTGTTTAAGGTAAATTTAATACGTACACTTGGTCACAGCACAAACGTTTCGGTCTATATAGACCTTCATCAGTGTACTGAAATCATAAGTGATCAATAAATGTTACTGGATTGGAAATAAAGTATATACACAATGACATGTTGGGTCAAAAAAAAAAATTATGACATAGTAAATATCAAACTTGATCTCTGGGTTAGCCAATCAACAGCATGCTATCATAGGTACTCAGTATACATAGAAAAAAAGGAAGGCAAATAAGTATGACACATACCTAGTGACCAGATGCAAAATGGGACCAGAATTAATATATCTACAATCCAGACATGTGGAATGTGAATAAGTGCATGATGATATATAGGAGTGATGTCTTATAGTAGACAAATAGTATAACCATACCGTTCAAGATGGGTGATGCTGAAAAACTAAAGAAAGGCAGTAAGTGTCTGATTAGTAAATAAATGTGTGATGATAAATCACAGTAAGATAAAAGCAAATGCAATCATACCACTGGTTACTGCTTCTAGGTAGCCCCTGTTAGTATTATACACTGTGAAAATAATTGATGCTGGTGTTCAGTGGAGCATAATAGTATATGCAGCATACATAGAGGAGACGCTGACCCGGTGCACTTACCGAAGGTGAAAATCGTCAGTGAGGAGCCACAAGGACGCGGCATCCACCGCTTGTCATGTGGTGATCCGAAAGGTATCTGGCTGAGATATATAATGGCCGTGATCGTCTCGTGTCGGCATACGAGAACCAGGAAGTGCCGTGACCGGAAGTGACGTCTGTGCTTTAGTGAGAAGCAGTAGAGGTACATTTCTGCGTTCCACTGAGACTATTATGCGTTCCACATACAGAGCGCATGTCAGTGAGAACAGGGGAAGAGGGTGGGGTGCAAAATGAAACGTGAGAATCCAGATTGAAGGCATATTATTAACGATTCTGTAAGGAAGAAAATAAATATAAATAATGGAAATATACATGTATCATTCTCAAGTAAAACGGTAAAAATGCAATATAATAGCCAATTTACAGGAAAGAATGGAGATCGTATTCCCTGTTTAAACCCTTAGGGTATAGGGTGTTTAGCTGGTGAATCCAGTATGCCTCTCTCCTTTTCAATTGTGTAATGCGATCCCCCCCTCTTCTTGGTTGGGGTACATGTTCAAGCACTTGGTAGCGTAATTGTGCCACATTATGACCAGCTGCAACAAAATGTTGTGGGATAGGAAGAAGTGTATTTTTACACCTAATGGTGGATTTATGTTTTGATATCCTATCTTTTACACTTTGTGTGGTCTCCCCAATGTAGAGTAAACCACAAGGACATTTTATTAAATATACCACATAGTTTGTGTTACACGTAAAATATTCTTGAATAGAATATTTTTTTCCGGTATAGGGATGGTATACGGTATTGCCCTTGATGATGTTGTTACATTGTTGGCAGGAGAGGCATGGAAAAGTACCCATTTTTGGGTTTTGTAGGAACCTTTGGGTTGTAGTGGGTTTTTTTGAGCCTATGTCCGCTCTAATTAAATTGTCCCTAAGGTTACGCGGTCTCCTGAAACATGGCATAAAAGGCTGCCGAAAAGCCTCTACCTCAGGGTGGGCGGATTGTAGGATATGCCAATGCTTCCGTATGGCCGTATGAATTTTGTAGGCTGCTGGATGGTAGTCATGTATGAATGGTATTCTATTAGTTCCATCCTTACGTATGGACCTGTCAGAGGACTGTATCTGAACAGTCGATGGTGGATAGCCTCTATTAAGGAATTTGGATTGCATTTCTCTGATTCTGGTCTGTTGTAATGAGGGATCGGATACAATTCGGGTAACCCTCTGTAATTGTGATTGTGGGATTGAACATTTCATTTTGTAAGGATGAAAACTAGAGAAATGGAGGAGGCTATTTCTATCCGTTTGTTTTGAGAAGATGTCAGTTGTTAAATTGCCAGATGTATCTTTGATCACTAGGGTGTCAAGAAAACTAATTTGTCGTATACTGTAATTCATTGTGAAGTCCAGGCCCGGCCAAGAAGTTTTAAGAAAGTCAAAGAATGTTTGTAATGAAGTCAGGTCTCCTCCCCACACGCAAAAGATATCATCTATGTATCTTTTCCAAACTAGAGCATGGTGTTTGAAAAGATGGTTGTTATAGATAAGACTCTCCTCATAATGTGCCATATAGGTATTGGCATACGGGGGCGCGACGTTACTTCCCATCGCGGTACCCCTGATCTGCAAATAAAAATCATCTTCAAAGAGAAAAAAATTTTTGGTGAGTACTATGGATAGTAACTCGCTACACAGATCTATCTGATCAGGATGCATGCCAGAGGAGGTAAGGAGATGACGCGTGGAGAGAATACCCTCCCTGTGGGGAATTGACGTATATAGGTCCCGTACGTCGAATGAGACCAAGAGGGCATCATGTGGAACAGGGGTGACGGTCCGTATAATGTTTAAGAATGCACCGGTGTCAAGAATAAACGAAGTGGTATTTTTGATTATGGGAGTAATAATTTTCTCAAGATAAATAGATAGTGGTGATAGTATTGATTCCGTGGAGGCAACGATTGGGCGACCTGGAGGATTGTTTAGATCCTTATGGATTTTCGGTAAGGTGTATAACACCGGTATGATAGGGTGTTTTTTTGTGAGAAAATCACTTGTTTTACTGTCGATAGTACCTAGATTCTGATATTTTGCCAGTATGTCACTAATCAGTGATTGAATGGCGGTTGTGGGATTGCCTGGTAATTTGGTATAGACAGTAATGTCGCTTAATTGTCGTTGTATTTCGCCAATATATGTTGTCTTGTCCATCACTACTATGGCTCCCCCTTTGTCTGCCGGCTACATAGAAGTCCTTTTCTATGAAAGATCTGACGTCTGACCCATACTTTTCTTCGCCCTCTTTGGCTTAATTTCGGAGGCCGTAGATAGCGATTGCTGGGGAAAGGCTGTTCACGAAGATGTGTACCCTCATCTGGTGTTTCTGTGTTCCTCTTTGACGAGAAAACAGTGGAACATCTGTTGTATGTCAGCCATAAATGCCACCGTATCTCTGCGGAAAGAGAGTAGTACTTCTAGAAGTCTGTTGTTGAGGTCTGGGCCCGATAGTAGGACATCATTCAATGAGACGTCTTCGTCGAATACCACTCTTATTTGACCTGGCTTCTTGGGATGGTATACTCCGAAGATGGGCAGGTACCAACACTCCTCTGAGGGCTGAAGTGCAGGTGCAATCTCTGCGTGGTTGTTCTGGAATATCCTTCCCATGAAGGTAAAGAAGTGTTCCTTCGTCTCAGGTGACTTCTGAAACTTGTGCCTGAGGGAGATGAATCAGCTGTAGACCAGTTCCCTGGGTAGGCGCCATCTCTGAAACCGAAATGCTAAAGGTTCGACCCAACTGTTCGATTTGTCTTTGACTATTTGTCTATCTATGATGTCCAAAAACATCCTATCTTCTATGGACATCGCTACCTTGTCGTCTTCCTTTGTCCTGTGGAATACTGTACATCCCATGTGGTCTTGTTGACCTTCACAGGCGTGGTCTTCGTTGGCAGGTACTGAGAAAGGGCAAGGTAGGGGAGAACTGTTTGGCAATTCCTTTACCAGCAGACTATTGTGACATGGCCAGAAGAGAGACAGACGTCCATTTTCTAGTGTGCTGGTGAGCATACTGTTGACTGAGGAGTCGGACGGCTTGTGTGCTCCTCCTAGACAGACGTCTCCTATAATGACCCATTCAAGTGTGATGCAATCTTCACATGTAAATACAGAGATCTCTAATAATCATATCTCCTTTGAACTGGCTGCTATACAGTTAATCACATTTCTATTCAATACTGTATTGCAAGAAAGAGATACTATTCTTACCAGATATGCTTTAACAGGATAGCAAAACTCAAGTTGGAGAGGTTACAGGAGTGCACATGAACACGTGTGTCCCTGAAGTACAGAGAAGAAAATGGAGGTTCTTCTTCCCAGCATACCTTGCTTCAATCCCATGATGCAACACTCTATCTGCTTGTTAAAGACACAGGCTATAAATTCAGCCACCACTAGATGGTGCTATAACAACTAAACCAGCACATAAATATGAACATCTTGCCCTATATTCAGAGGGCAGAACAATTGGTATGGAAGCTAGAAGTCACCAACCCACTGATCGTTCTTTTTGTCATCATTCTGATTTTGCATTTCTGCATATGTTAGTTAATATGTATTATGAGAATGGTACAAGTCTTGTGCACATGGGCCTAGCTGGGGTTCTGGTGCCTGGGGGCAAAGTTTTGCAGTGCTCTGCATTGAAGCGACTTATCAAAAATAAATTCAGTTTACATTTTATTTAATTTCTGGTCCCCTTATTGACTTGTCCTGCATTAATATGGCACTGACAATACTCACATGAACGCTGCAGCGTTGGCATGTACGACATACTGTAAGAGTCTGTGCAGACGACCATATTTGGACCAATGTTATTCTATGGTGCCATGCACATGTCCCATTTTCCCTCAAAGGCCGGGATCACACATGCGACGAAAAAGTCCGATGCTCGCATGTGAAATCCCAGCTCTGGCGCCGGCACTCCTGAGTGCCAGCGCCAGAGCTGGGATTTCACATGCGAGCATCGGACGTTCTCGTCGCATGTGTGATCCCGGCCTAACAGAATCTGAGGAAAAAAAAAAAAAAATCGCAACATGCACGATTTGCATCCGCAACTGCCATGCAATTCAATAGGTCCGTGGAAAACATCAAATCTCACTCGGATGATATCACGGACTGACGGAATGAAGAAAAAGGAGACATTTTTTTTCCATCTTCACCACGTCTGAGAAAATGTGATCACACTGATCAAACTGTGATCAGCATAATCGATCCGATGCTGTAGAATGAATGAAAATAAGGTGGTTTGAGCCCAGCCTAAATGCAGCTGCATACGACCGTGTATTCTCTCATCTGAGAGAATCTGGTCAATTAAGGAAATCACCCGCTGATCAAACTCTGATCAGAATTTGATCATAGTGTGATCCGATTCTCTCGGACGAGAAGATGGAGAAAAAAAATTCTCCATCTTTTCCATTCTGTCAGTCTGTGGAAATCAGATGGATGTCATCCAATTGCAGTCCGATGGTTTCCGTGGACTTATTGACTTGTATGGTCGAGTGTCATCTGAATATCAGATCAAACTCTGGCATGCAGCAATTTTTATTTTCCTCAGACCAGCTCGGTCGAATGAAAAAATATGACGTGTACACGGCCCAATAGAATAACATTGGTCCAAGTACAATCTGATGCTTTATTGGATTTCACTTGGACCCAAAATACGGTCATGTGCACGAGTCCTAGGGCACATTCATTAAGGTATTCCACGCCTGTCCTTGTCTTAACCTGCAGCCATGCTTTCCGTACTTTTTTTTAGTTAGTATGGTACCTAATTGCCTCGTACTCAGTATGGAGCTCATGAGTTATTCTCTAAGGCAACTCGTGCAACTCCACCCAGTGATAGGACCTTGTTATTTATACCATATTTATAGATGCTGAAAAAATACAATAAAAGCCACAAAGCTAAAGCGGGGCATTAGGCAGAAATTGCAACACCAGAAAAGAAGCCATAGTGACTGACTGTGCTGTGCACTGAGCTTGAAAAAGTGTTCCAGCTTTGAAAAAGCGAACACTGAAGGCGTGCAGAAATGTGAATTTCCCCAGACTGGGAAGGCTGCTTGATTCCGATTTGCAGGGCACGGATACTTTCCAAACACGCAGAGATCCCTGTAGGCTGAGGATTTATGAAAGGAAAGGTGCTCCTTACATGGGCATAAGAGCTGGTGCGATTGGCTATGGGAAGTCAGGGTGACCCACTGCTTGTGTGTGTGTCTATGGAGAGATGGGGGATAGCAGCTGAAAGGGGAGGATCGGCCTACCCACAACCTTCCAGGCACTCACAGAACAGCACCAGCAACCAAATAAGGAATTGTCAGTGCAGGATTTTCAGAATACAAGTTATTTTGGGGGATTTTAAGAAAGCTAGTGCGGGCTATGCTTGTGTAACTCAGGGATTTCTTTCCAGCCTTGAGAGTAAACAGAAAAAGAAAAACACCCGTCTTCTGATCTCGGCTTGTTTTAGCCTCTCCGTCTGTGCAAAACATGTTTGTTCTTTTACCTTAAGCCCTTAAGTCTGATGCCTTGCCTTGAAAAGCTGAGTATTCTGTAATTTGGCGAGCCAGGCTGCAGCGGCTATAATGCAGGGGAGAAGGGTAATGGTCCCATCAGAGCCCTCTCACCTGCAGGAGAGGACCACCTGGATCCTTCCACAGCTTTACTAGCACTGTATACATGTAAAGTGCACAGCAGGTATGGACTGGGGCTGAAATTCAGCACTGGCATTTGAAATCACACAAGCCCATGTTGTCCCGGTCCCCATAAACCAGATGGGATATATTACTAATATTACCCTGGATGGAGGAAAGGAAGATTTTCTACAAGACCAATATTTCTAATGATACCCGTGGCTGCTGGGGTAAGTGATGGAGTCAGCCACTTTGTGCTCCATCACAACTCTTAACAGTATGGATGTCTTGAGAACACCAATTCTGTTAGCAACGTAGCAGACAAGGCAGCCCACGACCAGACAGGCCCTTCTGGCATTTGCCAGGATGGGCCAGTCCAACCCTGGTGCACGTATATTGTTATTCAGTGCCATTCATATGGTTGTATTACCCATTCAGCCCTAAGGGGCCCATAATGTGCGTCTGCCTCTAATATTACATTGTATAGAAAATGGGAGCGATATTATCAAATCCACATACAATGTACCAACACATACATCTTTTCTGTGTATCACTGGCAGCATACAAAATGGCTAACATTCACAGATACCTATTTTTATTTTCCAAGCACACATAATCTACCCATTTACATGAAGGGCTAATATTTAGGGTTGAGCATTCCGATACTGCAAATATCGGGTATCGGCCGATATTGGCTGTATCGGAATTCCGATTCCGAGTTCCGATATTTTCGTCTTATCGGATACCGGAATCGGGATTGTCACTGTCACTGTCCATCGGTCGGGTCTGTCAGGAGTCAGCGGCACTTACCTGTCAGAAGATCTCCGGCGGTCACGTCCTGGACTGCTTGATGGCCGCAATCTTCTTTCCCCGGCGGTCACATGCAGTTTCTCGCGATAACTGCAGTGACTGCTGGGTAATCCCGGCCGTAAAGCAGTCAGTCCGATGACGTCACCGCCGGGGAAGCAGGTAATCAGCTGTGCTGCGTCGCGATGACAGGCTCTGCCTGTCATTGCGATGTAGCAGAGTTGGATCGTCGTGGGACTGTCGTTATGGACTGCGTCGGACAGGTGGTATACGGTTGGTTTGTTTTTTTTCTTTTTTTACAGGAGATCGATGGCGTCGCAGGAATGAGAGTACAATAAAATTAATGAAAACTGTGTTGTCTCTTTTATTTCATTAAAATACTTTTTTCTTGCTTTGTCTTTTTTTTATGCATTTAATAACTTTGGGATTAATAATGGATCGGTGTCTTATTGACACCTCTCCATTATTAACCGGGCTTATTGTCACCGTGCAATCAACGGTGACATTAACCCCTTATTACCCCGCTTGCCACCGCTACAGGGCAAGTGGGAAGAGCCGGGTAAAGTGCCACAATTGGCACATCTTTTGATGCGCCAAATGTGGGGCTGCTGTAGCCTGGTATTATCAGGCTGTTGAGGGCCAAAATCCATGGGCCTTGACAGTCTTTTAATACCAGGCCGCAGCAGTCTGCATTTTACTTGGCTGGTTAACAAAAAATAGGGGGGATCCCCACGCCATTTTTTTTTCGAGGGGATCCCCTATTTTTGTTAACCAGCCAAGCTAAGCAGACTGCTGTGGCCTGGTATTATCAGGCTTGCAAGGTCCATGGATATTGGATCCTTACCAGCCTGAAAAACCAGGCCTCAGCGGTCTGCTTCATCTGGCTGGTTAACAAAAATAGGGGGGACCCCATGCCAATTTTTTTTCGAGGGGATCCCCTATTTTTGTTAATCAGCCAAGATATGCAGACTGCTGTGGCCTGGTATTATCAGGCTGGCAAGGTCCATGGATCTTGGCTCCTTAACAGCCTGAAAATCCAGGCCTCAGCGGTCTGCTTCATCTGGCTGGTTAACAAAAATAGGGGGGACCCCACGCCAATTTTTTTCGAGGGGATCCCCTATTTTTGTTAATCAGCCAAGATATGCAGACTGCTGTGGCCTGGTATTATCAGGCTGGCAAGGTCCATGGATCTTGGCTCCTTAACAGCCTGAAAATCCAGGCCTCAGCGGTCTGCTTCATCTGGCTGGTTAACAAAAACAGGGGGACCCCACGCCATTTTTTTTTCGAAGGGAACCCCTATTTTTGTTAATCAGTTCCCTCTGACGTCACTGATTGTGTCCCTGGCTGACCTGAAGTGAAAGTGGAAAGCAATCAATTAAGCTTTCCACTTAAGGGCCCGTCTCACATAGCGATATCGCTACCGAGATCGCTGCTGAGTCACTAGTTTTGTGACGCAGCAGCGAGCTCACCAGCGATATCGCTGTGTGTGACATTCAGCGACGATCAGCCCCCCTGCCGGGTATCGCTGATCGTCGCTGAAATGTCAGGACCTTTTTTTGATCGCTGGTTTCCCGCTGACAGGCACGCATCGCTGCGTGTGACAGGCGGGAGACCAGCGATCCGCTGGTAACCAAGGTACACAGCGGGTTTCCAGGCGCGGGGCTGTGCCTAGAAACCCGCTGTGTACCTTGGATACCAGCGCCCTGATGCAGGGAGCTGGTATCCAAGGTACACAGCGGGTTTCCAAGCGCTGCGCGGTGCCTGGAAACCCGCTGTGTACCTTGGTTACCAGCGGATCGCTGGTCTCCCGCCTGTCACACGCAGCGATGCGTGCCTGTCAGAGGGAAACCAGCGATCAAAAAAAGGTCCTGACATTTCTGCGACGATCAGCGATACCCGGCAGGGGGGCTGATCGTCGCTGAATGTCACACACAGCGATATCGCTGGTGAGCTCGCTGCTGCGTCACAAAACTTGTGACTCAGCAGCGATCTCGGTAGCGATATCGCTATGTGAGATGGGCCCTTAAGCGATGTTACCCGCAGTGTCGCTGTCCCAGATCGCTGCCTGAGCTGCCTGTTTGGCAGCTCAGCAGCGATCATGTAGCGATACACCAGCGATCCTGACAAGTGCATATCGTTGTCGGGATCGCTGGTGTATCGTTATGTGACACCCAGCCTTTACTCTCCTGTCAGGCAGGAGAGGAACTCATTCATTTGGGGTTTACTGTGAGGCTGCAGCATTAGCTGCGGTCCCTGCAGTAAACATTAACCCTTTCTGAAGGATTACACCGTGGGACCTGACTGTGCATGGGATAGGTAAGAATAATTTTGCTTTTTTATTTTATTTTTATTACAGGAAATGGTTTTTGCAGTAAAATAAAATATGGTCAAAAACATGTGTCTTTATTTCATTAAAATGATTTTTAATTAAAGTGTGTGTGTTTTATTTTTATTTCATGCAATAGGATTAATAATTGATAGTTGTCTAATTGACAGCTCTCAATTATTAACCTGGCTTAAGGTCACCTTTCAATAGCAAGGTGGCTTTAACCCCATATTAACCCATTCGCCACCGCTACAGGGCAATGGGAATAGACGGGCAAAGTGCCAGAAAGGGCGAATCTAATTATAGATTTGTCTTTCCTGGGGTGTCTGGGGGCAGATGTTAGTAGCCGGGGGGGGCAAAAATAATGGTCCCTCTCTGGGCTATTATTATCTGCCCCCACTCACTGGCTTTGTCTGTCTGGTTGCGAAAATAGGGCGGGAGCCCACGCATTTTTTTTCAGCAATTTTACACCTCATATATATATATACATGTCATTGAATTTGTGACACATATATATATATATTTATATTTGTAGTTCATACACTTCTACATAGTATAATAGCCGCTAATTCAATTGCCGGCTTTTGTGAAAATGCAGAACCCGACATGAAATGACACTTGGTGTACATAGGGTTAACCATGTCTTTTCATGTCCTTTGCTATCTAATTTGCACAAACAATTAAATCAGTCTATGTGTGCAAAATTTCACACCTGTAGGGGTTAATTAAAGGTGTAAATTCGTAGCAAAAAAGTCTGTTTTTTTTACAACGAATTTACACCTTTAATTAACCCCTACAGGTGTGAAATTTTGCACACATAGACTGATTTAATTGTTTGTGCAAATCAGATAGCAAACGACATGAAAATACATGGTTAACCCTATGTACACCAAGTGTCATTTCATGTCGGGTGCTTCTGTCTTTTCACTGAAGCCGGCTTTACCCGGCAATTGAATCAGAGAGGATATTTTACTATGTAGAAGTGTATAAACTATACATATATGTATATATATATGTCACAATGACATGTATATATATATATATGTATTCTATGTGTGTATATTTAGTGTTTACAAGGAAAGAATGGGTTTTTTTTAGTTGCGATATTTTGTTCCCATAGACTTACATGGGACTTCCGGTATCGGTATCGGGTATCGCCGATATTTTAGTGATATCGGCGATACCATTCCGATTCCGATACTTTAGGATATCGGAAAGTATCGCTCAACTCTACTAATATTTAAAAAAATTAAATACAGGACGAAAGATAATAAAAGTAAAAACAGGAAAACCCCTTTAACTCCATGGGCTCAGATGTATAAAATAAAAAAAACGTATGCCTCTACTCTACTGCCTCTGACTTTGACCAGCTGCAGCGGGGGACGTCACATCTACATCACTTGTAACCACTGCAACTAATCACTGGGCTCAGCGGCTTTTCTGATGTAGACTGCATGAGCCTGTAAATGTGGCGAAGTCATCCAAACACCCTCTCTGAAGACTTCTCTAATGTTGTTGTATAGATTTGCTGCTTTATGTGATATAGTTATGCTATCGTACAGACTTTACGGTACAGTATAAGCAGCTCATTAGCCTAGGATAGGCTTAATGTTTAATGGCCGCCCGGGTGGTGAGGTGTGATTTGGTAATTTAGCACAGAAGTTAGTTCCTGTTAACTAGTTATGTTTGAAATACTGAAGTAAGAAGTGTTATGTAGCTACAAGACACAAGTGGAGAGTGTGCAGCGACTGAAAGTCCAGATCAGCATTCAGAACAGAGCTAAAGAAAGCTACTAACATCTATACGGCTCAGGTAGAGACACAGTAAAGGGAGTCCCAGCAACGCACACTGACCCACGTGACTTACTGTACATAGAGGGCATTACTCACTGACTGAGTACCTGCAATTATATACCTCTTATTTTGGCAAACACATGATGGCTACTTTACATTACTGAGAAAAAATAAACTAAAAGTCAGCCCCACAAGCTAGACATTGTACGTAAACCTCGCACGGATCAAGTCAGAGCAGCTGCATTGCATGGAAAAACTAGGAGAGGGTGATCCAGCATGGAAGACAGTGTTCTCAGTTAGCAAAACCCAATATTTTATTAATATTAGAAGCTCCAGATATGAAATTGGCAAAGGTGCAAGAGGGGTACTTAGTAGCATGACCTATGAGTTTCAGCTGGACTCTTATTCCTCAATTTCCCAGACTTCGAACTCTGACTCTACAGCACTGCCTCACTACTGAGCATGTACATAAAGTGCAGCACAGATTCATCTCAGCTACGACTCCACAGCCCTGCCTCACTACTGAGCATGTACATAAAGTGCAGCACAGATTCATCTCCTCTACAGCTCCACAGTCCTGGTCACTGATGAGCATGTACATAAAGTGCAGCACAGATTCATCTCAGCTACGACCCCACAGCCCTGCCTCACTACTGAGCATGTACATAAAGTGCAGCACAGATTCATCTCAGCTACGACCCCACAGCCCTGCCTCACTACTGAACATTTACATAAAGTGCAGCACAGATTCATCTCAACTACAACCCCACAAACCTGCCTCACTACTTAGCATGTACATAAAGTGCAGCACAGATTCATCTCAGCTACGACTCCACAGCCCTGCCTCACTACTGAGCATGTACATAAAGTGCAGCACAGATTCATCTCCTCTACAGCTCCACAGCCCTGCCTCACTATTGAGCATGTACATAAAGTGCAGCACAGATTCATCTCAGCTACGACCCCACAGTCCTGGTCACTGCTGAGCATGTACATAAAGTGCAGCACAGATTCATCTCAGCTACGACCCCACAGCCCTGCCTCACTACTGAGCATGTACATAAAGTGCAGCACAGATTCATCTCAGCTACGACCCCACAGCCCTGCCTCACTACTGAGCATGTACATAAAGTGCAGCACAGATTCATTTCAGCTACGACACCATAGCCCTGCCTCATGACTGAGCATGTACATAAAGTGCAGCACAGATTCATCTCAGCTACGACCCCACAGCCCTGCCTCACTGCTGAGCATGTACATAAAGTGCAGCACAGATTCATCTCAGCTACGACTCCACAGCCTTGCCTCACTACTGAGCATGTACATAAAGTGCTGCACAGATTCATCTCAGCTACGACTCCACAGCCCTGCCTCACTACTGGGCATGTACATAGAGTGCAGCACAGATTCATCTCAGCTACGACTCCACAGCCCTGCCTCACTACTGGGCATGTACATAGAGTGCAGCACAGATTCATCTCAACTACAACCCCACAGCCCTGCCTTACTACTTAGCATGTACATAAAGTGCAGCAAAGATTCATCTCAACTACAACCCCACAGCCCTGCCTCACTACTGAGCATGTACATAAAGTGCAGCACAGATTCATCTCAGCTACGACCCCACAGTCCTGGTCACTACTGAGCATGTACATAAAGTGCAGCACAGATTCATCTCAGCTACGACTCCACAGCCCTGGTCACTATTGAGCATGTACATAAAGTGCAGCACAGATTAATCTCAGCTACGACTCCACAGCACTGCCTCACTACTGAGCATGTAAATAAAGTGCAGCACAGATTCATCTCAGCTACGACTCCACAGCCCCGCCTCGCTACTGAGCATGTACATAAAGTGCAGCACAGATTCATCTCAGCTACAGCCCTACAGCATTGCCTCACTACTGAGCATGTACATAAAGTGCAGCACAGATTCATCTCAGCTCTGACTCCACAGCACTGGTCACTACTGAGCATGTACATAAAGTGCAGCACAGATTCCTCTCAGCTACGACCCCACAGTCCTGGTCACTACGGAGCATGTACATAAAGTGCAGCACAGATTCATCTCAGCTACGACTCCATAGCCCTGGTCACTACTGAGCATGTACACAAAGTGCAGTACAGATTCATTTCAGCTACGACTCCACATTCCTGGTCACTTGTTATGATTTGGTAGGCTGAGGAGAGCAGGCAAAAAAGGCAATACACCAGAGAGGTTGGAATCTAATGGATTGCAGTACCCTGACTAACCACCATAACTAAAGGCAGCCGTGGATAACTATCTTCCCGGAGCAGATCCCCAAAAACATAGGAAGCCCCCAAACATGTAATGGCGGTTAGACAAGAGGAAATACAGACACAGACAGAAAATAGTATGAGCAAACGTTGGGGCCCAATCTTCCTAGAAAGAAAAGGATAGGAAGGACACTTACTGCACTCCAAAAAACCCTAAAAAATACCAACACACTAATTGCAAAAACACCTGAGATCACATGACCTCTACCACCTAAATTAGTTCTCTGGTGTAACAAAACTAAGCAGCAGCCACTGAAAAAACTGGAAAAGGCAAATGAACAAATAACAGTGGCTCAGATAAACTGAGAGGAGCACAAGCCCCCGGAGGGGACCTGGCTGACCTCCACAGAAGTGCAGGACAAAATGCAAAAAGCAAGCACAAAAATAAAAGCAGAAAATATCTTATCTGTTAGCAGAAGATGCAGGCAAGACACAGCTAGCTTCCAAGTGAACCAGGAACCAAAGTTGAGACAAGAACAATTGATCACCGGCAACCCTGATGGGAGGGAACCTCCCTTATATAAGACCAGTCGGTAACACGTGATTGCCAATCTTCACAATCTTCATTGAATAGTTCAGTACTGTTTGTAACCACCAGAGGGAGCTTCTGCTCAGAATTCATTTCTAACACATTCACAACAGTACCCCCCCCCCTTGAGGAGGGGTCACCCAACCCTCATTTGGGCAACCAGGTCGGTCAGGATGAGCTCTGTGATACGCACGGATCAGTCTCCTAGCATGGATGTCCGAAGCAAACACCCAAGAATTGTCCTCCTGACCATAACCTCTCCACTTAACCAAATACTGGAGTTTCCGTCTAGAAAAACGAGAATCCAATATTTTCTCAACCACATACTCCAGATTGCCCTCAACCAAAACAGGGTCAGGAGGCGCAGCCATAGGAACCACTTGCTCGACAAACCTCTTCAATAAGGACTTGTGGAACACGTTATGGATCTTAAATGTCCCTGGAAGAAGTAAACGAAAGGAAACAGGATTAAGAATCTCCATGATCTTATAAGGTCCAATGAACCTAGGCTTAAACTTAGGAGATGCAACTCTCATAGGGATATTTCTTGAGGACAACCAGACCAAGTCCCCACTTCAAACCGAGGACCATCAGTCCTATGCCGGTTGGCAAACCGCTGGGCCCTCTCCTGAGAGAGGGACAACCTCTCCACTACCTGGTCCCAAATCTGCTGCATACGCTCCACAACAGAGTCAACACCTGGACAGACAGAAGCCTCCGTCTGTCCCGAAGAAAATCGAGGGTGAAACCCAAAATTGCAGAAAAATGGAGACATCAAAGTGGCAGAGCTAGCCCTATTATTAAGAGCAAACTCAGCCAAAGGCAAAAAAGAGACCCAGTCATCCTGATCAGCAGACACAAAGCATCTCAGATAAGTCTCCAATGTCTGGTTTGTTCTCTCAGTTTGTCCATTGGTCTGAGGATGAAAAGCCGAGGAGAAAGACAATTGAACACCAAGTTTAGAACAAAAAGTCCTCCAAAATCTGGAAACAAACTGGACTCCTCTGTCAGACACAATGTTCTCAGGAATACCGTGTAACCGAACCACGTGCTGAAGGAACAAAGGCACCAATTCGGAGGAGGAAGGCAACTTAGGTAATGGCACAAGATGTATCATTTTGGAAAACCTTTCACAAATCACCCAGATAACGGTCATTCTCTGAGAAACAGGGAGGTCGGAAATGAAATCCATAGAGATATGGGTCCATGGTCTCTTGGGCACAGGCAATGGCATCAACAAACCACTAGAGCGAGAGCAAGGCTTGGAGCGAGAGCAAGTCCCGCAGGACTGCACAAATTCCCTGACGTCACGAGACAAAGTAGGCCACCAAAAGGACCGACTAACCAAGTCTCTGGTACCAAAAATTCCGGGATGACCGGCCAACGCGGAACAATGAATCTCAGACATCACACTCTTTTTCCACCGGTCTGGGACAAACAATTTCCCAATAGGGCAGCGCTTGGGTTTATCCTCCTGACACCCTTCCAGAGCCAGTCTCAAATTGGGCGAGATGGCGGAAAGAACTACACCCTCTTTCAAAATAACAGCAGGATCAGATAACTCAGGAGAGTCCGCAAGGAAACTCCTCGAGAGGGCATCCGCCTTAACATTCTTAGTGCCAGGAAGAAAGGAAACCACAAAATTAAAACGTGTGAAAAACAAGGCCCACCTGGCCTGTCTAGGATTAAGTCGCTTGGCTGATTCCAGATAAACCAGATTCTTATGGTCCGTGAGGACCACCACCTGATGTTTGGCTCCCTCCAGCCAATGTCTCCACTCTTCAAAAGCCCACTTCATGGCCAATAACTCCCGATTACCCACGTCATAATTACGTTCAGTTGGAGAAAATTTTCGAGAGAAAAAGGCACAAGGGTTACTTTTAGAGGTCTCTGGATCTCTTTGGGACAAAACGGCACCTGCCCCAATTTCAGAGGCATCAACCTCCACCTGAAATGGCAGAGAAACATCAGGCTGCCGTAGAACAGGAGCAGAAGTAAATCTCTGCTTAAGTTCCTGAAACGCAGAGACTGCCTCAGGAGGCCAATTCACCACATCAGAACCCTTCTTGGTCAAATCAGTCAATGGTTTAACAATAACAGAGAAATTACCAATAAATTTACGATAAAAATTGGCAAAACCCAAGAATCTCTGAAGAGCCTTTAATGAAGTAGGTTGGACCCAATCACAGATGGCCTGAACCTTGACCGGGTCCATTTCAATAACAGATGGGGACAAAATGAATCCCAGAAATGAGATCCTCTGTACGCCAAAAAGACACTTTGATCCCTTCACATACAGAGCATTCTCTCTTAAAATCTGGAACACAGTCCGAACATGTTTCACATGAGAGTCCCAGTCATTGGAAAAAATCAAGATATCATTCAAATAAACAATTGGAAATTTATCCACAAAATCCCTGAAAATGTCATTCATGCAGGAATGGAAGACGGAAGGAGCATTAGTGAGCCCAAAGGGCATCACTAGGTACTCAAAATGCCCCTCTGGGGTATTAAATGCCGTCTTCCATTCATCCCCGTGCTTAATGCGAATAAGGTTATACGCCCCCTGAGGTCAAGCTTGGTAAACCAAGTAGCACTTTTCACCCTGGAAAACAGGTCAGAAATCAAGGGTAACGGATATTGATATTTCATAGTGATATTGTTCAAGAGACGATAATCAATACACGGCCTTAATGAACCATCCTTTTTTGGCCACAAAGAAAAAACCGGCACCCAAGGGTGAAGAGGATGGTCTGATATGACCCTTCTCCAATGACTCCTTGATATAAGACCGCATAGCGTCATGTTCAGGTACAGACAAGTTAAAAAGGCAACCTTTAGGGAATTTACTACCAGGCACTAATTCAATAGCGCAGTCATAATTCCTATGGGGGGGCAAGGATGCAGATTTACTTTCACTAAACACATCAGAAAAATCAGTCAAAAAGTCAGGAACATCCTGAGCCTGGGAGAGGCAGAAAAAACAGGAGTGTTGGCATTAACACATTGGCAGCCCCAACTGGTTACAGACACAGATTTCCAATCCAAAACAGGATTATGAGACTGTAACCAAGGGAAACCTAGTACAATAATGTCATGCAGATTATATAGCACCAAAAATTTGCAACTCTCCTGATGATCAGGTTCAGCCCTCATTATCACCTGAGTAGAGAACTGGGGTTTATTCTCAGGCAAAGGGGTAGAATCAATCCCCAGTAGGGAAATAGACTTCCGTAGGGGTATCAAGGGAAACCCACAACGTTTAGCAAAATCAAAATCTATCAGGTTAATAGCTGCTCCCGAATCAACAAAAGCCTGATCAGAAAATGTGGACAGGGAGCAAATCAGGGTAACAGTCAACAGAAATTTAGTCTGAACACTACCCAAGACAACTGAGCGTGCAACTGAGCGTGCAAAACGTCTTCCCCGCTTAGGGCAGACTGAAATAGCATGAGAGGCGTCACCACAGTAGAAACATAACCCATTGCGTTTTCTAAACTCATGACGCTGTGCCCCAGAAGCCACTCTATCACACTGCATGGGTTCAGAAGCTGGTTCACAAGGCAATACTATTCCACGCATACCTGTACGCTCATGCAAACGTCTGTCAATTTGAATCGCTAATGACATAGAATCATTGAGACCAGAGGGAGCAGGGAAACCCACCATAACATCTTTTACATTCTCTGACAGACCCTTCCGAAAAAGGGCTGCCAAAGCATCATCATTCCATTTGGTCAGGACTGCCCACCTTCGGAATCTCTGACAGTATAACTCAGCGTCCTCAAGCCCCTGATTTAATGCCAACAAGGTTTTTTCAGCTTGATCAGTGACATTAGGTTCATCGTACAATAACCCCAGAGCCAGAAAAAATACATCAACAATACTCAAAACAGGATCCCCAGGTGTCAGGGAAAAAGCCCAGTCCTGAGGATCGCCGCGCAGGAGAGAGATGACAATTTGAACCTGCTGTGCTGCGTTCCCTGAGGACTTAGGTTTTAAGGCAAAAACAACTTACAGTTATTTTTGAAATTCAGAAATTTAGCTCGATCCCCTAAAAACAAATCTGGCATGGGGATCCTAGGTTCCACAACCGGCAACCATGCAAGATAGGTAGCAATACTCCGAACTTCAGTGGCAAGCTGATCCACACGGCCAGACAACTGTGCAAACTCCATTTAGAAAAAAAAATCCTCAGCACCCAGAGAAAAAGAGGGAAAGAAAAAAAAAAAAAATATCTCTGACAACTCTGACAACTTTTTTTTTTTTTTTTTTTTTTTACACTATCTTTCCCTTCTGTGAGTACCATATAATTTTCAGTTTGGCCGGTGATACTGTTATGATTTGGTAGGCTGAGGAGAGCAGGCAAAAAAGGCAATACACCAGAGAGGTTGGAATCTACTGGATTGCAGTACCCTGACTAACCACCACAACTAAAGGCAGCCGTGGAGCGTACCTACGTTGGTCCTAGACGCCTCGTCACAGCCTGAGAAGCTAACTACACCTAAAGATAGAAAGAGGAAAACTATCTGCCCCGGAGCAGATCCCCAAAGAACATAGGAAGCCCCCAAACATGTAATGGCGGTTAGACAAGAGGAAATACAGACACAGACAGAAAATAGTATGAGCAAACGTTGGGGCCCAATCTTCCTAGAAAGAAAAGGATAGGAAGGACACTTACTGCAATCCAAAAAACCCTAAAAAAATACCAACACACTAATTGCAAAAACACCTGAGATCACACGACCTCTACCACCTAAATTAGTTCTCTGGTGTAACAAAACTAAGCAGCAGCCACTGAAAAAACTGGAAAAGGCAAATGAACAAATAACAGTGGCTCAGATAAACTGAGAGGAGCACAAGCCCCCGGAGGGGACCTGGCTGACCTCCACAGAAGTGCAGGACAAAATGCAAAAAGCAAGCACAAAAATAAAAGCAGAAAATATCTTATCTGTTAGCAGAAGATGCAGGCAAGACACAGCTAGCTTCCAAGTGAACCAGGAACCAAAGTTGAGACAAGAACAATTGATCACCGGCAACCCTGATGGGAGGGAACCTCCCTTATATAAGACCAGTCTGTAACACCTGATTGCCAATCTTCATTGAATAGTTCAGTACTGTTTGTAACCACCAGAGGGAGCTTCTACTCAGAATTAATTTCTAACACATTCACAACAGTCACTACTGAGCATGTACATAAAGTGCAGCACAGATTCATCTCAGCTAGGACTGCACAGCACTGCCTCACTACTGAGCATGTAAATAAAGTGCAGCACAGATTCATCTCAGCTACGACTCCACAGCCATGCCTCACTACTGAGTATGTACATAAAGTACAGCACAGATTCATCTCAGCTACAACCCCTGTCACGGGGCAGTTGTAGAAATACAGGGGACGAGGAACCTGGGCTCCTCCTGAACTGCCCTAAGGCTAAGGAAGGGCCCTGTATTTCATTAACTTGGGGGTACACTTAGAGGTAGTGAGGCCCAAGTCACCGACCTGTCCCTGTCTCCTGTTTAGCCCTGAGCTAAACCCACCAACCCCGTCCCCAGGAGGTGAGACAGGGAATAATGTGAACAACACCAAAACAACAAAAGGAAAGACAGACATCTAGGGGTTAAATCACCTAACAATAAACACTTAGCTTTCTCTGCTGTAATGCTCCGCACAGCAGAGTAAGGCCCCAGATGAGGGAAGCAACTGAAGTACAACTTCTCTCAGCAGCACCTGGCTCCAGCTTGGTTGGTTTCCAAAGGAAGCAATATCACCCACCCCAGCTGAAGCCTCAGGAGACCTTTTAAAGGATGGTGGGAGTGGACTCCACCTTCTCCTGACAAGTCAGCAGTGATGTAATTACACCAGCGGCCACCGGGGAAAAAGACTGAAATTAACTCCCGGTGGCCTGAAAGGAAAAAGGTTTTAGTATGCAGAGAGATCTGCCACAGATCCAAATGTGGATCGTGACAGTACCCCCCCTTTAATGAGGGGCCTCTGGATCCTCAACACCGCACCTCATATACCACCACTCTCGCAGTCAGGGTACACTGAGGGGAAGAAATGGAGGAAATATACACTCCCTGGTCGCCTCCCTCCACACAACCAGGGGGATGTGGCTTCTTAGATGGTACAGATGTATTGGCACGAGCTGGGCAGACCCCAATGAAATGACCAGTCTGCCCACAGAAAAAACATGCCCCCAAACCATGTTGAACCGCAGGCAACCCGTTTGGGAACCCACTGGTCCCACCTGCATGGGTTCGTCCGACTGCTCAGCTGTGTCCTTCTCCTTAGCAAGGACAATAGGGGGTAGTTTTGGTGTATGCCTCTCCCTGAAGTGTCTATCCACCCGGATGGCAAGAGACATGGCGGCCTCCAATGAGCTGGGGGCGGCGTACTGCACCAGAGTATCCTGTAACCTTAGGGACAGACCCTGCACAAAATGACTCCTAAGTGCAGGATCATTCCACTGAGTGTCTGTGGCCCATCTTCTGAACTCTGAGTACTCCTCAACCGGCCGGTCCCCCTGCTTTATTTTACAGAGTCGGGATTCCGCCAGGGAGACGCCATCAGGATCTCCATACACCAGCGCCAGAGCGGCAAAAAACCCGTCCACCGACCATAAAGATGGTGAATTGGTTGGCAGGGAGAAGGCCCAAGATTGGGGATCACCCTTAAGAAGGGAGATAATAATCCCCACACGCTGTTCCTCACTTTCAGATGAATGGGGGTGGAGCCTGAAGTATAATTTACAGGCCTCCTGAAAAATCAGAAATTTATCTCTCCCTCCAGAAAACCTGTCAGGGAGAGATATCTTAGGTTCTGGTAGAGCCTGCACCTGAACCGAGGCCCATAATCCCACCAACTGCTGTAACTGCTGCACCACCTCACCCCGCAACACCTTAAGCTCATCTGTGAAGGTCTGAAGCAGCTGGGCAAAGGCCTGCTTTTGGGCCATGGCTTACCAGAAAGAACAAAAAAGTGTCGATTTGTGATAATGTCACGGGGCAGTTGTAGAAATACAGGGGACGAGGAACCTGGGCCCCTGAACTGCCCCTAAGGCTAAGGAAGGGCCCTGTCTTTCCTTAACTTGGGGATACACTTAGAGGTAGTGAGGCCCAAGTCACCGACCTGTCCCTGTTTAGCCCTGAGCTAAACCCACCAACCTCCTCCCCAGGAGGTGAGACAGGGAATAATGTGAACAACACCAAAACAACAAAAGGAAAGACAGACACCTAGGGGTTAAATCAACTAAACAATAAACACTTAGCTTTCTCTGCTGTAATGCTCCGCACAGCAGAGTAAGGCCCCAGATGAGGGAAGCAACTGAAGTACAACTTCTCTCAGCAGCAACTGGCTCCAGCTTTCCAAAGCAAGCAATATCACCCACCCCAGCTGAAGCTTCAGGAGACCTTTTAAAGGATGGTGGGAGTGGACTCCACCTTCTCCTGACAAGTCGGTAGTGATGTAATTACACCAGCGGCCACTGGGGGAAAAGACTGAGATTAACTCCCGGTGGCCTGAAAGGAAAAAGGTTTTAGTATGCAGAGAGATCTGCCACAGATCCAAATGTGGATCGTGACAACCCCACAGCATTGCCTCTCTACTGAGCATGTACATAAAGTGCAGCACAGATTAATCTCAGCTATGACTCCACAGCACGGCCTCACTACTGAGCATGTACATAAAGTGCAGCACAGATTTATCTCAGCTACGACTCCACAGCACTGCCTCACTACTGAGCATGTACATAAAGTGCAGCACAGATTCATCTCAGCTATGATTCCACAGCCCTGCCTCACTACTGAGCATGTACATAAAGTGCAGCACAGATTCATCTCCTCTACAGCTCCACAGCCCTGCCTCACTACTGAGCATGTACATAAAGTGCAGCACAGATTCATCTCAGCTACGACTCCACAGCCCTGCTTCACTACTGGCATGTACATAAAGTGCAGCACAGATTCATCTCCTCTACAGCTCCACAGCCCTGCCTCACTACTGAGCATGTACATAAAGTGCAGCACAGATTCATCTCAGCTACGATGCCACAGCACTGGTCACTATTGAGCATGTACATAAAGTGCAGCACAGATTCATCTCAGCTACGACTCCACAGCCCTGGTTACTACTGAGCATGTGCATAAAGTGCAGCACAGATGAATCTCAGCTATGACTCCACAGCACTGCCTCACTACTGAGCATGTACATAAAGTGCAGTACAGATTCATCTCAACTAAAAGCCGAGATCCTTAGATCAGGAACAGAACAGCTTTATAGCACATTTCATAACTTTCCCTAATTATTCAGCACATCCTGTATTGTACTACTGTACCCAATTTATTATATATTTTATGAGTCTGAGTCGGTCCATTTTATACCGACTCCACCAAAATGGACACCGACTCCACGACTCTGACTCCACAGCCCTGATTTTAATATTAAGTGTTGAGTTTTACTTTACATCACTGGTGGGTGATGATGCAGACCTTTACACTGTTGTTAAGGCTATAGCTTTATAATGATGGTCACTCAGGTGACATATGCTAAAGCATGGATGTCAAACTCAGGCCCGCGGGCCAAATTTGACCCACAGTGTTTTGGCCTGCGAGAAAATACCAATTGTCTACTAGAGATGGTCCGCCAGTAGACAGCGCATGCACCGCTAATGCTACAAATCCTAAGTTTCCTGTCCGGCACACTCCCTGGATAGAACAAGGCTGTTTACAACATGCATTACAATAATTTTTTATAGTGTTCAATTAAGAAACATTTACATTTATTTCTATAGCATTTCAACTGGCAGCATCATTTAACTTCAGTT
>JARQOD010000001.1:147477302-147632262 GCA_033576555.1 Oophaga sylvatica
TTTTCCCCATTGATTTTCCCCATTGATTTTCCCCATTGCTCTCCTACACACACACACACACACCACCTCTCACCTGTCCACACACACACACACCTCTCACCTGTCCGCAGCATCACCGGCGCCCGCGCTTCCTCGCTCTGACAGAGCAGACCGCTGAATGGTGACGTCATCCAGCGGCGCTGCTCTCTGTGTCAGAGACAGGAAGCAGGGGTGGCGGCAGCAGCAGGAGATGAGGTGAGTATGCCCGCGCCGGCATCTTTCTGTGGTACCGCTCATTAAGCTTATGAATATGGGCGCCACACTATGAGAGGAGTGGCGTCCATATTCGTGACCTTAATGACCGGTACTACGAGTGACTGGGATTTCACATGCGGTGTTTCTCGTATGTGAGATCCCAGCCGAGGACCGCAAAGTATGGTACAGGGCCCATGAGGTGGGGGCCGCAAACTAGTGTCCCGAGGGCCGCAGTTGGCCCGCGGGCCGCAAGTTTGAGACCCCTGATATATATCCTCCATCCCATAGTCCCGTGCCCATATACCCATGATACATATCCTCCATCCTATAGTACTGTGCCCATCATACATATCCTCCATCCCATAGTCCTGTGCACATAAACCCATCATACATATCCTCCATCCATAGTCCCGTGCCCATATACCCATCATACATATTCTCCGTCCCATAGTCCAGTGTCCATATAGCATCACACATCCTCCATCCCAGTTCCGTGCCCATATACCCATCATACATATCCTCCATCCTATAGTCCCGTGCCCATATACCTATCACACATATCCTCCATCCTATAGTCCCGTGCCCATATACACATCACACATATCCTCCATCCCATAGTCCAGTGCCCATATACCCATCATATATATCCTCCATCCCATAGTCCCTTGCCCATATACCCATGATACATATCCTCCATCCTATAGTCCTGTGCCCATCATACATATCCTCCATCCCATAGTCCCGTGCTCATATACCCATCATACATATCCTCCATCCCATAGTCCCGTGCCCATATACCCATCATACATATCCTCCGTCCCATAGTCCAGTGTCCATATAGCCATCACACATCCTCCATCCCAGTCCCGTGCCCATATACCCATCATACATATCCTCCATCCTATAGTCCCGTGCCCATATACCCATCATACATATCCTCCATACCATAGTCCCGTGCCCATATACCCATCATACATATCCTCCATCCTATAGTCCCGTGCCCATATACACATCACACATATCCTCCATCCCATAGTCCTGTGCCCATATACCATCATATATATCCTCCATCCCATAGTCTCGTGCCCATATACCCATGATACATATCCTCCATCCTATAGTCCTGTGTCCATCATACATATCCTCCATCCCATAGTCCTGTGCACATATACCCATCATACATATCCTCCATCCCATAGTCCCGTGCCCATATACCCATCATACATATCCTCCGTCCCATAGTCCAGTGTCCATATAGCCATCACACATCCTCCATCCCAGTCCCGTGCCCATATATCTATCATATATATCAGGGGTCTCAAACTCAATTTACCCGGGGGCCGCTGGAGGTGGAATCTGGGTGAGTCTGGGCCGCATCAGGTTTTCCACAAGAAAAGCTCTTACAAAAACATTCCAATGTTATCAAATGTCCCAATGGGGACAGTGTTGATGATGTATGTATAGTGCTGTGGAGTTATAGTGCACATATATAAATGAATAAATATTATCCTTAATATTATGTTACAATACCAGGATCTGAGGATTTTCTGTTTCGAGGTCAAGAGCTCTCTGATGTGATGTTGCTGCCTGTCTCGCTGTCTTCCTCTTTTGACACTGCAGTGTGGTGGACAAGTAAACATTAACTGGTTAACAGCAAGAAGTCATTCCCCCCAGCGCTCATTCTCCCCCAGTGCTCATCCTCCCCCAGCGTTCATCCTACCCCAGCGCTCATTCTTCCCCAGAGCTCATTCCCCCAGCGCTCATCCTCCCCAGCGTTCATCCTACCCCAGCGCTCATTCTTCCCCAGAGCTCATTCTCCCACAGAGCTCATTCTCCCCAGCGCTCATTCGCCCCCCAGCGCTCATCCTCCCCAGCGTTCATCCTCCCCCAGCGCTCATTCTTCCAAAGCGCTCATTCCCCCCATTTCTTTTTCCCCATCACTCCCATCATTGCGTTTTCCCCATCACTCCCATCATTGCTTTTCCCTCATCACTCCCATCATTGCTTTTCCCCCATCACTCCCATCATTGCTTTTGCCCATTGCTTTTCCCCATTACTGCCATCATTGCTTTTCCCCATTACTGCCATCATTGCTTTTCCCCATTACTCCCATCATTGCTTTTCCCCATTATTGCCATCATTGCTTTTCCCCATTGCTTTTCCCCATTACTGCCATCATTGCTTTTGCCCATTGCTTTGCCCCATTACTCCCATCATTGCTTTTCCCCATTGCTTTTCCCCATTACTGCCATCACTGCTTTTCCCCATTGTTTTTCCCCATTACTGCCATCATTGCTTTTCCCCATTGCTTTTCCCCATTACTGCCATCACTGCTTTTCCCCATTGTTTTTCCCCATTACTGCCATCATTGCTTTTGCCCATTGCTTTTCTCCATTACTCCCATCATTGCTTTTCCTCATTACTGCCATCACTGCTTTTCCCCATTGTTTTTCCCCATTACTGCCATCATTGTTTTTCCCCATTGATTTTCCCCATTGATTTTCCCCATCGCTCTCCTACACACACACACACACACACACCACCTCTCACCTGTCCACACACACACACACCTCTCACCTGTCCGCAGCATCACCGGCGCCCGCGCTTCCTCGCTCTGACAGAGCAGGCCGCTGAATGGTGACGTCATCCAGCGGCGCTGCTCTCTGTGTCAGAGACAGGAAGCAGGGGTGGCGGCAGCAGCAGGAGATGAGGTGAGTATGCCCGGCGCCGGCATCTTTCTGTGGTACCGCTCATTAAGCTTATGAATATGGGCGCCACACCTATGAGAGGAGTGGCGTCCATATTCGTGACCTTAATGACCGGTACTACGAGTGACTGGGATTTCACATGCGGTGTTTCTCGTATGTGAGATCCCAGCCGAGGACCGCAAAGTATGGTACAGGGCCCATGAGGTGGGGGCCGCAAACTAGTGTCCCGAGGGCCGCAGTTGGCCCGCGGGCCGCAAGTTTGAGACCCTGATATATATCCTCCATCCCATAGTCCCGTGCCCATATACCCATGATACATATCCTCCATCCTATAGTACTGTGCCCATCATACATATCCTCCATCCCATAGTCCTGTGCACATAAACCCATCATACATATCCTCCATCCCATAGTCCGTGCCATATACCCATCATACATATTCTCCGTCCCATAGTCCAGTGTCCATTAGCATCACACATCCTCCATCCCAGTTCCGTGCCCATATACCCATCATACATATCCTCCATCCTATAGTCCCGTGCCCATATACCTATCACACATATCCTCCATACCATAGTCCCGTGCCCATATACTCATCACACAGCCTCCATCCCATAGTCCAGTGCCCATATTTATGTATGATAGGTATATGGGCATGGGACTGTGGGATGGAGGACATGTATGATGGGTATATGGGCACGGGACTATGGAATTTACCTCAGTGTTTTAATATTTTACTTCAATATTTGGTCAGCATTTTACCTCAGTATTTGGTCAGCATTTTACCTCAGTGTTTGGTCAGTATATTACCTCAGTGTTTGGTCAGTATTTTACCTCACTGTTCGGTTAGCATTTTACCTCCGTATTTGGTCAGTGGTTTACCTCAGTGTTTGGTCAGTATTTTACTTCAGTATTTTAGTAGTTTACCTCCGTAATTGGTCAGTATTTTACCTCAGTGTTTTAGTATTTTATCTCCGTGTTTGATCATTATTTTACTTCAGTATTTGGTCAGCATTTTACCTCCGTATTTAATCAGTATCATACCTCCGTGTTTGGTCTGTATTTTACCTCAGTGTGTTAGTATTTTACCTCAGTATTTGATCAGTATTTTATCTCAGTATTTGATCAGTATTTTACCTCAGTATTTGGTCAGTAGTTTACCTCAGTATTTGGTCAGTATTTTACCTCAGTGTTTTAGTATTTTACCTCCGTGTTTGATCAGTATTTTACTTCAGTATTTGGGCAGTATTTTACCTCAGTATTTAATCAGTATTTTTTTTCTATGCCTTTAACAATAGAGCGCAGCAGTTATAGAGGAGGGGGTGATTCATTTCTGTCATGTGCTCTCTGCTCCTTTCTGGGGGGCAGACAAGAGCTGGGAGCTTATGTTCCTGGGGATGCTAGATTTCTCCCACCCGGTAAGTGTCTGCTGAGGTGTTTTGGAGTGGGAAAACCGTTGCTCATAGCAACCAATCACATCTCAGCTTCTTTTAAACAGCTCTGGTGAAATGAAAGATGCTTAGTGATTTTTACTGATACACACACTCATTTTTTTTTATATATAGACTAGCTGAAGAGCCCAGCGCTGCCCGGGCATAGTAACTAACTACGGTTATAAAAAATTATAATGATTATATATATATATATATATATATATATATAAAGCTGAGTGTATAGACCCGCCCACTCCGCATAGCCACATTCACTATAATATCCCACACAATCCTGTCAACCAGAGCTACCGGACTGCTACCCCTAATATCCCACATCATCCCATCAGCCATAGCCACCAGACAACTACCACTAATATCCCACATCATCCCGTCAGCCTGGGGTCAGAACCAGAGCGCTGAGTGGAATGAACCTAACTTCCATACCGGGGATCCCTTTAAGAGAGGCCTGATGTCAGAACCAGAGCGCTGAGTGGATTTGCCCTGACTTCCATACCAATGATCCCTTTAATAGAAGCCTGGGGTGAGAATCAGAGCGCAGAGGGATTTACCCTAACTTTCATACCGGAGATCCTTTTAAGAGAGGCCTGGGTTCAGTACCATAGCGTGGAGTGGATTTGCCCTCACTTTCATACCGGAGATCCTTTTAAGAGAGGCCTGGGTTCAGTACCATAGCGTGGAGTGGATTTGCCCTCACTTCCATACTGGGGATCCCTTTAAGATAGGCCTGGGGTCAGAACCAGAGCGCTGAGTGGATTTGCCCTCACTTCCTTACCGGGGATCCCTTTAAGATAGGCCTGGGGTCAGAACCAGAGCGCTGAGTGGATTTGCCCTCACTTCCATACCGGGGATCCCCTTAAGAGGGGCCTGGGGTCAGTATCAGAGCTCAGAGTGGGTTTGCCCTCACTTCCATACCGGGGATCCCTTTAAGAGGGGCCTGGGGTCAGTATCAGAGCGCTGGATGGATTTGCCCTCCCTTCCATACCAATGGTCCCTTTAATAGAGGCCTGGGGTCAGAACCAGAGCATTTGAAGGCATTTGCCCTGTCTTCCATACTGGGGATCCCTTTAAGAGGGGCCTGGGTCAGAATCAGAGCGCTGAGGGATTTACCCTAACTTCCAGACCAGAGATCCCTTTAAGAGAGGCCTGGGGTCAGAACCACAGAGCTGAGTGGAACGGTCCTAACTTCCATACCGGGGATCTCTTTAAGAGGGAAGATATGCCTATAGGATGGAGGTGGATGTGTGATGGGGATATGGGAACGGGAGGGGGGATTCATTTCTGTCATGTGCTCTCTGCTTCTCTCTGGGGGGCAGACAATGGCTGGAGCTTATGTTCCCGGGGATGCTAGATTTCTCCCACCCAGTCACTGTCTGCTGAGGTGTTGAGAAAACTGTTGCTCATAGCAACCAATCACAGCTCAGCTTCTTTTAAACAGCTCTAGTGAAATGAAAAATGCTTAGTCATTGGTTGCAAGGAAAACTTTTGCTCATAGCAACCAATCACAGCTCAGCTGCTTTTAAACAGCTCTGGTGATGCTTCGTGATTGGTTGGTGATACACACATACACACATTCAATTTTATATATATATAGATGGCACTGGACAAATCCCAGTAGAAAAGGCACTTTTGTCTTTTGGAATGGTGTAACTATCCCCTAAGATGTACCATAGTCATTTCTCCATCCTAGGATTACTAAATTAAATAGGTGAATTTATTAAAGTACAAAGCTGGCTTGCTGTTAAAGGGGTTGTGTTATAAAGGCAACCTATCAAGATCAGCTGGTGCCCCAGTGGATATCCATGTCCAACTATGTAATGCTTGGACAGATTACATCCGCCATACTGTGAGCCACAATAAGTGAGCTGCATTTATGAGGACAGTGTGCCCCAAGCAGGATATATATATATATATATATATATATATATATATATATACAGTCAGGGCCAGAAATATTTGGACAGTGACACAATTTTCGCGAGTTGGGCTCTGCATGCCACCACATTGGATTTGAAATGAAACCTCTACAACAGAATTCAAGTGCAGATTGGAACGTTTAATTTGAAGGGTTGAACAAAAATATGTGTTAGAAAATGTAGGAATTGTACACATTTCTTTACAAACACTCCACATTTTAGGAGGTCAAAAGTAATTGGACAAATAAACATAACCCAAACAAAATATTTTTATTTTCAAAATTTTGTGGCGAATCCTTTGGAGGCAATCACTGCCTTAAGTCTGGAACCCATGGACATCACCAAACGCTGGGTTTCCTCCTTCTTAATGCTTTGCCAGGCCTTTACAGCCGCAGCCTTCAGGTCTTGCTTGTTTGTGGGTCTTTCCCTCTTAAGTCTGGATTTGAGCAAGTGAAATGCATGCTCAATTGGGTTAAGATCTGGTGATTGACTTGGCCATTGAAGAATGTTCCACTTTTTTGCACTCATGAACTCCTGTGTAGCTTTGGCTGTATGCTTGGGGTCATTATCCATCTGTACTATGAAGCGCCGTCCAATCAAGTTTGCAGCATTTGGCTGAATCTGGGCTGAAAGTATATCCCGGTACACTTCAGAATTCATCCGGCTACTCTTGTCTGCTGTTATGTCATCAATAAACACAAGTGACCCAGTGCCATTGAAAGCCATGCATGGCCATGCCATCACGTTGCCTCCACCATGTTTTACAGAGGATGTGGTGTGCCTTGGATCATGTGCCGTTCCCTTTCTTCTCCAAACTTTTGGCTTCCCATCATTCTGGTACAGGTTGATCTTTGTCTCATCTGTCCATAGAATACTTTTCCAGAACTGAGCTGGCTTCTGGAGGTGTTTTTCAGCAAATTTAACTCTGGCCTGTCTATTTTTGGAATTGATGAATGGTTTGCATCTAGATGTGAACCCTTTGTATTTACTTTCATGGAGTCTTCTCTTTACTGTTGACTTAGAGACAGATACACCTACTTCACTGAGAGTGTTCTGGACTTCAGTTGATGTTGTGAACGGGTTCTTCTTCACCAAAGAAAGTATGCGGCGATCATCCACCACTGTTGTCTTCCGTGGGCTCCCAGGTCTTTTTGGATTGATGAGTTCACCAGTGCTTTCTTTCTTTCTCAGGATGTACCAAATTGTAGATTTTGCCACTTGTAATGTTGTAGCAATTTCTTGGATGGTTTTTTTTCTGTTCTTGCAGCTTAAGGATGGCTTGTTTCACCTGCATGGAGAGCTCCTGTGACCACATGTTTCCTTCACAGCAAAACCTTCCAAATGCAAACACCACACCTCAAATCAACTCCGGCCCTTTCATCTGCTTAATTGAGAATGACATAACAAAGGGATTGCCCACACCTGTCCATGAAATAGCCTTGGAGTCATTTGTCCAATTACTTTTGGTCCCTTTAAAAACAGGGTGGCACATGTTAACCCCTCTCTGACATTAGACGTACTATCCCGTCCATAAAACCCGTGCCATTCTGACCATGGACGGGATAGTACGTCATAGGCGATTAGCTGCGCTCCCGGAGGGAGCGCAGCTAATCGCCGCCGGGTGTCAGCTGATTATCACAGCTGACACCCGTGACTGTGTGTCAGGAGCGGTCACGGACCGCTCCCGGCACATTAACCCCTTGCACACCGCGATCAAACATGATCGCGGTGTGCTGGGGGCACAGGGGAGGATCGCGCAGGGTGGGGGCTCCCTGCGCGCCCCCCTGAGACCCTCAGAGCAGCGCGATGTGATCGCGCTGCTCTGAGGGCTTCCTCCCTCCCAGGACCCGGATCCAAGATGGCGCTGGGGTCCTGGAGGGAGGCGGCTTCCTCAGTGCCTGCCGAGAGCAGGCATGAGGAAGCGTCCTGCACTGCCTGTCACATCGCCGGTGTGACAGAGTGCTGTGCACACTGTCACACCAGCGATCTGATGAAATACAGTGATGTCCCACCCTGGGACAAAGTAAAAAAGTAAAAAAAAGTAAAAATAAACGTGTAAAAAAAAATCCAAAAAAAAAAAAAAAAATATTCCCCAATAAATTCATTACTTATTGTAAATAAAAAAATAAAACAATAAAAGTACACATATATGGTATCGCCGCGTCCGTAACGACCCCCCCTATAAAACTGTCCCACTAGTTAACCCCTTTTGTGAACCCCTTAAAAAATAAAAAATAAAAACGAAGCAAAAAATCAGTGCTTTATCATCATACCGCTGAACAAAAAGTGGAATAACACGCGATCAAAAAGACGGATATAAATAAACATGGTACCACTGAAAACGTCATCTTGTCCCGCAAAAAACGAGCCGTCACACAGCATCATCAGCAAAAAAATAAAAAAGTTATAGCTCGCAGAATAAAGCGATGCAAAAATAATTATTTTTTATATAAAATTGTTTTTATTCTATAAAAGCGCCAAAACATAAAAAAATTATATAAATGAGGTATCGCCATAATCGTACTGACCCGAAGAATAAAACTGCTTTATCGATTTTACCACACGCGGAACAATAAAAACGCCTCACCCAAAAGAAATTCATGAATTGCTGATTTTTGTTCATTCTAACCTCCCAAAAATCGAAATAAAAAGCGATCAAAAAATGTCACGTGCTCAAAAATGGTACCAATAAAAGCGTCACCTCGTCCGCAAAAATTAAGACCTCACATGACTCTGTGGGCCAAAATATGCAAAAATTATAGCTCTCAAAATGTGGCGATGCAAAAAACTACTTTTTGCAATAAAAAAGCGTCTTTTAGCGTGACAGCTGCCAATCATAAAAACCGCTATAAATAGTAAATCAAACCCCCCTTTATCACCCCCTTAGTTAGGGAAAAATAATAAAATAAAAAAATGTATTTATTTCCATTTTCCCATTAGGGTTAGGGTTAGGGTTTCGGCTAAAGTTAGGGTTAGGGTTGGCGCTAAAGTTAGGATTAGGGTTAGAGTTAGGATTAGGGTTAGGGTTGGGATTAGGGTTGGGACTAGAGTTAGGGGTGTGTTGGGGTTAGGGTTGGAGTTAGAATTGGGGGGTTTCCGCTGTTTAGGCACATCAGGGGCTCTCCAAATGTGACATGGCGTCTGATCTCCATTCCAGCCAATTCTGCGTTGAAAAAGTCAAACGGTGTTCCTTCACTTCTGAGCTCTGCCATGCGTCCAAACAGTAGTTTATCCCCACATATGGGGTATCAGCGTACTCAGGACAAATTGGACAACAACTTTTGGGGTCCAATTTCCTTGGGAAAATTCAAAAATTTAGGACTAAAAAATCATTTTTGTGGAATTTTTTTTTTTTTTTTTCACACCCAGGCATTATAAACTTTTGTGAAACACTTGGGGGTTCAAAGTGCTCACAACAGATCTAGATAAGTACCTTAGGGGGTCTAGTTTCCAAAATGGTGTCACTTGTGGGGGGTTTCCACTGTTTAGGCGCATCAGAGGTTCTCCAAGCGCGACATGGCGTCCAATCTCAACTCCAGCCAATTTTAGTTTGAAAAAGTCAAACGGCGCTCCTTCCCTTACGAGCTCTGCCGTGTGCCCAAACAGTGGTTTTCCCCCACATATGGGGTATTGGCGTACTCAGGAGAAATTGCATAACAACCTTATCTGTCCATTTTCTCCTTTTACCCTTGTGAAAATAAAAAAAAAGTTTGTAAAAGATCATTTTTGTGGCTAAAAAGTTAAATATTCATTTTTTTCCTTCCACGTTGCTTTAGTTCCTGTGAAGCACCTGAAGGGTTAATAAACTTCTTGAATGTGGTTTTGAGTACCTTGAGGGGTGCAGTTTTTAGAATGGTGTCACTTTTGGGTATTTTCTGTCATGTAGACCCCTCAAAGTGACTTCAAATGTGAGGTGGTCCCTAAAAAAAATGGCTTTGTAAATTTTGTTGTAAAAATGAGAAATCGCTGGTCAACTTTTAACCCTTATAACTTCCTAACAAAAAAAAATTTTGATTCCAAAATTGTGCTGATGTAAAGTAGACATGTGGGAAATGTTATTTCTTAACTATTTTGTGTTACATATTTCTCTGTTTTAAGGGAATAAAAATTCAAAGTTTGAAAATTGCTAAATTTTCAAAATTTTCGCCATATTTGCGTATTTTTCAAAAATAAACGCAAGTTATATGGAAGAAATTTTACCACTAACATGAAGTACAATATGTCACGAGAAAACAATCTCAGAATCGCGAAGATCCGTTGAAGCGTTCCGGAGTTATAACCTCATAAAAAGACAGTGGTCAGAATTGTAAAAATTGTCCCGGTCATTAACGTGCAAACCACCCTTGGGGGTGAAGGGGTTAAGGAGCTGAAACTCCTAAACCCTTCATCCAATTTTAATGTGGATACCCTCAAATGAAAGCTGAAAGTCTGAACTTCAACTGCATCTGATTTGTTTTGTTTCAAATTCATTGTGGTAATGTCTAGAACCAAAATTAGATAAATGTTGTCTCTGTCCAAATATTTATGGACCTAACTGTATATATATATATATATATATATATATATATATATATATATATATATATATATATATACTGATATAAGGAGATACCTGGAATAGAGAACAGAATTTGGACTGTGTGCCATTGGGTACGTATAACATGTGGCATATGTTCACGGGTCTTGAAGCCAGTGACATTTTCTGAACAGATGTGACTTATTTTGCTGGTTTGATTGGAAGGTCATCATTCCTGGAATTCTCCTTCTAATTGTTTGCTTGTGTTTCCGGAGCTCTGACCCCTGCCTTGACTCTTGTCATGTGAAATATCTGATAGATGTTTGACTTTTGATGCAAACGTCTAAACTGTGTCACTTGTTATAATGTTAAAAAAGAAATGTACGGTACTTTGTCATAAAAGTCCTTAAATATCCAGTACAGAGGACTCACCAGACAATATCATCTCAGATATACAATAGAGGTAATTGTAGAGAAAGCCAATTGACATACGGTTGTTGATTATTTTGGATTATTTTGGATGGTGGTAGAAGACAAATGCAAGCACAGGGAGAATATACAGGTACATACACCCCTGACCAGGTTTAAACCTAAACAGAATAAGCATTGGAAGCTGCGGACAATATAAAAATGGCCACGTATGATGTACTTGAACCTGACGTTTTACAAATGTTTCCTGGGTCAAGAATAAGTATTGGAAGCAGATGATATTATAAAATGACCGGAATATGGTGCTTGAACTTGACATTTATACAGTTTACCTGTCTTGCGTGAGATTAGTAAGTGGTATCAAGAAAACAGTCTGTTTCTGGAAGTGCAGAACACCAGAACTCCGTTAATGTATAGCAGCCGCCTTTTGGGTCCAGAAAGCCTTATTGTGATTACTTGGCAATCAGTATGATTTCCAAATACATCTTAAGTTGTCCTTTGCTTTTTATTAGTGTAAAAATGGGCAGATTGTGGTCTGAACGTTAAAAAAAAGTACACTTCCAGACCAGAGGGTCAGAATCAGAGCGCTGAGGGATTTACCCTAACTTCCAGACCAGAGATCCCTTTAAGAGAGGCCTAATGATATGCCTTGTGTAAACTTTGGGGGTGGTGTATTATAAAGAGACTCTGCAACAAATGGTGCCAGTTTCTTCTTTCTACTGTGTTCTCCAGTACATCATTTGTCTGTAATCTAAAAATACAAAGTATTCCATTCTTACTTTGGACACATCATTCCTGACATTTACTTTTGTTGGAAACAATCAGCGTGAACTGTACTGAATGAATTAAATTGGCACCAAAAGAGCAATTCTTTTCCTTCATAAGCACACTATAGTTGCACAGGCGATATAGCTAAGAGAATGGAACAGCGTTTTTGTGGTTCTTCATTTCACGGGTGAATGGACAATTTCACATATCTGCAATATAAGGGGTTAATACGTTTTACAGACATGCCCATGATCATTGTCATTAGCCTGGTTAGAGGTGCTTAAGTGATTGTTACCGGTTTCCTTTGTTAATAAAGTAATCCTTAACCTTGATTGTTTAGAGCAAGTTGTCAGATTTCAGCAAGTTTCCCTAATAAGGGAGAGTGATGTAACAGCGATGGACGCCTGCCAGAACCTCTGCGCTCCTAGTGTTTATGTAGCCACATACCAGTGGAAAAAGCCTCGCAACAGTTCAGCGCTGGATATATATAGGAAGGCGAGCTCAGGTTTATAGGGAATGGAAATAATGATTGTTTCATCGGTTTTGTGTCCTTCAGGTAATCGAGGATTTACACCCAATAATCTAGATTTCAGTATGTTCAACTGACTAACTTTACCAATTTAACCAATCGACCAACTTGACCAATTTGTGTGATTTCATGCATATTAAAAGTTGTTTTTTAAAAAAAAAATTAACATTCTAGACCCTAACCATCAGCTCCAATCAGTCATCATTACATTAAAAACATATTGTCTGATATTGTGTCATTACCCCTCTGCAATCCAAACTTTTACAGTATGTCTATGGAGGCATGGACTCAACAAGATCTTCCAAGGTGGCCTGTGGTATCTTCTGGCACTAATTCATACGTGACAGATACTTTAAGTCCTGTAAATTTTGAGGTGGGGCCTCCATGGATTAGATTTCTTTTTCCACCAAAACCCACAGATAACACTGGTCTACAAAAAAAAAAAAAGTTTTCTGGGATGGACTTTAAGAACAGTTTTAAACTAATTTGAAGGTGCTGAATTCAAATCTGATCTTATAATTTCTCTTTCACATCACGTTTTTGCGCTATAGGTATATAGCCCATTTTCATGAATTCCATGAAAAATGTAAGTAGTGTATGAAAAGTGCCGGTTTATACGGTTCACTAAGGTAAATTTAGTTTTCATTTAGTCTCCCAATAAATGTGAGAATATCTTTGTTTTCTTTGATACAGTAAAGATGTATACCTTTGTACCGTGTTAGCCAGTAGATAGAAAAGATACTAAATATTTTTTTGTTTTCTTTGAACATGCATAATTCCCATTTGTTATGATAAGAAAGTAAACAAACTGTTTTCAACGTACACAACAGTTGTGTGCAGGTACTGTTTTATTTATTGAAATTTTCAATGAATTTTGATATTTATTGTTTTTATCTTGCTGTTTTTCTGTTTTTTGTTTGTGAATCCATACCTAAGGTGTGGTGGGGGACAGAAATTCAATGAACCACTCAGGTAGCTAACAACTTTTAGCTTGTATTTCTCTGCTGGATGTTTTGCTGATGTAACCATGGCCTCTACATCTCGCAGAAGACAGTGATCAAATGATCCTAATATTTTTTGTTACATCTGTGGAAACTTTACTGTGAAGACTCAGAGGCGCAACATTACTGACTTAGTTAAGAGGGTGTATTTTGCAAACTTCAGAGTAAAAGTTGGAGACCAAGACAAGCATTGGGCTCCTCACAAAGTGTGCAAAACCTGCATTGAGAGCTTGAGATCATGGTCTCAAGGAAAGAATGCTAAACTTCAGTTTGGAGTTCCTATGGTTTGGAGAGAACCAAGCAATCATTTAGAAGACTGTTATTTCTGCCTTGTCGATGTAAAAGGTTTCAATAAGAAAAACAAGCAATATTTGCAATACCCAAGTATCTCTTCAGCTATTCGACCAGTTGCCCATAGTGAAGACATACTTGTTCCGAAATTTACTGCACTTCCAGAAAATGTTGACACAGATCTCTCCTCACATTGTTATACTGATCAAAAATTTAAAATATCTCGAAATCCTGATGTGATAGCCAAAAACAGAGTTCATATTCATAATCAGCAGTCAAAATTGACTTAAAATATGTTTTAAAACCTTTTGCCAGAAAAATTGCGTTGACCTGTGTAATCAACTGGATTAACACCTAGAGTATTGGAAGACCAAGTCAACGCAATGATCTCATGCTCATGCCCTCATTCTGGGAACACTACACAAGAACTGACGTTTTGTAGATCCTCTGGCACAGTCCTCTAACCATCACAATCCTACCCTTGTCTAAGTCGCTCGGGTACTTACACTGCCCCAATATTTCTGCTTACAAAACATTAACTTCAAGAATGAACTATTTGCCTGCCGTCCTTAATAGATACCGTTGTCGTGAGATGTTTTATTTTTTATTCACTTTACATTACCAGTGGTTTATATATGTTATGGCTGATTGGTGTAGGTATCTATGATTTCTCACACATTAATGCAGCCACTGTACTGTGGATAACAGTGCAATTTCTCATGACTCCTGTGTCATTGGAGATCACAGCACTGCTTATAAGGTTGTTGTTGCAGGTTTCCCTTTAAATAGATATTTCCAGAACAAAATGAAACTACATTTACACAGAAAGATTATCGTGAACGAGCATTCTTAACGACGTTCGTCTCGTGTAAACAGGCTGGTGGTCACCCGATTAGCAAGCAGAATGGTCACTCAACGTTTTTGCAGCGCAAAAGATCATTGTTCTTGGCGGTGCATCGTACTGTATAAACAGGGCTCCCACTGCTGAGAACCATGGCAGCCTATGCGCACTGAGCAATTTATTACAGATCTGCCTGTGTAAACATTCTATTTAACAACCGCTGATCGGAAAATGTTTAGGGCCTGTGCACACGTTGCGGATTCCTAGCGGTTTTGCCGCGGTTTTTCGCGGCGGAAACAATACAACACATTATGGCCTATGGGATTCCGCAATGCTGTGCACATGCTGCGGGTTTTTCCGTGGCGGAATCGCATCGCGGGAGAATCCGCAGCATGCTCATTCTTTTTTGCGGAACCGCGGCGATTCCGCCGCCATAGGAATGCATTGAACCAATTGCTTTCCGCATGTGGCTGTGCCCACCATGCGGAAAGTAAGCAGTTCATGTGCGGATGGTACCCAGGGTCTGGAGGAGAGGAGACTCTCCTCCAGGCCCTGGGTACCATATCCATGTAAAAACAATAATTAAAATAAAAAAGAATGATATTCTCACCTTCCGGCGGCCCCCGCAGCTTTCCCGCCTCTCAGCGACGCTCCCGCCATTCCCGTTCCCAGGAGTCCTTTGCGAGATCACCCGATGACGTAGCGGTCTCGCGAGATGCTACGTCATCGGGATGATTGTCGCAAAGGACGCCTGGGAACGGGATTGGCCGGGAGCGTCGCTGAGAGGCGGGAAGGCTGCGGGGGCCGCCGGAAGGTGAGAATATCATTATTTATTATTTTTTTTATTATTTTTACATTAGATCTTTTTACTATTGATGCGACATAGGCGGCATCAATAGTAAAAAGTTGGTCACACGAGTCAAACACTTGTTTGACTCGTGTGACCAACCTGTCAGATCTCTTGTAAAACGCTAGCATTCTGCAAGCTAATTACGCTTGCAAAACGCTAGTTTTTAGCGGGAATACGCATACCTATAATATGCGTATTTCCCGCGGCAGGGAGGTGCGGAATTGCTGCGGAAATTTCCATGGCAATTCCGCAACGTGTGCACATAGCCTTACCTATCAATAGTCATTTGATGCGGTCGGTCTGTTCGTGTTAACCAGGAATGTCAAACTCAAATACACAGAGGGACAAAATTAAAAACTTGGAAAAAATTTGTGGACGATCCTTGATATTTATTTAAAAAAAATAAATTGAGGATGGTTTTCCTTACCAAATATAACGATGCACCTTTTAATATGGAAACAAACTTAAAGGATTGTGCCATGAACAAAGTACATTTTAATTAATAGATCTTAGAATAAAAAAATACATAATGACAAATGGGGCATGCTTTAATAATATAATATGTTATCTAAGAGCATTAAAAGTCAAATCGCCCAATGGATTAATTTAAATATGTAGTAACAAAAGGATAAAAAAAACCTTGAATGAGTAAATAATACTGGGAATAAAGTATGATGAAAACAAAAGTGACCTCTAGTACATTATATTTCTCCACATTACCCTCCACACGTATGGTATGATGGCCCTACTGTACCATCGGCAAAGTATGGTGACCCCAACACAGTATGATTCTCCAATTGTGATCCCCACATAGCCCTCCACACAGTATAATAGGCTCCACATAGTCCTCAATACAGTATAGAGCTCCCCCACTGCTTTGGTCTTGGCAGCGAGTGCTCTGAAGCTCTGCACTGCTCAGCACAGCAAACATCCAAGATGCTGATACATTTGACAGTGCAATGCCAGGAGGTTCCAGTGTCACGGCCAAATCTAATCACCTTGTGGGTCAGATTTGGCCCATGCACCAGAGTTTGACATGTGTGGTGTAAACGGAGCCTTAGTTAAACAGAAGACTTAACTTTTCTTATCTACTTTCAGCGTTCACACAACAGCCTTCGTACTCTCACTTCACACTTTTAGACTCAGAACTTGATGGTTGCAATACACAGTAGGAAGCACAATTGTTCTAGTCTGTTGATTTTTACTCCTGGTTATGCAGAATACGCAAATATAATAGAATATATAATACTATCAACAGTGTTATTTTTTCTGACCAAAAGCCCCGTCACACTAAGCGAGATCGCTAGTGAGATCGCTTAAGCATCACCGATTTTGTGACGCAACAGCGACCTAGCCAGCGATCTCGCTTAGTGTGACACGCAGCGACGATCAGCCCCCCTGCTGGGTATCGCTGAATGTCCTGGACCAGTTTTTCATCATTGGTCTCCCGCTGGCCAGCGCGCATCGCTGCGTGTGACAGTGGGAGACCAACGATCTGGGAGCTGGTATCCAATGTACATATCGGGTAACTAAGCACCGCGCTGCACCTAGTTACCCGATATGTACCCTGGTTACCAGCTTCTGCTGTAGAGCGCTGGGAGCCGGTATCTAGGGTACATATCGGGTAACTAGGTGCCGCGCGGCGCTTAGTTACCTGATGTGTACATTGGATACCGGCTCTCAGCGCTCTACAGCAGAAGCTGAGAGCCGGTATCTAGGGTACATATCGAGTAACTAGGTGCTGCGCGGCGCTTAGTTACCTGATGTGTACATTGGATACCAGCGTGCTCGCTGGTCCTGATTGCTGGTGAGTCAGCCCATGTGACAGCTCACCAGCGATCAGCTAACGATGTCCCAGAAATCCCATCCACGTCGTATCGTTGGTGGGATCGCTGGGACATTGAAGAGTGTGACGGGACACTTAGGTAACATTTATCTTTGTACCGTGTTAGAAAAATATTAAAAATTGAAAGTCCTCAGTGGTTGATACCTTTTACGTAATGTCAGGCAATGTTGACTTCACATAGGCCTCGGTACAGTGTTGTTTTCATACCTCTCGGACACTGTACAATGATAACACCGTATAACTCACTGGACTCAAGTTGGGGCAGTTAACCTGGATGAAGTCACATTTACACCTAATAGTTCTTCCTTAATCAGCAACTTTTATCACTTCCATTCAGTTCACTATGCAACAGCACTAAACTGTGTCGGTCACTTCATAGCCCTCAGGCAAGCAATCTCCCACTGCACACTGGTGACCAGTAGACCTGTAATATTGCACTATGTTCTTCTTTAATACTGATGGTTCATATTCTGACTGTCTTACAACTAAGGCTAGTTTCACACTAGCGTTCGGCAGGGCTGCGTACTTCCTCCGTCAAGCCCCGCCCACTGCCGCACCTCTTCCTTTCAGTGCCGCCTACCTCTGCATGCATCCTGCGTACCCTATCTTTAACATTGGGTACGCAGGCCATGCGGATGTATGCAGATGCCTCCCCATGCGTCGTTTTGACGCTGCGCCGACCTGCGTCGAATGCAACATGTTGCATTTTGTTGCGGTCGGTGCAGCATCAAAATGACGCATGCGGAGGCATCTGCATACATCCGCATGGCCTGCGTACCCAATGTTAAAGATAGGGTACGCAGGACGCATGCAGAGGTAGGCGGCACTGAAAGGAAGAGGAGCGGCAGTGGGCGGGGCTCGACTGAGGAAGTACGCAGCCTTCCACTGCCTTGCCGAACGCTAGTGTGAAACTAGCCTTACTGAATAAAGAAGTCAAGCAGAGAGCTGCTTGTTATCTTTAAAATGGATGAATAAAATTTCAGCAGATGTCTAAAGTAATGAAATGTGTTTAACGTTGGTACCTCTGAGCCAGAGCAATTGAGGGTATTAAGGCTAAACGAAAGTCAAAGGCCTCTCATACAGACAAATCAGATGTCATGCTTTGCACCGAGGAGAGGGCAACACCCTGAAACATTTGTCTGCACATTGAGATTTTGTTTTGGCTTTTATATCAGGTCATGTGGCAAGTCTTGCTAAAGGGTCGATATTGACTTTTAGGATTGCTACTTCCAATAGCTGGCACAAGAGTTCAAGTCCTCTTACTCAGAGGAGGCAATTTGCAATGAGAAATGTAAAATTCATGCACAAATTTATACAAAAATGTAAAATGTTATTGAATTCTCTGAATCTATCAAGAGGGACAGCAAACTAAAAACATTCCTGTCCTAAAAGCTAAAATAGTCACTGATAAATGATTGTATGTATGAAAAGTGGAAAGCCAGAGTGGGACATGGGGGTTATCTCTAGTATCAGGCACATGGCTGCTACTGGTTAATGTACTCTGGTGCATAGTTAGATCATGTATTAACCTGTGATATAATTATAACCTCTCTAGCATTCTTCCATGATTACCTCTGCAGTAGTCTGTTGAAAGGAGCAGAATCGTCCTCCCACTTGAAGCTTTGTACATTCTCATATTTGGTCTCTTTAGACTTTTTAATTACATTGCGGAGGATAATACTTTTCGGATGGGTGTGCAGTGAGGAACATTGACAGTCAGGTATTCTACCTAAGAATGTGAGCGTAGCCTTTAATCTCAGAGTCTTCAGGTTCCCATGAAACTATCCGATTAGGTTTCAGACCAGTGACATTTGCTTCTGTGAGCTGTAATTGTGCGGCCGCAGTGTGACAGATGTTCAGCATGTGAAGATTGAAGGGTGGCTCCCTCTGGTAGGATGTAATCACTTGGGTACAGTGTTTGGCGTCTGTATGTGTTGTTAGGAAGACTAAATGTCATTGTCAAGCTCTGCCCTATTTCTGTTCTCCTTAGCTCCATATGGCGCGTTGTGGTCACTTTTTTGTCGAGTTTTTAGATTTCCTGCATGTTGACAGACAAGTCATGTATACGAGGCAGAACTAATATTATAATTAAGAAAGAGATATTCATAATTTTACTTTGTTTATCAATAGATATGAATTATATATTTGTTTTAATAGTTGACATAGCAAGATGAGTATATATTTGGCCCCTCAAGGCTGGTGTATAGCTGTACTGCAGTAACTGCACTGATTATAAAGTGCCCTCATATATCATGGTGTTGTACAGAGACCATCAATCTCTACAACAGTCATTGACTGTAATGGGCTCATGTTCTAAATTCTGTATCTCAAACACACGGGAACAATTTCATAGGACGCCAGTTATCCTATTGGAGTAAATCCAGTAGTGATGCTCAATAACCGTGTTATCGTTATAAACCCACTCCTCACCGGGGGGGGGGGAATAGACCATGATTCATTTGTAGACCAGCATTCATGTCAGGTGTAAATGCTACCAGTATTTGGGCGTTACAAAGTGACTTGTTTAGATCCAAGGTCTTAAATTACAGAGCCGATTAAGTGCTGATCCAGCGTTTTTGTGGTTTCTGTGAGATTCATGGCATGCTTGTGTACGGCACTGCACTATACAGGTGAGCTGCATGGAAATGGACATGTATCACATTCAGATCTTTATCTCTCGACCATGCACACAAGATATCTGGTGGTCAAAGAGCTGCCTTCCCTGATTTTCCCAGAAACGCTAACACTCAGCCGATTGCCCATGTGTTTTCAATGGGGAGAGAGGAGAAATTCACTGGCAGAAACCCCTGTTGGCGGCTTATTTACAGAGAGAAAAAAAAGATCTGGTGCTGAAATTCAAACTGCCCAATCGTCATCTGTGGGGGAGAGCCGTGAGACCCCCACACAGAGATGCTTGGCCAGTGCTGCCGGTATCGGCCTCCCAGCTTCAGTCTGTTGTGTTTGGGGGTGTTTAGTTTTTTTTTTATCAGAATGGAGCCGAGTCACTGGCCATCAGCGCCACACTGGAGCGCTTCACGTAGTTGCTTTCTAGCTATTCATACATTTCTTCAATCTTTCCGGAATAGCTCTTTGTACAAACTGAAAACAGATGTTTTAATCTGAAGAAAAATATTTATTCCCAGAATACACAGTTGAGTTGTCCGTGTAGCCATTGAGACTGGGAAAAGCACAGCGTTATTTATGTCCATCAGGGAACGATGCAGCAACTTCTTACAATCCTACAAGCCTTTCGGTCCTCTATTAAATTATAAATCTGTGTGATGATATAAAGACACTGAGTCCACCCCGCAACACTGGCCAGCGGTGTTCTCTTCAGTGAGACATACATGGCTTAGTTTACTATAGCCGCCATGTAGCATGATGTCATCGGCTAGGAATACCTGTAGTGAAAGCGTAGAGGTGCATACATTCACCGCTCTGTTCATTCTCTATGGGACTGTCGGAAACAGGAGAGCGGTGAACTCTGCTATCTCAAGCAGTCCCATTCACAGGAATAGAGCAGTTGCCGACTTGGCATTTTGGAGACCCCATGATACGGATTGGTCATAGTCCTAGTATTTGGACTCCCACGAATCCAAAAGTTATCTTCTATCTTTTGGATAGTTAATCTCTTCTATTAATGGAAATACCCATTTATTGCTTTCGCACTTCATACTATTTTAAGTAGGAAGCTATAATTTTATATAATTTACAACATTATAAAGGCACCAAAATGCTGAATGATTCCAGTAGCAATCAACAGAATTGTGATTATAGCTCTAATTCGCCCCACGCCCCCCGAAGAAGCTGACGCGAAACACGCGTTGGGGTTTGTCACCTCCAGCATCAGGTAAAAACTTTGAGTTCTGCTTCTTCTTGCCACCTCTATATGCACTCAAAATGGGTATCATTACAGGGTGAATATATTATGGTCTCTGGGGCTTTTTGACCTTGCCACATTCCAGGAACTTTCCCGGTAAGAATAAAATTGTATGTTGTCTGTTCTTTTTACCTCTGTGACTACCAGTATATTTGAGTCCCCTTGGGGTTTTATCCTTTTTCCCATGCACATAGCACTTTTATCTGTGAGTGCGGTTTACCAATAGTTGTACTTTTGATATTCTTGTTATCACTTACTACTATTTGTGTGGTTATATTACCATTTACCCTGGTGCTGTGTGTACTCCTGATATTTCTCCATGTTTTTAGTGTTTGTTTTTTCTTGTGTATATTTTCTTGTTAATAAAGTATATATTTTATTCTTCATACCTCCACGTCTTTGTTGCTTCCTTCTTATATAGGATATTATAATACTGGTTAACTCAGAACCGGTAGGAAATAAGTAAATCGACACTATTCTACACAGATTGTAAAATGGTGAACATATGTTTCATTATAGGCCTTATTTTAAAATGTTTCGCCTTAGCGCACAGTTCCCTGACTAGCCATATCATTGTTCCCAGAATGGTACTATATGATTTTCTATATGGCCTCTGTAGTATTTTTCATTTTTATTTTTCGCCATTCTGGTTAATGCTGAAGCATAAAAATATCTCGTACAGAAGCATTTTCCTCATATACAAAACCACAAAAGTATTCAGTCCAACAGCCGGCTGTATACCCATGAGCCTTGTTAGTGAAAACTGGAAGAATGAAACTGAGGGGGGACCTCACAGCTATAAATCAGCCACAAGCCCCTCTACATCTGGAAAGCTATATCACAAAAATGCTGATGCAAATAACGTAAAAGTTTCTGAGTATTGGCATTCATTGTAGTGGTTTCTCACAATCCCGGCAGCTCCCTTGTGTTCTGTGCTTCTACCTCTGAGGCCTCATTCTTGTGTGTCCGTAGGTAATTTGTAACTTAGTCGCCATATCTCATGCTCACTCTAACTATACCATATACCGTTTTATAGGGCATTTTAGGCCACATTCACATGTTCAGCATTTGGTGAGTTTTTTTACCTCAGTATTTATAAGCCTAGACCAGGAGTGGGTGATAAATACCGTGGTGACGGGTTTCTATTATAATTTTCCTCTGATTTTTCCACACCTCGTTTTGGCTTACAAATACTAAGGGAAAAAACTGATCAAATACTGAACATGTGAACATGGTCTTAGAGGTTTTGTATAGCTCTTAAAGTCTAATAGTCATTTTAGAACATGTCTAACTGATAGTATCAGAACTAGAGGGTGCAAATGCATAGAATTATAGGACTATTGAGATATTAGTCAAGAAGCCAAAATCGCCCAGTTTTCCGATAACTATTCAGAAAAAAGAAAGGTTCGGTTTACAGGTTGTGAAGTCAGTGATGTCCTAATAATGTGACTACTCACAGTGATGTCCTAATCTTAACCCTCACCTTTAATCATAATTTTGTTGATTGTTGGTTTATTATAAAACAAGAAACTTAATTGTTAACTACTCCTTGCCTAGGTCACTGGCCATTGCTTCAGTCTGTCCGAGCTGGCCGGTGTCCTTGGCAAGGAGCAAGCGGCTTGCACTAGAGCTTGCACACACTGTTCTGAAGCTGGCCGGATCACTGGGTCTCTCCAGCTTCGGGGCCCCTGCTCTCCTCCAATAATGTAGACGCAAAGCTGTTTCTGCTTACAATGTCGGCTAGTTTACAGGGCGGGAGGGCACCGTCCTCGGAAAGCAGGAAGCAGTGACACCTCGAAGTGATGCGCTACAGAAAATCAGTGTTGAGAGTAACCTTATAATATTTATCAGTTACGATAGATTGCATTAGATTTCCTTTGTGAATTACAGAATTGCTTACATCATCATAAGATTTATGGTAGGTTGCTAATTTGGAAATTCAGATGATTTCAATGGAAGCTGCTGACAGTCCTATATGTATGGGGGCTATCTTTCTCGCAACATCTCTCATCCAATGAAAAAAGTGTCAAGTTGGATTTTAATCTTTGCAAACCTTTGTTTCCAGTGAACCTAAGCATCACCAGAGACGTCTGACTGCCTTTGATTCTTTTCCTCTTTGTGAAACACGATGTAGGGTTAGCTGATTGTAATGTGCTTGTCTGTGGGGTGGCTGGAGACCATAGCTCATGGCCAAATGATTCTTCAGCCAACAGCTGTATTTTGTGTTAGTGCAACTTCTATATTTGTGCTTCAGAGTAAATCTATTTCTGTGCTGATAAAGCATTTGTTATAATCCACTGCAGAGACATAAAGGAAACTATGTTGTCAACTTGTAAACTTTGTCATCATCTGTCATTCCAGCTTCTAATTGTCCAAGTGCTGCCAATAATCCAGTAATCCAGATTATAGATGACATGTGGTCCTCCACATGGACGCACTGTCACTATCAGCTGCAGAGTAGCGCTGAATCATTTCTGTCATCCCACAAGTGAACAGCTGATTCCACAGACATTACCCAAATTTCCTGTGGACAGATAAAGTAACTGAATAGGGAAACTGGCATTAGTTCAGTGGGTTGTTCATCTACTGATAAAGCAAACCAGACAAAAAACTGCCTTTTTAGGCTGTGCCTCTGTTCAGGAGGATGTGTATGTCTCCAGACCCTTCTCTGCAACTACTATATCCAATATTACTAAAGCAAGCAAACTCTCAAGTTCAAAAGTGAGGGGCCGACTGGGGAAAAACATCAACAAGTATGATCCTTGGCACACTGTAAATCACCGGCCATAGCAGGAATCGAAGATGATTTGTAGGCTGTGTAGCAGAACGCATGTCACACATTTATCTGCTCTGGAAGGTATGGTTTAAGTTATGGTATTGCTCAAATGCCTCCGTATCCAGCACAGAAGACCTCTTGTCAAAAATTCTTAATGCCGATTGCATAACTCAAACACTATGGTAAGATTATTGGGACGAATACACAGGATTAGTGAGGATAGATGCAGTCACTCACTCAATGTCCTCCTGCCAGAGGTGTAAGGATCAGAATGGAAGTGGTATGTCTGCAGGATTAATCGTGTACACTATGTGGTAAATTCAGTCCCAGTATTGCCCACGCACCTCATATTTAGATGTGTTTCTGCACGACACAACAGTCATCTGTGTACCAATGATTTGCGTGCCCTGTCTGGCTTTATATAACTATAGAAGGTATAGTTTGGCCACCAATATTATTTTCCCCTATAGGCTACTAGTTTGGGACAAGAAAACTTGTAGAATCATAGAATGTTAGAGTTGGAAGGGACCTCCAGGGTCATCGTGTCCACCCCCTGCTCAATGCAGGAGTCACTAAACCATCCCAGACACCAAAAATGGTGTCTCCCCATCAGGTCCTAATATTTCAGAACTGTTTTCTATCCAAAAATTGACATGTATAGAACTAGGTGGGCATCTGTGGTAGAGCTGCTAGAGCACACATGTCAAACTCTGGCCCATGTCAAACTCTGGCCTGTAAGTTAATTATATATGGCCCTCAATGCCGTCACCTCCTGGCAGTGCCCTGTCAAATGTATTGGCATATTGCATGCCATTCTAGTCACAAGCAATGATGCAAGAGAAAGTGGTTCACGCCTTCCCCATCATTCTTCCTCTGCGTCTGACGTCTCGGCATGACATCATTATTTTGTGCCCACTGTGCTGAGCAGTGCAGAGCTTCAGCGCACTCGCTGCCAAGACCAGGAAATGAGGATAGGTGAAGATAGGCAAGTGTTGTTTTTTTTTTATCCTTTTATTAATACATATTTAAATTAAGCCATTGGGCCATGTGCTTTTTACTGCTATGTGATGACTTATTATATTATTCTAGCATGCCCCTTTTGTGATTGTGTTTATTTTATTCTAAGATCTATTAATTAAAATGTACTTTGTTCGTGGAACAACCCATTTAAATCAAGTTTTTGGCCAAAACTATTTGTTTCCACCCTGCCATACGCATGCATGCTGGGCTCAGCTTAGTGTGACTGTGGTTTCATAAGGAACAGGGGAATATGCCCTGCCAGACACCTCTGATCTCACTTGAGGCATGGCAGATTCTTCTTTGCCCCAGCATCTACCATTTAGTGAGTTTTTAGGCACACTCATACATAAGGTTCACCTCATATGTAACATATGGCAATTTCTGAGCCTTTTTTTCTTTGCCTTTTTATCAATTTTATCCTATTGAACTGCCAATTTCACTTTGGCTAAGGGTGCAAACCCTTATTGAAAGAAAGTCCAAAGTTTTCTTCTAGTAAGCAAAGAACAGTTGAAGCAGTTCTCCCATACAAATAATATGAAATTGGGGGGAAAACTGAGATGGTAGCTATTTGTCATTGCTTTCCTGTCACACTTTATCTATAATGTGTATTCAGTGTTTAAAGGCTTTCTTTCCATATCTCTCTTATGCTGTGAGCTGTGACGTTCTCTCACTGTTCAGTTTCACTTTAAAATGGCTGCTCCATTCCCTGCTTCTCCTTTTTGTGTAAAATGGCAGTGGACATATCTATTGGAAATTTGCGAAAATTGAATAGAAAATTGCCTGAATTGTTGTAGTCTAGCAAATTTTCTGAGATTCGACATGAGTTCTACTAGCATCAGAACGATTCACTCCTCTTTAGTTGTGGCTCATCAAGTAGATGTTTCTCTGTGGGCTGTACTGAATGCATGATGTTTCACCGTGGTTCCTCATATTATTTATTAACATTCCTCCTCTCATATATATAGCGTAGTTTCCTTTAGAAGAGCAGGGGTATGATTAAGACTATCAGATCCGTACTTAGCAATGTTATCGCCCAGTCTGGAGCTGGTTTATATTGTAAGAAACGCACATGTTTATTATCAGACCTCACGACTTCTGTGAAAGTTTCTCCTTGGGCTTTGCCGAATGCATGCTGCTTCTCCCTGGCTCCTCATAGATTATTTATTAATGATCATCCCTCACATCTAGAGAAGGTTCTGATTGATACCTCTAGATCTGAACTCGCCAATGTTCTCACCCAGTCTGGAGCTGGTTTATACTGTAAGAAACGCATGTGTTTGTTATCAGACCTCACGACTTCTGTGAAAGTTTCTCCTTGGGCTTTGCTGAATGCATGCTGCTTCTCCCTGGCTCCTCATAGATTATTAATGATCATTCCCTCACATCTAGAGAAGGTTCTGATTGATACCTCTAGATCTGAACTCGCCAATGTTCTCACCCAGTCTGGAGCTAGTTTATACTGTAAGAAACGCATGTGTTTGTTATCAGACCTCACGAGCACTGTGAGGATTGCTAATGGAAAGTGGACTTCTTTTTTCAGCTTGCACAATATTTAATCAGATGATGTGACCAATACGGGATCTGACAGAGATCTTTCTGCCATTCATACTGTGACGTTCTGTGCACTGGACAATAGGCAGAAAAATGATTTCTTGTTCATTATTTTAGATTGCTCATAGTACACGCTTAGCAATAAGAAGTAGATGGCACTGGCCCAGACATTACTTTCAGAGCAGACCATTACCATCATTACCACTGACCACCTGAAAGCAAGCAGATGACTATTTCCCGTGAGAACGGTCTGAAATGATCACCAACCATGTTCATCTACAATATATTTTCTAAAATAAAAAAAAACACATTCTCAAATCTTTCCTGTGAGCCATACCTTGCTATAACCAAACATTTGTAAGAGATTTTAAGGTCAGCTTTACGGGGTTAAAATTCCCCAGTTGCCCATCTCCCACTTTTCTTTTAATAACACGTATTGGTTAACTGGTAATCATGAAATCATCATGTCGTTTCTCCAAAGCTTTCTTTCCATAATCTTAAGTCAAAATGTTTCAGTCAGACCCTTCTTTCATCAGTAAAGTATGGTGAATGGCTTCCGATAATTATATATTAATGTTTATAGCCATAAATAATACTCTGGACTTCTTCTCGTATTGTTTGGCCATTTTATAGTTTCATAGGAAAAACTATTAATCCCTATAATTACTGTCGAGTTACATTTCTGGACTAGATACTTTCATAATAATTTGGAGATTCGACATAAAATGTTCTCTGTGAACCTCCTATTTTTATTTTTTAGCTTTATTGTACCCACATGTTCTTTCCATAATGGTCCATAATAAAATTTAGCCTCAGTGATGTTACAAAGAACAACGGTGTGATGTGGACAGCGCAGTCAAAGGCGATGGTAAAATAATGTTCTCGTTTTCAGACATGGCTCTGAATGTCTAGGTGCCTTCACTCACTGCCTGGCTTCTGGGATTTGTCCAGTCTTGGTTCTGGAGAGATGATTCATGTTCACCACATCTATGCCTTATCTGTCTTGCCATCACTGGCTTTAGCTCTGAATCAAGCAGGAATTTCTAATTACCTTTTTGTTTCATGCAGGAGAAATTTATGATCAAGGTTAAGTTGAATATGAACAGTACAGCATTCCTTCTGTGCCTTCAGTTCTACCCTGCTCAAATGCCATACATACCATTGCCCTGCTCATATTTTTTTTCTTCTCATTTACCCAGGGATTCTCAGACATTACTGCAACTACAGAATCAAATACTTAAAGAAAAGGAATCTGCTGCCGTGAAACAACAATCAAGTCTTCAGCAGAGTACACCGCCTTCACCTTCTTTCCCTCCTCCACCTTCCATCCAGGAGCTTGAGGCCAGTCAGTTTATCACTTCACCGGCCCAAATGAGCGTTCTGAATTCTCACAGTTCTCCGGTGATGCAACCAGCAAGCTCCTTTAACTACGCTCGTCCTAAACAGTTTATTGCTGCTCAGAACATGAGTTCCACACCAGGCTTTGTGACACCATCTTCTGGGTCCTCTACCTCCAGCCTTCCTTCTCCAACATCAGCACCTCAAAAACAGTTTGGTAGAGCTCCAGTGCCACCATTCTCTCAACCATTTTATCCAGAACCGGAAGCATTTTGGTCTCCAACATCATCATCGCCACCACCTCCTCCACCTCCTGTGATGAGTCCTACTGCAAACTATAGTAGTCAAGATCCATTTCCTCTTCCTCCCCCACCTCCTCCACTTCCAGTTTCTGCCCATTCACCATCCTACAGTCCATCTCTTTCTCCAACTACAAGAGGATCTAACTCTGGCTACAACCCTGCAGCCTTCCTTAGTTCCATGCTGCCATCCCAGCCATCACCTGTCTCATTTAATGACCTTGGTCTTCCAAAAGGTGTAATGCCACCGTAAGTTTATACTGTACTGTAAATCTCCTTGTCATTTTTGTAGATCGTTTTAAAATGTTGTAACTATTGCATATATTATAGCAGAAATCATTATTATAACAAACACACTTATATTACATGATGAAAACTTTCTTGGTTATCCAAATAACTGTGCCATGAATGTGCTTTATTTTCATAAAATCCCTGTTGTCTGGGGTTTTACTACCAAAGAGGTCTATTTTTCTAGGTGACCATGACTAGCACTATCACGCTATTTTGCTGAATGATTTGTTAAAGGCTTTTTTTTTACTAATCATCACATTTGTAAAACAGTTTCATTAGAAATTTTGGAACATTTGGCTACAGCCTCTAAGTATCACAGTACATAGCAGGTTGAGAAACCATGAAATTCATCATTACAGTTTGTCTTGATAGTAATGATTGTACCCTAAACTGATTTATAAATAAAGTTTTATTTTTTATTGGTTACAAATAAGCTTTGATGATGGTTCAGGAGAGGAGAGATTAGAAACTGCTGTCAGAGGAGCTCACTGAAAGAATTCACTGTCCTTTCTCAGTCTATGTACTGTGATACACAGAGGCTGTTGAAGAATAAAGGTCTAAAAAATTTTATGAAACCACATGTCAAAGTAATGTCTAGCCAAGAAAACAGGGATAGAAGTAAAAATAATCTCCAAAGGTATACATGTTGCTCTTCAAAGCTAGAGTGACATTTGTGTAAAAGGTAGGCAGCCACATCACATAAAAGAAAAGCTCTGCAGGATATACTATTGCTACAGAACTCATTATGGTTTAAATCATTTTGGCAAGAATGCATAATGCAAAAAGCCAAGTGCATCTGTCACATTGTATGTAGAACGATAATTTTGGTGAAAGGCTTAGATGCAAGACAATTTTATGTAGGAGGTAGCTTCCTGCACCGTTAACCAGGTAGATTAAAAGTTATTTTCTTAAATCCAGCAATCAAGTAGTCTCCATTAAGTCTCCTCTATTTTAGACTATCTTTTCTGTTGTTGCAGACTTCTGAAAGATGTGCAACAGCACTTGCCTATCTCCATTAGTACAATATTCCAGACCAGTGCAGCATATTTGCCAAATCCAGATTTTTGGTTGTTCCTATCCTGCCCTACAAACTGGGACAGCCAAAAAGGTGGGTACAGTGGTGTACTGTACCACAAAGCGGCCACTTTCACCTGGCATCTATGGGATACAGACACCATTAAATGCAAAAGTGGAACAAGAAGCCATCGGTTCTCTCTTCCACTGTTCAGCATGCATATCTGAGCCTTGGTGCAGCAGCCATGATAATGTCACTACTTCACACTAGAGCCTCAGTTCACACAGTATACGGAGGCGAGCAGAGCATCATGGGAATGGGGCTAGATGAGCATTTTTATTTTGTAGGTCGGTATTTGAGAATAAGGCTGTGGAACAATCATTCTGTGTATAAGGAGCTGTTGGGGCATCCTGCTGTGGAGACCATCATACAGTGTGTGGGGTGGCTGTGGGGGGCATCATACTGTGTGTGTGGGGGCATCATATTTGTGTGGGAATCGCACTGTTAGAGAGACTGTGGGGGCATCGTAGTGTGAGGGGGCATCATGCCGTGTGGGGGCATCATGCCGTGTGGGGGCATCATACTGTGAGGGGGCATCATGCCGTGTGGGGGCATCATGTTGTGAGGGGACTTCATGCTGTGAGGGGGCATCATATTCTGAGGGTTGAGCAGTTGATTAAGGTACATCCAAGTTTATACTTAAGGGTGAATAACAGGAGTGTTATGATTTACAACTTTTGTACAGTTTTCCATAAGAAGACATTTTGTATGGTTTGATTAGATGCTACTGATAAGAATACATGTTCCATCAAGGCATATTGCATCGTATTAGTAATAGGAGTGCGTCCGCATACTTAATTCTGTTCAATATTAAGTGATACAATAATAATGAGCAGAATTAAGCTTGACTTGTCAATTTGACACCTCACAACAGTAATTGTCTCTCAAGTGACCCTTTGGAAGAATTATTTGCCCACCCCAGGCAGTGAATGGAGGATAGTTAATAACTCGCTAAGGCTACTTTCACACATCAGTTTTTTGACGTCAGGCGCGATCCGGCATGTTTTTTAAAAAACAGGTCCGGTACCGGATGCGTTTTTTGGTAATTGACTTTCATTAGCGCCGGATCGCGCCTGATGTCGTTGCGTTGCATCCGTTTTTGTCCGGATCCGGCAGAAATGTACATTCCGGCGGCCGGACAAAACGGTCACTGCAACGTTTTTTTTTTTTTTTTCCAGACCTGCCTGATAGTGCCTGAATCGGCGCATCAAGCGTCCGGAAATAATAGAAGTCTTTGGAACCGGACCAGTCTTTTGTGCAATCCGTCAAAAGACTGATCTGGATTCTGGAAATCAAGGACTACTACTACTACTAGTACTACTACTACTACTACATTTTCCACTCTCTCCGGACATGCGTATCTGCATTTTCCGGCTGCAAAACTTATTTTTCCTGGTTCAAAAGTTCAGGTCGGATCCAGCAAAAAAACTGATCCGTTGCATTCGTTTTTTCATTTCAGCGCCGGATCCGTCCTATCAGGTGTTCGACGGATTATGCCTGACACAAAAAAACTGATGTGTGAAAGTAGCCTAAGATGGGGACCCTATTAAAGCATAGTCATTTTACACTATGATCATATTGACTGACTGAGCACTCATTTACTGATACAGATCCATAAGAGTTATAAAAAAGAAAAAAAGACTAAACTAAAAGTGGAAGCATCACTATTAGTATGTAACCATCAAGGCATCTCCAGTGTGTATTGAGAGCAATCTGGATGTGGTTACAGTAATTCCAGCTGCCTAATGTCGTGATAGGATCACATGTAATGTCCTATTTCTCAGAAACCAAGGTGCTGCAGTCCTGCCTGTAATGTAGCGGCTGGATATACGGTAATCATTTTAAGCGCTGTGCTTGGCGCCTACCCGTAATGTTTTATCAGTATCTGATATCTCGGAGGCACAATCTATCCAAGCTTGGACATGATTCAATTTTCCATTATTTCCCTTAGGGAAGCTGGATTTGTATCCTCTCCAGTCAGAGCCATGAATATTAGTAATGGAAAAATATTGCAAATGTTTATTTTTAGAATTTACTATTGTGAAGTTGGCAATTATCGTATTAGTATGGATACATGTGACCAGTACAGGGTTCAGGGACAAGAAAATGGCATTTTAAAGTGTTTACTTCCATCTTTAAAGGGTCTGTCACCCCCCCCCCAACCCCCAACTCAGTTTACACTTAGTACTTAGTCATATTGGGGGTGTAGCCCCCATAAAAATCATAGATTTAGAGTTATAATTAATTATTGTCTTTAGACTGCAGAAAGCACTGGTTAATAAATATGTAACTTATGATGCTGGGTGCATCAAGAAAGACATAGGGTGCTAACTTTGGGGGCAGAATGGTGCACTGATTATTGTGCCATGCCATGGGTACACCAAGATAGATGCATAGTGAATAAACAGTGTTTTTTGGATACTATAGACAAGGTTTAATAAAGGTATGCTTTATATAGGGGCTAAGTCCCCTATATGACTGCGTACTTACTTTATTTGGGCTTAGGGTGTCAGACTCCCCTTAAATTTGTACTGGGTGTTATAAGTTGGAGTTGTTTCCTAAATCTGACGCTGATCAGTCAATGCTGACAAGTGTCCGACTGTATAGGGACACACCACTCTGAAAGGGGTACTGGCGGCACCCAGCTCTCTAGTTATTACTACTTTTTAGGAATAATAACAATGGAATGGTACAATACACAATTGTATAAATGCACAGATCCCGTATTGTCATGTTCTGTATCTGCTAAAAACTACCTGTCCGGAGAGCTCTGCATGGTTCAGCTGACTGCCACCAATTTTTCCCAGACTCTTGGCTAATTTTTATGAAGAATTAGCATCAGGCCAAAGACCTTGTAAACGTGTCATTTGTCTCCCTCCCCCAGTCTGCATCCATATCCCTGCAATAAGACTACTAGTAGTGTTCTGTATGTGAAGACGGTGCTGGATGAATAGTGGAAGTGACTACTGTCATATTCTCTGTTTCCTCTGTTAGTGGCTTTCCAAAGAAAGCTGGCCGGACTGCCCGTATAGCATCTGACGAGGAGATTCAGGGGACAAAAGATGCCGTCATTCAAGATCTGGAGAGAAAACTACGCTTCAAAGAGGAACTTCTAAACAACGGACAACCGGTACTATTATGGGTGATGTCCTCCTACCGCCTGACTTTCCAATGAAGTTTTAGGACACTAATTAAGGGGTTCATCTTGCATTCAATATTGACCTGTCCTCATGATAGATCATCAATGTTACAATGGTGGGAATTTGAAACCATCACTGATCAGATGCTAGCAGTTTTGGGGGTGGCCTGATGAAGACATTGAACAGAGCTGCATTCAATGTGTAACGTCTGCTGCCAAGCACTGCAGAACGTCTCCTATTCCAGAGAGAAGGCGCTGATCTGCTGTACCCCACAATGAACACTACACATTGCATAGAGCTGCTTAGTTTGAGACTTTTCAGTGTTTTCATATAACTTCTGCTGGATCTTATAAAAGCTAATCAGTGTGAGTGCTGGGTGGTGGACCCCCAATGATCTGATAGAGATGACCTATGTCAAGGACGAGTCATCGATCTCATATGTTGGAGAACCCCTTTAAGTAGAATGATCTCTTAGTGCCTGTAAACCGTTGAGATTGAGACTTGGCAGTGATCTTTCGGCATGTAATTTAGTGCTGCACATTTTGGTTAGAAAATGTCCATCACCACTGTCTCATAAATGGATGGTCTCATGAAGACAACAGCACAGCTGTCGAATGCCCTATTAGGGAAAGCAAACATTATAGCGGAAAATCCCCTACTTGAGACCGCTCTATGGTCCACAACAGTTGATTTTTCTGTTTCCCATTTACAGTTATGTGAATAGAATTTGTTAATCTACTTTTTTTTTTTTTTTTACCTTTCCTAAGAAACTGACGTATGAGGAGAAAATGGCGCGACGACTACTTGGCGCCGACAATGCAGCAACAGTTTTTAACCTCCAGGAGCCAGAAGATGATTTCAATTCACAGGTACAGATTAATATCTAAACTGATAAATGACTGCAGCTATAGGAGGAACACACATTTTACTGAAGAGCTACTGGGCATACATGAAGGCAGCCTTCCCTGTTTGGCAAGTGGAAAGTGACCGTGTGCACGGAGGAATAATTAACAGGGAACCAATATTTCAAGGACATTTGAATCAATAAATGTCACAGAAATAACCATCTCCGAATAAGCAGCCACTTGGCAACCTCACTACTTCTTAGTTAATAAAATAACAGAGGTAGAGATGTATTTGGAATTTTCGGAAGCAAGTTATGTCTCCATCGTTTTCCATCATTGAGTACAGAAGTGCTACATGTCAGCGGTTCATCCATAATATTAGACTTCTCCTTTGTGCATGTGCACGGTCTTATTCTTACAGAAGAAAGCCCCCATAATCGTACAGGAGTCGCATTGCCTTTAGGTTTTATGTAGTGTGCATTTTGTATACCTAAAGGGGACGTACACTAGTGCATTAAAGAGGTTGTTCAGGACTAAGTATTGTTTTAAACTATTTATCTCAATGGAATGTATTTTTGTAATACACCGGTCACGTGACATGACATTGCCAGATTATGTACCATCATGAAAATTATTTTCCCTGCGGGGGCTTTGTGCCACAAATTACTTGTCATCTTAAGTAACACTTATAACGTCATGTACATTGGCGTGATTTAAACAATTTTTTTAGACCTGAACAATCCCTTGTGTTTTTTTGTTTATTTTATTTTAACATAGCCTGCATTTAACACAGCTTGAATGCTAGCTAAATAGATATATATAATCTAAGTGAGTACATCCTCAGCTTTAAAGGTGCAGTCCAGTACTTTTATATTGATGGCTTATCCTTAGGGTAGGTCATCAATATCAGATCTTTGGCAGGCTGACAACCGGCACCCCTGCCTATCCGCTGTTTTGACAGTGGCCAGATGTGATGAGCTTCAGAGCTGCACAGCTCGCTCGCTTATGAATAACTAGAGCTGAATCTGCAATCACTCGCTGCGGCCATTGTACAGGTAACGGAGATGTGCTGTTCCGCTCAGCAACTGATCATATCCGGCTAATGCTGGCACCAGGGAGAGCTGATCGGCAGGATTGCCAGGTGTCTCACCCCCACCGATCTGATATTGATGATCTGTCTATCGAAGGATAAGCCATCAATATAAAAGTACTGGACAAACTCTTCAAGTGTAATCTTCTGCACCGTTATCATTGATTATACCGCACGTAGAATACAGATCCTGCTGCTTTTATAGAGGGTCGCTCAACAATCCAATGAGTATGGACCAGTTGACCGTGACAGATGGTAGGGTTCAGGAAAAATGGCATAAAATTCACAACTCGTGCCAGATTGGTAGTCTACATCTAAAACGTTTAGATTTATTGGTTTATAAAAAAAGCACCCATACCACAATGGAGAGATCTATGCTATCAGTAGAAGGGCACGTGGCGATACAGTAACCATTTCCATTCCATAAGCTTTCACCTTCTTTTCTACCTTTGCAGGAAGTTTCCTCTGTTTCCTCTCTTGATGCTTCTGTAGAGAGCCCTCTTGACTTGCAGAAGGTTACTATCCCCCTGTCTTTCATCTCTGCACTTACACGGATTCTTACTCTCACTAAACACTCTACATTGTGTTGATTTTGGCTGTTTTAACATATGATGTCATGAGATTGGCAATGACTGTATTATTTTGTGTAACCTTCTGCATTTTGGTAAGAAAATGGTTAATCATGTCACCGGAAACTGAATTAAAACCCTGTGTGTGAAGAAGACATCAGTCTTCACGATGTGCCCGTCACGCATGCTATAAAACGTTTTATTTGCATGACGCCACTGTTTTGTTTAGTTTCACTAAATGCCTTTAAGTGCGGCACCAGCTAAAATCCACCTGTATTGACTCAACCTTTACTGGTGTCCATAGATGAACTGGTTTTGTGTGTCTGTGCTGCGTCATCCCCAGATAACCATGTGGAGTGTGATCATCAAAGTAATAGAAAGTCTAGGGGAACACCGTATGATAGAAATACTACTGGCAACAACAGCACAGTAAATACCTGAAATTCCTCACCTAAAAATAGTCATTCCATGTTACCGCTTATTATACTGTTATATTATCATTGTACAGTTGTGTACGAAGTCTTATTTGCATTTAAGCCTTCTGTGCTCTATAGTCAAAATGTAGACGGAGAGTGCTGTTCTTGTCTGGTAAAATGCGGGAAGCTAGCGACACGTGGTGCTCTGGGTACAAGGAATAAGAGAATGGATTTGTAGGACCTAGGCCCAGTAACCCCATAAGTATTCCTTGGCTGCCGGATGGGAGCACTGTGAAATACCTTTTACGTGCGGTCCTACCGGGGCCTCTCCTGATTAGCAGGCCCAGCACAACATCATAAAATGATCAGCTTTAAAAAAAAACAAACAAAGCATAATTTCACCATACTCTGTCATGAGGTGGCTATGCTCCATGCTCCCTGTGTCTATATGTGGCCAACCCCGTGGTTGTGATGTACACTTCAGCCTGTCGGGGTGATGGTGGCATGGCATGATAATGTGTTGCATCGGAAAACTGGAGTCCTACGTAGAAATCCCCTATCTAACTACTGTACATTTATCAGCAGGGCATAATAGAGAACTTTGCAGATGGAATGAATCCTAACCTATTTCTAATTCAGTACCTAAAAAAAAATGAAATGGCACATGTTCTGCTTCAGGAAGGTAGAGCAATATTCTTCATGATCCCCCTGCACCACCTCCTACCCTCCCAGTCATTACGTGACCCTCAGCGTTGGTCTGTTGTACATTCCTTTACTCTGCGGCAAAGAGAACTGACACCAAAAAGAACCTAAATGTAAAAGCCCCCGTAATATAGGGGCCTAGAGAGCAGCCATCAGATCCAGGTACTCCTATGAAACATTACGGGACGGCGTCTGTCTCCCAGGCTGGCATAACACTACCACATTGTTTTTCACCGGTGACATTTACAGGCCAATAAATACATAGACTGTACTTACAGACTAAGATTTCCCTTCATCCATCTCCCCCGAGATGACACATCATCCATCAGCTGTGACGGCCAAATGTGAGTGTCAGAAATGTATCTTTGTTGTTTCCTCTGGGCAGACTATAATGTACCACTTTCTTTATTAGATGCCGGCAGGATATTTCCCGTATGGATTGCAGTGCTGGATGTAATAAAAAGCCCTGGTGTTCTGCTCTCCGAATGAGGGGCGACCTTGTGGTGAAGCTATGAGTCCAGTGTGATTGAAGCTCAGTTTTTAGTTTAAACTTTCTTTTACTTTAGGCCTTTACCAGGAATATGAAGCAGAGACAACATCTAATACTTGCAGGCTTATTAAGTAAACCTTTTCTTCCATTCTGGCAGGAATACAAAGTGTCCAGCTTCGAGCAGAGACTTATCAGCGAGATTGAATATCGTCTCGAGAGGTCCGCTGCTGAGGAATCGGATGATGACGTGGAACATGGAGAAGACTTTGCCGAGGACAGTGCTCCTCCACAGTTTGAGACTAAATTGAAGCATTACAAGATATTTGAAGGGATGTCGGCTACCTTCACCTGCAAGGTCACCGGCAATCCAAAGCCAAAGGTGAGGAACTCAGACTTGAATCTCTGTAAAAGGTGGGGGGACTCGGTTTACTTCACTGTCCTTTTACCAATGTAAAGTTTCATGTAGTTACCTCCACTCATATCTAACTATCCTGTAAACCTTGTGCTGTTTGCCCTTAGACAAAGACACAGAGTACATAAATTATATGAACATTTAAAAAAAAAAAACATTTTGGAAGGGGGCGGGGGGTAAGGAAAAAAGCAACTTCTGCGTTTCAATGTAATATGTCTGTCAGTGTAATGGAGACAGGCATCGTATTGGGTGTTGTCGGATCCCCCCAGCTACCATCAAAGCCAACTAGCACCCTGAGATCATATTGCTAGGGGGGTCAGCCGATGGAGTGACCGCAACCTATGATCATGTTGATTGGCTGTGGTGGCAAGTCAAACCACTTAGATGCCGCAGCATTTACTGTAGCATGTAGGGGGTTACACTGATAGGATCAGAGCCATTAGATGGATTGATAGCTATTACTGATCCGATGGGACATATGTGTGCTATCACAATGACGTACTATTGTACCAATCTGCGGAGACTGTTTCCTGTAGCCTAATAGTGTGTCATGGTGCGGGAACTGCACTCTGTCAAATAAGACCTTTGAAGAGCAGCAGAGGAGCGGTGGTGGCTGGATCAGTAGGTAAGTACTTCTCTTATTTTAAAGTAGATCAAGTCTGTGGGCCATTTTTTATGAAAGCGAACAATCCATCTATGCACATTTTATTGGTTTATATTTGCTGGTTTTGTGTATATGGCCAATCTGTTCTGTTTTTTTTTTTTGTGTGTGTTCAGTTTTCCTTATCTTAAACCTTTTTTTAGTGATATGACATTAAAGTGCATTTTAAGCTTACCTGGCAATAATAATACATTTATTACCAAGAGGAATGTGTACCAGCCATCTGAACTGCATCGGGGTTCTACTCTGTGGTAACCGGAAACCAGCAGAATTTGGAATTTGTCTTTAGACCGGGATAGGTAATATTGGTAAGAAGAGATGATGCCCACAGCAACTGTGAACAAGCCATTTGGAGAACTATAGCAGTAACATGATTGATCGCTAAGGCGTTATTAGACATCTGTGAATCATGTACATGTTCTATTCGTGCTTTTCATGGATAGAATATGTACTCGCCAAGGTCTATGGGTCTATAGGGTGTATCTCCACGTAAATGGCATTTAACCCTGTGTAGCCTGCATGGAGAATATGGCGTTATATTCTCCTTTGCAGCCTCTCGCTGTCAGTCATCGGGGCAGTGACGGTTGGTAGGACTGTCACCCCTCGTTATACAGCAAGCACCCTGTAATCACTCCCTGGCACTATGACTGACGGCCTGCTCTGCAGCGTGCGTGTGCAGCAAGTGTTTGTAGCGCTGTCAGTCAAGTGCAGGGAGTGATCACAGCGCCCTTAATGTGCAGTTAGCGGTCACTGTAACCTTGCCCTACCTTCACCATTAAGATGACTGGAAGCGAGTTGGTGCTGGGCTAATACAGCTTCATTTTTCTCCCATACTTCTCTAGTATGCCGGCTATACTGGATTTAGAAACCATTTACCTACTGATTAACCCTATGTCTGTAGGTAGATACCTTTTCTGGAGGTGACAAGTTCCCTTTAACATTGCACATTACTTAGACTCTAAGAGGTCTTAGAGGTTTCTGTGGTTACTGACAATTGCCTCATCCCACATTATATACTGATCATTATAATCAGTTTCATCTGCTTATTACTGTTTATCTCTTGCCTTGCGGTCTTTTGTGTTCTCTTAAATTGCTTTGTCTTTAAGAGTCATGTTTTCCCCTGATAAGCCTCCCCATCACAGGAGTGTAAACCGCATAGAAGACCAAGTCTGCCACATCTGTGTTCTATCAAGCAGCCTCTCATATACGCTATATATCTATCTATATATATGCTTTTGATTTAAAGGGTGTTAAACCCGAGGAGGTTTAGGGAAGGTGTAGGGAGTTATTTTATAGCGTGTGCTTTTTTTATTGCTATGTTATCTGTGTACCAGATGCAGTATGACATTTCATTTTTTTTTGGAAATGACAGTGATACAGGATTGGGCAGCAAGTGGTGCTCCCCCAGCGACCAGAACATGAATTCTAACACTGTAATTAAATGGCTTGTCCAGTTTTATAGAAAATTGGCCTCCAGGCTGCATCTGCTTCAAAATAACAAACCAAGCAGCACTTGCCTACCGAATCGCCGCCTGTACTCTGCTCCCATCAACAACATGTGACCGCTGCATCCAATCACTGGGCTCAGTGGTCATCAAGCTTTGTGATTGGCTGCCATGGCCCTGATGGCAGATAACTTTAGGGAGCAACTGCGGTGGTGTCATCTGTAGGTAAGTGCTGCTTGTCTTGTAATATAGATCCCATAGGCCAGAAGTGGGCAATTAATTTTACCCAAGGGCCATATGAGACGGCTGTGACTGTTGTGGAGGGCCAAACCAATAGGCTGAAATTAATTCTCATCAATATTAACATATAATTATAATTTTAGATTAAGATTGATTGGTTTCACTTGAATTGAGGAGAATTAAGTATGCTGACATCCCTTATATACCGTATGAGCCCTCCCATGGCCCCCTATATACAGTATGAGCCCCCACATATCCTCCCTTTATTCAGTATGAGCCCTCACATAGCCTCCTATATACTGGCACACATCCCATACACATGAAAAAAAACCATCTACTTGTCTTTTTACCGTTCCCTCTGTGCTCTGCTCTGGTCTCTTGTGCACCGACTCTGAAAAGCAGATGTAGTGATGTCATCGCGTCTGTCTGTCGCACACGCTGATTGGTGGAAGAAGGTGCCGGCGGCTCCATCCTAGACCAATATATTCACCTCTATCTGCATATCGGGGCAGGGAGAACATGGTGCTGTGTTCAGACCATTGGCTGTCTCTGTCTGCGGGGTGGACTGGAACAGCTGGAGGGCCGGATGTTGCCCGTCAGCTCCACTTTGCCCAGGTCTTCCATAGACCATTTTTTATTAAACTGTTTAAGCACTTTTATAGGTTGATATTAGTTGATTTTACTTGGAGTTATATCTGTGACTATATTATTCTGTACTGATATTTTATGTGTAGTCAGTTTTCTTATCTGAAGCTTTTATTTAGTGAGCGGACATCAGAGCGCAATGTAAGCTTACTTGGCAATATCAATATATTAATTACAGAGAAGAATGCATATCTAATATGTGCCGGACTTTCCCCAGACAATAAATGCAGTGTATGTTCACATTCCACAGATGAATACCTCAATGCCTGGAAGTATGTACCACAACAAAAGCGAACCTGTCACATACACCCAGGAACTAATTCTAAGTATTGCATTATTTGGCTAACAGACAAAACGTAACAATAAGCCCAACTTTATAGAACTGAAGGATTCAATTTGTTTTCTACCTGGAAAAATGTGCACATTTTAATTATATTTTTTTGTCGGATTAGTTTTGGTAATTTGCAATCCATGTTGAATTTGGAAGACCTATTGGCCATACTCCTTAATAAATGTTTAATGTTCCATCCTAGACTAGCAGTGTAGTCGGCGGTGTGCGAGAAAAATCCGCCCATTATTGAGTCCTCGCAGACTTTTTTTTACTTGCAGTGAATGGGACCTTTCTTCTCCTCTCTCCACATTACACTTCAGAAACTTGAGATCAATGAAAGTCATAAAGGGATATTTCTTATCCTTGGGAAAATTATTAGGGTTGGTGGATTGCTGCCTTCGTACACTTTACAGACACAGCAACAGTATCGTAGCAACCTGTTTATTAGACAATACGCTGCACATTCCAGCAGTAAACTATGAGCATCCACACAGGGTTCGGACATGTCTGATGTGGTTTAATACAGTAAAGATGTATATCTTCGTACCGTGTTAGCCAGTAGATAGAAAAATATTTAGAGTTGAGAGTCCTCAGTGGTTGATACCTTTTAATGGCTAACTGAAAAGATGGTAACAAATTGCAAATTATCCAGACTCCTCAGGTCTCTTCATCAGGCTAGACTAATACAACATCTGAAGAATCACATATTTATACACAAAAACACAGAAAAAATGCAATAGGTAAGACAAGTGACGTGAAGCAGAATAGTCATTATGGCAGAGGATGAGCATAAATATTGGAACAGTTCATAGATAAGGAGAGAAAGTTTTATTACCCTCTGATTGGGGTCTGGTAATGTTTTGTGATGTTTTCACAGGGTGATGTGGTTTAAAGAAGCCCATATAAAAAAGCCAGTATATAATGTGATTACATACATCCCCACTTTTACATCATCTCATATTAAATCTGAGAAACTAAGTAAATATCTTGTACAAACAGCCGTAATTCTGTGCCATTGCTAGTTGCAGCCCATGTGATCCACCTTCTTAGACTGTGTTCACACAATGTGGCCGTAAGGATTTATTTTACAGATTCCTCCTGTGGCAAAATCCTTGCCGTGGTTCTATCGCAATTGTGGCTGCAGTATCTGGATAAAACCCTTTAAGTTGCCTTCACTAGCTGCAATCTCGACAGTTGGCATTCTGTAGTGTTACAGCTAATCCCCAATGAAGTGAATAGTGACTGAGCTGCAATACCGGTTCGACCATAGCCAATACTGGCGCTGTTTGTGCAGAAGAGAATGGTCATTTTAAATGGATTAATGGTTGTCTCCTCACACATTTTGCATCATTTTGCAGCCACTTCCACAGTCCACTATTTTTAAGGGAAGCCAATGCCAGCCAGACATTTACAGAGCAGTAGAGTTCACGTTTCTCTCCTCCTTGTCAGCCTAGGAAATATAGGGGTCCAGGATGGCAGATGCAGAAGTGAAGACTGCCAAGTTTGGCTGCTTCAGATGACTGGACCGGACACTGGGCAAGGACGGCACACAGTGTCAGACTGAGGTGCCAAAGGCCCACCAGAAACATCAACTCAAGGGCCCCACTTTCATCTTCATACAAATGTTTTTATCCTCATTCACAACATTTGTATAGCAATGAATTGGGTAGATTGTTAAATAAGATGCTGCCATGGTCTGTACATAGTGAATCAAGAATATTGTGCCAAGTACTGCTCATATAAGAGGGTGGTGGCCCACCGGAGGATTCTCCTGTGGGTCAGTCCAAGCCTGATGGCACACATCATTTTGCTTATCTCTACAGAGCAGATCTTCATTATGGCTAATAAAGGGGGTCCTGTGCTACAACTCACATATATGCAGATAGGGCATACATTCTAATTTACATTCCACTTGTGGCCAGATCTCCACATAGATCTGTAAAAGTCTTGGTCACAGTTTGTGTCAAAAGTGTAGAAAGGCAGTACTACAGATACTTCCATGGGACTAAATATGTTTCTACCAGGACAAAACCAATCTGAGACCAGACTGACCACTCTTGCTGGAGTGTAGTCGTTACACTGAGAGGAGGAATTGATGTCAGCGATTCAAAAGACTATCCCAGGAGTGAGACTGTGAATAGCTATATTGTTCTATGTTTTCTTGGTTTTTCCTAATGGTATGTGAGCACAGTGAGAATAATTGATCATCAGAGTACACATCAAGCCATTACCTTAATCAGCATTAGCATCAGTATTGTCTACATTGATGGGCTGAAGCCTTGCCACATACCTCATACTCTCTATGGGAAGCCATTTTTAGCATATACAGTACAGACCAAAAGTTTGGACACACCTTGTCATTCAAAGATTCTTCTGTATTTTCATGACTATGAAAATTGTAGAATCACACTGAAGGCATCAAAACTATGAATTAACACATGTGGAATTATACATTAAACTTTACAAAAAAGTGTGAAACAACTGAAAATATGTCTTAAATTCTAGGTTCTTCAAAGTAGCCACCTTTTGCTTTGATTACTGCTTTGCACATAGAAAAGGTGAACGGATGGACTCTACATGCCTAGTTCCCACCGTGAAGCATGGAGGAGGTGGTCTGATGGTGTGGGGGTGCTTTGCTGGTGACACTGTTGGGGATTTATTCATAATTGAAGCGGTGAGCGGTCCAGCTCACCCCAAACCATCTCGATTGGGTTCAGGTCTAGTGACTGTGGAGGCCAGGTCATCTGGCGTAGCACCCCAACACTCTCCTTCTTGGTCAAATAGCCCTTACACAGTCTTTCGGTGTGTTTGGGGTCATTGTCCTGTTGAAAAATAAATGATGGTCCAACTAAACGCAAACCGGATGGAATAGCATGCCGCTGCAAGATGCTGTGGTAGCCATGCTGGTTCAGTATGCCTTCAATTTTGAATAAATCTCCAACAGTGTCACCAGCAAAGCACCCCCACACCATCACACCACCTCCTCCATGCTTCACGGTGGGAACCAGGCATGTAGAGTCCATCCGTTCACCTTTTCTGCGTGCAAAGCAGTAATCAAAGCAAAAGGTGGCTACTTTGAAGAACCTAGAATATAAGACATATTTTCAGTTGTTTCACATTTTTTGTTAAGTGTAATGTATAATTCCACATGTGTTAATTCATAGTTTCAGCTGCAGATGGAAGGAAGAGAGCCACAGTATTCATTACTGATGGGTAGGCGGAGCCCCAGATCAGGATGTTACCTCAGATCAAAAGAGTGATGACTGGCTGGCCCCTCCAGCTCGGGCTCCTCCTACTCAACTCCAGTCTAAGATTTGAGGTCCAGAGGATGGTCGCTGCTAATGCAGCTCCTCAGAAGATTTTATTATTTTAATATTCGGACAGGAGACTTGGATCACTAGTTGGTCTAGAGGTCTCAGGGGTACCAGCGCTGCTGTACCCCAACCTCTCCCTTGGCGGATCTGTATTTACTCAAAGTCCCTGCAGAATCCTTGCCGGCCCTGGGGGATGAGGAGAGCTTCCCTGGCGGGACGCAAACCACACGTGCGGTCACTGCGTTCTTCGCCCTGGGGGGAAGCATGGGCACAGCGCCAGAAACCCCTGAGGGTCCCTGTGGCGCCTTGGCTGGTGAGTACTCCACACAAATTTTAATGATATAATTATGTGTGAGTGCTTTAGCGTCTGAATGAGCAGCGCTATTACTTGGGTCAGTATGCTTCAGCGCTGCTGTGACAGCGCTGTTACAAGTAGATGTGGTGATTTTTTTGTCCGCAGGCAGATACCTGCAGGACAGAGAGGGAGCAGGAGCGGGGGAGTTCGCGCTCATTATTCGAGCTGGCGGGGGGCGTGGCCTAAATATTCCCGGTCTTCTGAGCAGGAAGACGCGCCTCTGGCGTTTCTCCTGCGACCCCCTCACTGTGGCGGCCATTACCCAGGCTCCTGGGCTCCTCGGACCGCTCCTCTCCTCATAAGACACCACGGCCAGCTGGGTGAGTGCTGATTCCTCACCCCGCAGCGCAGCGATCGCTATCCTGCAGCTGCAGTCTCATCAGAGACATAAAAATTGGCTGGGGCTCACAAATATATATATATTGTGGTGAGTTTTGCAATATTAACCCCTCTGAGGGTTATTTCTACCAGCTAAATTTGCTGACTGAATACCGCTGGGGTAACCCTGCTTGGTGGAGCGTTAACCCTTCAGCGTTTGAAAAAAAAAAAAAAAAAACGCATAGTTTTTTGCTGGTATTACCGCTTTGACCTGCTCATACAGGTGAGACATGTCTGAACAGAGTTCAGATGCCGCGGATCACGTCCCAGTGCCATTGCGGCAATCAGATACGCAGACCTCCACAGCGTCTAGCGCTGCGGTCGACAGCGGTGGAAAATTGGATGATATCGCTCAATCGATTAATAACTTGTCTGACCTTTTAGGTCAATATGTGTCTGCTAATTCCTCTCAGAGGAAGCGACGCAGGCCGTTACCGGCCTCTACACGGAGCGAGTCAGATGTATCTGATATTGGGCAGAGTTCCCCTTTAAATTCGGATGGAGAAATATCCGATTCAGATGCGGACGAGCCGCAGGGGCGTTCCTCTATGGCGAAGCGTACGGAGGCATTAATTGAAGCCATGAGAGATATACTACAGTTACCGGAGGAGGTAACTAGTCGTCCTGGTAAATCAGCACGCATGTTCCAGGAGTCCCGTGCTTCGCGCACAACATTGCCAGCTCTGGATGAGCTTAATGGTGTAATAGAGGAGGAACGTCTATGTCCAGATAAGCGTTTTCATGGAACGCATTTCTTTGATACACTTTATCCTTGCTCTGCGGAGTTAAAGGCTAATTGGACTTCTGCTCCTGAAGTGGATGTGTCTTTGTCTCAGCTTAGTAAATCCTCTCTACTCCCTATTAAGGGAAAAGCGAGCTTACAGGAGCCTTTGGATAGAAAGGCAGAATTGGCGGCAAAAGCAAGCTATGAGGCTGCGGGTCATGGATTTCGAGCAGTGCTAGGATCCATGTGTGCTGCTAGAGCTTCTCTAAGCTGGTTGGCACGTCTGAAGACGGAGTTGCAAAATGAATCTCCGTTATCTGAGATACGGGAAACTTGTGAATGGTTAGAAACGGCAGCCTGTTATATCTTTGATGCCGGTCTGGATACGGCATCTCTGCTGGCCAAAGCGCAAGCTTCAGCGGTCACAGTCAGAAGAGCTTTATGGCTCAGACAGTGGGCCGGGGACGCAGTTTCCAAACAAGGGTTGTTGGCCTTACCTTACAAGGGTGGCCATCTTTTTGGATCCGACCTCACAGAGCTGATTTCCAAGGCTAAGGCGAAGGAATCAGCATTACCACAGCGAAGGGCCATGGCCTCGGTGTCCAGTAAGCCTGGTGTCTATAGTGGTCGGCGGTCCTTTCGGGGCCGAGGACGATCTAGTCACTCCTCGTGGGGATCGGGTCGTCCTTCTTTCTCAGGAAAGAAATCCTCTCAGAAAACTCGTACTCCCTGGAAGCAGAGTTTCCGCCAGGACAAGCGGGAACTTGACAAGAAACCCGCAAAGTCGGATTGACGCCAGGGGTCCACTCGAGGATTCTCGAGTGGGGGGTCGCCTGCTTCTTTTCAAGGAGACTTGGATGGCTCGCGTTCCAGATTCCTGGGTAACGCGGATAGTGTCGGCAGGCTATTTCATAGAGTTTGCTTCTCAACCCCCAAATGTTTTTTGTCAATCTCACGTTCCGTCGGAACCCGAGCTTGTTGTCGCTCTACAGCGAGAGGTCGAATCTCTACTACAAAAGGGTGTAGTGATACCGGTTCCGTCAGAGGACCGAGGGAAAGGTTTTTATTCCAACCTTTTTATAGTTCCCAAAAAGGAGAACAAATTTCGCCCGATTCTGGATCTCAAGCGATTAAACCGGCATGTCCATGCCCGGAAATTTCGCATGGAGTCGCTTCGTTCCGTTGTGGCAGCTCTGTCACAGAACGATTTTCTGGTGTCAATCGACATTCGCGACGCCTATTTGCATATTCCCATCGGAAAGGCTCATCAGCGCTTTCTTCGATTTGCCATAGGTCAGAATCATTACCAGTTCGTGGCTCTGCCGTTCGGCTTAGCCTCAGCGCCAAGGGTCTTTACAAAAATTCTGGCGCCCCTCATGGCAATCCTTCGAAGACAGGGGATTACGATTCTCCCTTATCTGGACGATCTTTTGATCGTGGCTTCCTCGGAGGAGGAGGCGTTGACGGCTCGGGATTTGTCTCTTCAGTTTCTGAAGGACTTCGGTTGGCTGGTCAATTGGGAGAAGTCGTCCCTGGAACCATCGAGGACAATTCTCTTTTTGGGAATGCATCTCGACATGTTTCGGTCGGTAGTTTCCCTACCACCAGACAAACAGTCATGTCTTCTTCGACATGTACAGATTATGAAATCCTCAACGGCAATGTCCCTACGGAAGTGTATGCGTCTTCTGGGACTGATGGTGGCGTCCATGGAGGCAATTCCTTTTGTCCAGTTCCATTCCAGGACTCTCCAAAGGTTCATCTTGAGTCGATGGAACCAGTCGCAATCGCTGGATTGCAGTGTCACCATTCCTCGCGCGGTGCGGGATTCTCTAGAATGGTGGTTACGTCCAGGGGCATTCTCCCTGGGGAAGTCTTTCCTCCCTCCGAAGTGGTCAGTTATAACCACCGATGCCAGCCTGACGGGCTGGGGGGGTGTTTGTAACAATCTCTGGATTCAGGGGGTATGGTCATCGGAAGAGTCTTTTCTTCCGATCAACATCCTGGAATTGAGGGCGATTTTCCTTTGCCTCCAACATTGGACGGTCCCTTTGAGCGGTCTGCCAGTCCGAGTGCAGACAGACAATGCGACGGCTGTCGCGTATATCAATCACCAAGGTGGGACAAAGAGTTCCAGACTCATGGTAGAGGTGTCCCGAATTCTGATTTGGGCAGAGGCCAGTGTACCAGCCATTTCGGCGATTCACATTCCAGGGGTTCAGAATATTACAGCGGACTTTCTCAGTCGCAGAAGGATGGATCCCGGGGAATGGAGCCTCCACCCGGAAGTTTTTGCACTACTGTGCTCTCGCTGGGGAACCCCCCAAGTGGATTTGATGGCATCCAGGTCCAATGCCAAGTTACCGACATTCATGTCCAGGTACAAGGACCCGAAGGCGGTGGCGGTGGATGCTCTAGTGGCTCAGTGGGATCAGTTCGAGCTGATCTATGTATTCCCGCCGATATCCTTACTTCCTCTAGTGCTGCGTCGGATCAGACTAGAGAGAATTCCAGCTATTCTGATAGCTCCAGACTGGCCAAGAAGGGTGTGGTTCTCGACAATAATGTCGCTGTTGGCGGCACCTCCGTTTCCACTCCCTCTTCAACCGGACTTGTTGACTCAGGGGCCCGTTTGTCATCCGGACTTGATGTCCCTGCGTTTGACGGCGTGGCTCTTGAGACCGAAATCTTGACCCGTAGAGGTTTTTCAGCCGAGGTCATTGCTACCCTTCGTGCTGCAAGATGTCCGGCTACTACTAGGATTTACCACAAAATTTGGGAAACCTTCTTTTCGTGGTGTTTGGGGTCCTCTCGGAACCCGAGAAAATTTTCCATTCCCAACCTGTTGGCTTTTCTGCAGCATGGGCTAGACAAGGGTTTGGCAGTTAGCACTCTGAAAGGTCAGATTTCTGCTCTGTCCTTATTGTTCCGGAGAACCATTGCTTCGAATAGAGACGTGCTCTCCTTTTTCCGAGGTATCTCTCGTAAGTTTCCGCCGCGGAAGGCACCCGTGTCTCCTTGGCGGCTCAACCTTGTTTTGGAGGCTCTTCAGCATAAACCTTTTGAGCCTATGGTTTCTGCTAGCCTTTCTTTACTTTCTTGGAAGGTGGCTTTCCTTGTTGCAGTCACTTCCTTGAGGAGAGTTTCTGAGTTGGCAGCTCTTTCTTGTTCGCCTCCTTTTCTGGAGTTTTTTCCGGATCGTGTAGTGCTTCGCACTCGGGGTGATTTTTTGCCTAAAGTGGTGTCACAATTTCATGTTAACCAGGATATTGTGTTGCCTTCACTCTGTCCGGATCCGAAGAATGCGAAAGAGCGAGATTTACACACATTGGATTTAGTGCGGGCCTTGAAGTTTTATCTATCTATTACTCAAGGTTTTCGTAAGACGGACTCCCTGTTTGTGGTTCCAGCAGGTCGTCGGCGTGGTCAACGAGCTTCCAAGGATTCTATAGCTCGTTGGATCCGGTCAGCTATTTTGGAAGCTTACCGCCTTCGGGGTGAATCTTGCCGATTAAGATTCGAGCCCATTCCACGAGAGCTGTGGCTTCATCGTGGGCTTTTCATCAAGGTGCCTCGGCAGTGCAGCTTTGCCGAGCGGCAACTTGGCGCTCTGTCCACACGTTTACAAGGTTTTATAAAGTGGACGTCAGTGCTTCCGCTGATGCAGCCCTCGGACGTAGGGTCCTGCAGGCAGCTGTAGTTTAAAGTTCTGGATGAACTTGTGTTTAGCGCTGGTTGCGCTTTGTTGTTAAGGTTGTTGGGTTTCTGCCTTTTGTTGGTTTTTCCCACCCTTATTTTTGAACTGCTTTGGGACGTCCCATCAGTAATGAATACTGTGGCTCTCTTCCTTCCATCTGCAGCTGAAACACGGATTTTGGTAAAAACTTACCTGTAAAATCCTTTTCAGCGAAGGAAGGAAGAGAGACACAGCACCCTCCCACGGCAGAAGTGTGTTGATGTTTTCAGATGCAGCGCGACCCTTATCTGATAGCGATTATCTGGGCTGAGGTCAGCGCGCTAAGGCTCTGTTCCGGCATCGCCAGCTCATCGCAGTAGTCAGGTTCCGTGAGTAGTACCTGGAACTCTGTGGTTTTTGGCTTTCTTTGCATGCATAACCTGTATCCTTGTGTTTTTTCTCTGAAGTTCCTTCAGAAGGGGTTATGTTGCTCCGCTGGTGATCTTGGCTCTTTTCCTAAAAGCTTTGGTACGACTGGAGTTGAGTAGGAGGAGCCCGAGCTGGAGGGGCCAGCCAGTCATCACTCTTTTGATCTGAGGTAACATCCTGATCTGGGGCTCCGCCTACCCATCAGTAATGAATACTGTGTCTCTCTTCCTTCCTTCGCTGAAAAGGATTTTACAGGTAAGTTTTTACCAAAATCCGTGTTTTGATGCCTTCAGTGTGATTCTACAATTTTCACAGTCATGAAAATACAGAAAAATCATTGAATGAGAAGGTGTGTCCAAACTTTTGGTCTGTACTGTATGTGTTTTATAACATTTAAGCAACTCTTAAAGGGAATCTGTCACCAGGTTTTTGCTACCTCATTTGACAGCAGCATGAAGAAGTGGCAGAGATCCTGATTGCAGCGATGTATCACTTACTGGGCTGATTGCTGCAGTTTTGATAAAATCACTGTTTTATGTGCTGCAGATCTTCCCGCTCGCTGAATGCTGAGCTCTGTATATCCCCACACTACTGATTGGCAGCTGTCTGTGTATGCTGTGAATAGGCAGAAAGCTGCCAATCAGTGATGGGGCAGGATTATACAGAGGTCATGAATATGGAGGACTGCCTCACAGCAGGTTTACTAGTCCTTTAGTGATAATCTGCTGGTTAACACAGTGATTTTTTCAAAACTACAGCACGCAGCTCAATAAGTGACACATCGCTGGAGTCATGGTATCTGTCTCCACATTATACTGCTCTCAGATTAGGTAGCAAAAACCTGGTGACAGATTCCCTTTAACAACAAAGAAAGAGACCCTTATGTTGCCTACAGGCTGTTACCGTTTACCGATATCCTGATGTTGGAAAACTTGGAACGTGCAGTACAGCAGACACAATGAGTGAGCGCTGTGCTCATACAGCCAAGGGCTTGGAAGGTACAGCTAAGTATGGACGATGCAGGATGGATTTACTGTGCTTTCATCTGCCTCCAATTACGTGATTCATCGTCTTTATAAAGCAGCAGTAGTAGGACATGACCGGCAGGGTGGAAACTTCTGGTATTTCATATCAGAGTTGCTCTGCAAGGCTTGGGGAACATCTTTGTCGATATCTACAGACATAAGTGTCATCTGCCACCTCAGTACGGTAACGGCTTGTAGGCCAGGTTCTGTCACCATCAATGTCGGGCAATCACGGAGACCCAATAATCTAAATAGTGACTCTCTGGTCTCAGCTGAGTCCCGGGTAACACCGCTTATCCAGGCTGGGTTTGTTATGATCCATATAACCCATTCAGTATAAAAATATATATTTTATTATAGCTAAATATTCAAAAAGTCATTTCACAACATACATCTATTAAAAATTACAAATATAATCTCATAAATGTGAAGGTCACAAACAACAAAATCTGACCTGTTTACCATATATATAGGACCGGGAATCATGGACTAAGACTATAGACTATACAACAGTCACTATGAAACAGTTGCCCTTATTATATCGTAGTATACCACCATTAAGTCTGTATATATATATATATATATATGGGGGCTGCATCTTCTGACCTTTTCCCGGGACATATTTTGGGTGAGACTCTCTTATATGCATTTGCCATTGTTGTTACTATTGCCTATTTTATAGGAAACAGACATGGTGGAGGAGTGGGTGTTCTCCTTTCCTCTAACTGCAACTTTAACCCAATCCCACTCTTCCCTCCCTAATCCTCCCTTCCTTTGAAGTCCACTCTGTCCGCATCTACTCTCCCTCCAACCTCCAAGTGGCCGTCATATACCGACCTCCAGGCCCGACCACTGCCTTCATCGACCAATTCACTACCTGGCTTCTTCACTTTCTCTCCACTGACATCCCCACCATCATCATGGGTGACTTCAACATCCCCACTGATACCCTTCAGTCAGCAGCCTCCAAACTTCTGTCCCTTACTTCATCCTTTGGACTTACTCAGTGGTCCTCCTCAGCCACCCACACGGATGGTCATACATTAGACTTGGTCTTCACCCGCCTCTGCTCTCTATCTAACTTCACCACCTCCCCTCTCCCTCTATCCGACCACCATCTACTCACTTTCTCATCCCTGTCCTCCTCTCCTGTCACCCATGTCCAGCAACACGTGCACCCCCGCAGACACCTTGCACACCTAGACATCCACACACTCTCTGACTCTATTCTTTCACTGGCATCAATATCCTCACTCCACGATACAGACAGTGCCACTGCTTTCTACAATGCCACTCTCACATCGGCTATTGACACGGTCGCCCCTCTCGTTCATGGCAGAGTGCGACGTACCAACAGACAACCCTGGCACAATAACACCACTAAAAAGCTCCGGCAAGTGTCCAGGATTACAGAGCGGCGTTGGAAAAAAACAAATTCGCAAGACGACTTCACTGCATTCAAACAAGCAACACTCTCTTTCAAATCTGCCCTCACCTCTGCTAAACAGGCCTACTTCACAACCCTCGTGTCTTCCCTATCCTACAACCCCAAACAGTTATTCAAAACTTTTAACTCCCTCCTCCGCCCACCACTGCCCCCTCCTACCTCCCTCATCTCTGCTGAGGACTTTGCCACACACTTCAAAAATAAGATCGACCAAACAAGGCAAGTCTTCATTGTTCAACCACCTCAACCACTTTGTATACCAGACCAATGCCCCAACCCCATAACCTCCCTCACCAACATAACTGAAGGGGAGCTTAATTGTCTTCTCTCCAAATCGCACCTCACAACCTGTGCACTTGACCCCATCCCAACCCACCTCCTCCCCAACCTCACCACCACTATTATTCCATCCCTAACCCACCTCTTCAGCCTATCACTAACTTCCGGTACCTTCCCTTCTGCTTTCAAGCATGCCACAATCACGCCTATCCTTAAAAAGCCAACCCTCGACCCAACCGCTATGTCCAGCTATCGCCCAATATCGCTGCTCCCATTCGCTTCCAAACTCCTGGAGCTGCATGTCCACGCTGAGCTTTCCTGCCACTTCTCTTCTAACTTGCTCTTTGACACTCTACAATCTGGTTTCCGCCCCCATCACTCCACTGAGACAGCCCTGACCATAATTACTAATGACCTACTTACAGCCAAAACAAACGGACAATACTCTATACTCCTGCTTCTTGACCTGTCCTCTGCTTTTGACACAGTTGACCACTGCCTTCTACTACAGATTCTTTCCTCCTTTGGCGTCAAAGACCTCGCCCTATCCTGGATCTCCTCATACCTTTCCAACCGCACATTCAGCGTCTCCCACTCCCACACTACCTCCTCGTCCAACCCTCTCTCTGTTGGAGTCCCCCAAGGCTCTGTTCTAGGACCCCTACTCTTCTCAATCTATACACTTGGCCTGGGGCAACTCATAAAGTCCCACGGATTCCAGTACCACCTTTACGCTGATGACACTCAGATCTACCTCTCTGGCCCAGACATCACCTCTCTGCTATCCAGAATCCCGGAGTGTCTATCAGCCATATCCTCCTTCTTCTCCTCCCGCTTCCTCAAACTCAATGTGGACAAATCTGAACTCATAATCTTTCCCCCATCCCACAGATCTTCCTTACCTGACCTATCTATCACAATTAACGACATCACGCTTTCCCCCGTACCAGAAGTCCGCTGCCTCAGAGTAACCCTTGACTCTGCCCTGTCCTTCAAACCGCACATCCAAGCTCTTTCTACCTCCTGTCGCCTTCAGCTCAAAAATATTTCAAGAATCCGTCCTTTCCTCAACCCTCAATCTACTAAAATGATTGTGCACGCCCTCATCATCTCCCGCCTCGACTACTGCAACACCCTTTTCTCTGGCCTCCCTGCTAACACCCTCGCACCTCTCCAGTTCATCCTTAACTCTGCTGCACGACTAATTCACCTCTCTCCTCGCTACTCCTCCGCTTCTCCCCTCTGCAAATCTCTTCACTGGCTCCCATTCCCTCAGCGTATCCAGTTCAAATTACTAATACTGACCTACAAGGCCATCTATAATCTGTCTCCTCCTTATATCTCTGAACTAATCTCCCGATATCTTCCCTCACGTAATCTCCGATCCTCCCAAGACCTCCTTCTCTCCTCCACACTTATTCGCTCCTCACCCAACCGCCTCCAAGACTTCTCCCGAATATCCCCCATCCTCTGGAATTCTTTGCCCCAACACGTCCGACTATCAAACACATTCGGATCCTTCAGACGGAACCTGAAAACCCATCTCTTCAGGAAAGCCTACAGCCTGCAATGACCCTGCTACCTCCTCACCACTACCGGAGATATTGCCTCAACCAACACCGGAACTGCTGCAACCCCCCGACCTACTGTCTCCCGCCTCACAATCCTGTAGAATGTAAGCCCGAAAGGGCAGGGTCCTCTCCCCTCTTTATCAGTCTGTCATTGTTAGTTTGTTTACTGTAAGTGATACCTGTAATTTGTATGTAACCCCTTCTCATGTACAGCACCATGGAATCAATGGTGCTATAGAAATAAATAATAATAATAAGGGCAACTGTTTCATAGTGACTGTTGTATAGTCTATAGTCTGAGTCCATGATTCCCGGTCCTATATATATGGTAAACAGGTCAGATTTTGTTGTTTGTGACCTTCACATTTATGAGATTATATTTGTAATTTTTAATAGATGTATGTTGTGAAATGACTTTTTGAATATTTAGCTATAATAAAATATATATTTTTATACTGAATGGGTTATATGGCTCCTTTTGTTTTCTGTATATAAACTCATTCTTGGAGTGTACCCTGATGCTTTTTTAGCAAATTTTTAATTCTGGTGTTTTTTTATCAATGGGTTTGTTATGATGCAGCCATGATGGAGCCATCATACTCTTTGCAGGAGTCCTCTCTATGAAGCAGTGCAGATCCCCCACTCTGATTTCATGGCATTGGGGCAGAATCATGATGAGGTCTCGTAACCTTTAGAGATTATCATTCTTGGCAGTATTTAAATCCATTTATCTTTATGTTTAAAATAGCTTTTGGGTCCCTGCGTCATTTGTTTGATATGTCGGACTATAAAGGAGTAAATGAGCAGCTGCCTAGGCCTACAGCTGCCATGTCTGTGTATGTTGGCACTGATACCCGCCTTTTGCCCTGCAGTGACAAGTTCGCGGTTTTATTCTCTGTATCCACAGATCTATTGGTTCAAAGATGGTAAACAAATCTCAAAAAGAAGCGAACACTACAGGATCCAGAGAGAACCTGATGGGACCTGCTCCCTTCATACGCCCGCCTCCTCCCTGGATGATGACGGAAACTATACCATCATGGCTGCCAACCCACAGGTATGGTGACAAGAGCCACAGCTCACATTCAGGCATGAACTCATCGTCATCAATTGCCAATGTAACCGCAGCGAGTCATATCTTCCACCTAAGGGTGTGGTTAATAATGTTCATTTCATACAGTTTGTGTAACGTCATTATACCAGGTGATTGCCCTATACCCAGTATACTAAAGAGCTTGATGATTTGCATTCTCTCATTGGGGTAAACTTCAGCATGAATTAATCAGCTATGCTTTTTTATCAGAAATGAAATTTATGTGGATGTCTAAACAGATCCCGTTACCAGGTCAAAACTAGCCAGATTGTGCTCCTATTTTATTCCCACCGCTCCCCTGAATATTCCACTTTTTTATTTTTTCAAATCCGCCATACGGTTCCAAAGATCTATGGATGTTTTTATTTAGTGCTGAGTTCTATTGTCTTTACCAAAGGGGTGTTGCTCACAGTAATTTCGGAGGGGGATGACTTTAGTCTGATCTGCATAATTACTATGTCAGCCACACTAATTTAGTAAAGACCATAAAAATTAGCTCTAAAAAAGCCAATATCCTTGGAACCGTATGGTGGATGTAAAAAAGAATAAATGATCACTTTGTGGTGAAGCAGGAATCAAATTAGACCACAAAGTGGCCACATTGATCTGCTGACACGTCCTCTTTAAGTATAGTTTTTAATGACAAAGTAGTTGTTCTACATTAAATAAATACATTTTGATCAGCGCCTTTGTTAAAGGGATTGTCGAGGACTTAATGACCTATCCAAACAATACTGAATATCAGATCAGTAGGGGTCCATTCACCTCAATATAAGCTGCGTCATACTCCGTGTACAGAGCTGTGGTGTCCTATTCTCTGTTTACTTCCGGCTATCACAGGGCCTGCTAACAGCTGATTGGCAAGGGTGCTGAGTGTTGGACCCACTATACTGATATCAATGATTAGGTCATTAATATCTAAATTCTAGATTATCCCTTTAATTCCACAGTACAGCAGTCCACTGAAAAGACATTGACCCTGAGTTATCAAGACCAGCAATTTTCTCGCCGGTATTCGTGAGAGGGTGTGGTGGCATCAGGCGCTATTCATGAATTTGGAGTGTCTGATGAGTGACCTGCGCCTTGCCAGAAATGTTACTCCAGGCAGTGATCGGAGTGAGATTTCTCAGTATGGGATGCCACAGGTTGTCATGAATTAGATGAGCTGTGGCCTCACGCCCCCACTGTGCCCCGTTTCGCCCCAGCTCTACCAATTTCTGCTGAGCTTGGAGAAACAGGCGTTAAAATGACAACATTTTGCAACTGTTCGCAGCTTCTTTTTTTTTTACCAGAATTTTGGCGTGACCGCTGTGATGAATCAGCCTCATATTCTGTAAAAAAATACATATTTTTCTTTGGTTAATGACAACTGAAATATTCATCAAGGCCTATTTACACAACAAATATTTAGTGGCATGAAAAATAGTTGGGAAGCATGTCCATCTGTACGGTCATCGCCATATAACAGTCTCTCTTTTTAGAATGGTGAACTAATGAAATGTACAGCCTTACAACCAGTGTGAATACACATCATAGTGAAGAGCTGAGAGTGATTAAAAAAATCAACAGTATTCATAAAGAGAAGGGAAAAAAGAACATGACTAGAGGATAAGAAAGTGATTTAGAGGGGTGACTGTACTGTGAGTAGTATTGTCCTAATAAAACTGTAGTAGGTGATGGTATTGTAATCATCATATTTATAGCACTGTGTACCTACATTTGCTCATTTTGCCTTTCTACCCATCTAATGCTTCTCTTTTCCATTAGGTCTATGACATCCATTTATTAAAAACTGAGTAGTTGAATCCTTCTAATCTCTATGTAGAAACAGGAGGTCAATTTTCCCTGTATGAGTCCTAATCACTGCACAAGTCCCTGGCAGGGGAAGATGGAGCAGCTGGTCAGGAGATGTAGAGGGGAATGAAAAATGCAGGGACAAGAGACTTCCTGTATCTACATAGAGCAGAGAAAAGAAAAGAATTATCTGGGTAGAAAGGCAAAATGAGCAATTGTAAGTACACAGTGCTATACAATATGATGACTGCAATATATTAAGAGGATAAAACTTTGATTTGAGGAGTGCTTGTTTAAATGAACCTCTATCCTGTGAGGTGATGTAATTGGATTAATGAAGAAGGTGAGCATGACCATTTGATAATGTTGGCTGTACACCTTACATGGCTTTTTAATCAACTAAACGAGCATTGAAGCGGTTATCTGGGACTTTTATTATTTTTGCGTATAGGAGCAAGAACTTACGAGCGGGTAGTTGCTAACTACCTGCCTGGAACTGATCTCTGCCTCCTCAGAGCAGACATGGAAAGCTCCTGCCAGTGATTTTGCATTTTCCGCTGATGTCATGTCGGCAGAGCAGCTGCTTCTATTCTGCACTGCTCTTTTGATGGGTGTCCCTGACGATGTCATGTTGATTGACAGCCAGTTTCCTGTTGCATAACGGTGGGGAACCGCCTGTCAATCAGCATTATGTCTGCCGTGATGCCCCTACAAAAGGGCTGACTGAAACAGAAGGTGCTGCTCTTGAGAGGTGCATGGAATCGCCATGTGAGCTGACATAAATGGTCCTCATGCAGAACAGGTAGGTAGTTTTTAGCCCCATACACAAAAATAATAAAAGGCCAGGATAACCCCTTTAAAGTTTGAGTATACAACAACTTCAGGCTTATGCTGGGAGACTGTATTGAGCAGACAGCAGATGGCGCTGTATTGTGAAAATTCTCTTGTTGTGACCCTTCATGTTGTGATCATGAATAGAATAGTTGCCCAAGTGAAACAGGTCATTCTCCTACAATCTCTGAATGCTGAGTGAGCCTGCTGAAATTTGCAACACGTTATCCCCTCCATACCCCTTACATATGCATGCTCAGTAAACCTGAGTGTGCAGGGGTTTTCAATAGAAAGAGCGGAATCGGCCACCGCCAGACACATCTGGCGGAAGCTTATCTCCGGCGAGAATAAAGGAACGTGTGTTGCGATCCATCATGGCCAGATATTAACCATCAGGTGGGAGCCATGACATTCCCATACACATTAGATGTTTGGCCAGTCCTGACAAAAAGTGGTGGGCTCAGGCTCTGTTAATTTAATGTGTATGAGCCCCATGACAGAAAAAATAATATGCACATCATAGCAGAAGTGATAGAGTAACTTATGTGCCTTTATACATAAGGAGTGTTACCCCCAATGCTGGACCCCTGTATTAGTGTGATATGTATCTAATGGGCCTGGGTGCTCTGAATGTGAAGTGCAGGCTGATTATGCTCTTACACGCTCTTCTTCGTCTTCCGGGAAAACACTTGAATGTGAATCCCAAATCTTGGACTCACATTTACTTAAGCTCTTAGACACTGACTTCCTTAAGAAAAATCTAACAGAAATGATTCCTCTGTGACATGAGACTGCAGAGAGCAGAGACGGGAATATATTCTTACAGATCAGCTGAAATCTGTGCCTGCTTAGTCCGTACGAGACGTGTGCCAAGATAAAACACAAACAGGATTATATGTGAAGCGAATAAACTCTTGTCACTGCCGCAGAAAAGGATCCAAACATGAGATCTGTGTTGTGTTTCCGATGCTGCTAGGTTACAGTCCTGGCGGTCGGGAGGTTTGCTGCTTTTTTTTTCCACTTTTATTTCAAGGATTTAAGAGGGGTCAACTTGAGTTGACCTATTTCAGGCTCTCCGGCACTAGGGACCGTCTCTGCCTCCCTATTAATGATGTTATTACAGTGCAGCGATATCTTTATTATATAACCTGCCGTGTGTATACAATATGGGTGTATAAGATCCGTGCTCCTGCAGTATGTTACTCTATATAGGCATCCATATTCCTTTCTGGAGTGATGCTTCTAGAGATGAAAGACCTGAAGAAGAGTCGCCCTTGCATCATCCTACATGTTAGTGGCCTGTTTAGCCCCCTATTGTAGGGGGTCTACGTCACATCATTATGTCCTGAGCATGGCTTGTACACAATGAATAAAATGGGACGGGAATAAAGAACGCTGTTCGAGGCCGCACTAAGACTTGTGCTTTTTAATGGGTTATGTTTTTATCTGCCCTGTCACAGCTTTAATTAGATTTAAAAGGAAAAATTGCGTAGTATACGGCAAAACGATAAAAAACACCCGTTGTAGGTCATAGCATCTGGTGCCATGCGGCCTCTGTGTGTTTTGGACGACATATTTTTTTCTTGTAAGAATAACATACCAACATAAGGTGTCATTGTCAGACTATGGCGGTATGTTTGGCATCATCAATGTGCCCCTTTATATGGATCATTGCTTGTGTAATACTTTTATCATCTGGTCGCATCCTTTAGGTGCTGGCCAAACTCTATGGAGGCAAGGGAGCATAGTAATGATCATGTGTCCCCATGCTGATTGTGCACGTGCAGATGTCCGCTGCATGTATATGGAGGTGTAGTGAGCGACATGCTATCCTGATCAGGGTGCATTATTGTCAGAGGGTCTGCACGAGTAACGGGGCTGTAACTCTTCCTCGTACATAGTAAGCCTATTATATGACGAGGCTGCAGTTTATCCTGGATGTAATTTATACTGTGCCGGGACCACATGTCTTATTCTAGGACATTATGTTCAATACTCTTCTGTTTACTGTGCAAAAATAATTTGCGTGCCGTTATACACACTACCTATATGGGGCATTCACTTAGCGAAAGGGGCGTCCTTTGTGTAATATGCGGGCCCATGTGCTACCCCAGTTTATTCATCAGGCCATGAGACTATGGGAGTTTTCAGAGCAGTATGACGAGGAGATTCTCCAGCTTGTAAGAATAGTCAAGGATGGTGTTCAATACTTAAAGGAAACATGGCACGTTGTACATGCAGTCTGATCTGTGGACAGCAGGGTGTGGAGAAGAAGCCAAGCAGGATGATATATACACTGCTCAAAAAAATAAAGGGAACACTCAAATAACACATCCTAGATCTAAATGAATGAAATATTTTCATTTGAATACTTTGTTCTGTACAAAGTTGAATGTGCTGACAACAAAATCAAACAAAAATCATCAATAGAAATCAAATTTTTGAACCAATAGAGGCCTGGATTTTGAGAGACCCCAAAATGAAAGTGGAAACAAGTCCAAATGAAAATCAAAACAAGACAAAATTAAAGTGGAAACCAGTCAAAATGATGCTCAGTATTGTGTGTGGCCTCCACGTGCCTATATGACCTCCCTACAACGCCTGGGCATGCTCCTGATGAGGCGGCGGATGGTCTCCTGAGGAATCTCCTCCCAGACCTGGACTAAAGCATCCGCCAACTCCTGGACAGTCTGTGGTGCAACGTGACGTTGGTGGATGGAGCGAGGCATGATGTCCCAAATGTGCTCAATCGGATTCAGGTCTGGGGAACGGGCAGGCCAGTCCATAGCTTCAATGCCTTCATCTTGCAGGAACTGCTGACACACTCCAGCCACATGAGGTCTGGCATTGTCCTGCATTAGGAGGAACCTAGGGCCAACTGCACCAGCATATGGTCTCACAAGATGTCTGAGGATCTTATCTCGGTACCTAATGGCAGTCAGGCTACCTCTGGCGAGCACATGGAGGGCTGTGTGGCCCTCCAAAGAAATGCCACCCCACACCATTGCTGACCCACTGCCAAACCGGTCATGCTGAAGGATGTTGCAGGCAGCAGATCGCTCTCCACGGCGTCTCCAGACTCTGCTTGCAACATCCTTCAGCATGACTGTTTGGCAGTGGGTCAGTAATGGTGTGGGGTGTCATTTCTTTGGAGGACCTCATGTGGCTGGAGTGTGTCAGCAGTTCCTGCAAGATGAAGGCATTGAGGCTATGGACTGGCCTGCCCGTTCCCCAGACCTGAATCCGATTGAGCACATCTGGGACAGCATGTCTCGCTTCATCCACCAACGTCACGTTGCACCACAGACTGTCCAGGAGTTGACGGATCCTTTAGTCCAGGTCTGGGAGGAGATTCCTCAGGAGAACATACACAACCTCATCAGGAGCATGCCCAGGCGTTGTAGGGAGGTCATATAGGCACGTGGAGGCCACACACAATACTGAGCATCATTTTGACTTGTTTCCACTTTCATTTTGGGGGTCTCTCCAAATCCAAGCCTCCATTGGTTCAAAAATTTGATTTCTATTGATGATTTTTGTGTGATTATGTTGACAGCACATTCAACTTTGTACAGAACAAAGTAATCAATGAGAATATTTCATTCATTTAGATCTAGGATGTGTTATTTGAGTGTTCCCTTTATTTTTTTGAGCAGTGTAGTTTTGTTTGAAAAGACTCAGTAAAGCCATATCTCACCGTGCACAGTCATGCAGGGGAGACGATCAGTCACAGAATAGGACTGCCCACTGGACTCGTGTATATATAGGACTCCAATGAACAACTCAAGTTTTACACAAACTTTTCAGATTGATACACATTTTTGTATCAATCAGATCGGCTCCTCCTGCTCTTTAACATCCCGCCTGCAGATCAGATATCATTTTCAGCATGACAGGTTCCCTTTTATACGTTGCCCAGATTTCTCTACTTGTTGAAGGGTCTTCTCTAGGACTGCATTTAATTTTTTCTTTGTCTTTTTTTTCCATAAAGTATCATTTTTGTAGCAGACTATAAATTACTTTCTCCTATTTACAGGGCAGAGTAAGTTGCACAGGGAGGCTGATGGTGCAGGCCGTGAACCAGAGAGGAAGGAGTGCCCGCACACCGACAGCGCAGCCCCACGTTAGAAGGTAGATTTTATGTGAAACCTGTTGCCGCAAATCATAAACATAGAAAATACATCTAAATATATATATTTTTTTACTTTTTAAATGGCATGTCCATGCCAATGACAAAGCCTTAAGCCCCTCCATATACATTAGACTAAAGTCAGCAGAACCTGCCGATATTGGCTGACACTAATGTTGAGGGGCCCCACGACTCTCCCCGACAGATGTTGTTGCTGGGGAAAGAAGGTACTGGTTTATGGAATTTCAGTGGCCGTCTGATCTGGACACAGCTCTCCAGGAATCTGGAGAGATAGTATAAAACCTTAGAATCACTGCACACGTAGAGAAGGTAAGTATGCTTCAAGTGAAAACAATTTTTATTGGCAATGGTGGCGACATTCAAATAAAGACGTTTCGGCCCAAATTGGCCTTTATCATGTAGTCGCAGCACAGCAGGGGTGTCTCCAATTGAGGTTAAATGCAGAGGAAAGTCTCCAGCAATGTTGTGTATCATTGGTGGCGCAGGTGGAGTGCAGACCTAGCTGTGTCCAGGTGCTGTGTGAGATATACTCACTATCATTGATGGCACTGGTGGAGTGCAAACCTAGCCGTGTCCAGCGCCTGGACACGGCTAGGTTTGCACTCCACCAGTGCCATCAATGATAGTGAGTATATCTCACACAGCGCCTGGACACGGCTAGGTTTGCACTCCACCAGTGCCATCAATGATAGTGAGTATATCTCACACAGCGCCTGGACACGGCTAAGTTTGCACTCCACCAGCTCCACCAATGATACACAACATTGCTGGAGACTTTCCTCTGCATTTAACCTCAATTGGAGACACCCCTGCTGTGCTGCGACTACAGGATAAAGGCCAATTTGGGCCGAAACGTCTTTATTTGAATGTCGCCACCATTGCCAATAAAAATTGTTTTCACTTGAAGCATACTTACCTTCTCTACGTGTGCAGTGATTCTAAGGTTTTATGTTGATTGGACCACATGGTCCTTTTCACTAGCACCGGACACTTCAACTCTTCTTGTCGAGTGCTAACCATTGACATTTTATATCTGGAGAGATATTGGTCGGCCAAACGATCATTCGCCAGGCTACTGTGAATGGGAGAAGGGGTTAGAGCTGTGAGCCGATCCCAAATATATTGTGCCACTATCAGAAATTATCTATACAAACCCGATAATAGACATGTAACCCCTTCTCATGTACAGCACCATGGAATTAATGGCGCTATATAAATAAATAATAATAATAACATGTCAAATCAGTTTTCCCTTGCTGCTCTGCAGTTCCAAACCCTTTATCTTAACTTGACAGAATATGTTAGAAGATGTGAAGTTAATGATTTTGGCAACTTTATTTCCATCGAATATTAGAACTTTCTCTTAGTATTTACGATCAGATTTTTCCGCGATGTGAACCAGCATCAGACATTTCTCAGGCATGATGTGTAGACGCTGCACGTGGTATAGATCACCAATTATTTATATGGTGTCTTACCACAAGACTTTGAAACAATATCCTGAAATATTTTTATGCATACTCAGAGACTTTTTGGCCACCCGGCGTTTCTGGCCGATTGCATCATTGTCTAGTTACTTGGATTGAAAATGCACATTTCTGTGGAAGGAAATAATTTAAACTTTTTTGTTAATTTTTTTATTTTAGACCCCGGTCTCGGTCAAGAGATAGCGGTGATGAAAACGAACCAATCCAAGAGAGATTTTTCCGTCCTCATTTCTTGCAGGCTCCTGGAGATCTCATTGTCCAAGAAGGAAAGCTTTGTAGGATGGATTGTAAGGTACAGAGTCACTCGCACTACCCTAGTACTGCTGAACATTACTATTTACTTCAGTTTTTACTAATATTGTTTTTTATTAATTACATGAGCAGCAGAAGTTACAATACCGGTCAATAGCTTGGACACACCAGACCATGCAGTCGAATGTGCACATTGTCGATTCAGACTGAAGGCAGCAAAACCAGCAAGGGACACCTATGGGAAGAAAGAGTAAAGAAATGTGTAAAACAAACCAGAATATGTGTTAAACTCTAGATTTTTCAAATTAGCCCCTTTTTACTCTGATGACAGTTCTATGCTCATTCTGTCTAGCAGCTCCAGTAGGTAGTGACCTGGAATGGCTTTCTATCAGTCTTGAATGAGACCCCAGAGGTGCTGAGCACTTGTTGGCTGCTTTGACTTCACTTTGTGGTCCAACTCATCCAAACCATCACAATTGGGTTGAGGTCGGGTAATTGTGGAGGTCATGTCATATGACACAGCACGCCATCCCCCTCCTTTTTGGTCACATAGCCCTTACTTAGGATGGAGGTGTGTTTTGGTTATAGTGCTTTTGCCACACAAATGATGGTCCCAGAAAGTTAAAACCAGATGGGTGACATGTTCTTGCAGAATAGTAGCCACCCATCGGTAGCCGTGCTGGGTTAAAGTGCCTTAAATTTGGAATAAATCACCCACAGTCTCTTCAAATAAGTCTTTTTTCAGCTGCAGATGGAAGGAAGAGAGCCACAGTCATTACTAGTGGGTAGGCGGAGCCCAGATAGGATTGACACCTCAGATTAAAAAGAGTGTTGACCGGCCCCTCCAGCTCGGGCTCCTCCTACTCAGCTCTTCAGTTTACAATTTGAGGTCCCAGAGGATGGTCGCTGCTGGAAGCAGCTCCTCAGAAGATTTTATTATTTTTTATCGGACAAGAGACTTGGATCACCAAATGTGGTCTAGAGGTCTCAGGAGTCTCAGCGCTGCTGGACTCCCACCTCTTCCTTGGCGGATCTGTATTACCCTAATGGTGGTCCCTGCAGAACCCTGCCGGCCCGGGGGGATGAGGATGGCTTCCCTGGCGGGGGCGCAAACCGCGCTGCAGGGGTCACTGCGTCCTCCGCCCTGGGGGGAAGCATGGGCATAGCGCCAGAAACCCCTGGGGGTCCCTGTGGCGCTTCGGCTGGTGAGTACCTCACATTTTTACCTCACATTTTTATTAATGTGTGTGTGAGTGTGTAAGCGACTGCTGCGGCAGCCGCGGTACATTACATGTCGGTGACTGTGTTTTTTGTCCGCAGGTGGATGCCTGCAGGACATAGGAGAGGAGTGCGCGCCTTTTTATTTGAATTTTCGCGCCGCTCTGAGCGCGCGCTTTAACGCTGTCTCCATTTCCGGCTTCCCTCATGGAGCACACGGAGGCACAGCGCGGCGGCCATTAAAGAAGCAGGCTGAAAGCTTCTTCTGGCTTTTCTCCCTCCTCCCCTCCCGGCAAGATGTTACACTGTTACCAGCTGGGTGAGTCGCTTCTAGCTCGCGGGCAGAAGCTTAACCCCTTCACCCCCACAGCGCGGGCGCCTTCTGGGGCACTAATGAGTGACAGACTGCGCTGTCCTGCGGCTGTTATCGCATAAGGGGCTCGCACACTCTTTTCAATAATAATAAAGAGTTTGTGTGGAGTCTGCGATTTTAATACTGCCACTATACGTTCCCACTAACGATCCTGATAGCGACGCATACTAATGCGATCGTTTGTGTGATCATTTTTTAATGTCGCTAGTAGCTGCCAATCTGGGCGATCTCATTAACATCGCATAAGCGGTTAGCGATCTCCTTAACAACTTTGGCGGTCATTGCGATATACAAAACAGCGCAATTTTTAGCGATCTTTTGGAACGTTTTTCTGTTAGTGTGGTATAAAAAGCTGTCCTGCAGCTGCTGCCTTATAAGAGGCACTTGGGGCTCGCACAACTTTTTCATTGTCAAGGTTGTGGGGAGTCTGCTACTTTAACCCTTCTTAGGCGGTTGACTATTAATGCTGGGGTAGCTCTCTCTTTAAGAGCTTTAACCCTTCAGCGATTGTTTTTTCTTTAAGAAACACACTGTTCTAGTTACTGACAGGTTTAACCTGCCATATACTGTGCAAGGACATGTCAGATGCGGACTATCTGACACGCAGACCCCGACAGCGTCATGCGCAGCGGTCGGAGGTTCCAGTGGTGTCAAAATGGAGGCCCTCGCTAGTTTCTATGATGGCCTGTCTGACCTTCTAGGTTATGGAGTGTCAGCTAGATCCTCTCAAGGAAGCGACACAAATCGGTGCCTTCCTTCTCGCGTAGCGAAGATGTCCGTTTCGGACAAGGAGGATCGGCAGGGACACTCTGCCTCTCTCATGGACCGTACTATTGGAGCCATGAGGGCGTTACAGTTACCAGAGAGAGGTAACTAGGCGTCCTGGTAAGTCGGCCCGGATTTTTCAGGAGTCGCATAGGTCGCGACGGCTTTACAATCTGTATCCGTTTTCTACGGAGTTGATTGTTAATTGGATCTCCTGAAGTGAATGTCCCTTTATCCTGGTAAAGGAAGGCGAGTCTGCAGGACCTGCTGGACAGAAAAATGGAGATGGCAACAATATCCATCTGCGAGGCCGCGGGTCATGGATTCAGTATTAAGGATCTATGTGTACTTGTAAAGTTTCCCTGAGCCGTTTGGACCGTCTACGGACGGCGTGACAAGATGGATCCCCTCTATCGAGATAGATGGGCTTTTCAAGTTGAAGGATTCTGCATCACTGCTATCAAGGGCGCAATCCTCGGCAGTCACAGTCAGAAGAGCACTGTGGATTAGACAGTGGAACGCGGTTTCCAAGCAGGGTTTGCTATCTTTAGCTTACAAAGTGGTCAGCTATTTGAATCTGACCTCACAGAGCTGATTTCTGAGGCAAAAGAAACAGCTTTACCGCAGCGCAGAGCTGTGACTTCTACGTCTGGCAGGACTAGTGCCGGTAGTTGTCGGCGGTCCTTTCGGTCCAGGGGATGATCCGGTCAACCCTCTGGGGGTTTGGGTCGTTCCTCTCTTTTTTAAAAAAAAAAGGGGGAATTTCTCAGAAATTCCGCATACCCTGGAAACAGAACTTCCATTAAGACAGAAGCTGGCAAAAAACCCGCTAAAGCGGTCTGACGTCTGGGTCTCACTCGAGCGCTCTCGAGTGGAGGGTCGTTTACTCCAATTCAAACCGACTTGGGTTTCCCGTGTGTCGGACGCCTGGGTAACACAGGTTGTGTTGGCAGGCTACTTCATAGAGTTTCTTTCTCGACCCCGGACAGGTTTTGCCAATCTCGCATTCCGTCAGAGCCGAGCTATTTGCCGCTCTACTACGAGAGGTCGATTCCCTTCTGCAGAAGGGTGTGGTGATACCGGTTCCGCAGAGGACCGGGGAAGAGGATTCTTATTCCAACCTCTTTGTGGTCCCCAAAAAGGAGGACAAATTTCGCCCTATTTTGGATTTCAAAGATTGAATCGGCATGTTTACATCCCGAAAATTCCGCATGGAGTCGCTTCGCTCCGTTGTGGCAGCCCTGTCGCAGAACGTCTTTTTGGTCAATCGACATTCGCGACGTTTATTTGCATGTTCCCGTCGGAAGGGTTCACCGGTGCTTCCTTCGTTTTGCCATAGGTCAGGACCATTGCCAGTTTGTGGCTCTGCCATTCGGCTTGGCCTCGGCGCCCAGAGTTTTTACAAAAATTCTAGCGCCCCTCATGGCAATTCTTCGAAGACAGGGGGTTACGATTTCCCTACCTGGACGACCTTCTGATTGTGGCGTCCTCAAAGGAGGAGGCGGGGACGGCTCACAATCTATCCCTTCAGCTCCTGGAAGATTTCGGGTGGCTGGACAATTGGGAGAAGTCGTCTCTGGAAGTCAATCCTGTTTTTGGGAATGCATTTCGACACTGTACGGACGGTGGTGTCCCTTCCTCCAGACAAGCGGGCATGTCTCTTTCGACATGTACAGATTATGAGGTCTACGGCAGCAATGTCCTTTCGGAAGTGTATGCGCCTTCTGGGTTTGACGTCCATGGAGGCACTTCCGTTTGCCCAATTTCATTCCAGGGCCCTCCAAAGGCTCATTCTGAGTCGTTGGGATCGATCGCAAGCTTCTCTGAATTGCAGCGTCATCATCTCTCACAGGGTGCGAGAATCCCTAGGATGGTGGTTACGTCCAGGAGCGTTATTCCTGGGGAAATCTTTCCTCCCTCCGAGGTGGTCGGTCATAACCACCGATGCCAGCCTGACGGGCTGGGGGGGTGTCTGGAACGATCTTTGGATCCAGGGAGTATGGTCATCGGAAGAGTCTGTTCTACCGATCAACATCCTGGAGTTGAGGGCAATTTTTCCTTTGCCTACAACACTGGACGGTCCCTTTAAGCGGTCTACCAGTCCGAGTGCAGACAGACAACGCGACGGCGTTGCGTATATCAACCACCAAGGCGGGACAAGGAGCTCCAGCCTCATGATGGAGGTGTCTCGGATCCTGCTATGGGCCGAGACCAAGGTTCCAGCCATCTCTGCGATCACATTCCAGGAGTCCAGAATACCACGGCGGACTTCCTCAGTCGCGAGAAGATGGATCCTGGAGAATGGAGTCTTCATCCGAAAATTTTTGCGCTGCTGTGCTTCCGTTGGGGAACTCCCCAAGTGGATTTGATGGCATCCAGGTTCAAATGCCAAACTACCGACCTTCATGTCCAGGTACAAGGACCCGAAGGCTGTGGCGGTGGATGCTCTGGTGGCTCCGTGGGACCATTTCGAGCTAGTCTATGTGTTTCCGCCGATATCTTTACTTCCTCTGGTGCTGCGTCGGATCAGACTGGAAGAGAATTCCGGCTATGTTGATAGCCCCGGATTGGCCAAGGAGGATGTGGTTCTCGACACTGGTGTCGTTTTTGGCGGCACCGCCATTCCCACTTCCTCCTCGCCCGGACCTGTTAACCCAGGGGCCCGTTCGTCATCCGGACTTAAAGTCTCTGCGTTTGACGGCGTGGCTCTTGAGACCGAAACCTTGACCCGTAGAGGTTTTTCAGCCAAAGTCATTGCCACTCTGCGAGCTGCCAGAGGTCCGGCTACTACTAAGATTTATCACAAGACTTGGTCTTTTCGTGGTTTCGGGTTCTTCAAGGAATCCGAGGATTTTTTTCCATTCCCAATTTGTTGGCTTTGCTACAGTACGGGCTGGACAAAAGGTTTGGCAGTTAGCACTCTGAAAGGTCAGGTTTCTGCCCTGTCTTTGCTATTTCGGAAGGCTATCGCCTCGCGTAGGGACGTACGTTCCTTTTTTCGCGGAGTAACCCGTCAGTTTTCCACTGCGGAAGGCGCCTGTGTCTCCTTGGCGGCTCAACCTTGTCTTGGAGGCTCTTCAGCATATACCTTTTGAGCCTATGGGTTCTGCTAGCCTTTCTTTAATTTCTTGGAAGGTTACCTTCTTAGTGGCGGTAACCTCTTTAAGAAGGGTTTCTGAGTTGGCAGCTTTTTCCTGCTCGCCTCCTTTCCTGGAGTTTTACCCGGATCGAGTAGTGCTTCGCACACGGGGCGATTTTCTACCTAAGGTGGTGTCGCAATTTCATGTTAACCAGGATATTGTGTTGCCCTCGCTTTGCCCAGGCCCAGGGAATGCAAAGGAACGGAACTTGCACAAATTGGATTTAGTGCGGGTCTCGAAGTTCTATTTTGTCTATTACTCAAGGTTTTCGAAAGTCAGATTCCCTGTTTGTGATTACAGCAGGTCGTAGGCGTGATCAACGAGTTTCAAGGACTCCATAGCTCGTTGGATTCGGTCGGCCATTTTGGAGGCTTACCGTCTTAATGGCGAACCTTGCCCGATTAAGATTCGAGCTCGCTCCACGAGGGCTGTGACTTCATCGTGGGCCTTTCATCAAGGGCTTCGGCAGCTCAGCTCTGCCGAGCGGCGACCTGGCGTTTCGTCCACACATTTACAAAGTTTTATAAGGTGGACGTCAGTGCTTCCGCTGATGCGGCCTTAGGACGTAGGGTCCTGCAGGCAGCGGTAATTTAAAGTTTTTAGTTAACTTGTATTTGGCGCCTGTGGCGCATTTATCTAGGTTGTTGGGTTTCTGCCTATTTTGGTTTTTTCCCACCCTAATTTTTGGACTGCTTTGGGACGTCCCACTAGTAATGACTGTGGCTCTCTTCCTTCCATCTGCAGCTGAAAGACAGATTTTGGTAAGAACTTACCTGTAAAATCCTTTTCAGCGAAGGAAGGGAGACACAGCTCCCTCCCATGGCAGAAGTGTGTTGTTGTATTTACAGATGCAGCGTGACCCTTCTCTGATAGCGATTATCTGGACTGAGGTCGACGCGCTACGGCTCTGTTCCAGCATTGCCAGCTTATCGCAGTAGTCAGGTTCAGTGAGTAGTACCTGTAACTGTGTGATTTTTTTGCCGAATGCATGCATAACCTGTACTCTTATGTTTTTTCTCTGAAGTCCTTCAGAAGGGATTATGTTGCTTCGCTGGTGATATTGTTCTTCCTTAAGCTTGGGTACGACTGAAGAGCTGAGTAGGAGGAGCCCGAGCTGGAGGGGCCGGTCAACACTCTTTTTAATCTGAGGTGTCAATCTTATCTGGGCTCCGCCTACCCACCAGTAATGACTGTGTCTCTCTTCCTTCCTTCGCTGAAAAGGATTTTACAGGTAAGTTCTTACCAAAATCCGTCTTTTTTCTTGTTTGTGGTTTTCAGTAGTGTCTTCTTGGCATCAATTAGAACATAACGGCCTGCCTCTCACAGTCTCCTCTCATTTGATGTTTAGATATGTCTGCTACTTGATGTCTGTGCATCATTTATGAGTGTTATCTGAGGTGCTGTCAGTTTTTGATTTTTGAGGCTGCCAATCTGATTCCCTGCAAAAGAGGAAATTCCAGGTTTTCCTTTCATGGAGTGGTTCTCACGAGTGTCAGTTTCATTATAGCAATTGATGATTTTCATGGCTGCACCTGAGGATACCTTCAAGGTTCAAGCAATTTTCTGAATTGACTGACTTTCATGTCTGAAAGTAATGATGCAATGTTGTTTCTCTTTACTTAGTTGAGTGTTTTTTGCCATATTCTGGCTTAGAACATTTGTGGAATAGAGCTCGGTACTGTCTCTTACTTTAAAAAAAAACAAAGACAGAAGCATAATGATTGATTAATTAATACTAACAGATTTTTATTATTAGAGTTAGGACTATCCCAATTAGGGTCACCGTGAAGTGGTGGGATGGCTTTTGCATTTTTTTTTTTATCAAAAAACATGTTCACTATGTACCCTATATTATTTTCATGCAGGATGCTGTTTATTTACTGCAGGGTATTCAATCATTATGTTCCTGTCTTTGCTTTTTTTCTGGTCAGTGGCCAGTGTGAACGTGCGCTTACATGCTGACTGCACACCAGTTTATATCCCAGTTCATGCATTTTGGTTTTTTTTTTTACTGTCTCCAGCTTTGCATCAACTTTACTTCTGCAAAACACACCTGAAGAACACAAACACTTTCTGAAGGCTGGCGATTCCATGAATGAACTGTTCATGAGAAATGCCTGTTTAGTAGAAGCCATTTCAGGTGACTACTAAATGGAACTGCTTGAAAGCTACCAAGGCTGTGTAAAGCTGTCATCAGAGCTAAAGGGGTTAATTTGAGGAATCTAAGGATTATCACAGATTCTGGTTTGTTTTAAGAGTGTTTCTTTATTCCTAGGTTGCATATGTGTTCCTTCATGGTGCACGTTCCAATAAGAATAAAAAAAACCATTGAACGGGTGCGTCCAAACTTTTGAACAGGACTGTATATGACGGCTGTAACATCTCTAGGACCCTCAAGTATTAATGCACGCTAACGGCATTCTAGGAGTCCCAAAAGGGTTGTCTCATCAAGACAACCTGTTTATGCTCTTCATCCTAAAGGGGTGTCATACACTCTGGACCTCCACTATGAGCCTGGAGGAAGGCTTTGTAGGACTGGCTCCTATTCTGGAGGTCTCTTTGTAATGCAAGTAACCCTGTAATCTAATGACTGCCCTATAATACTTCATGGGTGTCGCCAGCTTTCTTCAACACAGCCAGCCTTTTACCCACACTATTAACACTGAAGCATCTGTGTCTCATGTGGTCATGTATTCCAGGGTCAGCAATTATTATACCTGTACACCCTTCAGCTTATTATGTACCAGCTCTCCATTCTATCTGAGCTGAAGCAATGTGACTTCATGTGTTTCCCGCCTGCAGTGTGCACAGTGACCATTGCTTCCCGGCAAACTAAACCAGTGCCAATTGCACATGTCGTCAGATGGTTCGGAGCAGATCTTACCATGTAGGAGGACGTTAGAACGCTAACCACCGGGGAATGCAATTTAGAGATTATTGGCACATGTGTAGTGGAGTAATGCTTCAAAGAAACAATTGTTCCCATCTCTTCCTGCCTCTCACAAGCTTCCCATGGGAAAGGAAACTTGAGAAAAGTCTGTGATACTCCTAGCCACCGATCAAGTAATAGATCTGGACTGTGCGGAGGACAAATTAGCCGGCATTGTACTTTGTCACTGAAAGCCGCCTAAATCTGACCAGTTATTTCTGGGCCACATTTCGTCCGCTGCTGGCAGCATGGGATTGTATCTGCTCCTGTAGAGAAAGTACACAAGAGCTGTGAACGGTCAGTGCGGCTCCAGCTCACATACAATGCACACTAATCCTATAGAAGCCTGGGGAAGCGGGGAAGATGTCACCCGGACATATGTAATCATGTAAAAGTGTATCTGCCTCAGTTCTCAATCTTCTTTATGGTTTTCAAATTCTTTAAGTGACAAGAGGGGACATGCCCAAGTCTTTTTATTGGTCATTTGTGGAAATTCACTTCAGATTTGTCATGAAAAAAATCTCCAATGACCAAAAACAAATTACACAACATAACAATGTAGTCAATTCTACAAGATTTATCAGTATACTTTATCACATACATTATATGTTTTCAGTGGTCTTCAGAACATGAGGACTTTCTGTAAATTAGTAATTATTATCTATTTTTATATTTTTGCATAAACCAATTAGGGCTTGCCCCTTCCCACTCTGTGATAGTGCAGGCCAGGAGCAATGCCATCACTTGCTGGTGTAAGCTGTGTTATACAGCCACCACCCTGTAATTCTGGATGTGTAACACCTTTAAATGGAATCTGTCACCAGGTTTTTGCAGTGTAATCTCAGAGCACCATGATGTCAGGGGCAGAGACCCTGATTCGAGCCATGCATCACTTACTAGGATGTGTTTTGTTGTTTCAATACATTCCGGATTTTATCAGTAGAAGATTGGCACTACAGTACTTGCTGCCTCGTGCCTCCTAGTCAACTGCCTTCAGTAACCCCACACCATCACTGATTGGCAGCTTTCTGAGTACATTGTATATTGATAGCTGCCAATCAGTGGTGGGGCGAAGTTATACAGGCTTCAACATTCTGAGCTCTGCTAGATCTGCGGCAGAAAAAACTGTGATTCTAGAACAACTGCTGCACCCAGTAAACTAAGTGACACATCACTGGAATCAGGCTCTCTGTCCCTACATTTTCATGCTGTCAGATTACATAGAAAAAACCTACTGACAGATTCCCTTTAATACCATTGTCAATAACATCTTAGTAGTTTTATAGAGGAAGCCGCCTCCCTGTACACTGTTTTATCAGTAAGCTGTGAAAAGATTGCTTTGTGCAGATGGTTTGCCGTAAGAGGCCCATCCAAGGCCCCTGTACGTGATGCCCTGGAAGGGCGTAATGAGCTGTCTAGCAGTGTTACACGGACAGCCATCATACAAGGGCAGATGTGCTGTTTTTTGTTCATCTTGTCTCTCAGATAAGAATTAAAAATGCTGAAAATGTTACCTCACAATGCTGCCAATGAACACTACCAGTCCTTACACAATGATCAAGCCATCATAAATCTTCAGTAACAAAATGACAAAATATTTTTAGAAAAGTATTTTATTGTGAATAGTAAATAAACGTAGTGTATAAATGTTATCGCTTAATCCTAATAGCCTGCAAAATAAAGATAACATGCCATTATTACTGCTCCGTCCATGTCAGAACTTTAAAAACACTGGCAGAATTGCAACGTTTTTCCAATGTACCTCCCAAAAATAAGTGTTATTTAGTATATGCACCCCAAAATGGTGCCAATAACAACTAAAACTGAGCTTGCAAAAAATGCCAATCCCCATACATACATCCATGGAAAACTAAGTTATGGCTTTCGGAATGAAGACCTAAAAATAATAAAAAAATATTGCTGCATCTTTTATGCCTTAACTACGTCACATTCCTCCTAAATACAAGAAGCCCAGGGTCTGTCCTCTGTATTGTTATTTAAGGAGTAGCAGGTCCAATAATAATCCCTCCATAGGAGACCGTCAGAAATGACTCTATTCACATCAATCAGGGGCAGGCGTGCGCTGGGGCATTTGATGGACATCTGGTAATCTGACAGCTTAATGATTGACAGATCCGTGGCTAGTTTTTTAACACAATGGCAACAATCAGATTTTGACCTCCTGCGCTTCACTGACATCTCGTGCCGTATGGGATGTTTATGATACCTGTCTGTCCAAAGCGCTTGAGGGTAACTATAAAAATAAATCATATTTCTGTATATTTATAGTGCATGAACATGAGGCTTCATACACAATGTAGCAGCTGCAGAAATGTAGCCAGTGCTAATATCATTGTCTGAGACACTATTATAAAAGTAGCCTGCGCTCCCTACCTTCATAAACTTGCACGCTGGGCCAAACCATTTGCCTGTGAGGAGGGGGGAACAAATACAATAAGATAAGGACAGAAGGTGTGTACTACTGCTGGCCTAAAGGTGACCATGCATGCTCAGGACAGAAGGTGTGTATTACTGCTAGCCTAAAAGTAACCATGCACACTCAGGACAGATGGTGTGTACTACTGCTAGCCTAAAAGTGACCATGCACGCTCAGGACAGAAGGTGTGTACTACTTCTGGCCTAAAGGTGACCATGCACGCTCAGAACAGAAGGTGTGTACTACTGCTGGCCTAAAGGTGACCATGCACGCTCAGGACAGAAGGTGTGTACTACTGCTGGCCTAAAGGTGACCATGCACGCTCAGGACAGAAGGTGTGTACTACTGCTGGCCTAAAGGTGACCATGCATGCTCAGGACAGAAGGCGTACTACTGCTGGCCTAAAGGTGACCATGCACGCTCAGGACAGAAGGTGTGTACTACTGCTTGCCTAAAGGTGACCATGCACGCTCAGGACAGAAGGTGTGTACTACTGCTGGCCTAAAGGTGACCATGCATGCTCAGGACAGAAGGTGTGTACTACTGCTGGCCTTTAGGTGACCATGCACGCTCAGGACAGAAGGTGTGTACTACTGCTGGCCTAAAAGTAACCATGCACGCTCAGGACAGAAGGTGTGTACTACTACTAGCCTAAAAGTGACCATGCACGCTCAGGACAGAAGGTGTGTACTACTGCTGGCCTAAAGGTGACCATACACATGCATACACAAGAGTCCATCAGTTCTCAGCAATGAAAGAGGAATAAAGCTTCCCAAACACGTTATATGGCTGTCAACCAAACGATGTTTCAGCCAATCGACTGGAAGCGATTTTCCCAGCTGTACCATACACAGTTGAGCACTGCTATGCTGTATGAGAGAGTCGCTGACAGACATCTGTCAGCGGCTGACCTCTTAGAAAACAAATGGGCTGACAGTCCAAAATAGGACATACTGGATCATTCTCTCCCCTTAAATCATATGCCAGAAGCGAGTCGTAGGTCCAGTTATACATTAGACTGTTGATCAAACCCATTGGTGGATGGGGGCCTTAAGGCACTGGCTGACACCTTTGGTGGTACCCCCTTGGGAACAAGGGATTGAGCATGTTCATATTCGTCATGTCGGCCCTCCTCACCAGGTGTACACATTAGCTGGATGGCCACTAGCCGTGAAGTTGTCAGGGTCAACTAATGTTCGTGTAGTCAGGGTATGCGCCCTGCTTTTACGTGAGTGCAGAGAGATCCAGTACTATAAAGCCACTTTCTGGACAGCACATCGTGGTTCATTATTCTTCCTGTTAGGGAGCAGTAGACACCTGAAAAGTACCGACACTGGTGAGCAGCAGAAACTGAACTAAAAAAGGCTGCTCCAGACTAGTTATCTCAGTTTTCAGCCTTTTCACATGGTCAGACTGTGATATTGGCTATTCCCCTGTGTTTGGGGACAGAGGACACATGGTTAGAGAGAACCTGTCAGTTGATTAATTCTGCCCAAACCACAAACAGCATGAATTGGAGCCTGGTTGCATCATTGCTGACAGACATAATTTTCTTTGAAATTCTCCGGCATTTCATACAAAATATAGTTTGAATGTCTGGCCGCCGACCATAGGGAAAGATGAGACTAGTCCTGCCCTGCCAGCTTTTTCCAGCACCTCTCCATGTGATTGATGGCTGGAAGAAGCTAGTCTCATCTCAAGCTATAGTCTCAAGCTTGATCTTCTAACTATATTTTCAGAGAAAAATATTCCTGGCTGCAATGGTGCATCCAGGCTCTGATTCATGTCGCCTGAGGTGTATAAATCAAGTGACCGGTTCCCTTGAATAGAAATAAATAATGGCGGTCAACGCAAGGAGGAATTTCCTTGCTGAGCAGCAGAACAGTTTGCAGTTTTCTTGGTGGGAGGGCAGGTAGAGAGCGACAGACCCAAATTAATAGACATGACTTCCTTTTCCTTGTGTCATACAGAGATTGGTAAAGTCATATGACTTCAATTGGCGTGTGATCTCTGTTTTGGCTGTGATAGGTGCCTACGGGTGAAACAATGTGTGTTCTGGGGGTCCGAATTAAGATATCTTTTCGTGACCCAATGCTCTCCTATCACCCTGTGAAGAGCTTTCCCATTTTGAATACAGACATTGAGACATTGCTTTGATGTGACGATACATTACATATTATAGCGATTCTACTATTCTGATAACTTATTTAACCGTTCCATGATCCGTAACATTGTGTCTTCTGTATAACACAGGTGAGTGGCCTACCTACTCCAGACCTGAGTTGGCAACTAAATGGAAGGCCTGTCCGCCCGGACAACTCTCACAAGATGTTGGTGCGTGAGAATGGCGTGCACTCCCTGATCATTGAGCCGGTGACCACAAGAGATGCGGGGATATATACTTGTGTGGCCTCTAATCGTGCTGGCCAGAATTCCTTCAGCTTGGAGCTCATAGTTGCTGGTAAGTCCAGTATCTCCTAAAGCTTTAGACCTTGTCAGTGATTGTGTAGTACAAGGAGTTGTCCTTGATAGCATTTTCTAGTAAGGGAAGGGTCACACAACAGTTTTCTCCACATCCGAGTAAAATGTTCTAATTATCCTAATCAGAGTATGATCAGGCATAAGTTTTTCTCAGACATGGAGAGAAAAATGAAAAAGTTCTCCACCTTCTCCATTTTGTCATTAGGGTACGGTTCAATTTTTTTTCAAGCATGCATAGACTTCCATTGCCAGATTTGAGTCGACACTCAGATCAAAATCGGACGTGTCTCCATTTTTTTATGCCGACCGCTCAATCCCAGGAAAGAATCGGACATGTGCACAGCCACAGAGATTACCATAGGTATGAGTACTATGTGTGAGATCCATGGATGGCACCCGTCTGCACGCTCTGTCAGTAAATCTGCTGAAGCTGTGGGATTACGTTTGGCATCAGATAATGAATTTTTCTAAAGCTGGCATCAGATATAAAACATGCACTTCAGATTTTATAGTTTTCACCAAAGATATTGTCCAGATTTCTGTCACATTACTTTGCACCAACTAATAGTGTACTGTACGTTTCTTACTACGTCATGGGTAAAAAAGCCAAAAGGTTATTTGCTTCAGGAATAGAAATGGCCTCATTACCAGGGGCCATGCCAGCAATAAATCCAGATCCATTGTGTGGAGGGCGGGTGTCCGTGCGTGTCAGTGTCCGTGTTCACACTGTAACCATAGTGAGCGTGGCCTGGAGCAGGGCTGTTTTCTATCTCCTAGGCCGCGGTAGAGATCGGGGAGTCTCCCTTTAGTGTTTTGGCATGCTCTATAGAATTCACAGCTATTTTAGTGCTTTTGGTGTAAGTCTGTTACATGAAAAATGCAGCCGGATGTAGGAGGACGGGCCTCCGTAGAGCGCTCCTCGTGCAGGGCTGCACCTCTGGACCTTTTTTGGCTTCCTAAACTCCATATACAATCTGGAAAGTATTGCACTCCATCTCACTGTCATGTGTTTGTAGTAGTCCTTGGCACAGCGTCCCGTTGTTTAGAATATTTCTTTGTAAGGTTTAGTATTTTCAAAGTGTTGAATCCACACAGAGAATTAACTGATTTGTCTCTGGATAATTTTGCAGAAACGGAACCTACCTACGGCTCTGTTCACATTACATTAGTGGCCTTCACTTAGCTTGTAATTCTTAATATAGGAAATAGTATTTGTTGTTCTAATGTTTTTACATTTTTGATAAAAACGGATGACATACAGATAGAATACGGATGGCAGAAACACACAACTTTTCATAGGGTCATTGGCATAAATGACATCAGATATTCTGCAGACAGAATACAAGGTCCGTATATACAGAAGTCTACATGGCATGACAGTGCATAATAATGACCATTAACCATACCTCTACCCTTATAAAATACCCAATAATTACACAAACACGCGTCGATTTGATGGAAAAAACTTTTTGGCCACTGTTATTAACCAATTGTTTAATACATGGATAACCAAACACAACTTTATGTACTAAAGTAATTACAGCCAACCGCAGCTTCACCAAAGCTGAAGCACGAACACCTTTTATAATACCTGCTGTAACCCCATAGTCTGTGACAGTTTCCTGAATAGGGTGGGCAGCACTATCTTCACAATCCTCGGCGCTGGGGGGAGAAATGCAATCTTACCCTGCGACGCACCGTCGAATGGCTGAATACTCTAGCCAACCCAATGGAGGAAAAGCGAGAAAGCTTTGGGAAACCTATTCCACCATTTAACCCTTTATGAAAGGAGCACATGCATGTTAATGCCATGTATTCCCCTTCTAAAGGTCCGGGTCTGCCATTCTGTTACTGGATGTGTGGTGCTGTGAATTTATTCCTCTCAATAATAGGGACTTGGAGGAGATTCATCAAAACTTTTTTCACAGATTTTTAGTGAACAGTTTTAATAAGTCACATTTTTTGCGTAAAGGCAAGATTGTGTAAAATTATGCGACTTTTGACGTCTATACTCTCTCCCCATCTTTGATTAAGTGGCCAGAACTTGGGAGGGACGGGGTGTGGTGACCCCACTTGTCAAATTCATGGGGCTGGAGTAAGATAAATGGAGAGGTGCACGCAGCCTTGCCTGATTCATTAAAGGGGTCTAAAATGACAGGTCTGCAGTCCTTCAATGTAACTGCAGCGTTATGAATCCTCAGATTGCATGCTGTGAGTATTCTCCATTGCATGTGCTGGAAATGGCATGCACATGGCTGCAAGTGTGCACTACGCATATTCCCATCCGGAATGCGCTAGACCGTTTCTGGCATCGCGCTATACACTTGCATTTAGCATATTGCATTCTCGCATGCCAGCAAAGTCATCAAAATTTACGCCACTTTACTGGTGCAAATTCTGTCAGAGATGTACTCCAGTCCCTGACTGATGCATCTAATTCATGTAGAGGGAATTAGAGGCATCTGCCTTCATTAAGATTGGTGTACAAAACGTCAGTCTTAATGAGCCGGCCCTATTCTATAGCAAGAGAACAGTTTTGCACCTGAAAAAATTGCAACTTGGATCTTCTTTATTTTATCAAATGAACCTGGATGTGATGCACCTGGCATACAAGTAGATATTTGGATTTATAATAACTGTGATCTTTTGCCTCCAACAGCGCGTGATGCCCACAAACCACCGGTGTTCATAGAAAAGCTCCAAAACACAGGTGTGGCGGAAGGGTACCCAGTGAGACTAGAGTGCCGAGTGTCTGGAATGCCCCCACCACAAATATTCTGGAAGAAAGAAAATGATTCCCTGACGTACAACACAGATCGAGTCAGGTTGTTATAGCTGTAATAAATTGCTCTGAAAACTAAAATGTCAACGTGCTTCCTGCTCCCGAGCTCAGACTGGTCAAGATCCATGATAAGGTCTTGGAAAGCCTGAAATACAAACAAAATCAGGACAGGGGTCTGGTGCTCCAAAATCAGGCAGCCTTAAGTGTAAATGGGACTACCACAACAATTTTTTTTAGCATGCAAGGAACATTATTTAAGGCTAGGTTCACATTTGCGTATATGTGCACAGCGTATCATCTGCATACGCAAACGCATGTTTACGCAGTGGTTTTTTATCAGCATTCTCTTACGCATGACTCCAAAAAAACACTGCGTGTGCATGTTTGTATGCGTTTTTGCACGCGTTTGCGTTGTTTATGCGTATCTAATGCATCCGTACGCATGTCCTTGCGTACCAATGTGTTCCCATAGACAGTAATGCGTTGTTTTGACACATTCATCCGCATGCTCATGACTGCGCATATTTGACAGATTTTTGACGCTTCAAAAAATGCAACATGTTGCGTTTGCAGCACACCGCAAAATGACGCATACAAACGCATGTCTCTGCACACACCATGTTAAAGATATGTAAGCATGACGCATGCGTATCTATGCGGATGAAACGCTGCGCACACAGACGTAAATGTGAAACCAGCCTTAGTAATACATTATATTGTAGTATATGTGATCAGCCTCCTTAAAGGGTAAATATTGACTTTTAGGAGTGCTGCTTCCAATAGGCAGCTGAGTTCCAGTCCGCTTGCTCTCTGAAGAGGCAGTTTGCATATGTAAATTCCCAGAGGATCATTGCATGGCTCCGTAAGTCTCATTGCATGGCCCTGTAAGTCTCCTTGGCGATCTCCACAAGGAGAAACTCCTTTTTCTGACATCACTTCCTGCTGCTCAGACATTGTCCGAAGCTGCGCTGCTCAGACTTCCTGCATGCACTCTGCACTGGTAATGGCGAGAGCTGTCTTCTAAGTCTCAGACCATTCCTTCTGCTTTCGTATCCCAAATGTAAGAGAAATCAGCTAAAACAGAGCAGACAGCTGTCAGCATGATGTGCCGGTAGAGCAGGAAATCTATGGGAGATATTAATTAAAGAGGTTCTCTCAACATTTTAAATAGGTAACATTATAAGATGCTTGTAAAAACAAGCCACTTTGCAAAGCGCTTGTTATTAGATATCCTCTCCGTTCTCAAGAATGCATTTTTAATTTTATTGTTTAATGCTCGTTTGCCTAGGTGACTGTTAACTGCTGCAGTCTTTCAATAGTGGCCAGCACACTTTGCAATCAGCTGTTTCAAGTGTCGGCCAAAAGTGTTTCATTACTGAGCTGCACAGCACTGCTTTGTCAACTGCACTGCATAGTGGCCGCATCCGGGTACTGCACATTCTCCCCCTACTTGAATTGAATCAATAGAGAGCGGTTATGCAGTGCCTGGATGTGGTCACTATGCAGTTGATGGAGCCGTGCAGCTCTACATCTGAGCACTTCCGCCGTCGGCACCGGGAACAGTTCATCAGCGTAGTTGCTGTATATTGCACCCACCGATATGCAGATATTGATGACCTTTTGTGAGTCCCACACAACCCCTATAAGGGCCCTGTGGGTAACTAGCGCTCACAGGCAGTATTTGTGGTTACATTCACAAGTCGCAAATTTGTTGTAGAAATGTTTGTGACAGCCCCAGTCACCTAAACTTATTGTGTAGAAATCTATGCACATGCAACAGAAACAATCATACTTGCATGTATGGAATAGATTATTCAGTCTCAGTCATTGTGTGTGAACCTACTATAATCATTACAGGGTAAAGTAATGGAAATCATATTGGTAAAGCATGCTCTGTTAATAAGATGAGAATCTAATAGTATGTGAATTCACATCGATGCAATTCTGCAACTCATACCAAATTTTCAATGAAGTGTCTGGTGATCAGTTGTCAGAGAGCAATATCTAACACTTATGCAATGTATTTTATATTAGCAAAATATGCTTTGTTGTAAAGCATCTACCTCATTGTGACATCAGAGAGCTATGAAATTATCCTGGGGATCCAGTTTTAATATAGCAAGTATTAAGGAGAATCATTATTTGTGTATTTAAAGGGAATCTGTCAGTAGAATCAACCCTCCCAAACCGTCTATATGGACATGTAGGCCATAAGAAGCTGAATAAAATACATTGATATCTGCAATTCGATGTCTTATTCCAGAGACATTTACTGTAAATGAGCTGTTCAGGACTATGAGCCGGACACTGATCTGCATAACAATCTGCCTCCAGAGATTAGTTTTAATAAAAGGGGCTATTACGAAAGTAATATGTAATGGCCGCTCTTTGCTCTCACTGCAGAGCTGTGTGTGATTATACCTGATACATCTGCAGGTTCCTCTCGGCTTCAGCTTCTATCTCACAGGCAGACAGGGTTGCAATATTATTGCAATACAGCAGAGCTGTGAGAGCTGCAGCCAAATGTGTTTGTAAGGCCGGGATCACACATGCGACGAAAACGTCCGTCGCTCGCATGTGAAATCCCAGGTCTGGCACCGGCACTCGGGAGTGGAGTGCGCGGCTGCATGTATTTATATGCAGCCGCTCGCTCCACTCTCGAGTGCCGGCGCCAGAGCTGGGATTTCACATGCGAGCGACGGACATTTTCGTCGCATGTGTGATCCCGGCCTAAGGAGACAAAGTTCAGTTCTCCAGTTGTGTGTTAGTTACATGTCTCACTCTGGTAATGGCCCTTTCATTAAAAATAATCTCTGGAGGCAGATTCTCATGCAGATCAGTGTCCGGCCCATAGCCTGGAACTGCTCATTTACATAGAAGAAAAAAGTGGATTTATCCAGAATAAGACATCAGATCACAGATATCAAGGTATTATTTATTCATCTTCCTATGAGCTACATCCTCATATTATACGACTTAGGGTAGATCCTACTGGCAGATTCCCTTTTAAAGGGCTGAAATGGGTAAATTTCACATATTCAAGATTTCACACCAAAATCTGCAGCAAATTACACTACAGTAGAAGTAAATCAAATTTTCAAAATAGCATTCACACAATGAGAAAAATTAAAACATTGTCCGGATTTCATATCTGCATCATACTCATTTTTGTGTGGATTTTCGTTGCGAATTAGGTAATTCTGCTATCCATGCTTTGTAATGATATCTGTAGAATTTGCAGTCTCAGATTTGTGATCAAATCCATGTAGAAATTCTCCACGTGTGAGACTGGAAAGAAGTAACCTATTACAGTCATGTACCTGGGTTCCTAAATGCTGACTGAATCATAGTGACATCAATAGTGACATATCGGAAAATAATTGTTTTTTCTTTTCCCAGCATGCATCAAGATAACTATGGGTACCTGTGCCTACTAATTCAAGGAACCACCAAAGAGGATGCTGGATGGTACACTGTATCAGCGAAGAACGAGGCTGGCATTGTATCTTGTACTGCGAGGCTTGATGTACACAGTAAGTATCATGTCATACCTTCTGAGCTAGTGACGTCTGACCTTTTCCAGAATGTAATGCCCTGTAACTGTTTTTTCTAGAAATAGTAATCTGAACAGTGCTGCGTCACTAGAATAATTCAGATAGTGGGACTGATATGTGCCCTAAAAATGGTTCCAACAAATCAAAAACTATTCACTTGTTCTTTTAGAATGAATTTTAATTGGGCTGCCCATAATAAAGCTATGTTCACATGTGCCGGATAGGCGGAAGATTTTATGCCAGCATTTGTGGGCAGAAAATCAGCAGCATATTACAGCAGTATTGATGAGATTGTAACACATTCCGTCAACAAACCATAGAAAAAATGCAGAAGAAATCGAACACAGTAAATATGCACCTAAATTAGGCCGGTGGCTGCACTATCATCATCAGTACTGTACACTGCGGTATGTGCGACTTAACTCACCTGCTCCATGTGTCTCCACAGCTCAGTGGCAACAATCACACACTCCCAAAACGAGGAAAGTACGTCCATCCGCTAGTCGATATGCTGCACTTTCTGACCAAGGGCTGGACATCAAAGCTGCATTCATGCCAGAAGCAAACCCAGTGCACCTGCAGCCAGCACTGGTGGAGAGCGAAGACCTGTAGGTGGGACATGTGGGAACTTTCTGTAGCAGCCATAAGAGGAAGCCATTGAGAGTTACGGCTGTCACGTGGCAGCAGTCTCACATCATGTAACAAGTCCGACACGCCTGCCTTCAGCTAACCTGATAAAGACATGTTAAACTGCATATTAACCATATATGTAAGCAGTCTTGAGCATAGGATAGCAGGGATGATAAACCTTATGTATTTATGCACATAAGCATCACTCACTCTTCTGCTCTATGAAAGGATCTCTTGTTATTCTGCTTGTTTGTGCCTTACGTCTGAGAAGACAGTGGTGTAGGACGATAGTGTGCCATGTTTTATGTTGGAGTGCCACAGACACCCACAATATGTTTGTCAATTGCAAAAAAAAAAAAAAGCCATCAAGGAAATGCTATATTGCTTCAAGAGTGTCAGAATGCTTCTATGTGTACCATTGTAGCTATTACTATTATTAACATTGGACATCGGGAGGTAATCACGTCCTGAGGATTCACGAAAGCAAGACAAGCGCGGATGACTGCGGACGTAGCTGGCTATGGACTTGGAGCAGAACATAAAACGTATCACACCCTTTCTGTGCTTCTCTGCTTGCACACACTCAGTGCAATCCACCAATTATTAGCCCCTATTGCAATGTACTTCTTAATAACCCTTATCATAGCGTTCAGATACTTACAACACGCTACATGTCACACACAAGACATGCGGTAAATGATCTGTAAGGCAATGCCCTCTAGCAGAATAACGTTCATGAGTGGTAGGGCTGTCCCGGAGAGAGGTTGCCTTCAGATTACGAGGTCAGCAGCATGGTCAGTGACTTGTATTCCAGTTAGAGTGCACTTTACACTCGGTGTAAGCAGAGCATTTGAAAGGCATGTAGTCGATGATTAATGAAGGTGAAAATGACAAGTTGGGGAGTTTTAGCATCCAGGGAATGCTGGTTAACGAGCACAAGTCTGGTGTGTCCCTCAGAGCCAACCAGCTGCCGATATCAGAAGCATGAAAACCAGGATAGACTGCCGTCGTATGGAAAATGAGAGTCTGTGGGTAGATGGAGGGCTACATTTCAGACCAGAGATTGTGTGAAGACATTACAGCCATGCCAAAGAAGTGGCCCCAACAGGAAAATTAATATTGTACAGCTATATAAACTCGGCACAGGCCGGAAAGTGGCTATTTCTCCACCAGACCTCTTAATGAAACCTGGAGAAGATTGATAGGGCTTTCTTATTGTAGTGAACACCAAAGGCTTAATATATCAGCAGGAGTGAGCAGGTGAGAAGTCGGCCAGCGAGTTTACAGTGAGTGAGTAGAGATTACAGCCATCTGCTGGTTAGCTACCTCTCAGTATTCACACTGCACTGCCCATTTATATGATGAACGCCTGCCCTTTACTCTCGGACTGTGGCATATTGTGCCAAGTTAAGGCCATACTCTCGTATCTACCATGCTGACATTCAGGCAGATTTACGCAATATCTGACTAATGTGAGATTTCATGGCAGCGTGCCCTACGCAGTATGTCAGTGACAGCATCGATGGTAATGAAAGGACGGAGCAATCCACGGCCACCAAGGGCTATGTTACTATGAAGAAAGGGCACCAGTAACGTAAGCATTTTCTGACATGTAATTAACATCACAGTGTGACCACTAATGAGTGAAAATGAGGAAATCCTTCAGATCTCTGAGAACATCAGTGACCAGTATTGGGGGGAGTAAATGTTGTTCGTTTAGCAATACATATTGTAATATCACCTTCATTTCACCAGAAAACAAACTGCCTGTTCATAATAATGGTACAAGAGGGGAAAAAGCAAGAACCCACTGTACCGCGTAAGAAGCACATATATCATTATGTATCTCCGCTATACTCCGCATATATCTTTTTACACACATATATAACTCACACTATTATTACTGTAGGGGCGTTAGTGGCTTTTTATACAGATCTTTAGGAGATTTTGTTTTCTTCATTTCTCTCGTGTAGTGTGACGGCACTGTACGGTTTTGGTGCCGTTTTAGTAGGCTTTATTTAATATACACCATACATATGCCCATGTCTTCCAAGGCGTGCACTTGCACAACCAATGGACGCCAATACTGTTATCACACAGTTGAGGAAGGCCAGGACAAAATGAACCGCCCTCCTACACGCCACCCATCCGTTATGTCAGCACATGCCAATGGCACGGGTTACATTGCATTCATAAAAAAGACTACAATTTTTGTACCACCTGCCAGACACCTCTTTTAATGTGATTTGTTCTTTAGGATTCACTTGTGTTATTATGCCGCCTCCATGTATCTGTATTTATAGAGAATGCCTCCATCGGTGTGTATGGGCCATGTTATGAGCCGAGACAATTTAAAGTTTAGCAACGTCTGTTTAATAACAAGATCAAATGTATTTTTGTGGGGTAAGGTTTTTATGATAATTGCTATGCAAGGATTTCAATAAAGATTGTTTCTTCAGAACATCCTGCGAAGGTTATTTTTGCACCGTGTTCCATGTGATTGAGAATGTCAGGTGCAGATGACAGCCGCCGGCGGCTCTTCTTACTATTATTACCTTCTCCGAATCTGGTATTTTAGGTGCCAACATCAGCAGCTATTCTTGCAGGGCTGTAAAGCAGTTTTCCATTTACAATAGCTGCTCACGGAGACTTGGTCACAGACTGACGTCCATGTATTAAGATTACACAGGAAATCCAAGTGTAAACGCATTCCTCCCGGATAGAAGACATAGCCTCCAAACTTATTTTATCTTTGCTAGCTCTCATCACAAGCACCAAAACCATTCCCAGGCTCCAGGTGGATTAGGCACAGAAATCCAACCAGACAAGCTCTGGACACAAATAGGCAATACAATGGCCTATCTCTTACTTGTTTTTTATCATTTTCACTTTTTTTTTTTTTTTAAGTATTTTACATGTTTTTGCTTGTTTGTTTTTTTGTAAATGTGGATGGGTTTTTGGTTTCCAGATATTTTCAGCTGATAAATCATTTGTGACTTTTTAAAAATGTGTAATATATTTGCACAAATGTATTCCAGATCCCCTGTGGATTGATTTTCTGTATACTTGGAATTCATTACAATGTACAAATATAAAAAAAGGCAGTACAGAGACCGTGCTAATGATCGTCTAGGCCTGCAACTGTAAGAAGGGGACATCCTCTACATCTAGAGGAAAGGTATAATCATACATGGAGATTCTTTACTGTAACAGCAGTGAGATTATGGAACTGTCTGCCACACAATGTTGTAATGCTTGATTCACTAAAAGCCTTGGTGCCTCTCTTCCTTTCTTGAAAAATATAATATTACAGGTTATGGGTACTAGATTCTGTGATAGGACGTTGATCCAGGGAACTGACCTGATTGCCGTATGGAGTTGATAAGGAATTTTTCCCCTAATGTGTGGCAATTGGCATCTGCCTCATGGGGCATTTTCCTTCCTTTAGATATACAAGTTAGGATTTAGATTGAACTTGCTGGACGTATGACTACCTTAAACACCATGACACTTTAGGAGCACAAGGTCCTTTTTGGCCTAAGGTTACAAGAAAAGGATAAAGACTAAAATATAGAGCATTTTTCATTTTGTATAAAATTTGTGAAAAATGTGCACCATTTTGTACAATTTGTAGCAAAAACTATAAACGTGCAAGACAAAAAAGTGACAAAAAAACCAGAGCAAATCACAGGTCTACAAAAAAATATTTTCTGTAATCCTCACAGGTGACTTTGTACTTTTCTGAATCATCTTTTTGTCCTGATTTCAAAAATGTATATAGTTTTCCTGTAGCACGTATAGTTTCCATGTAGCAGCGTCATTATTATAAGGTATAGGAAATATATTGGCGACATTAAGAAAACAGTAATCTACATATCAGAAAAAAATGCTTCACCTTACAAAACAATTTTTATTGAACCAAAATAATTTCAAATGCAAAACAGATACCAAAATATGAGCAGAAATTAAAAGTGCTTGGCATTAGACTGTCGTTGATACAATTTTTCAAGGTTATCCTTATAAAATATCCAACAGTAATCTGCCGTCATTGAGTCATTCCATAATTAGCATATTTCCCCGAGGAGCATTGCGGCTTTAAGTCTCCTCATCTCGGCATGCTTAGCATGTTGATCTCCGCAAGGAGTGACGATACTTCTTGGACAATGGTCTGACGCCTCTCACACAGCCAAACCAGATTTCCGCTTTGCACTGACGAGGAGCAGTACCCCGAAACACAGTGTCTGCAAATTGAGATTCTTTTTTTGGCTATTATCCTAAGTCATGTGATAAGGCTCGTTAAAGGGTCAACATTGACTTGTAGGATTGCTACCTTCCAATAGGTGGCACTAGAGTTCTAGCTCTCTTCCTCTCTGAAGAGACAATTTAATGAGTCATTCCAAAAACCCTGGTAGCGGTGTTCCATAACTTTAATGTCCTGGTAAAACCGCTCGCCTTGTTCATCGCTTACATCCCCAGATTTTGAGGGGAGTGATCTAAATGTGAATGCAAAAAGTGCATTTTCAGAGACATGCGACATCCAAGACACCTGTATGCAGATTTTTGTTTTCCTAAGAAGTTTTCACAGATTCACTTGAAGCTTTTCCAAGATCTCAATTCCTTATCATTTAGAGTTCCTTCAAACACATCATCTCTCATAAGCTTTCTAATCTGAGGACCAACAAATACCCCTTCCTTCAATTTTGCTGGTGAAATGCTGGAGAATTTCTGTGAAATGTACTGGGACCTTTGCGAATTTGTCTTTGCTATGGCTTTCACAAAGTTTTTAATCAATCCCAACTCTATATGTAGTGGAGGAAGAAAGATTTTTGTTGGAGCAACTAAAGGATTATGCTGAAAATTGTCTCTACCTGGAGCATAGATGTTTCTGTCACCAATCCTGACGAACATAATGCTCTACTCTACTTCTACTGTCCCATAAACAAAAGCAACAATATTTTGTGAAACTTCCTTGCATTCCCATTAGCAGACCAATCACTTTCAAATCTCCACAGACATTCCATTGATTCTTATATTGTATAGCATCCAATACAACTGACAGATTTTCATAACTTTCCTTTAGATGACATGAGTGAGCAACAGGGATTGATAGTTTCATATTTCCATTGTGAAGCAACACTACTTTCAAACTTCTCTGGGATGAGTCAATAAACAATCGCCAATCTGCAACAAAATACTCTTGATTCAGTTCTTCAAAGAGGCCAGTCAGATTGTTACAGTACACCATTGATTCATCAACTGTGGAAAATTGTGTTAGTGTTACTTCTGTTTCTGTAATAACACACTTTGACATCAGCATGAAGAAGAGTCTTCTGTTTCAACCTAAACACAAGTAGTTCAGCTTTATCTTTTGACAATGAAAGGTCTCTGATGAGATCATTTAATTCAGTTTGAGTAAAGCGTTCTGGCTGCTCGGCTGCTCTATCTGGTACATCCTCATCTTGACTTGAGGGCTTCATGTCTTCGCCAGTAGCTTCAGCTCCATAGTCTTCATACTCTACTTCATTTTCATCCAATCCAGACAACGGTAGTACAGGATCGCAGATTCAAGTTCAGGGTAATTAAACTTATGTTTGTTCTTTGTAGAAAAGCTCTTCAGTTTGACAAAACAAAAGTAACCGTCATCACTATGATTTTTGGGTTCTCTCCAAATCATGGGAACAGCAAATGGCATAGCCACTTTCCTCATATTCAACCAGTCATGAAGAACATTTGAACAACTTGAGCATATCACATGAGGGGCCTAGCTTTTGTCTTGATCACCAAGTGGACGCTTAAAGTACATCTTGTACATCTTTTTAATATCATGAGTGATTGAACATATTTGGCCTTTTGGTGTAAAAGAACAACACACATAGCAGAGTCTGTTCGGATGATTGATACACTGTCGGGGCATTTTTCTCCTTTAAATCAGATCAAACAGTAGAGTAAGTTCAGTTCAATGGTGGTGACAAACTAAAAAAAAATGTGATGAGCCGACCGACTATATGTAGATATTTCCCCAGAGATGACAGAGGCAGCTTGCATTTAGAACTGATTTTACTGGAGGTAATCTGGTAGATAGCTATATACAGATGTGAGGTAAACGGGTCAGCCTATTGCTTACAGATGAACATTTGCAGACAGACAGTTTCTCAGTGTGATATTGGCTGCTTTCATGTTCTCTCTCTGTGGAGACCCTCACTCAGTTACACCTCAGTGGCTGAGCTATTTTCTTCCCTCTGAGGTGATTTGCCCTCCCAGAAATGCAGTGAAAATCCTCTCACAATGGCGGCTGTCCGCTGCCTTCCCTTTTATCTCCCTGTGGCAGGGCTCAGATCCCTGTAGAGGCCTGTCTCCTGTCAGAGTCTCACACACCAGTCTTTACTGCCATCACCATCCTTTTCTGACTGACTCAAATCTTACCCCTCATAAGTTAGCTCCTCCCCATAACATGTGACTTTTCGGGAAGCAGTCATTGGTTGACTGCACTGTCAATACTCCTTCCCGTAAAACTCACTAAAACCTTTATGGATGTTGTCCCTGTAAGAAAATTCACAATTCAGTAAGACAAGCAAAGAAATGGGAATAACATAGGAAAAACCACATACCGTATTTTTCGGACTATAAGATGCACCGGACTATAAGACGCACCCAGGTTTTAGAGGTGGAAAATAGGGAAAAATATATTTGAAGCAAAAAATGTGGTAAAATATTTAATAACATAAATAACACCACATATAATAGTATGTTATTATATATAATAGTATGTTATTATGTTGGAAGCTACGGGTAGGAGATGGTGCTGCGGGACCAGTGTGGTGTCTGTAAACTACTATGTGAAGACGCTGGAGGGTGAGTATAAGGCCGGGGTCACACATGCGAGAAACTCGCACGATTTTGTGTGAGTCTCTCGCATGAACACCCGGCACTGCCGCCGGCACTCAGACTGGGGCGTGCGGCTGCATAGAAATACATGCTGCATAGAAATAGAGGCAGATGATAGAGACAGAGATGATAGAGATAGAGACAGAGATGATACAGACAGATGATAGAGACAGAGATGATAGAGACAGATAATAGAGAAAGAGATGATAGAGACAGAGTTGATAGAAATGTGACACGTAGACAACCCATGCGCCGAAAAAACGCAAAGGCATGCAAAAACGCTTGAAATCGCATACAAACGCTGCGTTTTTTGGTCGTAATGCGCACGCTGATGCGACTAAATATCGCGGCGTTTATAAGCGTTTGCATGCGTTTTTTTAATGCGTTCCATGTGCGCACGATGCGCTGCACAAAAAAACGCAAGTGTGAAAGTAGCCTAACCTTTTAATTAATTCTCTGTTGTACAGTGTGTCTGCAGGACCTGTGATGACATCATGATGAGGCAGGGTTTTGTGTGGTCATGTGATGCTCCAGCCCGCCCTCTTCATGACCTCATCACAGGTCCTCCACAGGAGCATTCAGCATCGCATCCGCACAGCCCCTGTGCTGTCAGGTATGCGATGCCTCCTGCTGCACTCTGCTCCTGCCACCTCCTTTTCCTTCCACACAGATCCCCAGCTGCTGCAGGAATCAGGCGCTGGGGAACCATGTGGCTTTCTTATCTGCTGCTCCCCGCTCAGCTGATAGGTGGGCGGGGAAGCGACTGATTAATATTCACTGCACTTAAGTATCGGGACCAGTGGTTTCCCCAGTGCTGGATTCCTGCAGCTGAGGGGATATTTTCCTGCCTCCTGCAATCTCACTCCACCGCTGCTCCCTGCCACCCTCCCCACGTTACATTTCGACCATAAGACGCACCCACACTTTCCTCCCAAATTTGGAGGAAAAAATGTGCGTCTTATGGTCCGAAAAATACGGTACATTGAAATGCAGAAATAACGTAATAACAAAAATACTTCTATCTCAGAAACGTTATGTGATAGAGCAAAACTAAGCATATTTTTGGAATCAGCACATCAAACTCCATAAAATAGACATCTTACCTTTGCTGATTTTTTTGTGTTGACCAGTGATAATCAATCAGGCCCGATGACTGGAGAGCTCAATTACTTTTTAGTGGCTCAATTAATGCCTTCCTTGCTAGAGACGTCATGGTCACTGTAATATCTGTTACACTATACGACACTAAGGTATCACTAAAAAGACACCGTGTAACACATTTATTGAATAGGGGATGCAGTTTCTCTCCAAGTGGCTACTTTGTGATCTTCATGCCGCTGCAGTATTCACAATCCAAGGGAGTGGGATAAAATCACAAGTAAATGGCAAAAAAAATGTACATGATGGCAAGTTAGATCTAACCAATGGAGTTGAACAGAAGCTTGTTCTTTGCGTCTTTGAAATTATTAAATTTCAAGATATTTACACAGACCTTTTTCAGATGTTAGCGTTTGCCATCAAGTTTGTGCTTTCAGGTTTTTTTTACATTGGCACATTATACACTGCTCAAAAAAATAAAGGGAACACTCAAATAACACATCCTAGATCTAAATGAATGAAATATTCTCATTGAATACATTGTTCTGTACAAAGTTGAATGTTCTGTCAACATAATCACACAAAAATCATCAATAGAAATCAAATTTTTGAACCAATGGAGGCTTGGAATTGGAGAGACCCCCAAAATGAAAGTGGAAACAAGTCTAAATGAAAATCAAAACAAGACAGAATTAAAGTGGAAACAAGTCAAAATGATGCTCAGTATTGTGTGTGGCCTCCACGGGCCTGTATGACCTCCCTACAATGCCTGGACATGGTCCTGATGAGGTTGCAGATGTTCTCCTGAGGGATCTCCTCCCAGACCTGGACTAAAGCATCTGTCAACTCCTGGACAGTCTGTGGTGCAACGTTGGTGGATGGAGCAAAAGACAAAAAACCTGACTAGCACATCCAGACTAATGTGAACTAGGTGCAAACCAAAGGGAGCTACCCTCATGTAAAACATCCAAAAAAAAGGCTGCACTCAAGCATACTAAAGCATGACAACATAGAATATATGAAATTTTGAATAGTAATATGGCTTTGGAATATAAGGAAAAATTTGAGACGCTTAGTATAAACATTTGGCCAAACATTTTAAAGCTCAACAACCATCGTCAAGGTGGTCTCAATTCTGTTGAGTCCCTAACCTAATGTGAACATACCTCTATTAGGCTGATATCTGAATTTCTGGGCGAATATGCACCTCTGTCAGTAATGCCTGCATTTATGGGTAAAGTAGGGAGCTGGTGTAATTAAAATCACCACCTGGTGGGAGCGGAGTGCTCGGTCAGTAAGCTAACATTCAAAAGACAAAAAACCTGACTAGCACATCCAGACTAATGTGAACTAGGTGCAAACCAAAGGGAGCTACCCTCATGTAAAACATCCAAAAAAAAAGGCTGCACTCAAGCATACTAAAGCATGACAACATAGAATATATGAAATTTTGAATAGTAATATGGCTTTGGAATATAAGGAAAAATTTGAGACGCTTAGTATAAACATTTGGCCAAACATTTTAAAGCTCAACAACCATCGTCAAGGTGGTCTCAATTCTGTTGAGTCCCTAACCTAATGTGAACATACCTCTATTAGGCTGATATCTGAATTTCTGGGCGAATATGCACCTCTGTCAGTAATGCCTGCATTTATGGGTAAAGTAGGGAGCTGGTGTAATTAAAATCACCACCTGGTGGGAGCGGAGTGCTCAGTCAGTAAGCTAACATTCAAAAGACAAAAAACCTGACTAGCACATCCAGACTAATGTGAACTAGGTGCAAACCAAAGGGAGCTACCCTCATGTAAAACATCCAAAAAAAAGGCTGCACTCAAGCATACTAAAGCATGACAACATAGAATATATGAAATTTTGAATAGTAATATGGCTTTGGAATATAAGGAAAAATTTGAGACGCTTAGTATAAACATTTGGCCAAACATTTTAAAGCTCAACAACCATCGTCAAGGTGGTCTCAATTCTGTTGAGTCCCTAACCTAATGTGAACATACCTCTATTAGGCTGATATCTGAATTTCTGGGCGAATATGCACCTCTGCAGTATGTGCATTTATGGTAAGTAGGGGCTGGTTATTAAATACACCTGGTGGACGAGTGCCTGTAGTAAGCTAATTCAAGCAAAAAACTATACAAATAGATAAGTGAACTAGTGCAACCAAAGGGAGCACTCATGTAAAACACAAAAGAAAGCTCACTAAAGCATCAAAAGAGACAACAAGATATATGAAATTGAATAGAATATGGTTGGAATATAAGGAAAATTGAGAGCTTATATAAACATTTGGCCACATTTAAAATCAACAACATGTAAGGTTCTCAATTCTTGAGTCCCTCCTAATGTGAACATACCTCTATTAGGTGATATCTGAATTCTGGGAAATACCTTGTCAGTAATGCTGCATTTAGGGTAAGTAGGAGCTGTGTATTAAATCCCTGGTGGGAGGGGTGCTGTCATAAACTAACATCAAAAGACGAAAAACTGACTAGCCTCCAGATAATGTGAACTAGTGCAACCAAAGGACTACTCCATGTAAACATCCAAAAAAAACTGCTCAAGCAACTAACTCATAAAAAATAAATAATGAAATATTAAAGAATGGCATTGAATATAAGAAAATTTGAACGCTTAATAAACTTTGCAAATTTAAAGAAAAATGGTCAAGTGTTAAAATTTGTTTAAGTCCAACATCATGTGACACATCCTCAATCTGTATCCTAATTTGCTAATGTAACACCTCTTCATAATGGCTGATTATGTTAGGTGAAAGCATGTATTAAATCACCCTGTTGGGGTGAGTAGGCGTCGTAATAAAATACCATCAAGGCAAGATGACTAGCACTCAAATAAAAGACTAGAAAACCAAATGGAGCTATACACCAGTCCTATGTAAAACATCCAAAAAAAGTACCAGCTCTAAAGCTGACAAGCTATAAAGAACAAATAATATAAAATTGTTGAATAGTAATATGCTTTGAATAGAAATTTAACATTAATGGGCCCAACATTTAAAGCTCAACAACCATCGTCAAGGTGGTCTCAATTCTGTTGAGTCCTACCTAATGTGAACTACCTTTAACCTGATTTCGAATTCTGCAATATGACCGTGAAATGCCTGCATTAGGTAAAGTAGGGCTGGTGTATTAAAACACACGGTGGGAGCGGATACTCGCCAGTAAGCAACATTCAAAGACAAAAACTGATAGCACATCCAGATAATGTGAACTAGTGCAAACCAAAGAGTACCTCATGAAAAATCCAAAAAGCTGCATCAAGCATACTAAACATACACATGATATATGAATTTGAAAGTAAATATGGCTTTGAATATAAGGAAAAATTTGAGACGCTTAGTATAAACATTTGGCCAAACATTTTAAAGCTCACAACCATCGTCAAGTGGTCTCAATTCTGTTGAGTCCCTACCTAATTTGACATACCTCTATTAGGCTGATTAGAATTTCGGCGGGAAAAATGCACCTCTGCAGAATGCTGATTAGGGTAAAGTAGGGACTGTAATTAAAATCACCACTGGTGGGAGCGAGTGCTCGGTCAGTACTAACATCAAAAGACAAAAACTGACTAGCACATCAGACTAATGTGAACTAGGTGCAAACCAAGGGAGCTACCATGTAAAACATCCAAAAAGCTGACTCAAGCATACTAAAGCATGAACATAGAATTATGAATTTTGAAAATAGCTTGAAATGGAATTAGTAAAATGCCACTTACAACTTCAAGGTCATTTTGATCCCAACCAATTGCACTCTTTAATATTGGATATGATGTTGCGCTTATGAAGTGGACTGTTCCCCTAGGGAGTGTGTCAACAATAGAAAAACTGCTCCATCCACTTATACAAGGTCCCCTACAAATGAAGATACAAGCAATAAAAATTAAATGATGCAGCCAAAATTTTAAAGCTCAACAACAGCTCAAGGTGTGCGTCAATCGTTGAGTCCTGAACCAATGTGAATACCTTATAGGCTTTAATTGAATTTCTAATAGCAGCCTCTTCTAGTAAATGCCTCATTTATTAAATAAGAGCTGTGTATTAAAATCACCACCTTGGAGCGAGTGCTCGGTCAGTAGCAACATTCAAAGACAAAACTGACTAGACATCCAGACTAATGTGAACAGGTGCAAACCAAGGGCTACCCTCATGTAAAACATCCAAAAAAAGGCTGCACTCAAGCATACTAAAGCATGACAACATAGAAATATGAAATTTGATAGAATATGGCTTTGGAATATAAGGAAAAATTTGAGACGCTAGTAAAACATTTGGCCAAACATTTTAAAGCTCAACAACCATCGTCAAGGTGGTCTCAATTCTGTTGAGTCCCTAACCTAATGTGAACATACCTCTATTAGGCTGATATCTGAATTTCTGGGCGAATATGCACCTCTGTCAGTAATGCCTGCATTTATGGGTAAAGTAGGGAGCTGGTGTAATTAAAATCACCACCTGGTGGGAGCGGAGTGCTCGGTCAGTAAGCTAACATTCAAAAGACAAAAAACCTGACTAGCACATCCAGACTAATGTGAACTAGGTGCAAACCAAAGGGAGCTACCCTCATGTAAAACATCCAAAAAAAAGGCTGCACTCAAGCATACTAAAGCATGACAACATAGAAAATGTTTATACTAAGCGTCTCAAATTTTTCCTTATATTCCAAAGCTCCCTTTGGTTTGCACCTAGTTCACATTAGTCTGGATGTGCTAGTCAGGTTTTTTGTCTTTTGAATGTTAGCTTACTGACCGAGCACTCCGCTCCCACCAGGTGGTGATTTTAATTACACCAGCTCCCTACTTTACCCATAAATGCAGGCATTACTGACAGAGGTGCATATTTGCCCAGAAATTCAGATATCAGCCTAATAGAGGTATGTTCACATTAGGTTAGGGACTCAACAGAATTGAGACCACCTTGACGATGGTTGTTGAGCTTTAAAATGTTTGGCCAAATGTTTATACTAAGCGTCTCAAATTTTTCCTTATATTCCAAAGCCATATTACTATTCAAAATTTCATATATTCTATGTTGTCATGCTTTAGTATGCTTGAGTGCAGCCTTTTTTTTGGATGTTTTACATGAGGGTAGCTCCCTTTGGTTTGCACCTAGTTCACATTAGTCTGGATGTGCTAGTCAGGTTTTTTGTCTTTTGAATGTTAGCTTACTGACCGAGCACTCCGCTCCCACCAGGTGGTGATTTTAATTACACCAGCTCCCTACTTTACCCATAAATGCAGGCATTACTGACAGAGGTGCATATTCGCCCAGAAATTCAGATATCAGCCTAATAGAGGTATGTTCACATTAGGTTAGGGACTCAACAGAATTGAGACCACCTTGACGATGGTTGTTGAGCTTTAAAATGTTTGGCCAAATGTTTATACTAAGCGTCTCAAATTTTTCCTTATATTCCAAAGCCATATTACTATTCAAAATTTCATATATTCTATGTTGTCATGCTTTAGTATGCTTGAGTGCAGCCTTTTTTTTGGATGTTTTACATGAGGGTAGCTCCCTTTGGTTTGCACCTAGTTCACATTAGTCTGGATGTGCTAGTCAGGTTTTTTGTCTTTTGAATGTTAGCTTACTGACCGAGCACTCCGCTCCCACCAGGTGGTGATTTTAATTACACCAGCTCCCTACTTTACCCATAAATGCAGGCATTACTGACAGAGGTGCATATTCGCCCAGAAATTCAGATATCAGCCTAATAGAGGTATGTTCACATTAGGTTAGGGACTCAACAGAATTGAGACCACCTTGACGATGGTTGTTGAGCTTTAAAATGTTTGGCCAAATGTTTATACTAAGCGTCTCAAATTTTTCCTTATATTCCAAAGCCATATTACTATTCAAAATTTCATATATTCTATGTTGTCATGCTTTAGTATGCTTGAGTGCAGCCTTTTTTTTTTGGATGTTTTACATGAGGGTAGCTCCCTTTGGTTTGCACCTAGTTCACATTAGTCTGGATGTGCTAGTCAGGTTTTTTGTCTTTTGAATGTTAGCTTACTGACCGAGCACTCCGCTCCCACCAGGTGGTGATTTTAATTACACCAGCTCCCTACTTTACCCATAAATGCAGGCATTACTGACAGAGGTGCATATTCGCCCAGAAATTCAGATATCAGCCTAATAGAGGTATGTTCACATTAGGTTAGGGACTCAACAGAATTGAGACCACCTTGACGATGGTTGTTGAGCTTTAAAATGTTTGGCCAAATGTTTATACTAAGCGTCTCAAATTTTTCCTTATATTCCAAAGCCATATTACTATTCAAAATTTCATATATTCTATGTTGTCATGCTTTAGTATGCTTGAGTGCAGCCTTTTTTTTGGATGTTTTACATGAGGGTAGCTCCCTTTGGTTTGCACCTAGTTCACATTAGTCTGGATGTGCTAGTCAGGTTTTTTGTCTTTTGAATGTTAGCTTACTGACCGAGCACTCCGCTCCCACCAGGTGGTGATTTTAATTACACCAGCTCCCTACTTTACCCATAAATGCAGGCATTACTGACAGAGGTGCATATTCGCCCAGAAATTCAGATATCAGCCTAATAGAGGTATGTTCACATTAGGTTAGGGACTCAACAGAATTGAGACCACCTTGACGATGGTTGTTGAGCTTTAAAATGTTTGGCCAAATGTTTATACTAAGCGTCTCAAATTTTTCCTTATATTCCAAAGCCATATTACTATTCAAAATTTCATATATTCTATGTTGTCATGCTTTAGTATGCTTGAGTGCAGCCTTTTTTTTTGGATGTTTTACATGAGGGTAGCTCCCTTTGGTTTGCACCTAGTTCACATTAGTCTGGATGTGCTAGTCAGGTTTTTTGTCTTTTGAATGTTAGCTTACTGACCGAGCACTCCGCTCCCACCAGGTGGTGATTTTAATTACACCAGCTCCCTACTTTACCCATAAATGCAGGCATTACTGACAGAGGTGCATATTCGCCCAGAAATTCAGATATCAGCCTAATAGAGGTATGTTCACATTAGGTTAGGGACTCAACAGAATTGAGACCACCTTGACGATGGTTGTTGAGCTTTAAAATGTTTGGCCAAATGTTTATACTAAGCGTCTCAAATTTTTCCTTATATTCCAAAGCCATATTACTATTCAAAATTTCATATATTCTATGTTGTCATGCTTTAGTATGCTTGAGTGCAGCCTTTTTTTTGGATGTTTTACATGAGGGTAGCTCCCTTTGGTTTGCACCTAGTTCACATTAGTCTGGATGTGCTAGTCAGGTTTTTTGTCTTTTGAATGTTAGCTTACTGACCGAGCACTCCGCTCCCACCAGGTGGTGATTTTAATTACACCAGCTCCCTACTTTACCCATAAATGCAGGCATTACTGACAGAGGTGCATATTCGCCCAGAAATTCAGATATCAGCCTAATAGAGGTATGTTCACATTAGGTTAGGGACTCAACAGAATTGAGACCACCTTGACGATGGTTGTTGAGCTTTAAAATGTTTGGCCAAATGTTTATACTAAGCGTCTCAAATTTTTCCTTATATTCCAAAGCCATATTACTATTCAAAATTTCATATATTCTATGTTGTCATGCTTTAGTATGCTTGAGTGCAGCCTTTTTTTTGGGTGGATGGAGCAAGACATGCTGTCCCAGATGTGCTCAATCGGATTCAGGTCTGGGGAACGGGCAGGCCAGTCCATAGCTTCAATGCCGTCATCTTGCAGGAACTGCTGACACACTCCAGCCACATGAGGTCTGGCATTGTCCTGCATTAGGAGGAACCCAGGGCCAACCGCACCAGCATATGGTCTCACAAGGGGTCTGAAGATCTCATCTCGGTACCTAATGGCAGTCAGGCTACCTCTGGCGAGCACATGGAGGGCTGTGTGGCCCTCCAAAGAAATGCCACCCACTCTGACACTACTGCCAAACCAGTCATGCTGAAGGATGCTGCAGGCAGATCGCTGTCCACGGCGTCTCCAGACTCTGTCACATGTGCTGTGACTGATACCAATAAAAGTAAAATTAAAGTAGGTTAAATGTTTTTGAATAGCCATATTGAATCAGGAGCCCCATATAATGCTCCATACAGTTCATGATGGCCCCATAAGATGCTCCATACAAAATATGCCCCATATAATGCCGCACAAAGGTTAATAATGGCTACATAAGATGCTGCATAGAATATGCCCCATATGCTTCTCCATAAAGGTTATGGCCCCATAAGATGCTCTATAGATTATGCCCCCATAAAATGCTCCATAGATTATGCCCCATATGCTGCTCCATAAAGGTTATGGCCCCATAAGATACTCCGTATATTATGCCCCATATGCTGCCCCATATATTATGTCTCATAAAATGCTGCCCCATATATTATGCCCCATAAGATGCTCCATATATTATGCCCCCATAAGATGCTCCATAGATTATGCCCCGTATGCTGCTGCGAATAATAAAAAAGACAAACTCACCTCTTGTCGCTGGGGGCCAGGTGCTGGTGTCCTGAGCAGGCAGGGACACCGGCGCGCTATTGGGGACAGGTGCCGGTGTCACCGCTGGCTCAGGCCCCAGCACCTGCGATATTCACCTGTCCCCAGTCCACCGCTGCACGCCGCTCCGTCTTCCGGGTCCTCTGTCAGTGAATGCTCAGGCAGTGCTTCGTCATTGCGCCCTCTAACCTGAATATTCACAGCCAGAGAATGCGAGGACAGAGCGGTGTGCAGCGGTGGAACGGGGACAGGTGAATATTGCTTATACTCACCCCCTCCTGGTGCGGTCTCTGCAGCCCCTGCTCTTCTCCCGCGGTCTCCGGCAGCTATTCCTAACTTCAGCAGTCACGTGGTACCACTCATTAAAGTCATGAATATGCGCATATTCAAGACTTTAATGAGTGGTACCACGTGACCGCTGAACACCGGCGCCCGAGACCGTGGGAGAAGCAGGGGGGCTGCAGACACCGCGCCAGGAGGGGGTGAGTATATAGGACAGCTGCGCTCCGCCGACCTCACCGACCCCTGGCGTATATGACTTGAGTATAAGCCGAGAGGGGCACTTTCAGCCCTAAAAAATGGGCTGAAAATATCGGCTTATACTCAAGTATATACGGTATATTAGAAACACGTCACCACTTCTGTATTTTTCTCCCACTCGTGGCTTTGGCTTATAAATACTGAGGTAAAATACTGACCAAATACTGAATGTGTGAATTAGGCCTTCTACACAGCCTCCACCTGCAGTGCCTCATTCTTTATACACAGCCTCACGCAGCAGCACCTCACTTCTCTCATTTTCCCCCTCATATCTCTCATTTTCCCCCTCACATCTCTCATTTCCCCCCTTACATCTCTGATTTTCCCCTCACACCGCACAACTGTCTCTGTTCCCATTGTGTCTCACTCTCCGGCGGCGGAGAGGCTCCAATACTCTTTTTGACTACCGGGACCCGGGATCGAGTATAACTAATATCAATGCTGAGCCTGCGCCGGCTGCCGGGGAGGAAAAAGAATGTCGGGGGACCGCACCGTGGATGTTGGCTGAGGAGGTGAGTGGTCAGATGCCCCAGGACTGCGCGGGTGGAGCCCCTGCTATACTGAGACTGGGGAAGCCCACCGGGGTTTACCCAAACCAAAAAGAACTGGGAGGGAGGAGGAGCTTTATTGAAATGAACGCTTCTCCACCGAGGGACAATGAGAGAAGATGCAGGGAGAAAGCGGCGGTGGCAAGTAGTATGTCACCGCCGCAATATAACTTAAATGACACTGTGGGGGTGATTATTGTGGCCCTGGTGTCTGGGAAGCCTCAAAGGGCTTTGCCAGTTCACAGGGGTCCGGTAAGAGATACCTCCCATATCGCTACTGTCTCCTCACCAGTAGAGAAGGAGGGGACTAGGAGTGTGGCTATGTGGAGTGGGCGGGGCTTGATACATACACACACATATACATACAATCAGCATTATATATATAGTATATGTCTGCTACCAATGGTATGTGTCCTGACTGCAATACCATCATTACCCATCTTTCCTGAACCCCAATCACCCCAGTATCTGTCTGCTATCAATACTTTATCTGTCCTTTTGGATCTGACTATTCCTTTTTTTTTCTTTGTTTCCTTCCTGACTTCTAATTAATCCCCTCCTGTGTGCGCGACCAGTCTCCCTGCTGCCCCTCCCTCCTGCTCTACATACATATTCTAGAATACCCGATGCGTTAGAATCGGGCCACCATCTAGTATCTAATAAAGTCCGGGGCACACACGAAAGTCTGATAAGAAATGTACTTTATAAGTAACCGTATCTTCTAAATCTCTTCTGCCAGAAATGATTCTGGCAAAAATGATCCAACAGCTTAAATCTGTAGTTGTAACCCTCCATCCACCACTAATACGTGACCGGTAATGTATGGAGAACAGAGCAAGAAAGTGACAGCCTGTGCGACGTCCTCCGCCTCTCCAAATCTGCCCAGCGGAATATTCTGATCCACAGAGGTCTCTTCTACACTTGAGGTCATGTCCGTGTGGATAAATCCTACAGAGAATTGAAGGCACAGGTAATTAATTAACTTTCCCACGCCACAATTGCAGGATGCACAGTAATGATGTGGTGCTGTTACCCTGTCATCTGCAATGCTGCCTGAAAAACTAAAGCATCAATCTGTGACTCTGCTTCATAGCCCATGTACCCATCTCCTGGCACATGAGCGCTGGAGTTACCTGAATGCAACTCATTGTATGTTTACAGACTGCAGGGGTCTTGACTACAAACCTAGGTATACCTTCATAACTTCATGCTGAAAGCAGCTTTAGTTACAAAACCTGTTAAAGAATAACTAAACTTTTATTTAATTATTGATCAGTCTTTGTAAAATTGTGAACCCTTGTAATATATTCCATTACATTATTTTACTTCCTTCTCTCTCAAACAAAGTGCTGATAGTGCTGTATTAACTGTCTAGTTCATGCTCATTTAGAAGCTCCTTTGAACGGCTGCTCTAGCAAGCATCCCTACTCAAATACTAGTCACAAACAGGCTCACCGTTTCAGAATGAAGCAGGGGAGCCAAGAAACTCACACAGGGACAGTATATGTAATAGTCAACAACAAAAGGTGAACAACATGGGCATGGGGAGCAGTGAATATTCATTCTCTTTAATAGCAGGCACACGTGATCACCCAGCTACTGCATGAAGCCAGCAGCTAAGGCCAGGTGCCCACGATCCGGAACTAGCAGCTCTTTGTACGCAGCATATGATCGCTGTGTCCAAAGCGCTGCCTTGTATTGAACACAAGTAAACCCGCATGTGTTCAGTGAATACAGATTTACCGCATTCAATACATTTCTATTGATGTAATTTCTGTTGCGGAGACTTGTGTCTCCGCAAGAGAAATTGACATGCTGCTGTCTTGAAAGACGCGCAGCATATCAGTGTCCACCGGTGATCCGAAGGCACACATGCACTCATTTTTTTATTCAATCTATTGAGCCGCAAGGACTTGTTTAATATGTTGAGATGACTTCTGTATTATACCATTTTGGAGTAGATATGACACTATGAAAGCTCTTTATTGCCTTTATTTTTTTTTGGGGGGGTGGGGAGGTGAGTGCAAAGACCGAAAAAGCAATTCTCGCATATCATTTATTTTATTTTGTTTCACTGTTCATCTTAAGCCAATTACACACGTGCTTTATAGAAGTTTTAACACGCCAGACACGGTGTGCCTTCAGGAGGGCCTCGGCTGGCATGGCAAGCCAGACACCCTGCAGTCACATCCCATGAGAGGCTGATGGCAATCACAATTGATAACCGACAGGTTGAAGCCTTTTAAATGTAGCAGCCGTGAGATGGTATCTATCACATCAGTTACACTTCGGTGCCGGCTACGGAATTCAGCAGCCACATGCGTTGTATGACGCAGGCTCAGCATCTAAGCACGCTCCATATCGCGCAGTGTGCACATCCGCCGTACATGTACATAAATATGCATATTTAGAGTAAATACACCGGTCTAATGAATATGACACCAATGTTATTCAATTGGGCTGAGTCTCCGCCGCCGATACCGTCTGAGTGAGCTCAGCGGCTCTGAGCTCCAACAATATAACGATCCAAATATGCAAGATGGCTAGACAGATCACAGCAGTGCCACAGAAATCATTATTGAAAGGTTCCCCAAAAATCTTACCAGGGCGACCATGTTCACGCGAACGTTCTTTCTTCCAACTTCTTTAGCGAGTGACTTGGAAAACCCCACCAAGCCCTCCTTACTGGCGCTGTAAATACTCTGGCCAGCATTCCCTTTATGGCCCACGATACTTCCTGCAGTCATAGAGAAAAAGGGTCATATTTACCATCAGTGCCCAGACACAGCGATGCACCAGTATGTCCATACAACCACGTGATAGGATCATGGGGATGTCTGTCAGTGAAGACACCCACGAGCAGTGCCAATTTTATGAATTTTCTGAACAGGCAGCCCTGGCTGACAAGCCTCACCAAAGAACTGAGACGGGCTTCCAGGGTTGCTGAGCGGAGATGGAAAAAATCCCGCTCTGCCGAGCACCTAACCGCATACAAGCAGTCCCTCACCAGCTTCAAGTCCACGCTCACTGCTGCAAAGCAAACTTACTTCTCATCTCTCATATCCTCCCTGTCTCACAACCCTAAACAGCTCTTCAAAACTTTCAATTCTCTACTCTGTCCCCCAGCACCTCCTCCTTCTCCTCTCATTTCTGCTGAAGACTTTGCCTCTTTCTTTAAGCAGAAGATCGATAAGATCAGAGAAAGCTTTGGCCCACAGCCCCCATTGCCCCTCTTAGCTGCTCAACTCTCTTCCTCCAAAACCAACTTCTCCACCTTGACAGAAGATCAGCTTTCCACCCTCCTATCAAGATCACACCTCACCACTTGCATGCTTGACCCGCTCCCATCCCACCTCATCCCTAGCCTCACCACTGTCTTCACCCCTACTCTAACACACCTCTTCAACCTCTCACTTACAAATGGTGTCTTCCCCTCATCCTTCAAACATGCCTCGATCACGCCCATTCTCAAAAAGACCTCCCTTGACCCATCCTCTGTGTCTAGCTATCGCCCGATATCTCTTCTCCCTTATGCCTCAAAACTACTGGAACAGCATGTCCATCTTGAACTGTTCTCCTACCTCTCCTCCTGCTCCCTCTTTGACCGCTTACAATCAGGCTTCCGACTGCATCACTCAACTGAAACTGCCCTAACTAAAGTCACCAACGACCTACTAACCGCCAAGAGCAAGCGACACTACTCTGTCCTCCTTCTCCTGGACCTGTCTTCTGCCTTCGACACTGTGGACCATTCCCTCCTGCTACAGATTCTCTCATCTCTCGGCATCACAGGCTTGGCCCTATCCTGGATCTCATCATATCTAACAAACCGAACATTCAGTGTCTCTCTCTCCCACACCACCTCCTCACCTCGCCCCCTGTCTGTCGGTGTTCCCCAAGGCTCAGTTCTAGGACCCCTACTCTTCTCCATCTACACCCTCGGCCTGGGACAGCTCATAGAATCCCATGGTTTGCAGTATCATCTCTACGCCGACGACACGCAGATCTACCTATCTGGACCTGACCTCACCTCCTTACTGACCAAAATCCCACAATGTCTGTCTGCTATTTCTGCTTTCTTCTCTGCTCGCTTCCTAAAACTGAACATGGACAAAACAGAATTCATCATCTTTCCCCCATCTCACTCTACCCCCCCACCAGACCTGTCCATCAACGTCAATGGCTGCTCACTTTCCCCAGTCCCGCATGCTCGGTGCCTCGGAGTGATCCTTGACTCTGCCCTCTCTTTCAAGCCACATGTCCAAACCCTTGCCTCCTCCTGCCGTCTCAAACTCAAAAATATTTCCCAAATCCGGGCATTCCTTGACCATGAAACTACAAAAACACTAGTGCATGCCCTCATCATCTCCCACCTCGACTACTGCAACCTCCTACTCTCTGGCCTTCCCTCTAGCACTCTGGCACCACTCCAATCCATCCTGCACTCTGCTGCCCGACTAATACACCTATCTCCCCGTTATTCCCCAGCCTCTCCTCTCTGCCAAGCCCTTCATTGGCTTCCTATCGTCCAGAGGCTCCAGTTCAAAACCCTAACCATGACCTACAAAGCCATCCACAATCTGTCTCCTCCATACATCTGCGACATGGTCTCCCGGTACATACCCACACGCAACCTTCGATCCTCACAAGATCTCCTCCTCTACTCCCCTCTTATCTCTTCTTCCCACCACCGCATACAAGACTTCTCCCGTGCCTCCCCCATACTCTGGAACTCTCTACCCCAACACATCAGACTCGCGCCTACCATGGAAACCTTCAAAAAGAACCTGAAGACCCACCTCTTCCGACAAGCCTACAACCTTTAGTGATTATCAGTCTACTGAACCACTGCACGACCAGCTCTACCCTCTCCCAGTGTATCCTCACCCATCCCTGTAGACTGTGAGCCCTTGCGGGCGGGGTCCTCTCTCCTTCTGTACTTGTGTGTGCCTTGTATTGCTCATGTGTACTGTACTTGTCTTTGCCCCTCTTCACATGTAAAGCGCCATGGAACAAATGGCGCTATAAAAATGTATAATAATAATAATAACAATAATGTCAGGCATACACAGTAATATAAGCTTTTAGGGACATGTCTGACTTCCATAGGGAAATGCTGATTGCATTAAATCTTTAACAAAATGAGTATTAGCGAGGTCGGACAGGTTTTTAGTGATAGTGGTTGACCAATCTAGTATTGGCTGAAGAATGGAGGTAATGAGGAGTGCTTATAGTTAGGGTCAGCTAAAAATATTTATTTACATACGGTAACTAATTCACAAAATGAACGGAAATGCTGGATTATCAGCCTTCATACATGACAGTAAGCAGGGATGCACTTGTATCACAATCATTACCAATGTTGACAATGGCCCCACCATGCTGCTGCACCATACCCCTCAGGGCCGCCTTACATGTGTACATCGATCCTATCAGGTTAACGGATATTTGAGATAGTATGTCTTCTGTCTTGGTCCTTAATAATAATGCATCTCTGTAATAAGGACACAGAATAGAGCAGAATAAATGTCCATTCCTCAATAATCTACAATATGCATGGGCAAAATGCAAAAGCCCCCCAAAAAAAACAAAAAAACACCAGATTAGCACTGGGTCATCAGATGGCAACACAGGATCACATGCCTAGTTTTTAGTGCCATTTTCAAGAAATGAATCCAAAAGAGATCATTATACCTTTTCTTCAGAAACAACAGCACAAAAGCCGTGAATCCAAACCAAAAGTCCTTGTTATGGTACTGGATAGCCCAAGCCATAAAATCACAAATAAAAAAAATGTGAAATGGGGAGAATCAAAGTTTATTGTATCTTAAATATGTAAAAATATCAGCCATGTTATATGAAGGCATCGCAGCCATGTAAAGAGCGCCCATAGCTCCTCTCTTCATAGCAGCATGTACTGCAGACATGTGGCCCCCAATGTCAATGCATTGGGTTCTGGCTCCCCTAAGTGGTGAAGCAGTAGAACTGCAACTTCAATTTCACACAGTCACAACTGAAGATTTATGGTAGATGAAGAGAAGAAAAAATATGGCCTTAGATTGCAGGACTGGATTTGTCACCAATTATTGTGATGTTAGCTAAATAACTGAATTAAAAAGTAACTTCAAAATCTAAAATTAAAGGGAATCTGTCACCTGATTCATGCTCCAGATTTCAGAGAATATACTTCAAGGATCCCGCCGTGCAAAATAGGGGTAGACCAGAATAGTCTGCCTCTGCGCCCGGCCAGCTTCTCCTAGTGCCGCTACAGGTAATGGACAGGTCTCTCCCTATGTACACACACAGGAGAGACCTGTCAATCATCTCTGGAAGAGCCGACCGGAGGCAGAGCCGGACTAGTCTCATCTTCAGCTGTAGTCCAAGGGCAGATTTTTAAAACGTGAAAAAGAAGAAGCGGATGGCACTCACCGGTAAAATTCACTGCTTAGTCCAACGATTAAAACATTCACGTCGGGAGGATGGGAGCGGGAGTGCAGGAGACAACGGCCGTATCGCGCTGGAGTTGCGCTTCTACGGGTCAGGTCAATCGTTGGAATAAACAGTGAATTTTAACGGTGAGTGCCATCCACTTCTTCTTTTTCATTGGATTTGCATGTTTTTTTAGTTGGAGAGGCACCCGATTTCCATCAGAGCAATAGTCGCAAAACATGTTACATTGGTTTAAGTGGCATGCAACGGTGTTGAGGGCCGATTCTTCGCTGTGCGGACTAATATTTCTTTGGTGTGCATTTAGATTTTTAAAACATGTTTTCTTTGAAACATTGGAGTGTTTCAGTTAATAATATACCTGGCGGCTGATATTCATGCTGCCCGCAGTTCGAGCAGCATCAATCAAAGGACAGGTTGCCTTTAAGGAAGGAAAATATAAACTGCAGGTAATTAACATGCAAGTAGCATGGAATTTCTATCATCCCCTATGAAGGATGATATGTGATGCAATGTGTATGTGGCCTGGCTACAATATAACAGCTTTAGGCAGTGCCGCGGGAAACATGAGGTCCTGCATCGGAGGTCATATGCACTGTTCCTATCCTGTGCTACGGCCACAAAGACACTTCACAATCTGGCTATGTAGTGGACAAGAAAACAACTAGGTTTCAAATCCTCAGAGGTTAAAATTACAGGACATCTATAGGAAGGAGATCGAAGCATTCGTCCCTATGATAACTCTTCAGGGCTTATGTGGTGCTGCAGCCTTTGAGTTATCACTGGCCCTTTAAATTAATGTTCCTTCCACTTATAATCTATAATCTATTTCATTCTGCTAGAAGAAGTGTAAAAGATATGTGCGTGAAATCCAAAGTCTCCATAATAACGCGACTGCCAGAGCCAACCCAGGAGCCACTGACATGTGCACGTCTGGTGATCTCAAGAGTAGGGTTGAGCATTCCGATACTGCAAATATCGGGTATCGGCCGATATTGGCTGTATCGGAATTCCGATTCCGAGATTTTCGTCTTATCGGATACCGGAATCGGGATTGTCACTGTCACTGTCAGTGTCCGTCGGTCGGGTCTGTCAGGAGTCAGCGGCACTTACCTGGCAGAAGATCTCCGGCGTTCACGGCCTGGACTGCTTCATGGCCGCCATCTTCTTTCCCCGGCGGTCACATGCAGTTTCTCGCGATAACTGCAGTGACTGCTGGGTAATCCCGGCCGTAAAGCAGTCAGTCCGATGACGTCACCGCCGGGGAAGCAGGTAATCAGCTGTGCTGCGTCGCGATGACAGGCTCTGCCTGTCATTGCGATGTAGCAGAGTTGGATCGTCGTGGGACTGTCGTTATGGACTGCGTCGGACAGGTGGTATACTGTTGGTTTGTTTTTTTTTCTTTTTTACAGGAGATCGATGGCGTCGCAGGAATGAGAGAGTAATAAAATTAATGAAAACTGTGTTGTCTCTTTTATTTCATTAAAAGACTTTTTTCTTGCTGTGTCTTTTTTTTAAACATTTAATAACTTTGGGATTAATAATGGATCGGTGTCTTATTGACGCCTCTCCATTATTAACCGGGCTTATTGTCACCGTGCAATCAACGGTGACAATAACCCCTTATTACCCGCTTGCCACCGCTACAGGGCAAGTGGGAAGAGCCGGGTAAAGTGCCACAATTGGCACATCTTTTGATGCGCCAAATGTGGGGCTGCTGTAGCCTGGTATTATCAGGCTGTTGAGGGCCAAAATCCATGGGCCTTGACAGTCTTTTAATACCAGGCCGCAGCAGTCTGCATTTTACTTGGCTGGTTAACAGAAATAGGGGGGATCCCCACGCCGTTTTTTTTTCGAGGGGATCCCTATTTTTGTTAACCAGCCAAGCTAAGCAGACTGCTGTGGCCTGGTATTATCAGGCTGGCAAGGTCCATGGATATTGGATCCTTACCAGCCTGAAAAACCAGGCCTCAGCGGTCTGCTTCATCTGGCTGGTTAACAAAAATAGGGGGGACCCCACGCCAATTTTTTTCGAGGGGATCCCCTATTTTTGTTAATCAGCCAAGATATGCAGACTGCTGTGGCCTGGTATTATCAGGCTGGCAAGGTCCATGGATCTTGGCTCCTTAACAGCCTGAAAATCCAGGCCTCAGCGGTCTGCTTCATCTGGCTGGTTAACAAAAATAGGGGGGACCCCATGCCAATTTTTTTCGAGGGGATCCCCTATTTTTGTTAATCAGCCAAGATATGCAGACTGCTGTGGCCTGGTATTATCAGGCTGGCAAGGTCCATGGATCTTAGCTCCTTAACAGCCTGAAAATCCAGGCCTCAGCGGTCTGCTTCATCTGGCTGGTTAACAAAAATAGGGGGGACCCCACGCCATTTTTTTTTCGAAGGGAACCCCTATTTTTGTTAATCAGTTCCCTCTGACGTCACTGATGGTGTCCCTGGCTGACCTGAAGTGAAAGTGGAAAGCAATCAATTAAGCTTTCCACTTAAGGGCCCGTCTCACATAGCGATATCGCTACCGAGATCGCTGCTGAGTCACTAGTTTTGTGACGCAGCAGCGAGCTCACCAGCGATATTGCTGTGTGTGACATTCAGCGACGATCAGCCCCCCTGCCGGGTATCGCTGATCGTCGCTGAAATGTCAGGACCTTTTTTTGATCGCTGGTTTCCCGCTGACAGGCACACATCGCTGCGTGTGACAGGCGGGAGACCAGCGATCCGCTGGTAACCAAGGTACACAGCGGGTTTCCAGGCACGGGGCTGTGCCTAGAAACCCGCTGTGTACCTTGGATACCAGCGCCCTGATGCAGGGAGCTGGTATCCAAGGTACACAGCGGGTTTCCAAGCGCTGCGCGGTGCCTGGAAACCCGCTGTGTACCTTGGTTACCAGCGGATCGCTGGTCTCCCGCCTGTCACACGCAGCGATGCGTGCCTGTCAGAGGGAAACCAGCGATCAAAAAAAGGTCCTGACATTTCTGCGACGATCAGCGATACCCGGCAGGGGGGCTGATCGTCGCTGAATGTCACACACAGCGATATCGCTGGTGAGCTCGCTGCTGCGTCACAAAACTAGTGACTCAGCAGCGATCTCGGTAGCGATATCGCTATGTGAGACGGGCCCTTAAGCGATGTTACCCGCAGTGTCGCTGTCCCAGATCGCTGCCTGAGCTGCCTGTTTGGCAGCTCAGCAGCGATCATGTAGCGATACACCAGCGATCCTGACAAGTGCATATCGTTGTCGGGATCGCTGGTGTATCGTTATGTGACACCCAGCCTTTACTCTCCTGTCAGGCAGGAGAGGAACTCATTCATTTGGGGTTTACTGTGAGGCTGCAGCATTAGCTGCGGTCCCTGCAGTAAACATTAACCCTTTCTGAAGGATTACACCGTGGGACCTGACTGTGCATGGGATAGGTAAGAATAATTTTGCTTTTTTATTTTATTTTTATTACAGGAAATGGTTTTTGCAGTAAAATAAAAGATGGTCAAAAACATGTGTCTTTATTTCATTAAAATGATTTTTAATTAAAGTGTGTGTGTTTTATTTTTATTTCATGCAATAGGATTAATAATTGATAGTTGTCTAATTGACAGCTCTCAATTATTAACCTGGCTTAAGGTCACCTTTCAATAGCAAGGTGGCTATAACCCCATATTAACCCATTCGCCACCGCTACAGGGCAATGGGAATAGACGGGCAAAGTGCCAGAAAGGGCGAATCTAATTATAGATTTGTCTTTCCTGGGGTGTCTGGGGGCAGATGTTAGTAGCCGGGGGGGGGGGGGCAAAAATAATGGTCCTCTCTGGGCTATTATTATCTGCCCCCACTCACTGGCTTTGTCTGTCTGGTTGCGAAAATAGGGCGGGAGCCCACGCATTTTTTTTCAGCAATTTTACACCTCATATATATATATACATGTCATTGAATTTGTGACACATATATATATATATATTTATATTTGTAGTTCATACACTTCTACATAGTATAATAGCCGCTAATTCAATTGCCGGCTTTTGTGAAAATGCAGAACCCGACATGAAATGACACTTGGTGTACATAGGGTTAACCATGTCTTTTCATGTCCTTTGCTATCTAATTTGCACAAACAATTAAATCAGACTATGTGTGCAAAATTTCACACCTGTAGGGGTTAATTAAAGGTGTAAATTCGTAGCAAAAAAGTCCGTTTTTTTTACAACTAATTTACACCTTTAATTAACCCCTACAGGTGTGAAATTTTGCACACATAGTCTGATTTAATTGTTTGTGCAAATCAGATAGCAAACGACATGAAAAGACATGGTTAACCCTATGTACACCAAGTGTCATTTCATGTCGGGTGCTTCTGTCTTTTCACTGAAGCCGGCTTTACCCGGCAATTAAATCAGAGGATATTTTACTATGTAGAAGTGTATAAACTATACATATATGTATATATATATGTCACAATGACATGTATATATATATATATATATGTATTCTATGTGTGTATATTTACTGTTTACAAGGAAAGAATGGGGTTTTTTTAGTTGCGATATTTTGTTCCCATAGACTTACATGGGACTTCCGTATCGGTATCGGGTATCGCCGATATTTTAGTGATATCGGCGGTACCATTCCGATTCCGATACTTTAGGATATCGGAAAGTATCGCTCAACTCTACTCAAGAGGAAACGTGGAACCATCGAGATAAAAAAAAAAATCATTTTAAACATTTTTAACTTTTTTTAATCCAAAAAGTTTTATTGTCCAATAATCTAAGGTGCATAGATACAGTTGTGTATAACAGGAACTCTTCCACATTACGGCAGGACAGAGAATCAAAAATACTTAATGAACAGCCTCCATATACCACCTAACTCTTCCCCACCCTTTCTAGTGCGGTGATTACTATTTGTATATAAGGCCATGTTCCCACATGCACAAACACTACCATTTTCCCCCATTGCTGTTGTCTGCACCAATACACAATAGTAATCTGCAGTGATTATTGCTATTTTGCTTTGTTAGCCTTTTCGCTTTTTTATGCATTTTTGGTGCAGATTTGAAGCATTTTTAATATTGGGTTTTGTAAAGCAGAAACGCTGCGATTCTGCACTTAACGATGCATCCATGCTTTGTTCATGCTTTTTTTCAATTTCTCCATAGATGTTTTTAAGAAAAAATGCACTAAAAAACACACAGTTCAACAGCATTGCAGCACCTACAGTGAACATAGGCTCTTGTGAAATCACATAACTTTGAACTGTTAAATGCTGCAGATTTCCTGAACAAAAAGCTCCATATGATTTACACTATGTGGGAACACGGCCTTATATAGTACTACGTAAAGGAGCTGTCAGGACATAAACTAATGATAACCTATGCCTAGGATAGTTCACTAATATCAGATGGGTTGGAGAAAGACCCCCGGCCCCCCACCGATCAGTCAACATTGGTACCGGATGTGAACAATGAACAGCGCTGAACCGGACATGCCGCCGGAGCCAATGACCGCTGATGTGGGGGGTGCTGGATGTCGCACCCCGTCTGATCTGATATTGATGATCTAAGGATGTGTCATCAAAGTGCCTGGACAACCTCTTTACTCTTTTTGAGCCATTGTTTGGGAGTCACATGCTGCATATTTAAAAGATTGCTTACCTATTTATTCCGGCTGCGTTGACCAGGTAGTTAACATTGCCAACATTTTTTACAATCTCTTGAAATGTGCGCTGAACGTCTTGTTCCTTGGCGACATCACAGCCTAGAGCCAGGTGACCTATGTGACAAATGATACACGCCTGTCCCAGTGCCAGATGACGGTGGAGACACCACATACAGTTAAATACAGCCTGCACTGCCATTATACCGCCCGCGGCCAAGGGCCCGGCCCTAACAGGCTAGTCTTTGCAGAAATATCTATGTTGCATGAAAGATTTCTACTTCTTTATTTTGTGCAGTGATCAGCCAGTTACCAGCACCATCAGCTCCTGTAGGGGTTCTTTATTATGATATGGGGGCTGTATAAAGTGATATGATGGACAGTAGATGCATTACTGCATTAAAGGGAAGCAGTCATCTTGGAAAAAACGGTATTTACTTGCAATACATAGCGTTAGGCCGGAGTTACACTAGCGAGAAATACGGATGAGTAATATGCGAGAAAAAATCGCATAGCACTCGGACCAATGTTAACCCCTTTAACCCCAAGAGTGGTTTGCACGTTAATGACAGCGCCAATTTTTACAATTCTGACCACTGTCTCTTTATGAGGCTAACTCTGGAACGCTTCAACGGATCGTCACGATTCTGAGACTGTTTTCTCGTGACATATTGTACTTCACGTTAGTGGTAACATTTATTCGATATAACTTGCGTTTATTTTTGAAAAAAACACAAATATGCCAAAAATTTTGAAAATTGTGCACTTTTCAAACTTTGAATTTTTATTCCCTTAACCCCTTACTGCCATCGGACGTACTATCCCGTCCATGGTACCTGGGCCCGTATGACCGGGGACGGGATAGTACGTCTCGTGCGATCGGACGCGCTCCCGGGGGGAGCGCAGCCGATCGCGGCCGGGTGTCAGCTGATTATCACAGCTGACACCCATGACTGTGTGTCAGGAGCGGTCACGGACCGCTCCCGGCACATTAACCCCTCGCACACCGCGATCAAACATGATCGCGGTGTACTGGGGGCACAGGGGAGGATCGCGCAGGGTGGGGGCTCCCTGCGCGCCCCCCTGAGACCCTCAGAGCAGCGCGATGTGATCGCGCTGTTCTGAGGGCTTCCTCCCTCCCAGGACCCGGATCCAAGATGGCGCCGGGGTCCTGGAGGGAGGCGGCTACCTCAGTGCCTGCCGAGAGCAGGCACTGAGAAGCCTGCTGCACTGCCTGAGCGATCGCTGGTGTGACAGAGTGCTGTGCACACTGTCACACCAGCGATCTGATAAAATACAGTGATGTCCCACCCTGGGACAAAGTAAAAAAGTTAAAAAAATAAAAATAAACATATTTTAAAAAAAAATCCAAAATAAATAAAAAAAAAAAAAATATTCCCCAATAAATTCACTTCTTCCTGTAAATAAAAAAAACAAAGCAATAAAAGTACACATATTTGGTATCGCCGCGTCCGTAACGACCCCCCCTATAAAATTGTCCCACAAGTTAACCCCTTTAGTGAACCCCTTAAAAAAAAAAAAAAAACGAAGCAAAAAATCAATGCTTTATCATCATACCGCCGAACAAAAAGTGGAATAACACGCGATCAAAAAGACCGATATAAAACAACATGGTACTGCTGAAAACGTCATCTTGTCCCGCAAAAAACGAGCCGTCATACAGCATCATCAGCGAAAAAATAAAAAAGTTATAGCTCGCAGAATAAAGCGATGCAAAAATAATTATTTTTTATATAAAATTGTTTTTATTCTATAAAAGCGCCAAAACATGAAAAAATGATATAAATGAGGTATCGCCATAATCGTACTGACCCGAAGAATAAAACTGCTTTATCAATTTTACCACACGCGGAACGGTATAAACGCCTCCCCCAAAAGAAATTCATGAATTGCTGATTTTTGTTCATTCTAACCTCCCAAAAATCGAAATAAAAAGCGATCAAAAAACGTCACGTGCTCAAAAATGGTACCAATAAAACGTCAACTCGTCCCGCAAAAAATAAGACCTCACATGACTCTGTGGGCCAAAATATGCAAAAATTATAGCTCTCAAAATGTGATGATGCAAAAACTATTTTTGCAATAAAAAGCGTCTTTTAGCGTGACAGCTGCCAATCATAAAAACCCGCTATAAATAGTAAATCAAACCCCCCTTTATCACCCCCTTAGTAAGGGAAAAATAATAAAATTAAAAAAAAGTATTTATTTCCATTTTCCCAGTAGGGTTAGGGTTAGGGTTGCTGCTAAAGTTAGGGTTAGGGTTGGTGCTAAAGTTAGGATTAGGGTTAGGGTTGGGATTAGGGGTGTGTTAGGGTTAGGTTTGTGGTTGGGACTAGGGTTAGGGGTGTGTTGGGGTTAGGGTTGGAGTTAGAATTGGGGGTTTCCGCTGTTTAGGCACATCAGGGGCTCTCCAAATGTGACATGGCGTCTGATCTCAATTCCAGCCAATTCTGCGTTGAAAAAGTCAAACGGTGCTCCTTCACTTCTCAGCTCTGCCATGCGTCCAAACAGTAGTTTATCCCCACATATGGGGTATCAGCGTACTCTGGACCCCAAGAGTTATTGTGCAATTTGTCCTATTTCTTCTGTTACCCTTGGGAAAATAAAAAACTGGGGGCGAAAATATCATTTTTGTACAAAAAAAATTATTTTTTTGTTTTTACGGCTGTACATTATAAACTTCTGTGAAGCACTTGGGGCTTCATAGCGCTCACCACACATCTAGATAAGTTCCTTGTGGGGTCTATTTTCCAAAATGGGGTCACTTGTTGGGGATTTCCACTGTTTAGGCGCATCAGGGGCTCTCCAAATGCGACATGACGCCCCCAGACCATTCCATCAAAGTCTGCAATCCAAAACGTCACTACTTCCCTTCCGAGCCCTGACGTGCGCCCATACAGTAGTTTTCTTTTCTCCCACATATTGGGTATCAGCGTACTCAGGACAAATTGGACAACAACTTTTGGGGTCCAATTTCTCCTGTTACCCTTGTGAAAATAAAATATTGGGGGCGAAAAAATCATTTTTGTAAAAAAAAAAAAGATTTTTATTTTTACGGCTGTACGTTATAAACTTCTGTGAAGCACTTCGGGGTTCAAAGTGCTCACCACACATCTAGATAAGTTCCTTGTGGGGTCTATTTGCCAAAATGGGGTCACTTGTGGGGGGTTTCCACTGTATAGGTGCATCAGGGGCTCTCAAATGTGACTGACGGCCCCAGACCATTCCATCAAAGTTGCAATCCAAAACGTCACTACTTCCCTTCAGCCCTGACGTGCGCCCATACAGTAGTTTTCTCCACATTTGGGTATCAGCGTACTCAGGACAAATTGACAACAACTTTGGGTTCCAATTCTTTGTTACCCTTGTGAAAATAAAATATTGGGGCGAAAAATCATTTTTGTAAAAAAAAAAAAAGATTTATTATTTTGGCTGAAATATTATAAACTTTAGTGAACCTGGGGTTTAAAGTTTACACACTTAGTAAGTTCCTTGAAGGGGTCTAGTTCCTAAATGGTGTCATTTAGGGGTTTCCATGTTTAGGCAGATCAGGAGCTTCAAACACGACTGGCGTCCCGCCAATTCTGCGTTGAAAAGTCAGACGGCGCTCTTCACTTCCAAACTCTGCCATGCACCCAAACAGTGGTTTACCCCCCATATGGGGTTCAGCACTCAGGACAATTGACAATAACTTTGGAGTCTTGTTACCCTTGGAAAAATAAAAAATTGTTGTGAAAAGATCATTTTTGTGGAAAAAATAATTTTTAATTTCGGCTCTACGTTATAAACTTGTGTGAACTTGGGGTTAAATTGCTACAAAGATCTAGAAAAGTTCCTAGGGTCTAGTTTCCTAAATGGGGTATTTTGTGGGGGTTTCCACTGTTTAGGCACATCAGGGGCTCTCAAATGCAACAGGCATCCAATCTCAATTCCAGCCAATTTTGGTTGGAAAAGTCAAATGTGCTCTTCGTTCCGAGCTCTGCCGTGCACCCAAAAGTGGTTCCCCCCACATATGGGGTATCAGGTACTCAGGACAAATTGGACAACAACTTATGTGGTCCAATTTCTCCTGTTACCCTTGGGAAAATAAAAATTAGTGACTAAAAGATAATTTTTGTGGAAAAAAAATAGGATTTTTTATTTTATGCCCGGCATTTAAACTTGTGTGAAGCACTTGGGGGTTCAAAGTGCTCACCAAAGATCTAGATAAGTTCCTTGGGGGTCTAGTTTCCAAATGGGGTCACTTGTGGGGTTTCCCTGTTAGGCTCATCTGTGGCACTGCAAACGGAACATGACCCCATCAACGTCTGCATTCCAAAACGTTACTACTTCCTTCCAAGCCCTGCCGTGCACCCAAATAGTTCCCACCCCCCACATATGGGTATCAGCGTACTCAGGACAAATTGGACAACAACTTTTGGGGTCAATTCCTTGAAAATAAAATTTGGGCAAAAATCTTTTGAAAAAATTTTTATTTTTAGCTGGCTTTTAATTGTGAACACTTGGGGTTCAAAGTGCTCACACAATAGAAGTTCCTTGGGGGTCTATTTCCAAATGGGTCATTGTGGGGGTTTCATGTTTAGGGCTCAGGGGCTCTCCAATCGACATGGCCCAACCATTCCAAAAGTTGAATCAACGCCTCTTCCCTTCGAGCCCTGCCATTTCTCTGTTACCTTGTGAAAATAAATATTGGGGGCGAAAAAATCATTTTTGTAAAAAAAAAAAGATTTTTATTTTTACGGCTGTACGTTATAAACTTCTGTGAAGCACTTCGGGGTTCAAAGTGCTCACCACACATCTAGATAATTCTTGTGGGGTCTATTTGCAAAATGGGTCACTTGTGGGGGTTTCACTGTATAGGTGCATCAGGGGCTCTCCAAATGTGACAGACGCCCCAGACATTCCATCAAAGTCTGCAATCCAAAACGTCACTATTCCCTTCCGAGCCCTGACGTGCGCCCATACAGTAGTTTTCTCCACATATTGGGTATCAGCGTACTCAGGACAAATTGGACAACAACTTTTGGTTCCAATTTCTTCTGTTACCCTTGTGAAAATAAAATATGGGGCGAAAAAATATTTTTGTAAAAAAAAAAAAGATTTTTATTTTACGGCTGTACGTTAAAACTTTAGTGAAACACCTGGGGGTTAAAGTTCTCACCACACATTAATAAGTTCCTTGAGGGGTTAGTTTCCAAAATGGTGTCATTTATGGGGGTTTCCACTGTTTAGCAGATCAGGAGCTCTCCAAACACGACATGGCGTCCAGCCAATTCTGCGTTGAAAAAGTCAGACGGCGCTCCTTCCCTTCCAAACTCTGCCATGCACCCAAACAGTGGTTTACCCCCACATATGGGTATCAGCGCACTCAGGACAAATTGCACAATAATTTTGGAGTCTTGTTACCTTGGAAAAATAAAATTGGGGTGAAAGATCATTTTTGTGGAAAAAATATGATTTTTAAATTTTACGGCTCTACGTTATAAACTTGTGTGAAGCACTTGGGGTTCAAATTGCTCACCAAAGATCTAGAAAAGTTCCTTAGGGGTCTAGTTTCCCAAATGGGGTCATTTGTGGGGTTTCCACTGTTTAGGCACATCAGGGGCTCTCAAATGCAACATGCATCCAATCTCAATTCCAGCCAATTTTGGTTGGAAAAAGTCAAATGGTGCTCCTTCGATTCGAGCTCTGCCGTGCACCCAAACAGTGGTTCCCCCCACATATGGGGTATCAGCGTACTCAGGACAAATTGGACAACAACTTATGTGGTCCAATTTCTCTGTTACCTTGGGAAAATAAAAAATTAGTGACTAAAGATAATTTTTGTGGGAAAAATAGATTTTTTATTTTCATGCCGGCATTATAAACTTGTGTGAAGCACTTGGGGGTTCAAGTGCTCACCAAAGATCTAGATAAGTTCCTTAGGGGTCTAGTTTCCAAAATGGGGTCACTTGTGGGGGTTTCCACTGTTTAGCTCATCTGTGGCACTGCAAACGGAACATGACCCCATCACGTCTGCATTCCAAAACGTTACTACTTCCTTTCCAAGCCCTGCGTGCACCCAAATAGTTCCCACCCCCACATATGGGTATCAGCGTACTCAGGACAAATTGGACAACACTTTTGGGGTCCAATTTCCTTGGAAAAAAATTTGGGCTAAAAAATCATTTTGAAATTTTTTTTTTACCGGCTTATACTTGTGAACACTTGGGGTTCAAAGTGCTCACACAATCTAGAAAGTCCTTGGGGGTCTATTTCCAAAATGGTCACTTGTGGGGGTTTCCACTGTTTAGGCGCATCAGGGGCTCTCCAAACGACATGCGTCCAACATTCCCAAAGTTGAAATCAAACGTCCTCCCTTCGAGCCTGCCAATTTCTCCTGTTACCCTTGTGAAAATAAAATATTGGGGGCGGAAAAAATCATTTTTGTAAAAAAAAAAAGATTTTTTATTTTTACGGCTGTACGTTATAAACTTCTGTGAAGCACTTCGGGGTTCAAAGTGCTCACCACACATCTAGATAAGTTCCTTGTGGGGTCTATTTGCCAAAATGGGGTCACTTGTGGGGGGTTTTCCACTGTATAGGTGCATCAGGGGCTCTCCAAATGTGACACGACGCCCCCAGACCATTCCATCAAAGTCTGCAATCCAAAACGTCACTACTTCCCTTCCGAGCCCTGACGTGCGCCCATACAGTAGTTTTCTCCCACATATTGGGTATCAGCGTACTCAGGACAAATTGGACAACAACTTTTGGGTTCCAATTTCTTCTGTTACCTTGTGAAAATAAATATTGGGGGCGAAAAAAATCATTTTTGTAAAAAAAAAAAAAGATTTTTTATTTTACGGCTGTACGTTATAAACTTTAGTGAAACACCTGGGGGTTAAAAGTTCTCACCACACATCTAGATAAGTTCCTTGAGGGGTCTAGTTTCCAAAATGGTGTCATTTATGGGGGTTTCCACTGTTTAGGCAGATCAGGAGCTCTCCAAACACGACATGGCGTCCAGCCAATTCTGCGTTGAAAAGTCAGACGGCGCTCCTTCCCTTCCAAACTCTGCCATGCACCAAACAGTGGTTTACCCCCACATATGGGGTATCAGCGCACTCAGGACAAATTGCACAATAACTTTTGGAGTCTTGTTACCCTTGGAAAATAAAAATTGGGGTGAAAAGATCATTTTTGTGGAAAAAATATGATTTTTAAATTTTACGGCTCTACGTTATAAACTTGTGTGAAGCACTTGGGGGTTCAAATTGCTCACCAAAGATCTAGAAAAGTTCCTTAGGGGGTCTAGTTTCCCAAATGGGGTCATTTGTGGGGGTTTCCACTGTTTAGGCACATCAGGGGCTCTCCAAATGCAACATGGCATCCAATCTCAATTCCAGCCAATTTTGGTTGGAAAAAGTCAAATGGTGCTCCTTCGATTCCGAGCTCTGCCGTGCACCCAAACAGTGGTTCCCCCCACATATGGGGTATCAGCGTACTCAGGACAAATTGGACAACAACTTATGTGGTCCAATTTCTCCTGTTACCCTTGGGAAAATAAAAAATTAGTGACTAAAAGATAATTTTTGTGGGAAAAAAATAGGATTTTTTATTTTCATGCCCGGGCATTATAAACTTGTGTGAAGCACTTGGGGTTCAAAGTGCTCACCAAAGATCTAGATAAGTTCCTTAGGGGGTCTAGTTTCCAAAATGGGGTCACTTGTGGGGGGTTTCCACTGTTTAGGCTCATCTGTGGCACTGCAAACGGAACATGACCCCCATCAACGTCTGCATTCCAAAACGTTACTACTTCCTTTCCAAGCCCTGCCGTGCACCCAAATAGTTCCCACCCCCCACATATGGGGTATCAGCGTACTCAGGACAAATTGGACAACAACTTTTGGGGTCCAATTTCCTTGGGAAAATTCAAAAATTTGGGACTAAAAAATCATTTTTGTGGAAATTTTTTTTTTTTTTTTTTTTCACACCCAGGCATTATAAGCTTTTGTGAAACACTTGGGGGTTCAAAGTGCTCACAACAGATCTAGATAAGTACCTTAGGGGGTCTAGTTTCCAAAATGGTGTCACTTGTGGGGGTTTCCACTGTTTAGGCGCATCAGGGGCTCTCCAAACACGACATGGCGTCCAATCTCAATTCCCGCCAATTTTAGTTTGAAAAAGTCAAACGGCGCTCCTTCCCTTACGAGCTCTGCCGTGTGCCCAAACAGTGGTTTTCCCCCACATATTGGGTATTGGCGTACTCAGGAGAAATTGCATAACAACCTTATCTGTCCATTTTCTCCTTTTACCCTTGTGAAAATAAAAAAAAAGTTTGTAAAAATCATTTTTGTGGCTAAAAAGTTAAATATTCATTTTTTCCTTCCACGTTGCTTTAGTTCCTGTGAAGCACCTGAAGGGTTAATAATCTTCTTGAATGTGGTTTTGAGTACCTTGAGGGGTGCAGTTTTTAGAATGGTGTCACTTTTGGGTATTTTCTGCCATATAGACCCCTCAAAGTGACTTCAAATGAGAGGTGGTCCCTAAAAAAAATGGCTTTGTAAATTTTGTTGTAAAAATGAGAAATCGCTGGTCAACTTTTAACCCTTATAACTTCCTAACAAAAAAAAATTTTGATTCCAAAATTGTGCTGATGTAAAGTAGACATGTGGGAAATGTTATTTCTTAACTATTTTGTGTGATATATTTCTCTGTTTTAAGGGAATAAAAATTCAAAGTTTGAAAATTGCAAAATTTTAAAAATTTTCGCCATATTTGCTTTTTTCAAAAATAAACGCAAGTTATATCGAAGAAATTTTACTTCTAACGTGAAGTAAAATATGTCACGAGAAAACAGTCTCAGAATCGCGAAGATCCATTGAAGCGTTCCAGAGTTATAACCTCATAAAGAGACAGTGGTCAGAATTGTAAAAATTGGCCCGGTCATTAACGTGCAAACCACCCTTGGGGGTGAAGGGGTTAAAACAGAGAAATATGTCACAAAAAATAGTTAATAAATAACATTTCCCACATGTCTACTTTACATCCGCACAATTTTGGAACCAAATTTTTTTTTTCTTAGGAAATTATAAGGGTTAAAAGTTGACCAGCAATTTCTCATTTTTACAACAAAATTTACAAAGCCATTTTTTTAGGGACCACCTCACATTTGAAGTCACTTTGAGGGGTCTATATGGCAGAAAATACCCAAAAGTGACACCATTCTAAAAACTGCACCCATCAAGGTACTCAAAACCACATTCAATAAGTTTATTAACCCTTCAGGTGCTTCACAGGAGCTGAAGCAACGTGGAAGGGAAAAATTAATATTTAACTTTTTAGTCACAAAAATGATCTTTTACAAACTTTTTTTTTATTTTCACAAGGGTAAAAGGAGAAAATGGACAGATAAAGTTGTTGTGCAATTTCTCCTGAGTACGCCAATACCCCATATGTGGGGGAAAACCACTGTTTGGGCATAAGGCAGAGCTCGTAAGGGAAGGAGCACCGTTTGACTTTTTCAAACCAAAATTGGCTGGAATTGAGATTGGACGCCATGTCGCCTTTGGAGAGCCCTTGATGCGCCTAAACAGTGGAAACCCCCTACAAGTAACACCATTTTGGAAACTAGACCCCCTATGGAACTTATCTAGATCTGTTGTGAGCACTTTGAACCCCCAAGTGTTTTACAAAAGTTTATAATGCCTGGTTGTGAAAAAAAAAAAAAATTTCCACAAAAATGATTTTTTAGTCCCAAATTTTTGATTTTTCCCAAGGAAATTGGACCCCAAAAAGTAGATTTTTGTGAAAATACTCACCGTAAAATCCTTTTCTCCGAGACACTCATTGGGAGACACAGACCGTGGGGTGTTATGCTGCTGCCACTAGGAGGACACTAAGTAATATACAAGCAAAAAAAGGTTAACTCCTCCTCTTCCTCCTCCTGCAGTATACACCCTCCGTCGGCTCAGACCTGAACCAGTTCGGTGCCAAAGCAGTAGGAGCTCATAACAGAGATGCAATAAGAGGAAAACCAAAAAGGCACGAGGCTAAAGACTAGACAGGGTGGGAGCTGTGTCTCCCAATGAGTGTCTCGGAGAAAAGGATTTTACGGTGAGTATTTTCACAAAAATCTACTTTTCTCCATCGTCTCATTGGGAGACACAGACCGTGGGATGTCCTAAAGCAGTCCCTGGGTGGGAACAAACATCACAATGGATATAGCCTCGTAAGCCAAATGCATAAATGCTTTAAATAATTTAGCAGAAAAAAAAAAAAACTCACAGATGCGCAACAACTGATTGCAGAATCTGTCTGCCAAGAAACGCATCTGAAGAAACTTGAGCATGTACTTTGTAATGCTTTAATAAAAAAAATATGCAGACTGGACAAAGTCACAGCCTTGCACACTTAATGTGCCGAAGCCTGGTGCCAAATGGCCCAAGAGGCCACCATAGTCCGTATGGAGTGTGCCTTAGTTCCAGCCGGGATAGGCTGACCCTTGACATGATTGCAAGGCGGATCCATGTTGCCAACGTGACCTCAGAAGCAGGGAAACTCTGTCTGCTTCCCTCCAGAAACACGAAAAGGACGTCCGATTTACGGAAGGATGCAGTCCTAGAAATGTACCTTCGAAGAGCCCTCCCAAATCCAGAGTGTGAAGGGCTTTCTTAGTGCGGTGAACTAGCGCCTGACATAATGAAGGTAGAACTATCCCCTCGTTGATGTGAAAAGCCGACACGACTTTAGGTAAGAAAGAAGGAGAGGATCTAAGGACCACCTTGTCCTGGTGGAAAATGAGGAAGGGAGGTTTACAAGATAAAGCTGCCAATTCCGAGACCCGCCTGATGGAGGTTATAACAACCAGGAAAACAACTTTTCAAAAGACAAGGATACTTCAGGTAAAGGCTTTAAGGGTGGTTCTTGTAAGGTACTGAGGACCAGATTAAGATCCCAAGGGCCTTCTGTGAGGAGGAACGAGATGAGACACCCCTTGAATAAAAGTTTTAACCTGAGACTTAGATGCAATCCGTTTCTGAAAAAGGACAGATAGAGCAGAAATCTGCCCCTTCAGGGAGAAAAGAGCCAACCCCGAATCCAATCCTGCTTGAAGAAACTCTAGGATGGAAGGGATAGAGAAGACCAAAAAGGGGAGCAACCCTTATTCTTACACCAGGAAAAGAACGTTTCCCCAAACACGATGATAAATGCGCATGGAAACCGGTTTCCTGGCATTGATCATGATAGAGACATCCTTCTGAGAAAAGCCCGCCTGGGCTAAAAACCAGGATTCAATGTCCATACCGTCATATTCAGCACCTTCGAATTCTGATGGTAAATTGGACCCTGAGAAAGAAGGTCCGAAAGATCCAGTAACCTCCAGGGAACGCCAGCTGCTGGATTAGTTCCGCATACCATGGGCGGCGCAGCCAGTCTGGAACGACAAGAATGAGAGGAACGCCTTCTGCTTTGATCTTCCGAATGACCCTGGGAAGTAATGGAAGAGTTGGGAAAACGTAAGAGAGATTAAAGTGACTCCAAGGGAGGACTAACGCGTTCGACCTGATGGCTAGAGTACCGCAAGACCTGCTTATGAAAGCCTGAGTCTAGGCATTTAGTCTGGATGCCATGAGATTCACATCCGGAGTGCCCTAGCGTTGGCAAATCTGACAAAATACTTCCGGGTGAAGGGACCATTCTCCGAAGGCTAAGCACTGGCGTCAGAGAAAATCCGCCGCCCAATTATCCGCTCCCGGAATGTGCACCGCAGAGATGAGAGAGTGATTTGACTCTGCCCATTGCAGGATGTGGGATACCTCGAGCATTGCAGATCTGCTCCGAATGCCACTCTGACGGTTGATGTATGCCACAGCCGTGGCGTTGTCCGACTGAATCCGGATGGGACATCCGGCTAACAGTTGATGAAAGAGATAAGAGCTAGTCTGATAGCTCTGATCTCCAGAATGATGATCGGAAGACGGGTCTTCTGAGGAGTCCAACGAACTTGAACGGAGTGGTGACGAAAACACCACACCCTAGCCGAGGAGACTGGCATCGGTGGTCACTACCGACCAATGTACCGGTAGAAGGGACTTTCCCTGATTTAAAGAGGAAGCGCTCATCCACCACGTCAGCGAAAGCTTAACCCTGGGAGACAGACGAAGTCAGCGACCTACAGATGCTGGATTTCTGTCCCATACTGATATCAACTCCTGTTGACAGCGAAATGGAATTGAGCAAATGGTACTGCCTCGATGGAAGCAACCATTTTCCCTAGGACCTGCATTGCGAACCGAAGAGAGTTAGAGCGTCCCAGAGACAAACAGGAGTATTCTCCGTTTTAAGGAAGACATCTTCTCTGGAGGGAGCTATACCAACCCTTGGAAAGTGTCCAAAATCATTCCCAACAAGGGAATTTTCCGAGAAGGAACGGGAGAGGACCTATCCAGGTTCACTAGCCAGCCTAGGCGTGAGAGGGTGTCGACAGCAAAGGTCGATGTTGTCTGTACAGGCCCGAAAAGACGATCCTTTGATGAGAGGGTCGTCTAACTAAGGAAGGAACCATCACGCCCTGACAGTATAAGATTGTCATGACCGCTGCCATGACTCTTGTGAATACTCTGGGGGCGGTGGCGAGGCCAAAAAGGCAGAGCTGAAAACTGAAAGCGATCGTCTCCGATCTCAAGCCAAAGAAATTTTTTTTTTTTTTTGATGACCCAGAGGTATCTGTATTCACTGATGTCGGGGCCAGCGGCCCATGCAGTCATGTCAACTCGAATCACCGTACCTCCTCAATCGACCGTCCCTTTGATAGGGAGGTGGAGAGGGATTTGTAGGTGGTGAGTGGTATTCGAGGTATCTCATGGGGAGACGGCCCATTCAAGGGATCTGTCGCCCCATGGTAGCGTAGCAGGAGGGGGTACGAGAAGACGACACTTCACGTTTCCGCCTGTTGCTGGTTTTGGGAGATCGGGACTTTTCATTAAGACCCGTCGCCCTTCCGTGCGTGGAAGAAAGAAAAATAATAAAAGACAAAAAAGTGGGGTCTGAGAGCAGACCCTAGTGCCTCCTAAAGACACTAAGTAAGAACTGGTTCAGGTCTGAGCCGACGGAGGGTGTATACTGCAGGAGGAGGAAGAGGAGGAGTTAACCTTTTTTTGCTTGTATATTACTTAGTGTCCTCCTAGTGGCAGCAGCATAACACCCCACGGTCTGTGTCTCCCAATGAGACGATGGAGAAAGTTGTTGTCCAATTTGTCCTGAGTACGCTGATACCAAATATGTGGGTGGGGGAAACTGTTTGGGCGCACGGCAGGGCTTGGAAAGGAAGTAATAATGTTTTGGAATGCAGACGTTGATGGGGGTCATGTTCTGTTTGCAGTGCCCCAGATGTGCCTAAACAGTGGAAAACCCCACAAGTGACCCCATTTTGGAAACTAGACCCCCTAAGGAACTTATCTAGATCTGTGGTGAGCACTTTCAACCCCCAAGTGCTTCACACAAGTTTATACTGCCCGGGCATGAAAATAAAAAATCCTATTTTTTTCCCACAAAAATTATCTTTTAGTCAACAATTTTTTATTTTCCCAAGGGTAAGGCTGGGGTCACACTAGCGACAAAATCGGACGACTGCAATGCGATGAAATATCGCATTGCAGTCGGACCTATGTTAATCTATGGAGCAGCTCCCAGTATCAGATTTTTTTGTGGTCCGTTTTTAAACGTCCGAGTGCAATCGCAGCATGCTGCGATTGTCACCGATTGTGGGTCGACTATCGCCAATGCAAGTCTATGGGAGCGATGAAAAATCTGATTACAAACGGACCACACGTGTGACTTGCAATTAAATCGCACCGGTGTCCTTTAGAAAAGCCGGCAATTCATCCCCGGCTATACTGTAAAATCACACTGACAGCTTTATTAAAGAATAGAATCAATACATATACACACATAGAATACATATATATATATATATATGTCATTGTGACATATATATATATATATATACATATATTTATAGTTCCTAGACTTCTACATACTGTAATAGCCGCTAATTCAATTGCCGGCTTTTGTGAAATCACAGAAGCCGACATGAAATGATACATTGTTTAGACACAGTTAACCATGTAATTTCCTGTATTTTGATATATGGTTTGAACTTACAATTACATAAGTGTATGTGTACAAAATTTCAGACATGTAGGGGTTAATTAAAGGTGTAAATTCGTTGTAAAAAAATGCGGGGGTTCCCGCTGTATTTTCTCCACCAGACAGACAAAGCAAGCGAGTGGGGGCAGATAATAATAGCCTAGGGAGGGTACATTTTTTTTGTGCCCCCCCTGGCTACTGACATCTGCCCCAGACACCCCAGAAAGGGCAAATCTAATTAGAGATTTGACACATTTTTTTTTACAACGAATTTACACCTTTAATTAACCCCTACATGTCTGAAATTTTGTACACATACAATTATGTAATTGTAAGTTCAAACCATATATCAAAATACAGGAAATTACATGGTTAACTGTGTCTAAACAATGTATCATTTCATGTCGGCTTCTGTGATTTCACAAAAGCCGGCAATTGAATTAGCGGCTATTACAGTATGTAGAAGTCTAGGAACTATAAATATATATATATACACATGTCACAATGACATGTGTATATATATATATGTGTTCTATGTGTATATATCTATTCTTTCTATTGTGATTTAAATACTATTCTTTTGGATCCATTATATGTCATTTTTGCAAGCCTGCGAGAAATTCTCGCAATTCGGATGTAAATCGGATGTGACAACTACGGTCAGATGCGACTAAATCGCATCAACTACAAAAAATCGGATGCTAGTCGCATCAATGTTCATGAAATTTTAATCCGATTATCGACCGACTAAAACGGTCAGATTTTTTACTCGGTGTGTGTGACTCCAGCCTAACAGGAGAAATTGGACCACAAAAGTTGTTGTCCAATTTGTCCTCAGTACGCTGATACCCCATATGTGGGGGGGGAACCACTGTTTGGGCGCACAGCAGAGCTCGGAATGGAAGGAGCACCATTTGACTTTTTCCAAAAAAATTGGCTGGAATTGAGATTGGACGCCATGTTGCATTTGGAGAGCCCCTGATGTGCCTAAACAGTGGAAACCCCCAACAAGTGACCACATTTTGAAAACTAGACCCCCTAAGGAACTTATCTAGATCTGTGGTGAGCAATTAGAACCCTCAAGTGCTTCACACAAGTTTATAACGTAGAGCAGTAAAATTAAAAAATCATATTTTTTCCACAAAAATGATCTTTTCACCCCAATTTTTATTTTCCCAAGGGTAAAAAGACCCCAAAAGTTATTGTGCAATTTGTCCTGAGTACGCTGATACCCCATATGTGGGGGTCAACCACATGGCAGAGCTCGGAAGGGAAGGAGCACCGTTTGACTTTTTCAACGCAGAATTGGCTGGACGCCATGTCATGTTTGGAGAGCTCCTGATGTGCCTAAACAGTGGAAACCCCCCACAAATTACCCATTTTGGAAACTAGACCCCTCAAGGAACTTATCTAGATGTGTGGTGAGAACTTTGAACCCCCAGGTGTTTCACTAAAGTTTATAATGCCCGAGCATGAAAATAAAAAAATCATATTTTTTCCACAAACATGATCTTTTAGTCCCCAACTTTTTATTTTCCCAAGGGTAACAGGAGAAATTGGACCCCAAAAGTTGTTGTCCAATTTGTCCGGAGTACGCTGATACCCCATATGTGGGAGAAAACTACTGTATGGGCACACGTCGGGGCTCGGAAGGGAAGTAGTGACGTTTTGGATTGCAGACTTTGATGGAATGGTCTGCGGGCGTCATGTCGCATTTGGAGAGCCCCAGATGTGCCTAAACAGTGGAATCCCCCCACAAGTGACCCATATTGGAAAAAAGACCCCACAAGGAACTTATCTAAATGTGTGGTGAGCGCTATGAAGCCCCAAGTGCTTCACAGAAGTTTATAACGTACAGCCGTAAAAACAAAAAAATCATTTTTCTTTTACAAAAATGATATTTTCGCCCCCAATTTTTTATTTTCCCAAGGGTAACAGAAGAAATTGGACCCCAAGAGTTATTGTGCAATTTGTCCTGAGTACGCTGATACCCCATATGTGGGGGTAAACTACTGTTTGGGCGCATGGCAGAGCTCAGAAGGGAAGGAGCACCATTTAACTTTTTCAACGCAGAATTGGCTGGAATTGAGATCAGACGCCATGTCACATTTGGAGAGCCCCTGATGTGCCTAAACAGTGGAAACCCCCAATTCTAACTCCAACCCTAACTCCAACACACCCCTAACCCTAGTCCCAACCCTAACCATAACCCTAACCACAAACCTAACCTTAACACACCCCTAACCCTAATCCCAACCCTAACCCTAACTTTAGCCCCAACACTAACCCTAACTTTAGCAGCAACCCTAACACTAACCCTAATTGGAAAATGGAAATAAATACATTTTTTTAATTTTATTATTTTTCCCTAACTAAGGGGATGATAAAGGGGGGTTTGATTTACTACTTATAGCGGGTTTTTATGATTGGCAGCTGTCACGCTAAAAGACGCTTTTTATTGCAAAAAATAGGCTTTGCATCACCACATTTTGAGAGCTATAATTTTTGCATATTTTGGCCCACAGAGTCATCTGAGGTCTTATTTTTTGCGGTACAAGTTGACATTTTTATGGGTACCATTTTTGAGCACGTGACATTTTTTGATCGCTTTTTATTTTGATTTTTGGGAGGTTAGAATGAACAAAAATCAGCAATTCATTAATTTCTTTTGGGGAGGGTGTTTATACCGTTCCGCATGTGGTAAAATTGATAAAGCAGTTTTATTCTTCGGGTCAGTACGATTACGGCGATACCTCATTTATATAATTTTTTTATGTTTTGGCGCTTTTATACAATAAAAACAATTTTATATAAAAAATAATTATTTTTGCATCGCTTTATTCTGCGAGCTATAACTTTTTTATTTTTTCGCTGATGATGCTGTATGGCGGCTCGTTTTTTGCGGGACAAGATGACGTTTTCAGCGATACCATGTTTATTTATACGGTCTTTTTGATCGCGTGTTATTCCACTTTTTGTTCGGCGGTATGATGATAAAGCATTGATTTTTTTTTTTTTTTAAGGAGTTCACTAAAGGGGTTAACTAGTGGGACAGTTCTATAGGGCAGGTCATTACGGACGCGGCGATACCAAATATGTGTACTTTTATTGTGTATAGTGTATGTTTTTTTTATTAACAAGAAGAAATGAATTTATTGGGGAATATTTTTTTTTTCCTTTATTTTAGAATTTTTTTTTTACACTTGTGATTTTTATTTTTATAACTTTTTTACTTTGTCCCAGGGTGGGACATCACAGCATAGGGTCAGATCGCTGGTGTGACAGTGTGCACAGCACTCTGTCACACCAGCGATGTGACAGGCAGTGCTGCAGGCTTCCTCAGTGCCTGCTCTCAGCAGGCATTGAGGAAGCCGCCTCCCTGCAGGACCCGACGGCCATCTTGGATCTGGGGCCTTGCAGGGAGGAAGGCCTCAGAACAGCGCGATCACATCGTGCTGTTCTGAGGGTCTGAGGAAGCACGCAGGGAGCCCCCTCCCTACGCGATGCTTTCGTGTGCCCCCGGTACACCGCGATCATGTTTGATCGCGGTGTGCGCAGGAGTTAATGTGCCGGGAGCGGTCCGAGACCGCTCCTGGCACATAGTGCCGGGTGTCAGCTGTGATAATCAGCTGACACCCAGCCGCGATCAGCTGCGCTCCCCACGGGAGCGCAGCTGATCGCCTAGGACGTACTATCCCGTCCCTGGGAATTAAGTCCCAGGGCACATGGACGAGATAGTACGTCCGATGACAGAAAGGGGTTAATCTATGGGGCAGCTCCCATCAGCCGATTTTTTCTCGGCCGTATTATACGGGCTGAGAAAATCGCAGCATGCTGCGATTGTCACCGTATTACGCCCGTAATACGCCAATGCAAGTCTATGGGGGCGAGAAAAATATGGACACACGGACCACACGTGTGACTTGCGAGAAATACGAACCGGTGTCCTTTAGAAAAGCCGGTAATTCCGTGCGGTATACTGTAAAATCACACTGACATGTTTAATAAAGAATCTAAATAGATATATACACATAGAATACATATATATACAGTACAGACCAAAAGTTTGGACACACCTTCTCATTCAAAGATTTTACTGTATTTTCATGGCTATGAAAATTGTAGAATCACACTGAAGGCATCAAAACTATGAATTAACACATGTGGAATTATACATTACACTTTACAAAAAAGTGTGAAACAACTGAAAATATGTCTTATATTCTAGGTTCTTCAAAGTAGCCACTTTTTGCTTTGATTACTGTTTGCGCACAGAAAAGGTGAACGGATGGATTATACATGCCTGGTTCCCACCGTGAAGCATGGAGGAGGTGGTGTGATGGTGTGGGGGTGCTTTGCTGGTGATACTGTTGGAGATTTATATATATATATATATAAAAAAGAATTAGAACAGCACAAAAAAGAAAAAAGCAAGAAGTCCGGGTGCACAAGTTCCAACAGGCAAATACCAAACCTTGCAATATAACAGTCCCATGAAAGGAACAGCACTCCATTCAGATGGGTGAAAAAAGAGCTACTTTATTGAGCCCATTGATGCAACGTTTCGGTTCAAGGTGAGACACATATATATATTTATAGTTCATAGAGTTCTACATAGTATAATAGCCGCTAAATCAATTGCCGGCTTCAGTAAAATCATTACAGTACCTGACATGATATGACACATGGTTTACATATAGTAAACGATGTGATATCAAAACGATCTATATATGTCAGTGTTTAATAAATTTATTAGTTTGTGTTCGAAAAAATTTGGAACTCCAGGGGTTAAATTGAAGGCTAGAATCGCGGAAAAAAATTTGCGTGGGCTCCCGCGCAATTTTCTCCGCCAGAGAAAGCCAGTGACTGAGGGCATATTAAATGAAATCAGGCACTCAACTTGGTATGATGTGGATAAACTGTAGCTTTTTATTATGGACAACTAAACGGTTTTCTGAATGGCAAAACGTTTCGGCATGTAATCTGCCTTTGTCAATTGCTTCCTATTACAGGTAGTAAACCTTGAAAATAAATATTCAAAAAATAGAAATAATGTATATACAAGTAATAACATAATATTGGTAACATGACAAATAAGATTCTATTTGATTTTAGAATTCAAATCAAGGCACAAACCAAAGAGTCATGTGAGAAATAACAACATACCGTGTCAGGACTGAGGAGATATATGTGATCAAGTATCAAGTCTTCTATAAATCGAAAATAATCTGGAAAGAAATCTTATATATGTACAGAAGAGATTGGTAAGTGATAGCAAGTGAACCATAGAACCAGGTTTGTAATATGAAACATGCATACCCTTTCTTGTGGAGGACCTTGCTAGATTATTTATATATTGTGCAGCCTATAGGTAAAAAGGGGGGCGATCTCATAATGTAGTCCACTATTTCAAGATGGTGATGGATACATAGCGGTGCATAATAGAAAAAACATACCCTGTTAGTACGTGCAGTGATAACGTGCGACCGATATGGCTTTTCATATGTTGTCTGCAACAAAGCACTTTCAATTGAAGTATAATAATAAAAGCGCTATGAATGTTCCAACACCTAGTAGCGGTTATTACTCACCCTATTGGAGTGACTGACGCAGGATCCGCTGCTTGTCAGTGACTACTGAGCGTGTGTGCCCTCTATTTATGATATCGGCATGTCTGCAGGGACTTCCGGTATCCTGGTGTAGCGTGCGGTTCAGTGACCACTTCCGGTATCAAGGATCATGAGACCGGAAGTGCGTGAGCGTTCTGAGATTTGTGAATTAAAGTTACCGCCCCTGTGTCAGCGCGGTGATGACGCTGACCATACTTGTAGTATATGACTGCAAATCGGGGGTACATGAGCGTGCTAAGATATATAATTTGCGGGAATCGCCCCTATATAAGCATAATGATAATGCTGATTATGGGTAATGGTTTGCAAACATCGGGGTGCTGTGATTCTTTAAACCAAGTGGCTAACCGTGTCACTTATCCATCCATTTCCAGTGCAGGTGATGTGTGCCGGTACTGTGACATACTCTGTGCAAAACGGTGAAGGTGATGTACATTCAATATTGCCAGCAATCCTGGAAATTCAATATAATCGGCTCTAAAAAGATAAGATAGGGATAGAGATTAATATTCGAGTGGAAAAATGATCAAACAAATGACATCAAATCATAATCCCTATTTAACCCCTTCGGGGAAAGAGTTTCTAAAGTATGTATCCAATAGGATTCCCGTTTTTTTAAAAGAAGTATGCGATCCCCTCCTCGTCTAAGTGGAGGGATTGTCTCTATAATCTGGAATCTTAATTGCGATACAGTATGGCCTTGTAAGTGAAAATGGTGTGGAATTGGTAATAGTAGATTTTTACAACGGATTGTCGATTTATGTTTTGAAATTCTATCTCGGATGCTTTGTGTGGTTTCTCCTATATAGAGAAGACCACAAGGACATTTTATCAAATATACCGCAAATGATGTGTCACATGTATGAAAATCTTTTATTTGAAAACTCTTTCCCGTCCGTGGGTGAAAGAAATGGGAGCCTTTTTGTACATTGTTACATTGTGCACAATGGAGGCACGGATATGTGCCGGTACGAGGATGGGACAAAAAGATTTGTTTCTTGGTACGTGTAGACCCTATGTCTGCTCTCACTAAACCATCTTTGATATTAGCAGGTCTTCTAAAACAGGGTAGGAACGGTTCTGAAAACTCCGGAATATTGGGATGCGCTTGTGTCAATAAGGGCCAGTGTTTCCTAATGGTCCTGTGTAATAAATATGCATAAGGATGGAATGTGTGCACAAATGGAATACGTTTAGTGCTTGAATATCGTGGTCTATCCCTTTGATAATGCACTGAGTTGGCAAGAAGAGGAGAGGGGTAGCCCCTCTTTAAAAATTTGGTGGTCATTTCTGCATGTCTTCGGTCACGTAATGTATCATTAGTTACAATTCGTGTCACCCTTTGGTATTGTGAAATTGGGATGGACCGTTTAACTGCAGATGGGTGAAAACTGTCAAAATGTAGGATGCTATTGCGATCCGTGGGTTTAACATGTAGATCTGTTGAGAGGTAGCCCTCCGGATCCTTATGGAGAACTGTGTCTAGGAAGTTAATTGACTCCATGTCAGAGGTAATTGTAAATTTGATCCCCGGCCAAGACTCATTTAAGAAGGAATGAAAAATGGTCAAAGATTCAGGGGTCCCTGTCCATAGGCAAATTATATCGTCAATATACCGTTTCCATAGTAATACGTTATCAATGAACAAAGAATGCTTGTAGATAACCATTGTCTCAAATTCCGCCATGTATGTGTTGGCATATGGGGGTGCCACGTTTGACCCCATGGCAGTACCTTTTACCTGTAGGTAAAAGGTGTCTTGAAAAAGGAAATAGTTGTTGAACAAGACGATAGATAGAAGGTCAACACATAGGTTGACTTCATTGGTTGTCATTTCTGTTTGGGTCAATAAGTGATGGACCGCATTGATGCCTTCAATATGTGAGATTGAGGTGTACAAATCCCTAACATCCAAGGTGACTAGTATGGTATTAGTGGGGACTCTGCCAATTAGTTTAATGGTGTTTAAAAAATCCCCTGTGTCCAATATAAATGATGGAACTTGTTGTGTTAATGGTGTGAGGATTTTCTCCAAATATTTGGAGATAGGGGACAGTATGGACTCAGTGGAGGCCACGATTGGTCTTCCGGGTGGGTTCTCAAGGTTCTTGTGGACCTTGGGTAGGGTATAAAAAACAGGTGTTATGGGATGTCTTTTCTTAAGATATTCACCTGTTTTTATATCCAATGTACCCAGTTCGGTGTATTTCTTTATTATGGTATCTATCTTAAGGGAGATTTCAAATGTAGGGTCCCTAGATAGTTGTTGATAAATGGTGACATCATTTAGTTGTCTTTGTATCTCTGATAGGTATTGTGTCTTATCCATGACTACCAATGCCCCACCCTTATCCGCAGGTTTAAAAATTAAACTCGTGTCACTGCGTAATAACGTCAGTGCTTGTTTCTCAGTTCCAGATAGGTTAGGAGGATAGAAAAGTCTGCCTTTTTCTATATCCTCCCTGATTATAGAAAAAGCAGATTGGACAAAACCAACAAATGTTTCCAGGGCATGTGACCCTGGTGGTGGACGAAATGTGCTCTTGTTATAGAGTCCTAAATTCTGTATGGATAAAGTACTACTAGATGGGGTATCTATAGACCTCGAATTATCAGATAGTGATGAGAAATACACCTTCAAACGTAAAGATCTGAAAAATCTCTGTAAGTCCATTTCGAGTTCAAAAGTATTGCATTTGTAAGCAGGACAAAAGGAGAGACCCTTTTGTAATACCTGAAGTTCTGCTATACCTAATGTTCTTGAGGAGATGTTAATCACCAAAGATTCAGTACCTGAGATCTCGTGATTCTGGCTGAGTTGGGATAATTTCTTCCTCCCGCCCCTTCTTGTCGCCTTCTTGGAAAGCGTCTTCTTTGGCCTAAAAAAGACCCTGACGTGGATGGTTGTGCGCTCCTCTCTTGCTCTGATTCTGAAGTGGATTGTTCTGTTGAGGATCTTTGAAAGCGTGGGGAACGTCTTGATGAGGATTGTTCTTGCCATTTATAGACTCTGTTTGATTCATAGTCCTCAGAGTCTATAAATGGCAAGAACAATCCTCATCAAGACGTTCCCCACGCTTTCAAAGATCCTCAACAGAACAATCCACTTCAGAATCAGAGCAAGAGAGGAGCGCACAACCATCCACGTCAGGGTCTTTTTTAGGCCAAAGAAGACGCTTTCCAAGAAGGCGACAAGAAGGGGCGGGAGGAAGAAATTATCCCAACTCAGCCAGAATCACGAGATCTCAGGTACTGAATCTTTGGTGATTAACATCTCCTCAAGAACATTAGGTATAGCAGAACTTCAGGTATTACAAAAGGGTCTCTCCTTTTGTCCTGCTTACAAATGCAATACTTTTGAACTCGAAATGGACTTACAGAGATTTTTCAGATCTTTACGTTTGAAGGTGTATTTCTCATCACTATCTGATAATTCGAGGTCTATAGATACCCCATCTAGTAGTACTTTATCCATACAGAATTTAGGACTCTATAACAAGAGCACATTTCGTCCACCACCAGGGTCACATGCCCTGGAAACATTTGTTGGTTTTGTCCAATCTGCTTTTTCTATAATCAGGGAGGATATAGAAAAAGGCAGACTTTTCTATCCTCCTAACCTATCTGGAACTGAGAAACAAGCACTGACGTTATTACGCAGTGACACGAGTTTAATTTTTAAACCTGCGGATAAGGGTGGGGCATTGGTAGTCATGGATAAGACACAATACCTATCAGAGATACAAAGACAACTAAATGACGTCACCATTTATCAACAACTATCTAGGGACCCTACATTTGAAATCTCCCTTAAGATAGATACCATAATAAAGAAATACACCGAACTGGGTACATTGGATATAAAAACAGGTGAATATCTTAAGAAAAGACATCCCATAACACCTGTTTTTTATACCCTACCCAAGGTCCACAAGAACCTTGAGAACCCACCCGGAAGACCAATCGTGGCCTCCACTGAGTCCATACTGTCCCCTATCTCCAAATATTTGGAGAAAATCCTCACACCATTAACACAACAAGTTCCATCATTTATATTGGACACAGGGGATTTTTTAAACACCATTAAACTAATTGGCAGAGTCCCCACTAATACCATACTAGTCACCTTGGATGTTAGGGATTTGTACACCTCAATCCCACATATTGAAGGCATCAATGCGGTCCATCACTTATTGACCCAAACAGAAATGACAACCAATGAAGTCAACCTATGTGTTGACCTTCTATCTATCGTCTTGTTCAACAACTATTTCCTTTTTCAAGACACCTTTTACCTACAGGTAAAAGGTACTGCCATGGGGTCAAACGTGGCACCCCCATATGCCAACACATACATGGCGGAATTTGAGACAATGGTTATCTACAAGCATTCTTTGTTCATTGATAACGTATTACTATGGAAACGGTATATTGACGATATAATTTGCCTATGGACAGGGACCCCTGAATCTTTGACCATTTTTCATTCCTTCTTAAATGAGTCTTGGCCGGGGATCAAATTTACAATTACCTCTGACATGGAGTCAATTAACTTCCTAGACACAGTTCTCCATAAGGATCCGGAGGGCTACCTCTCAACAGATCTACATGTTAAACCCACGGATCGCAATAGCATCCTACATTTTGACAGTTTTCACCCATCTGCAGTTAAACGGTCCATCCCAATTTCACAATACCAAAGGGTGACACGAATTGTAACTAATGATACATTACGTGACCGAAGACATGCAGAAATGACCACCAAATTTTTAAAGAGGGGCTACCCCTCTCCTCTTCTTGCCAACTCAGTGCATTATCAAAGGGATAGACCACGATATTCAAGCACTAAACGTATTCCATTTGTGCACACATTCCATCCTTATGCATATTTATTACACAGGACCATTAGGAAACACTGGCCCTTATTGACACAAGCGCATCCCAATATTCCGGAGTTTTCAGAACCGTTCCTACCCTGTTTTAGAAGACCTGCTAATATCAAAGATGGTTTAGTGAGAGCAGACATAGGGTCTACACGTACCAAGAAACAAATCTTTTTGTCCCATCCTCGTACCGGCACATATCCGTGCCTCCATTGTGCACAATGTAACAATGTACAAAAAGGCTCCCATTTCTTTCACCCACGGACGGGAAAGAGTTTTCAAATAAAAGATTTTCATACATGTGACACATCATTTGCGGTATATTTGATAAAATGTCCTTGTGGTCTTCTCTATATAGGAGAAACCACACAAAGCATCCGAGATAGAATTTCAAAACATAAATCGACAATCCGTTGTAAAAATCTACTATTACCAATTCCACACCATTTTCACTTACAAGGCCATACTGTATCGCAATTAAGATTCCAGATTATAGAGACAATCCCTCCACTTAGACGAGGAGGGGATCGCATACTTCTTTTAAAAAAACGGGAATCCTATTGGATACATACTTTAGAAACTCTTTCCCCGAAGGGGTTAAATAGGGATTATGATTTGATGTCATTTGTTTGATCATTTTTCCACTCGAATATTAATCTCTATCCCTATCTTATCTTTTTAGAGCCGATTATATTGAATTTCCAGGATTGCTGGCAATATTGAATGTACATCACCTTCACCGTTTTGCACAGAGTATGTCACAGTACCGGCACACATCACCTGCACTGGAAATGGATGGATAAGTGACACGGTTAGCCACTTGGTTTAAAGAATCACAGCACCCCGATGTTTGCAAACCATTACCCATAATCAGCATTATCATTATGCTTATATAGGGGCGATTCCCGCAAATTATATATCTTAGCACGCTCATGTACCCCCGATTTGCAGTCATATACTACAAGTATGGTCAGCGTCATCACCGCGCTGACACAGGGGCGGTAACTTTAATTCACAAATCTCAGAACGCTCACGCACTTCCGGTCTCATGATCCTTGATACCGGAAGTGGTCACTGAACCGCACGCTACACCAGGATACCGGAAGTCCCTGCAGACATGCCGATATCATAAATAGAGGGCACACACGCTCAGTAGTCACTGACAAGCAGCGGATCCTGCGTCAGTCACTCCAATAGGGTGAGTAATAACCGCTACTAGGTGTTGGAACATTCATAGCGCTTTTATTATTATACTTCAATTGAAAGTGCTTTGTTGCAGACAACATATGAAAAGCCATATCGGTCGCACGTTATCACTGCACGTACTAACAGGGTATGTTTTTTCTATTATGCACCGCTATGTATCCATCACCATCTTGAAATAGTGGACTACATTATGAGATCGCCCCCCTTTTTACCTATAGGCTGCACAATATATAAATAATCTAGCAAGGTCCTCCACAAGAAAGGGTATGCATGTTTCATATTACAAACCTGGTTCTATGGTTCACTTGCTATCACTTACCAATCTCTTCTGTACATATATAAGATTTCTTTCCAGATTATTTTCGATTTATAGAAGACTTGATACTTGATCACATATATCTCCTCAGTCCTGACACGGTATGTTGTTATTTCTCACATGACTCTTTGGTTTGTGCCTTGATTTGAATTCTAAAATCAAATAGAATCTTATTTGTCATGTTACCAATATTATGTTATTACTTGTATATACATTATTTCTATTTTTTGAATATTTATTTTCAAGGTTTACTACCTGTAATAGGAAGCAATTGACAAAGGCAGATTACATGCCGAAACGTTTTGCCATTCAGAAAACCGTTTAGTTGTCCATAATAAAAAGCTACAGTTTATCCACATCATACCAAGTTGAGTGCCTGATTTCATTTAATATACTTTGGTTTGGGACCCTAATCCGGCACCTCTATTTTTACCTAGCAGTGCACACGCTACTTTAACCAGTGACTGAGGGCAGTCACTGGCTTTCACTCATTGGCGGAGAAAATACAGCGGGAGCCCACGCCTTTATTTTCAACTAATTTACCAGTTAATTTAACACCTACATGTCCCAAATTTTTCACACATACACTAATTTAATTATTAGTCAAAAACATATATAAAACTAAATGAAATTAAATGGTTAGTAAACCATGTGTCATTTCATGTTGAGTTCTGTAATGATTTTACTGAAGCCGGCAATTGATTCAGTGGCTATTATGCTATTTAGAACTCTATGAACTATAAATATATATATATATATATATATATATATATATATGTGTGTGTGTCTCAATGACATGTATATATAACTCGTATATGTATTCTATGTGTATATATCTATTCTTTCATTTGCGTTTTAAAACCTGTCATTGGGATCCATTATATGTCCGTTTTGCAAGCCGGCGAGAAAATCTCGCCACACGGATGCTTAGATGCGAGAAAATCGCTTCCTCGCATTACAATCGAATGACATACGGATCACTGTTCTTGAAACATTTTTGCGATTCTGGTGCGTGAAAAACGGACCGTATTTTTATACGTTGTGTGTGACTCCAGCCTTACAGTGTTGACTGGCCACCAAACTGAAAGTTCGGCTACTGAGAGAAAATGCATTTATTTCCACCCTGGAGCTTTCAGTCATGGAGAAGTGGTTACAGTCATCTCACAGCTCCGTTAACTACCCAGTGAACAGCAGCTTTAGGCACAGCCTGACACTGTGACTGACAGCTGGCTCTGCCGTGCATCTGTGTAGAGCAAGCTATCAATTGGCAGCTCCAGGGAGGAAAGAAATTCATTTTCTCCTGGTATCCACATGTTGAATAAGGCAGCCAAGCAGCATAGGAACACTATTTATCTGCAGAATAACCCTATATATGAAAGTAGTATTTTCCAAGGTGGCAGGTTCCCCTTAAGCTCTATATGTCCTACTCTTTAGGCATGCACAGCCATTTCTTATAATATACTGAATATTAGAATTATCCCTAAGGTGCTGCATGTGATCACCCTCACGCTGATAATCAACATAATTTATTTCAGTTTGTTTAGCTTAAAAAAAGAAAAATGGGAGAAATATCCAAGGATAAATGAATATAAACATCCTTTCCAGGTCGTAACACTGACTCTGCCAGGGACGGACATTATCGACAGATACTAACCTCCAATCTCCTCGGTGGTGGCTTTGGCTACATCCAGATTCCTCGATATCACCACGACCTTATAATCTCTCTGCACTAACAACTTGGCCACAGCTTTTCCAATCCCTCTGGATCCCCCGAATATGGCACAGATTTTACTCATCTACAAATACAAAGAAGGTGAATGAATGCAATGGTGGCGCGTACAACGCTGAGTGCACGGCACCGATGGTCTGTGCAGATCATTGAGCACCGGGTAATATGTCACAGATGTTTCTGCCGTCCTCACACATTTACTAATAATTCCATCTACTCCAGGCCATGCACCAATTTACATAAAATAACAAAAATGATAAAAGAAGCTTTAGCCTCCCTGCATTCCCACAATACAGACGCCACCAGTCTGTCGATGGCGCCAGGGAGAGCAGCCATAGAGAATCTAATTTTATCCATTCTGTCTCCTGTAAGGCAAACCTCATTCATCTGCAAAAAACAAAAGCAGTCAGGAATCTATATTAGCAGATCGCTAAACTCATGTGAGCACAATCCCCAAACTCGATGAGTAAGAAGGATTTAAAGGGATGTGTCCTTAGATTTGGGGCCACTAAACCAGGGTTCGACAAACCCGGGCGCCAGTGGCGCCTAGAAAATCATGCCTGGCGCCCGGGCAGTAGCGTAGCTACCGGGGGGCAGAGGGGGCGGTGGCCCCGGGCCCCGCGCTCGGAGGGGGCCCACCCGGAGCTACGCTACTGTAACTATCGGCGTGCACAGCGCACTGATACAGTTACATTCTGCGGCAGAGCAGGGAGAATCGCTCTCCCTGCTCTGCTGCCGGCCGCTATGGGGCCTGAGCAGGCGGTGGGGGGCCCGGCGCCAGCAGTGGGCCCCCCGCCCGTCATCGGAGGGTCAGCTGTATCTGCATCCAGCCGATACAGCTGACCGCATTGAGAGAGAAGGAGCGAGTGCTCCTTCTCTCCCATAATCCCCCTCTCAGCATCTGACAGCGGGCGCGATGACGTCACTGTGCGGCGCCGGCAGTCAGACGCTGAGAGGAAGAGCAGTGAGCAGCGCACGAGCTGGGAGCAAAAGAGGTGAGTACAGGATTTATTATTTTTGTAAAGGGGGCTGCATTATATTACAGAGCAGAGGCTCCATATGGGGGTACATTATAAATAAGGCTACCTATGGGGTACATTATAAATAAGGCTACCTATGGGGTGCATTATAAATAAGACTACCTATGGGGTGCATTATAAATAAGGCTGCCTATGGGGTGCATTATAAATAAGGCTGCCTATGGGGGTGCATTATAAATAAGACTGCCTATAGGGGTGCATTATAATTAAGGCTGCCTATGGGGGTGCATTATAAATAAGACTGCCTATGGGGGTGCATTATAAATAAGACTGCCTATGGGGGTGCATTATAAATAAGGCTGCCTATGGGGTGCATTATAAATAAGACTGCCTATGGGGGAGTGCATTATAATAGAGAGGGTGCCTATGGGGGTGCATTATAAGTAAGACTGCCTATGGGGTGCATTATAAATAAGGCTGCCTATGGGGTGCATTATAAATAAGACTGCCTATGGGGGTGCATTATAATTAAGGCTGCCTATGGGGGTACATTATAAATAAGGCTGCCTATGGGGTGCATTATAAATAAGGCTGCCTATGGGGTGCATTATAAATAAGACTGCCTATGGGGGTGCATTATAATTAAGGCTGCCTATGGGGGTGCATTGTAAATAAGGCTGCCTATGGGGGTGCATTATAAATAAGACTGCCTATGGGGGTGCATTATAAATAAGGCTGCCTATGGGGTGCAATATAAATAAGACTGCCTATGGGGGAGTGCATTATAATAGAGAGGCTGCCTATGGGGGTGCATTATAAGTAAGACTGCCTATGGGGTGCATTATAAATAAGACTGCCTATGGGGGTGCATTATAAATAAGGCTGCCTATGGGGTGCATTATAAATAAGGCTGCCTATGGGGTGCATTATAAATAAGACTGCCTATGGGGGTGCATTATAAATAAGGCTGCCTATGGGGTGCATTATGTATAAGACTGCCTATGGGGTGCATTATATATAAGGCTACCTATGGGATGCATTATAAATAAGACTACCTATGGGGTGCATTATATATAAGGCTGCCTATGTGGGTGCATTATAAATAAGGCTGTCTATGGGGGTGCATTATAAATAAGACTGCCTATGGGGGTGCATTATAAATAAGACTGCCTATGGGGGTGCATTATAAATAAGACTGCCTATGGGGGTGCATTATAAATAAGGCTGCCTATGGGGTGCATTATGTATAAGACTGCCTATGGGGTGCATTATATATAAGGCTACCTATGGGATGCATTATAAATAAGACTGCCTATGGGGTGCATTATATATAAGGCTGCCTATGTGGGTGCATTATAAATAAGGCTGTCTATGGGGGTGCATTATAAATAAGACTGCCTATGGGGGTGCATTATAAATAAGACTGCCTATGGGGGTGCATTATAAATAAGACTGCCTATGGGGGTGCATTATAAATAAGGCTGCCTATGGGGGTGCATTATAAATAAGACTGCCTATGGGGGTGCATTATAAATAAGACTGCCTATGGGGGAGTGCATTATAATAGAGAGGCTGCCTATTGGGGTGCATTATAAGTAAGACTGCCTATGGGGTGCATTATAAATAAGGCTGCCTATGGGGTGCATTATAAATAAGGCTGCCTATGGGGTGCATTATAAATAAGGCTGCCTATGGGGTGCATTATATATAAGACTGCCTATGGGGGTGCATTAAAATAAGGCTGCCTATGGGTGCATTATATATAAGACTGCCTATGGGGTGCATTATAAATAAGGCTACCTATGGGGACTGCCTATGGGGGTGCATTATAAATAAGGCTGACTATGGGGTGCATTATATATAAGACTGCCTATGGGGTGCATTATAAATAAGGCTACCTATGGGGTGCATTATAAATAAGACTACCTATGGGGTGCATTATAAATAAGGCTGCCTATGGGTGCATTATAAATAAGGCTGCCTATGGGGTGCATTATAAATAAGACTGCCTATGGGGGTGCATTATAAATAAGGCTGCCTATGGGGGAGTGCATTATAATAGAGAGGCTGCCTATGGGGGTGCATTAGAAGTAAGACTGCCTATGGGGTGCATTATAAATAAGGCTGCCTATGGGGTGCATTATAAATAAGGCTGCCTATGGGGTGCATTATAAATAAGACTGCCTATGGGGGTGCATTATAAATAAGGCTGCCTATTGGGAGCATTACATATAAGACTGCTTATGGGGTGCATTATAAATAAGGCTACCTATGGGGTTGCATTATAAATAAGGCTACCTATGGGGTGCATTATAAATAAGGCTGCCTATGGGGGTGCATTATAAATAAGGCTGCCTATGGGGTGCATTATAAATAAGGCTGCCTATGGGGGGGTGCATTATAATAGAGAGCTGCCTATGGGGGTGCATTATAAGTAAGACTGCCTATGGGGTGCATTATAAATAAGGCTGCCTTGGGGTGCATTATAAATAAGGCTGCCTATGGGGTGCATTATAAATAAGACTGCCTATGGGGGTGCATTATAAATAAGGCTGCCTATGGGGTTGCATTATATATGACTGCCTATGGGGTGCATTATATATAAGACTGCCTATGGGGTGCATTATAAATAAGGTTGCCTATGGGGTGCATTTAAAATAAGACTTCCTATGGGGTGCATTATAAATAAGGCTGCCTATGGGTTGCAATATAAATAAGGCTACCATGGGGTGCATTATAAATAAGGCTGCCTATGGGGTGCATTTATAAATAAGGCTGCCTATGGGGGTGCATTATAAATAAGGCTGCCTATGGGGAGTGCATTATATAATAGAGAGGCTGCCTATGGGGGTGCATTATAAGTAAGACTGCCTATGGGGTGCATTATAAATAAGGCTGCCTATGGGGTGCATTATATATAAGGCTGCCTATGAGGGTGCATTATAAATAAGACTGCCTATGGGGTGCATTATAAATAAGACTGCCTATGGGGGTGCATTATAAATAAGGCTGCCTATGGAGGAGTGCATATAATAGAGAGGCTGCCTATGGGGGTGCATTATAAGTAAGACTGCCTATGGGGTGCATTATAAATAAGGCTGCCTATGGGGTGCATTATAAATAAGGCTGCCTATGGGGTGCATTATATATAAGACTGCCTATGGGGTGCATTATAAGTAAGACTGCCTATGGGGTGCATTATAAATAAGGCTGCCTATGGGGTGCATTATAAGTAAGACTGCCTAAGGGGTGCATTATAAATAAGGCTACCTATGGGGTGCATTATAAATAAGACTACCTATGGGGTGCATTATAAATAAGGCTGCCTATGGGTGCATTATAAAATAAGGCTGCCTATGGGGGTGCATTATAAATAAGACTGCCTATGGGGGTGCATTATAAATAAGGCTGCCTATGGGGGAGTGCATTATATAGAGAGGCTGCCTATGGGGTGCATTAGAAGTAAGACTGCCTATGGGGTGCATTATAAATAAGGCTGCCTATGGGGTGCATTATAAATAAGGCTGCCTATGGGGTGCATTATAAATAAGACTGCCTATGGGGGTGCATTATAAATAAGGCTGCCTATTGGGAGCATTACATATAAGACTGCTTATGGGGTGCATTATAAATAAGGCTACCTATGGGGTTGCATTATAAATAAGGCTACCTATGGGGTGCATTATAAATAAGGTGCCTATGGGGGTGCATTATAAATAAGGCTGCCTATGGGTGCATTATAAATAAGGCTGCCTATGGGGTGCATTATAAATAAGACTGCCTATGGGGGTGCATTATAAATAAGGCTGACTATGGGTGCATTATATATAAGACTGCCTATGGGGTGCATTATAAATAAGGCTACCTATGGGGTGCATTATAAATAAGACTACCTATGGGGTGCATTATAAATAAGGCTGCCTATGGGGTGCATTATAAATAAGGCTGCCTATGGGGGTGCATTATAAATAAGACTGCCTATGGGGGTGCATTATATATAAGGCTGCCTATGGGGAGTGCATTATAATAGAGAGGCTGCCTATGGGGGTGCATTAGAAGTAAGACTGCCTATGGGGTGCATTATAAATAAGGCTGCCTATGGGTGCATTATAAATAAGGCTGCCTATGGGGTGCATTATAAATAAGACTGCCTATGGGGGTGCATTATAAATAAGGCTGCCTATTGGGAGCATTACATATAAGACTGCTTATGGGGGTGCATTATAAATAAGGCTGCCTATGGGGGTGCATTATAAATAAGGCTGCCTATGGGGGAGTGCATTATAATAGAGAGGCTGCCTATGGGGGTGCATTATAAGTAAGACTGCCTATGGGGTGCATTATAAATAAGGCTGCCTATGGGTGCATTATATATAAGGCTGCCTATGAGGGTGCATTATAAATAAGACTGCCTATGGGGGTGCATTATAAATAAGACTGCCTATGGGGGTGCATTATAAATAAGGCTGCCTATGGAGGAGTGCATTATAATAGAGAGGCTGCCTATGGGGGTGCATTATAAGTAAGACTGCCTATGGGGTGCATTATAAATAAGGCTGCCTATGGGTGCATTATAAATAAGGCTGCCTATGGGGGTGCATTATAAATAAGGCTGCCTATGGGGGTGCATTATAAATAAGGCTGCCTATGGGGGTGCATTATAAATAAGGCTGCCTATGGGGGAGTGCATTATAATAGAGAGGCTGCCTATGGGGGTGCATTATAAGTAAGACTGCCTATGGGGTGCATTATAATAAGGCTGCCTATGGGGTGCATTATAAATAAGGCTGCCTATGGGGTGCATTATAAATAAGACTGCCTATGGGGGTGCATTATAAATAAGGCTGCCTATGGGGGTGCATTATAAATAAGGCTGCCTATGAGGTGCATTGTAAATAAGGCTGCCTATGGGGGTGCATTATAAATAAGACTGCCTATGGGGGGCATTATAAATAAGACTGCCTATGGGGGTGCATTATAAATAAGGCTGCCTATGGGGTGCATTATAATTAAGGCTGCCTAAGGGGGTGCATTTAAATAAGGCTGCCTACGGGGTGCATTATAAATAAGACTGCCTATGGGGTGCATTATAAATAAGGCTGCCTATGGGGTGCATTATAAATAAGGCTGCCTATGGGGGTGCATTATAAATAAGGCTGCCTATGGGGTGTAATATAAATAAGACTGCCTATGGGGGTGCATTATCAATAAGGCTGCCTATGGGGGTGCATTATAAATAAGGCTGCCTATGGTGGTGCATTATAAATAAGGCTGCCTATGGGGTGCATTATAAATAAGACTGCCTATGGGGTGCATTATAAATAAGGCTGCCTATGGGGGCGCATTATAAATAAGACTGCCTATGGGGGTGCATTATAAATAAGACTGCCTATGGGGTGCATTATAAATAAGGCTGCCTATGGGGGTGCATTATAAATAAGACTGCCTATGGGGGTGCATTATAAATAAGGCTGCCTATGGAGTGCATTATAAATAAGGCTGCCTATGGGGTGCATTATAAATAAGACTGCCTATGGGGGTGCATTATAAATAAGGCTGCCTATGGGGTGCATTATAAATAAGGCTGCCTATGAGGGTGCATTATAAATAAGACTGCCTATGGGGGTGCATTATAAATAAGGCTGCCTATGGGGGTGCATTATAAATAAGGCTGCCTATGGAGGAGTGTATTATAATAGAGAGGCTGCCTATGGGGGTGCATTATAAGTAAGACTGCCTATGGGGTGCATTATAAATAAGGCTGCCTATGGGGTGCATTATAAATAAGGCTGCCTATGGGGGTGCATTATAAATAAGGCTGCCTATGGGGGTGCATTATAAATAAGGCTGCCTATGGGGGAGTGCATTATAATAGAGAGGCTGCCTATGGGGGTGCATTATAAGTAAGACTGCCTATGGGGTGCATTATAAATAAGGCTGCCTATGGGGTGCATTATAAATAAGGCTGCCTATGGGGTGCATTATAAATAAGACTGCCTATGGGGGTGCATTATAAATAAGGCTGCCTATGGGGGTGCATTATAAATAAGGCTGCCTATGGGGTGCATTGTAAATAAGGCTGCCTATGGGGGTGCATTATAAATAAGACTGCCTATGGGGGTGCATTATAAATAAGACTGCCTATGGGGGTGCATTATAAATAAGGCTGCCTATGGGGTGCATTATAATTAAGGCTGCCTAAGGGGGTGCATTATAAATAAGGCTGCCTACGGGTGCATTATAAATAAGACTGCCTATGGGGTGCATTATAAATAAGGCTGCCTATGGGGTGCATTATAAATAAGGCTGCCTATGGGGGTGCATTATAAATAAGGCTGCCTATGGGGTGCATTATAAATAAGACTGCCTATGGGGGTGCATTATCAATAAGGCTGCCTATGGGGGTGCATTATAAATAAGGCTGCCTATGGGGGTGCATTATAAATAAGGCTGCCTATGGGGTGCATTATAAATAAGACTGCCTATGGGGTGCATTATAAATAAGGCTGCCTATGGGGGCGCATTATAAATAAGACTGCCTATGGGGGTGCATTATAAATAAGACTGCCTATGGGGTGCATTATAAATAAGGCTGCCTATGGGGGTGCATTATAAATAAGACTGCCTATGGGGGTGCATTGTAAATAAGGCTGCCTATGGAGTGCATTACAAATAAGGCTGCCTATGGGGTGCATTATAAATAAGACTGCCTATGGGGGTGCATTATAAATAAGGCTGCCTATGGGGGTGCATTATAAATAAGGTTGCCTATGAAATCTAATATATCAAAATATAATATTTATTATCTTTAGAAGTTAAATGTTTATAACGTTTGTAATGTTTTTTTGTTAAATTAAAAACCAAGTTTGTTAAAAATTCTGGCTCCTAAATTTTTTGGCTGGCTCCTAGATTCTGAACAACTTTGTCGACCCCTGCACTAAACTACCAGCTGGCAAATCAAAGATGGGGTGTAGCTTTTTAAACATGGCACTTTGGGCTTTATGTGGCAAAAGGACAGGTAAATTAGTGGAGATGAGCCCAGGGACATAGTCCGGCGCATGCGCAGTAAAGCATGCTGCGATGTCCTCGACCTGATCTGTGCAGGTCACACACCGACATTTCTTTACAATCCTGGGACTCAGCTCAGGGAATCTATTGGTTCTTTCACTACCCAATTCCAAAATGGCTGGTTTTGGCAATGCATGTTCATAAAAGCTAAACCTCAGTTACATAAGTGCATTATAGTTGTTTAGGGGCCTTGAACCAAGTGTGAGGATCCCTTTAAGAAGTACCAACAATAATCCCAATATTATGTCCACAATTCCAATCTTCTCCATGGGTCTCTGGATGTAAGGTTCTATGTATATATTCCTGAAACTCAGTTTGTTCGTCAGCCATTTTACTTTCTGTCTTGCTGCAGCTATCTTGCCCTCAGTCAAAATGGAGTTTCCAGCTTGCATGTTCCCGCCCTGATTCTCTCCTTTGCTTCTTAAGCAGCCACAGCTGAGCAATCAGTGCTTCAGAATCTAGCCTGCAGTGAACCTGTGACTTGACTCCTGTAAGCCTTGGACCTTGTACTCCAGCTATTCCTACTGAGGAACTCTGAAGCACTTGTGGACTCTGAACCCTGCTCTTTGAAAGACCCACGTTTGCATGGACTTACGGTAACTGAGAAGAAGATCCTGAATCTGTATTGGAGAGTGATTGCTGAGCTTGGATTGCTCTGGCCTGCTGTGTCTCCTGTTTCTGTGTCTGCAAACTGTGTGACTATTTCTGCCAACTTGTATGAAGTAATACAGGACTTTTCTATATCAAACCTGTGTCTCATGTATGTTCATCGCACCCAAGCACAAGACGCTATATGAACTGTACTACATACATTACAAGATTCTGAAGCCAAAACGTTAGTGTCTGCTGGGTCTGGAAGGCTATGTCTGCTGTACTGTGGATATCAGACGTCCGGTTGTACTTTCTGTGATGACAGTGGTTGTGACTTCTCACAACCATTCCAGGTGAGCAATTCCCTTAAGTTTTTTCTTTTTGCAGTGTTACCACAGGTAAACACTATTGTTTGTTTGTTTTTTTTTTTCCTTTCTTTTCTCTTTTTTGTCTGCTGTAACTCTGGATATCAGATGTCTGGTTGAAACTTTCTGTGATGATAGTGGTTGTGACTTCTCACAACCATTCCAGGTGAGCAGTTCCCTTAATTTTTTTTTCTCTCTGCAGTGTTGCCACAGGTGAACACTATTGTTTTTTTTTTCTCTCCTCTTCTTCCAGTAATCCTGTCTTAAAAGATCTGGAAAATGGAGGCCCGCATAAAGGAACTTTGCGGAGTGACTGATAATATCCTTGCAGATTTGCAGAATATAAAGACCCGTTTTACAAACCTACAGGACCTCAATAATCACAATTTGCAAGTGGTTGGACAGACTACCCAGGATTTGCGAGCCAGGATTGAGGTTCTAGAGGGGCGAGTCCAGGCTCCTGCCGTAGCCCCGAGTGCTGAGATTCCCAAGTTGCCCCCTTTTCGCTTTGGCGGTGAACGTGAGAAATTCAGGGGATTTATTAATCAATGCAATCTTTTTTTTTCTGCACATGCTTCACAATTTCCCACTGAACGATCTAAGGTGCTTACTATAATTATGTTGCTTACCAACAAGGCTTTAATGTGGGCAAACCCTCTGATTGAGACTGAGGATGATTGTTTGAATCACCTTGATGATTTTATTTCAGCCATGGGGCAGGTGTTTGATGACCCCAATCGAGGTGCAACAGCTGAAGCAGCCATGTTAGCTTTGCGCCAAGGTAAGCACTCGGTAGCTGAATATGCCTTGGATTTCAGGAGATGGGCCCTTGATACCACCTGGGACAGTTCCGCCAAAAAATCTATTTTTCGAAAGGGGTTATCTCCACTGATTAAGGATGAACTTGCTCGTGCCGACCCTCCCACTGCGTTAGGTGACTTTATTAACTACTGCATCCGTATTGATACTCGTCTGACTGAACGCAGGCAAGAGAGATGGTTCGAAAGCAATCGTACTAACCTTTTCCTACCTTCCTCTCCAGCTAAGGAACCTTTGAGTAGGATTACACGGGAACCTGAACCCATGCAGGTAGACTCTTTACAACGACGGGTTAGTGATGCACGCAAGGAACATCGTTTTAAGGAGAATCTATGTTTCTATTGTGGTAAGTCAGGGCACTTCATTATAAACTGCCCCAGCCGTTCTCGTAAGACTACTGCAGCACTCATTCATTGTGAGTGTTGCGAGAGGGGATCTGTCAGGTCCGAGCCTCAGGCTCCAGAGAGATCTGCAGCAACAGATCTTGATTTCTCGGACTTAAACTCCGTTACCTCTGAGGACGTTGACTGTGTAAACGCTGCCATTTTTCAAGTTTCCTCAGCGGTGTCCCAGCTGAGTTGTAAGAAAAACAATTCTCATTGCTTTCTTTCCATCAAACTCTGGGTTGACTCAGCTTGGGTGTCTAGCTCTGCTATGATCGACTCAGGGGCAAGTGGAAATTTTATGGATGTCTCCTTTGCTCTGAAACAGGGAATACGTTCAGTGAAGAAGGCTACTCCAGTACAGATGGAAACTGTGGATGGCTCCCTGCTGACCTCTGGACCAGTGGATCAGGAAACAGAGCCTTTGAGGGTTCTTATGGGTAAAGATCATCAAGAGAAACTGTCCTTTATGCTTATCTCTTCTCCCCACTTTCCCATTATTCTAGGGCTACCATGGCTGCAGGCTCAGAACCCTACCATTAACTGGGAGACCAAGGAATTACACTTTCCAGAGAAACAGATGAGTCCAGAAGTTTCAGCTTGCTCTGTTCCTAAAGGAACCATGTCAGTCCCTGAACTACCAGCTGTATACCAGGACTATGTGGATTTATGTGACAAGAAGAACGCTGACCAGCTTCCTCCTCACCGTCCATATGATTGTCCAATTGAATTATTGCCTGGAGCAGAGATACCTTTTGGTAAGATCTACCCCTGACGGGGCCCGAGCTAAAGGCTTTAAAGGATTACATAGATGAAAATCTAGCCAAGGGCTTCATACGCCCCTCTTCATCTCCTGCAGGTGCACCCATCTTCTTTGTAAAGAAGAAAGATGGATCTCTGAGACCATGCGTAGACTATAGGGAACTCAATAAGGTTACTATTAGAAACCGTTATCCATTGCCTTTAATCCCTGAGTTATTGGAGAGAGTGCGACATGCCAAAATTTTTTCTAAACTAGATCTTCGTGGGGCCTATAACTTAGTCCGTATTAGACCTGGGGATGAATGGAAGACTGCATTCAGGTCACGCTATGGACACTTTGAATATCTAGTTATGCCTTTTGGTCTGAGTACCGCCCCAGCCACTTTCCAACACTTGGTGAATGACATCTTCAGGGATCTCCTAGATACATTCGTGGTAATTTATTTGGATGATATTCTAATTTTTTCTAACTCCACAGAGGAACATCATGGACATGTGAGAATGGTCTTGGAACGTCTAAGACAAAATCATCTTTACATCAAACTTGAAAAGTGTGAATTCCATAGGACCGAGATTCAATTTCTGGGGTATGTACTGTCTACACAAGGAATTAGTATGGATGGAAGCAAAACCCAAGCCATCAAGGATTGGCCAAGTCCTAGAAATGTGAAGGAGGTACAGCGCTTCATCGGGTTTGCCAACTTCTATAGACGTTTCATTAGAAATTTCTCTGAGGTAGTGTCACCTATCACTCAACTTACCCGGAAAGAGTCTAGGTTTTCCTGGACTCCCCAAGCCCAGGAAGCATTTTCCCGTCTAAAAGATAAATTTACCACTGCACCTATCCTAGTACATCCCAACCCCGAGCTTGCCTTCATAATAGAGGTGGATGCTTTAGACTGTGCCGTTGGAGCTATACTCTCTCAGAGAACAGGTGAGAAGAATGTCTTGCATCCCTGTGCCTTCTTTTCCCAGCAGTTGTCTTCGGCTGAGAGGAACTACGATGTGGGCAATAGAGAGTTGTTGGCCATTATTGCCGCCTTCAAAGAATGGAGACACCTTCTTCAGGGAGCTGCACAGCAAATAGTCGTCCTGACAGACCATCGTAACCTTGAGTTTATCAGGTCGGCTAAGTGCCTGACTCCTCGCCAGGCTCGCTGGAATCTTTTCTTAAACCAATTTAATTTTATCATCTCTTATAGACCAGGATCGCGCAATGGAAAGGCTGATGCACTCTCTAGGATTTACTCAGCAGAGACACGTCCAATTACTCCTCCTAAGACTATTCTTCCTGACTCTAGATTCCTAGGAGTAATTCATAATCAAGACCTACTTAAGGACATCAAGGAAGCATACCATGCGGATTCCTTTTTGGCACAACCCCCAAGGGACGTAAGTCTTGTCTTTAAGAATGGTGTGTGGATTCAGGGACAACGCCTGTATATTCCTGAAACAGTCAGATTGAGAGTATTGCAACTCATTCACGATTCCAAGATAGCTGGGCATAGAGGAATTCTAAAGACACAGGAATTTCTTTCTCGTTTCTTTTGGTGGCCCACTTGCAGGAAGGATGTTTTGAATTATGTCACTTCATGTGAGGTCTGTGCAAGATGCAAAACACCTCGCTCCTCACCAACTGGTCTGTTACAGCCTCTTCCCACCCCGTCCCGCCCGTGGGGATCCATTTCTATGGACTTCATTGTGGAGTTACCAACCTCTCAGGGGAAGAACACCATTCTAGTGGTGGTTGACCGTCTAACAAAGGCAGCTCATTTTATCCCATGTGTCGGCTTACCCACTGCAAAACAGACATCAGATTTGATGATTAAAGATGTGTTTCGCTTACATGGAGTACCGGATGAGGTTATTTCGGATCGAGGGTGCAATTCACTTCTAGGTTTTGGCAAAATTTCTGTGCAGCATTGGACATTAAAGTAAACCTTTCTTCTGCTTTTCATCCCCAGACTAATGGACAGACCGAACGAACCAATCAAACCCTGGAGCAGTATCTCCGCTGCTTTATCTGCCACCTACAGGATGATTGGGTGGATCTACTTCCATTAGCTGAGTTCTCATATAACAACTCTCAGAGTGCCTCCACTAAACAGTCTCCTTTTTACTCTAATCTAGGTTATCATCCTAACTTCTACCACGATTTCCCATAGAAACGCCTTTACCAGCAGTAGCTGAAAGAATCACGTCTTTACAGAAGAATATGGATCTTCTAAAGGAAAATCTGGAATCGGCTCAAGAAAGGTACAAGAAAGCAGCAGATAAATTTCGTAAACCTGCACCAGCTTTCAAGGTAGGAGACTTGGTCTGGCTGTCAACCAGAAATCTTAAGTTAAGGATTCCATCGTCTAAGTTGGGACATAAGTACATTGGACCCTATAAAATCAGTAAAATTATAAGTGCCGTTGCTTGTCGTCTTCAACTGCCCAGAACTATGAGAATCCACCCTGTCTTTCATGTATCCCTACTAAAGGCTGCGACACCCAATACGTTTCCTGGACGTTCCTCTCCTTGCCCTGACCCAGTGCTAGTCGATGGTCAGGAAGAATTTGTGGTGGAAAGGATTTTAGATTCCAGGTTGTATAGAAATCAGTTACAATATCTGATTAAATGGCAGGGCTACCCAGTGGAGGACAACTCATGGGAACCGGACAATAACGTTAATGC
>JARQOD010000001.1:147632362-147651240 GCA_033576555.1 Oophaga sylvatica
GCTATCTGTGTTGTATGCCGCACTATATATTTATGGTATGAACTGCATTCAGTGGAAGCAAACAGCTGAATGATAGAATCCCCACCTCTGCTATCTGTGTTGTATGCCGCACTATATATTTATGGTATGCACTCCATACTTCTAGTTGCTGCCAACCACTGCCTAACCATCTTGCAACATAGTTTAATGTGCCTGGTAAAGCTTTAGTATAATTCATCTTAGCACTGTTTAATACTTACTGCTTCATATCCTGTGACTTGGACCTCTCTAGATCTTATCAGGTGGAAGGTGCTAAAGCATATAGATGTTGCCAGGTCTAGGCCCTTGATCATTTAACCACCCCCTGGTGTGCTGGCCCCAGCTGCCAAATTATCCCAAACCAGCTCCCACAATCCCACTCTCCTAACCCTGTAGTGTGGGCTATATATTTAGGAGTAGTCTAAGGGGTGCACCCATGTGTGGGGTGCACGCATCACAGAAAGCAAAGCATCATAGAAGACAAGCATCGTGTAAACGGCAGTTATCCATGGCAGTTAATCAGGGCTGGAATCAGGTAGCCCACACTTTGCTTTCTTTTTAATTATGTACATTACCTCTATCCTCCTGTGTTCCCTTGCCATCCACATTCACCGCCCCATCCCCCCTCCATCACGACTCATACACATCAGCCCCTCTATCCTTCCCTCTCCCATGTACAGCTCCCATGCTCTCCTCACCTTCCTGAGAAACCTCAGCCCATCTTGCCCAAACACATCACAGAAAAAACCTACTTACAACTCCAACAACTACCTGCTCTTTATCTTCCTACTCCTACTGATTTCAGGGGACATCTCCCCCAACCCTGGTCCACCATCCCCCAACCTCAATCCTTACCCTACCTCATATCGAAACCATAATAATCTTATTAATATTACTTGCACTCCCTCATCTCCTTCGTTTAATTGTGCCCTCTGGAATCCACGGTCTGCATGCAACCAGCTAACCTTCCTGCACAACTACTTTCTGAACAACTCTCTTCATCTGTTGGCCCTCACTGAAACCTGGATTCAGGATTCTGACACGGTCTCCCCTGCTGCCATTTCCTATGGTGGCTTACAGTTCTCCCATTCCCCGAGACCCGCAAACAGACATGGTGGTGGAGTCGGCATACTCCTGTCCCCACAATGCACTTTCCAGGTCATCCCCCCAATTCCATCACTCTCATTCCCTTCTTTTGAGGTCCACACCATCAGGCTCTTCCGTCCCCTCTCCCTCAGAGTAGCGGTCATATATCGGCCCCCAGGCTCGCCCACCCAGTTCCTTGACCACTTCTCTGCCTGGCTGCCGCACTTCATGTCCTCAGAACTACCAACCCTTATCCTTGGAGACTTCAACATCCCCATTAACAGCCCTACTTCCACACCTGCATCTCAGCTTCTATCACTAACCACTTCTCTAGGCCTCTCACAGCTTTCAACCTTTGAGACACACAAGGATGGTAACACCCTTGACCTGGTCTTTGTCCGCCTCTGTTCAATCTCCCACCTAAATAACTCACCGCTTCCACTCTCTGACCACAACATTCTCTCCTTCACGCTCACAAATCCTCGACCACCCCAGCGCACTCCTACCTACCACACATTCAGAAATCTACAAGCCATTAACCCTCAGACACTTTCAGACTCCCTACACTCATCGCTGTCCCCAATCTCCTCTTTTTCTTGTCCTAATCTGGCTGTTCATCACTACAATGACATTCTTAGAAGCACCCTTGACCAAGTAGCACCGCTCACCCTCAGAACTTCCAAACACACAGTAAAACAGCCCTGGCTCACATTGCAAACTCAACTTCTTCAGCGATGCTCTAGGAGTGCTGAACGCCTTTGGAGAAAAACCCGCACACCAGAAGACTTCATCCACTTTAAATTCATGTTAAGAACTTATAATGCTGCCCTTCACCTCGCCAAACAGACCTACTTCACCACCCTGATCTCCTCACTAGCCAACAACCCCAAGAAACTTTTTGACAATTTTCATTCCCTCCTCAGGCCAAAAGCACAAGCCCCTATCACAGACATTTGTGCTGACGACCTGGCCTCCCATTTTATAGAAAAAATAGATACTATCCGTCAGGAAATTTGCTCTCAACCACCAAGTGCTGTGACTCCCATCCCACCCCGCTGTTCCCCTGGCTCACTTTCCACATTTGATCCCATCACAGAAGAAGAAGTCTCCAGACTCCTCTCTTCCTCTCGTCCGACTACATGCACTACCGACCCCATCCCCTCACATCTCCTCCAGTCTCTCTCTCCAGTTATCACAACTCACCTAACTAAAATCTTTAATCTCTCACTCTCCTCTGGCATTTTCCCATCCTCCTTCAAACACTCCATCATTACTCCACTACTAAAGAAACCCACTCTCGACCCTTCCTGCACAAACAACTACAGACCGGTCTCCAATCTCCCCTTCATCTCTAAACTTTTGGAGCGCCTAGTCTACTCCCGCCTTACCCGTTACCTCTCCAATCACTCCCTCCTAGACCCTTCACAGTCCGGCTTCCGCCCCCTACATTCGACCGAAACTGCACTCATCAAAGTGACCAATGACCTTCTTACAGCAAAACGTAACGGTGACCACTCTCTGCTCATTCTTCTCGACCTTTCTGCAGCTTTCGACACGGTTGACCACCGTCTCCTACTATCTAGGCTCCAGTCACTAGGTATTAAGGACACTGTTCTCTCCTGGTTCTCCTCCTATCTTTCTGACCGCTCCTTCAGTGTTTCGTTCACTGGCTCCACGTCATCTCCTCTTCCTCTCACTGTCGGTGTACCCGAGGGCTCAGTCCTTGGCCCCCTTCTCTTCTCTCTTTACACGGCCCCAATTGGACAGACCATCAGCAGATTTGGCTTTCAGTACCATCTTTATGCTGATGACACACAACTATACACGTCATCCCCCGACCTTACCCCCGCAGTACTAAAGAACGCCACCGACTGTCTGTCTGCAGTCTCCAACATCATGTCCGCTCTCTATCTGAAACTTAACCTCTCCAAGACTGAACTCCTTCTGCTCCCGCCGTCTACTAACCTCCCTAAATCTGACATTTCCCTCTCTGTGGGCGGCACCATAATAACATCCCGGCAGCAGGCTCGCTGTCTGGGTGTTACGTTTGACACCAATCTCTCCTTCACCTCCCATATACAATCTCTTGCCCGCTCCTGCCGTCTACACCTAAAGAACATCTCTAGAATCCGCCCTTTTCTCACCATGGAAACAACAAAAACCCTCACTGTAGCATTGATCCACTCCCGCCTGGACTACTGCAACGCTCTATTACTTGGCCTCCCCATTACTCGACTATCCCCTCTCCAGTCCATCCTTAATGCAGCAGCCAGGGTCATCCATCTGGCTAATCGGTACTCGGACACGTCCGCTCTTCGCCAGTCCTTACACTGGCTGCCCATTCATTATAGGATCTAATTCAAAGTACTGGTTCTCACCCACAAAGCTCTCCACAGTGCAGCACCCCCCTACATCTCCTCCCTCATTTCTATCTATCGGCCTAACCAACTGCTGCGCTCTGCAAACGACTTTCGACTAACCTCTGCACTAATCCGTACCTCCCACTCCTGACTCCAAGACTTCTCCCGCACTGCGCCAATCCTCTGGAATGCTCTACCCCAAGAAATTAGGACTATCCACAATTTGCATTGTTTCAGGCGCTCCCTCAAAACACATTTGTTCAGAGTGGCCTATCACATTCACTAATCAAAGTCGTTCTATGTTTAAGTGTGTATGTGTAGCCCATTCACTACCTCCATCCATCCCTCACTCCCTCAAGATGGCTGGACCATCATTGTAAATGCACCATTGTATATACACACCTGTACTTTGTATCTCCCCCACCTCATTGTAGATTGTAAGCTCTCACGAGCAGGGGCGGCTTATTTTGCTTTAATTATTGTATTGTTAACGTTGTTACATATGACTTATGTTTTGAAACTGTTAAACTGTAAAGCGCTGCGGAATATGTTGGCGCTATATAAATAAAGATTATTATTATTACTTTATTTGAAACTAATCAAATGTAAAAACCAAATGCTTGCTTTTAATGCTAGCAAGTATTAAAAGTTGCTATTTAATATACATAAAACTGATGCGAGTGTGCATATGGCTAATGCTAGAAGAGTGATTAAAAATATGTATATGTATACTATTTATTGAAGCTTGGTTTAAAACTATTAAAATGTGAATACAAAATATTTGAGCTTAGTACCAATAGGTAATATAAATATAAATCCTGAATGTATGTGAAATATAAAGATAAATACATGACTATCCTGTTAAAAATATTTAAGATAGGATATCTACTGAATGAATAATGCTGTTGATCCTTTCATAAGTGCACTAAAAACACTTGTCAGTATTTAAATGATGCCTAAAAATGTTTCTATTACAATAAAACAAAAAGGGAATAATAAGGCTAAAACACATATAGTTCAATCTCATGGTTTAAGCCTTTTTAGGGCTAAACTGTCTAGAGTATAAATCCATCTTGACGCGACTCGTGACATTGCTTTCAGGTAGTCGCCCCTTCTAGGGTTTTGTCGAACCACCTGAATGCTATAATAGGAAACCCCTTTGCAAAACCGATTATGCTTATCTAGTAAGTGACAAGATACTGGATGTCCTTTAAAACCTTTATTGATGTTATCAAGGTTCTCCTTGATCCTATCTAACAGGCGTCTTTTGGTTCTGCCGACATAAATTTTGTTGCATGGACATTTGAGTATATATATAACTCCTGCTGTTTGGCATGCAATGTTATCTTTAATATAAAAATTATTATTAGTTGTGTCTGTAAAATACTTATGTTATTTTTTTGGTGTTGACGTTCTATTACAGCAGGAGCACCTCGCGCATGACAGAAAACCAGATGTTCTTATATCAGTGCTTCAGAAAAGTGTTTGTTGCATTGTATTCCTTTTACCAGGAATAATTGCTTTTGTTGTTGGTGCCAGTAGAAGGCCCAAATTTTGGGTCTTAGTATAAACAAATCTGGGATGTTTAGGAAGAAGATCCCCTATACATTTATCCCCCTGTAATAGTGGCCAATGCTTGCGTATAATTTTGTTGCACCATTTGTGGCCTGAGTGGAATTGGGTAATGATAGGTAGTTGTTGTATCTGTTCTTGAATGGTTGGTAGGGTATTGCTGTTTCGAGACTTATAAATTAAATATGATCTGGAAATGGCTTCCACCTCCTGTTTGGTTTTATTTAAGGATTGGGGATTGCGCACCCATCCTTGCTTCATAGTGACGTCACAGAAGCTCCGCCGCCCTATCAAACCATAACCTATTTGACATATGCAGTAATAATACGCACGTCAGAATCCCCTTGTTTGGTGTTGGCTCCGGCGCTGAGCCCGCACCGTTCCGGGCACATGACAGCTGATCTATACAGCTGACATGTGCCCACAACAGTTGCAGGTGGAATCGCGATTCACCCGCTGCTGTTAGCTAGTTAAATGCCACTGTCAATCTCTGACAGCGGCATTTAAATCGCGCTTACAGCTGTCATGATCCCAGTGCAGGGTTGACCTGCACGCTAGGGGTTAATGTCTGGAGCCCAGTACAGGTTTGACCTGCACGCCAGGGGTTAATGTTTTGATCCCAGTGCAGGCTCTTACCTGCACACCTAGGGCTTATTATTGTGGCCTCTCTTTGGTTCGGTGACAGCTTCTTATAGCCCTAGGAAGCTCCAATCCCCGTCAGTTACTCTTTTGCCCATGGCTGAGTGTGTTGACCCCTGTTTGCCTATGTCTAGTGCCTGTGTTCTAGTTTGCTTGTATGGTTCTGACCCGGTTCTGTTTCCCGTTGTGATTTTGCCTCTTGATTCTGTACTGTGTATATGCTTTTCTGGTTTTCTGACTCCTGCCACGTCCCTGACTATTCATTGTTAGCCTGCTCCTTGTGTACCGCGTTGCCTCTCACGTTTACAGACCTCGGCTTGTCTTGGATTCCGTCTCCCTCTGGTGCCCCGTCCTTTCCCTGGTGTCCGGTGACCCCCTTTCCCTTCTCCAGGGTCCCTGTAGCATCCTGCACTCATCCCCAGTTGCAGGATGCTAAGCTCCGCCCCCTGGGGTCACATGACCACAGGTCCTGGCAGTACACTCACCACCCGGTGTTCTGCTCACTCCAGCTCTGCTGTATTGCTGTCCTTTTGCCCAGCTCCCAGGCGCTGTGAGTACCACTGTCACAGGCTGTCAGAGGCTCCGGGCTCCCACTGTCAGGGCTGCTGAAAACGCTGGTAAGTGCCCACCTAGCGGTTTCTCGTGATACAGGAAGTGCGTTACTGGCTCAAAAAGTGAAAAAAAAATGTTTTTTAACCCCTTTACCTCTGAAGGTGGTTTGCACATTAATGACTGGGCCAATTTTTACTATTGAGGTAATAACTCTGAAACGCTTCAACGGATCCTGGTAATTCTAAGACTGTTTTTTCGTGACATATTGTACTTCATGATAGTGATAAAATTTATTCGGTATGACTTGTGTTTATTTGTGAAAAAAAATGGAAATTTGGCAAAAATTTTTGAAAATTTCGCAATTTTCCTGCTTTGAATTTTTATGCACTTAAATCACAGAGATATGTCACAAAAAATAGCTAATAAATAACATTTTCTACATGTCTACTTTACATCAGCACAATTTTGGAACCAATTTCTTTTTTTGTTAGGAAGTTATAAAGGTTAAAAGTTGACCAGCAATTTTTTATTTTTCCAACAAGATTTACAAAACCATTTTTTTAGGGAGCACATCACATTTGATGTCAATTTGATGGGTTTATATGACAGAAGATACCAAAAAGTAACACCATTCTAAAAACTGTACCCCTCAAGGTGCTCAAAACCACATTCAAGAAGTTTATTAATCCTTCAGGTGCTTCACAGGAATTTTTTGAAAAAGAAAATTAACATTTAACTTTTTTTTCACAAAAAAATTAAGATCCAATTTTTTTTATTTTGACAAGGGTAACAGGAAAAAATGGTCCCCAAAATTTGTAGAGTAATTTCTCCTGAGCATGCCGATACCCCATATGATGGAAAAAAACACTGTTTTGGTGCACGGCAGAGCTCAGAAGGGAAGGAGCACCATTTGACTTTTTGAATGCAAAATTTGCCGGAACAATTGGCAGACGCCATGTCCCGTTTTGAAAACCCCTGATATGCCTAAACATTGAAAACCCCCTGCAAGTGACCCCATTTTGGAAACTAGACCCCTCAAGGAATGTATTTAGATGCGTGGTGAGCATTTTGAATCCCCAGTTGCTTCACAGAAGTTTATAGCGTTGAGCCATGAACATAATAAAATCACATTTTACTCACAAAAATGTTATTTTAGCCCCAAATTTTGCATTTTCATAATGGTAACAGGAGAAATTGAACCTTACAATTTGTAGTGCAATTTCTCCTGAGTATACCGATACCCGTATGAGGGAGAAAACTATGGTTTGCAGGTGCCATTACCCACTGGGAGAGCCCAGAGGTGCCAGAACAGCAGAACTCCTCATAAGTGACCCCATTTTACAAACTACACCTCTCAATGAATTAATCTAGGGGTGCAATGATCATATTCATGACACAGGTGTGTCACAGAAGTTTATACCATGGTGCAGTGAAGAAAAAATAACTAAATTTTTACTATCAAAATTTAGTTTTAGCCCCAGATTTTACATTTTCACACAAGAAGTGGGTAAAAATGGCACCAAAATTTGTACCACAATTTCTACTGAATGTGGCAATACCCCATGTATACAGTACTATTTAGCCATAAGGAGAGACTTGGGATGAATGGAGTGCTATTTGCCTCCTGGAGCCCAGATTTTCCTATAAGAGCTTGCGGACGCCATATACAGAGCCCCTAATTGTTAGAAGAGCAGAATCCCCCCTCAAGTGACCCCATTTTGGAAATTATACCCCTTTGGGAATTTATCTACAGATGTAGTGCTGATTTTGACTCCATGGGTATTTTCCAGAAACAAACAGCAATGAATGTTGCCGAGTGAAAATTGCAAACTGCCATTGTAGTGACCAGTACGTTGCAATCACCAGTACATTATGCCCAGTCCGTGCTTCCGGAGGCATGGACCCGTAAGTTAGGTGGGCTCTCATCGCTTCAGAAATGCCAAACATGTGGATGCTCTATGCGGTTTCGGTACACTGTGAGGCTCAGAAGAGAGGGGGCATTTAGATTTGGAAGCACAGAATTTGCTGAATTTCTTTTAGAGGGTTATGGAGCCATTTAGCTTTTCCAGAGCTTTTGTACTACTAGTAACGTGGATGCCACCTATATTTCTGTTAACAGATGACAGACCTGAGTGAGGGCTTTCTTTTTTTGTGGACTGAGTTGAAGCTTTTATTAGAAACATTTTACATAACGTTTGGGATCACATTTATCCAGTGTTCTACGCTGAGCACTTACTTTGAGGTTTCTATCTAAATCTCTGAGTGACATGATTCAGATGAAACACCCGAGGGATCCATTCACTATGATGAGGCAGCAGAGTTACTCTGGACTCAATCTGGCCTCTGTTCAGAGGTATCCTTTTCAGAAGTGCACCAAACTGGCCGACAGCACTTTTATGGATCACAGGTTAGACGGCGTCCACAGTGCCTCACATTGTTCCCCCTGACGAAGGAATTTATTTCCGAAACGCGCGTCGGGGCGCGTTCTCAGAGACACATCGTGCTGTTCTTTGGCTCCCAGGTATTGTGGTCCTCAATTTTTAGTACCATTGGTGTGGGGTTTTTCGTGAGCATCACATGTATTTCACATATCTCTGTTGGTTCACTATATTAGTGAATCCTATCTAATCAATTTTTTGTGTGCACAGTTCATATTTTGTTGTGCCTTATTTATTAGTTGCCAATTTATTACACATGGCACTGTTATATTGCATTATTTAGTTCTATTATTTTTTGTGGACCTTTTTCCTGGTAATATTATTTGAGCCCTTGCTTCCCCGCTGCATATATATGGATAATATTATAAACTCTTTCTGTATATGGTCAAATTGATATGCATGCGAGTGTGGAGTTATATCTGTATCAGCTTTGTATATGTCTCTATTTTTAATAATATACATTTTAATTATACATGGTTTTATATTTTGAGCCATTTGATAAATAAAGGCAATTAATTCACTATTGGCATTGTGTTTCTGGTCTTTTTTCTCTCCCTGTCACTGCGGTATTCCCTTCCACATCCTGGGTTGTTTCTACTTATTTCCGGATGGTCTGCCATCCAAGGTTCAGGTGATATAGTCACATATATATTTTAGTATTAATTTTTACATAATATAAAAAAAAATAAAATTTTTTTTTATATATATTCTTTTGAATTATATGTTTGTGAGTTATATATATCTCCTGATTTTTTACTATAATGAGGCAGCAGAGTTACTCTGGACTCAATCTGGCCTCTGTTCAGAGGTATCCTTTTCAGAAGTGCACCAAACTGGCCGACAGCACTTTTATGGATCACAGGTTAGACGGCGTCCACAGTGCCTCACATTGTTCCCCCTGACGAAGGAATTTATTTCCGAAACGCGCGTCGGGGCGCGTTCTCAGAGACACATCGTGCTGTTCTTTGGCTCCCAGGTATTGTGGTCCTCAATTTTTAGTACCATTGGTGTGGGGTTTTTCGTGAGCATCACATGTATTTCACATATCTCTGTTGGTTCACTATATTAGTGAATCCTATCTAATCAATTTTTTGTGTGCACAGTTCATATTTTGTTGTGCCTTATTTATTAGTTGCCAATTTATTACACATGGCACTGTTATATTGCATTATTTAGTTCTATTATTTTTTGTGGACCTTTTTCCTGGTAATATTATTTGAGCCCTTGCTTCCCCGCTGCATATATATGGATAATATTATAAACTCTTTCTGTATATGGTCAAATTGATATGCATGCGAGTGTGGAGTTATATCTGTATCAGCTTTGTATATGTCTCTATTTTTAATAATATACATTTTAATTATACATGGTTTTATATTTTGAGCCATTTGATAAATAAAGGCAATTAATTCACTATTGGCATTGTGTTTCTGGTCTTTTTTCTCTCCCTGTCACTGCGGTATTCCCTTCCACATCCTGGGTTGTTTCTACTTATTTCCGGATGGTCTGCCATCCAAGGTTCAGGTGATATAGTCACATATATATTTTAGTATTAATTTTTACATAATATAAAAAAAAAAAAAATTTTTTTTTATATATATTCTTTTGAATTATATGTTTGTGAGTTATATATATCTCCTGATTTTTTACTATAATGAGGCAGCAGAGTTACTCTGGACTCAATCTGGCCTCTGTTCAGAGGTATCCTTTTCAGAAGTGCACCAAACTGGCCGACAGCACTTTTATGCAATCCTAAATAGACGGACACAGTGCCTCCATCTGCCTCATTATAGGGAATCTTCGGCCAGAAATTCCATCTGAATCACGTATTTCAGAGATTTACATGGAAACCCCGGTGTAAGCGCTCAACACACAGCGTAGGATAAATGTGCGCTGAACTTTACTGCAATCTTTGAGAGGCAGAATGAAAAAATGAGCAGTAGTTGAAGAATTGTTTTTATTTTTTACGCCGCTTCTCGTGTGGTATAAGTGATTAGGCAACTATATTCTTCGAGTCGGTGCGATAACAGCGATAGCAGATTTATATGGGGTTTTTATGTTTGGCTGCTGTCACACACTAAAAGGCGCTTTTTATTGCAAAAAACAAGTTTTTGCATCACCACATTTTGAGAGCTACAATTCTTCCATGTTTTTGCCCACAGAGTCATGTGAGGGCTTGTTTTTTGTGGGACAAATTGATGTTTTTATTGGTACCATTTTCGGGGACGTTTTTTTGATCGCTTTCTATTCCGATTTTTGGGAGGCAGAATGAACAAAAACCAGCAATTCAGGAATTTATTTTGGGGGGGTGAGGTGGGGGGTTTTAAGCCGTTTCATGTGTGGTAAAATTGATAAGGCAGTTTTATTCTTTGGGTCAGTACGATTACAGCAATACCTCATTTATATAATTTTTTTTATGTTTTGGCGCTTTTAGACAATAAACCTATTTTCTAGAAAAAATAATTATTTTTGCATTACTTTACTTTGAGAGCTATAACTTTTTTTTTTTTTTCAATGCGGGCGATCGCACGGACATAATAATCTGTCCATGGCAAAATAGGCCTAGGTCACGTGAACGGATTATTACGTCTCATGTCAGAAAGGGGTTAAAAAAATAAAAAATATATAAAAGGTCAACTCACGCCCCTTTCGCCCCATTCAAAATAATAACAATAAAAAATCAAATGTACACATATTTGGTATTGCCGAGTTCAGAATTGGCCAATCTATCAATATAAAAAAATTAACCCGATTGCTAAATGGTGTAATGAGAAAAAAATCAAATCACCAGAATTACGTTTTTTAATTTGCTGCTACATTAAAATAAAATGCAATGACGGGTGATCATAATATTGTATCTACACCAAAATTGTATCAGTAAAAATTACAGCTCTGTCCGCAAAAAATAAACCCTCACTCAACCCAAGGTCACGAAAAATGGAGATGCTACAGGTATTGGAAAATGGTGCCAGTTTTTTTTTAACAAATTTTGTATTCTTTTGTCACCACGTAAATAAAAAATAATCTAGACATGTTTGGTGTCTAACAACTCGTAATGACTGGAGAATCATAATGGCTTTTCAATTTTAGCATTTAGTAAACATGGTAACAAAAATAAATCAACTTTTGGAATTGCACTTTTTTTGCAATTTCACTGCACTTGGAATTTTTTTCCCCATTTTCCAGTACAAGATATGATAAAACCAATGGTGCCATTCAAATGTACAACTTGTCCCACAAAAAAACAAGCCCTAACATGGCCATTTTGACCAAAAAATAAAAAAGTTATGGCTCTGGGAAGAAGAGGAGCGAAAAATAAAAAATTGCAAAAACGGAATATGGCCTGGGGATTAAGGGGTTAAAGCAGATCCAGCCTGCTTGACATTTTACTCTGAAACCAGACAACCCCTTTATATTCACCAATAGTCTATGTATTCTGGGAATGCATATTTATTAATGTCCCTGTAGGACTTTGTGATATTTCTGTGGCAGCTGTTCTCTTACATGCTTTCTGTGAATAAAACTAGAGGCAGCATTTATTCCTGGATCACAGTGGTAAAACTTGACAGCCTTCAGCCATTATCTAGTCATGTAGCAGGTGGCAGCAGAGTGCGTAGAATGAGATTCTTTTTTGGGAAGGAGTAACATGTTAACTGTGCTTCCTCTAAAAAGACAAGCTTGCTGTAGATCACTGTAGAAAACTGTTACATTCCTGCCATTTTATGGTTTCCATTTTTTATACAACCTTTCTAAAAACCATTGTTTTTTTGATTTTCGATATTTCTTCAAAGTAGCCAATTGTTCTGTAGTTATTCGCTACACACTATTTTCTAAAGGTCCTTCTACAAATTGGACTAAGTTTACCAAAACCAACGATATTGAGGGGTTCGTCCAACAGTCTAATTAGGGGGTCCCCTACTCTCTACCGACAGATTATGTTGGGGGTAGTTAAAGATCTGGCTTGTCCAAAATTATTTAGGTTCACCGGTAGAGGTGGATCCTCCAAGCCTCGGGTCCTCTGATCTGCTTCCCACAAGTCACAAGGCAGGTGGGAAGTGAGGACTTGACACACTCATGAATCTAGGGAACAGCAGAATGGATAAACTAGAATCCCGCTGCCAGTGCCGCCATAAGGGCATTACTGCCCTTACGACTGTATGGGCCCCGGTGAGCAGAGGCAAAAAGGGGGGCCCGAACACTCTGGCAGCCTGCTCCTCTTGGGCCCAGGCCTCCCTCTCTTTGCTTCTGCTCATCAGTCCCCTGGACATTTTGTTCAAGGCTTCCGCATGCCAGATGCATAACACTGTGGTGATTTAAAGATACACCTACAGTGTTGTTAATGCATCCAGCAGACGGAAATGGGCACTGTACCTTTAAGCTGCGGCCAGCACGGGAATATCATGGTCCTGATGTCATATGACCTGCTGCTCGCATTTCCTTATTCTAGAGCAGAGCAGCGTGCGGTGTGCCATGTGTATTGTCGACGGGTAAGGCCTCTTTCACATTTCCGGCAGGCGCCTGGCGGCGCCCCCGGCATTTTGCCGCAGCGCCGCATCTGAAAATCTGATGCGCCGCATGCGGCTTTTTTCGCATTGACATGCATTAGCGCCAGATGGCGCCGCATGTCAATGCGTTGCATGCGGTTTTATCCGGATGCGGCGCAAATGTACATTGCGGCGTCCGGAAAAAACGCTGCATGTAAGGCCTCTTTCACATTTCCGGCGGGCGCCTGGCGGCGCCCCCGGCATTTTGCCGCAGCGCCGCATCTGAAAATCTGATGCACCGCATGCGGCTTTTTTCGCATTGACATGCATTAGCGCCGGATGGCGCCGCATGTCAATGCGTTGCATGCGGTTTTGTCCGGATGCGGCGCAAATGTACATTGCGGCGTCCGGAAAAAACGCTGCATGTAACGTTTTTTGGTTTTGCCGGATGGTTTCTGATCTCTCCAAGCATCAGAAACCATCCGGCAAAAAAACGCATTTTGGCCGCCGGAAGTGTGAAAGGTTTTCAGATGCGGCGCTGCGGCAAAATGCCGGGGGCGCCGCAAGGCGCACGCCGGAAATGCGAAACTAGCCTAACGTTTTTTGTTTTTGCCGGATGGTTTCTGATCTCTCGAAGCATCAGAAACCATCCGGCAAAAAACCGCATTTTGGCCGCCGGAAGTGTGAAAGGTTTTCAGATGCGGCGCTGCGGCAAAATGCCGGGGGCGCCGCAAGGCGCCCGCCGGAAATGTGAAACTAGCCTAAGTGAGCGAGCATGCTGAGGCGGTGGGCAGAGGAAAGTGAGGAGACTACGTCTGGTGAGAAGAGGCTTCGGGTGGCTGCGTCTGGCAGCGGGTAGCTGATGATGGAAGGCTAGTAGGAACTGGGTGCTGCGTCCAAAAGGGCCCAGGAGGAGGCTAATGGTGACTGAGGGCTGCGTCCAACAGGGCCCAGGGGAAGGCTAGTGGGGACTGGTGGCTGTGTCCAACAGGACCCAGGGGGAGGCTAGTGAGGGAGGCTTCTCAGTGGAGTGAGGGGAGGCTAGTGAGGTGAGGCTGCTCAGTGGACTGAAGGGAGGCTAGTGAGGGGAGGCTGCTCAGTGGACTGAACGGAGGCTAGTGAGGGGAGGCTGCTCAGTGGAGTGAGTGGAGGCTGTTCAGTGGAGTGAGGGGAGGCTGCTCAGTGGAGTGAGGGGGGAGTGAGAGGAGGCTAATAGGGGAAGGGAGCTGAGGGGAGTCTGTGTCCAGCAGGTGGAGGCTGCTAGGGTGAGTCTGCGTCCTGCAGGGGAAATCTGCTGCGGCGAGGCTGAGGAGGCGGAATTGGGGGTGCAGCCTGGTCGGAGTCTCAAGGGGGCCCCGAAAGTTTGACAGTATGGGCCCTGAAATTCCTAGTGGCAGCCCTGACTGCAGCGACTGAAGCAAGCTACAGCATTGTGTGCACAGAAGGTGGAGGGCACAAAACAAAAGTCTTGAGTCTCAATTCTTAGACACAGGTGTGTGTCCTTATGGGCATTAAGAAGGATTAGGCAAATGAGGTCAATGAGCTACACTGGGCAACCTGCAAACAGCATGGAGCACAACACAGGGCAGCAGAGCCCGGCATACCCGGGATAGGTATGTGCCAGGGATGTCTGTCACCGACTCTCTCATAAAGAATGCAGGAGCACTCAGTAGAGGGAGCGCTTGTGTATTGGCGCAATAACTGTTGGCAGAGCGATTGTCTAAATAAATATCGTTTGAAAAATGATTTGAAGAGTACAAAGAGTTAAACCTGTTGGGAAGAACTAATTTTTTTGTTTTGACAAGTAACTGGACAACGTCAGGACATCAATTGGCTCAGCCTCATAGACAAGGTGAATGGTAATGCCCTCTTGTCAATGTATTCATGCGTTTTCTGGAAGAATAGAAGAGGAATAGCACAACACAAAGTTCTAAGAAGAAATGTATCTGAATTGTTATTAACAAGAATTCTGTTATTTACTGACACTTACATATGAGGAGAGATCAAACAGGATTTCCACCCAAAGTATAAAATCATCATATCCTAGACATCAGAACCCAGTTTTGCTTACAGAAATATTGTAATTTGTCTCTATTTATTATCAACTGTGTCAAATAAATAAGAAAATACACCTCTTTAGGCTGCCTTTCTAGATTGTGAAGACCACCATGATAATCTTGGTGAATTCATTTTTATTCACGCAAATACAAATGAGCCTCTAAAGTGCCGACATTTCTAGGGTCAGAGAGGTTCTAATCTGCTCCCTGCACTGACATGCTGCTGTGTCTGTATGCGGGTGACATTGCTGACTTTCATTTCTCCCTCTCTCTTCCGTGCCCACTGCCTGCCTCCTGTGTCTGGCTGACAGGTCGCTTACTTTCAGTGAGCTGTCAATCAGAGAGCTGTCAGTCAGAGACAGGCAGGGCATAGAGAGAGGCGGCAGCAGAGCTGTAGGTGCAGGGCCCGTCTCACTGCACTGGCATCTCATTAGTATACAATTTCTCTAAGGCCAGGGTCAGACATTCGAGAAACTCACACGAGTCTCACATATCAGTACCCGATACTGCCGCCGGCACTCAGACAGGAGCGTGCGGCTGCATGTATTTCTAAGCAGCCGCACGCTCCAGTCCCGAGTGCCAGCGGCAGTGCTGGGTATTGACATGCGAGAAGCGTGTGAGTTTCTCGCATGGATGTGTCTTGACCCGCACCACAATTGTGGTTTACCAGAGCAATGGGGTACTCAGAGCCGAGCCCATGGAAGTCTATGGGGTTGTCACAGGTAGCGCTGGCTCGGTCTGTGGCCCTGGCGGTCAGGCGTATGTTGGGGGGTATATTTACAGGGGATAGGTATATATACAGTTCGTGACGCCACCTGTAGTTCTCTGATCACTAAGACCAGCGCTGCTGTAGATCTCTGAGGGGATGGTGAGGCAGCTAGATGTCGGGTCCCCTACAGGTGGGACTCTTCCCTCAGGTCGATAGTTATGGTGGGGTTGTGCAGGGATGCAATCAAATAACTCAGTCTCACACATAGAAGCTTCTTTCCATACCTTTTACTTCAAGTTGTTCAGGCAGGTCCCAGGGAGGCTGTTCGGGGTGGATGAATGCACGTAGCGGTAACAGTTGAGCAGGTTACAGGCCTCCTTCTCTTTCCAAATGATGAGTGAGTCCAAGCTTGCCTGTAGCTAAGTTAACTCTATAGTTTTCAGCTTTTCCCACTAGCTGTACTGCCCGGCCGGTTTTGTGATAGAGCCTTATAAGTGGTGAACTAAGTACTTTCTTTTGCCGCGCGCCGGACTCAGAAGTCTTGTTCTCCTGACTCGGTTACGTACTGGCACTCTAAGGGCGGCTTTCTGCAACCTAAGGTCCAGTAAGACTCTGGCTTTTCTATCACTATGCCTGGAGCTATAGTGACGCTTCGGTCCCCAGTGACCGGTGACAATGTGCAGGATAATCCGATCCTTAAGGCACTTCTGAATCCTTCCCACTATGCCCTTCGCCCTGCTTCTGCTTTCAATGTAGCACTGAAGCGTGAAGATAGAAAGTCAGTTTTCTTCCTTGGTCTCACTGAGTAACTCTCAGTTTCCTCAAAGTTCAGACTGAGTAAAAGGTAACTCTGACTAGACTCGGGATGATAACTAGTCATCCGTTACTAGACTCCACTTCGTTGAATTGGCAGGAACTAATCTTCTGCTCACCCAGAGCTCTGACAGGAATCCTCACTGTCTAAGAAGAACTAGCCCTGACTGCTCTGTACGATGACAGGAAGCTAGACTGACTCTCTCCTGTGCTACACGTCACTCCCCTATACACCCCTGTGGGTGTGTCTGAAGTGTAAGTGAGTGTCAAGCTTTAACTGTTACCTTACTGTGCATTCTCCAGATCCTGTGTGCCTTACATACCAGGGCTACACATTCCCCCTTGGTAAAATACAGCACTCCCGGGCTGTGAAATATAAGAAGAAAGACATTTTGTTTTCCATTTAAACAAGTAACATTTTAAACTCTTCCCATCAGGGAGGTACGGATTTCTTGAACGTTGCATTATAACAATAGGCATAGAAAAATACAAAATACTAAATAGACATTTTCATATAAATAGATGACAATATTCTTGTGAAGGACCCGCACCAAACCTTCAACGTGGGTCCTGGGTGGGCTGCAGGACATCTGAATGCAGACCTCACTCAGTGCCTCACCATACGGGTTTTATGTTCAGAGGTAGGTGTGCTGGTAGAGAATGCACAAAGTGCAACTATATACAAGATCAGTTCTTGGGCTGGCTCAGTCCTCAGCCTCAGAGTCCATCATGAAACATTTTCAAGTAATTTACATATCATAACAATACTTTATACAATTATCCATACTTAGTAAACTAGTTTGCTAGGACTACTTTTGATAACGAATAGGTATCTTCCCTTTCGTTGTACGTTCTGATCTACGTGGAGTAGCTTCAGGTATATTAATCTCTAACCCAACTCTTCTACGTAACGGCAAACTATAGAACTGCCTCAATCTTTCTATGGATCTGGCAAGCGTACTGATGGCTGGGCGGTGTGAGTCAGCTTCACCAGGGGTTCCCATAGCATGGGGCGCTGCTTCCGATGATTCTTCCTCTTGAGGTTCCGCAGGTTGGGGTGCTGCTGGAGTAGGTAACTCCTGAACTGGCTCAATTGGCACCATGGGCACAACTGGAGGTAGAACTTCCTCTTGTGGCTGATAAAATTGCAACACCGGAATTATTACAGCATCTCCCAGTCTCGGCCAATCTGCAGGGAAATCTCCCAGATCCGTGTGTATGACCTCTTCTTTTCTTTCTTCTTGATTGATGACAGAGTTCTCTTCACGAAACTTTAAGGGTTCTGGACACAATTTCAAATGGTCTCTGGACACAGTGGATATTGTTCTTCCTCCGTCCTTACTGATGATACAAACTTTTCTATTGTCATATTTGGAATCTTGTACGACGTAGGGTTCTTGCTCCCACTGGTTATCCAATTTGTGCATTTTCCTTTTCAATACCACTTCTCCAGGCATCAAAGGCTTGGCAGGAGCATTCCTGTTGTAAATATCTTCCTGTTTTTCCCGTACCTTGTTGAGACTTTCTTCTACACAGACTTGCACTCTTCTGTATTGCTCTTGCCGATTGATGTCCCAGTTTTCAATAGCGTCATCTGCCTCTGGTTCTACCACTCCAAGTTCTAAATCCATTGGTAGTCTTCCGGGCCTTGCTCTCATAAGATAGGCTGGAGTGCAGTTAGTGGAACTTACAGGTATATGGTTATACAAGTCAACCAAATCAGGTAGTAAGTCCGGCCATCGATTTCTGTCTTCCAACGGTATGGATTTCAACAAATCAAGGACAATGTGGTTCATTTTCTCGCAAAGACCGTTGGTTTGAGGATGGTATGGTGTTGTTCTAATTTTCTTACACCCATACATGTGACAGAATTCCTTGAATAGGTCAGCCTCGAAAGCAGGTCCTTGATCAGTTAATACTTGCTCCGGATACCCATGCGGTCTGCAGAAGCTTGCTTGAAAGGTTTTTGCTGCCGTCACTGCTGTCTGATCCTTAACTGGTACAACCACCAGAAATCTAGAGTAATGGTCCACCATGGTCAAGGCGTATGAGTATCCAGATCTACTTGGCGACAGTTTGACGTGGTCCAGGGCCACAATCTCCAAGGTACGAGTCGTCCGGATAGGCTGCAGGGGTGCCCTCTGACTACC